>JAWZYU010000067.1:1001200-1601200 GCA_038380435.1 Ryuthela nishihirai
TCTCAGACAAGGTACAGTGGAGCTATTCAAGGCAAACCTGCAGCAGTTGCAGCGGAGAGATGACTTCACCTGCTTGTCACCATTATCCTTGAGCATCTGATGTTTCATTTTCCGAAACAAAAGTTCGATAGAAAGAATTGTGTCGACAACCTTGCACATGTTTTTTTATCAGAGTCAGGGCCACCTAGATATATCAGTCCGGATCAGCCGTTGAACGTCTGAAGTGTTTTTAAATGCGAGCTATTTAATTTTAAACAGTATAAAGTAGAATAATTCCTTCATTACGAATTTTTTAAATATTTATGAATTTTTCAAAATAAATATCTACCAGAATAATTTTAATTTAAATATCTATGTATTAATTTTTTAAGCATATTCTAATTTATTATCATACAATTAGAATTGTGGTGTCACCTAAAACGTACTGGGTCTAAGCAGCTCATTAGCCGAAGAAATAAATAAAATTAAATTTTATAGCTCTATAAATTAAATTTAAATATATTAAAATCTATTGGTAATATTTATTTTTTAAAAAGCTACTAATTTATTTTGAAGTATTCAATATTGTTTAATAAATTCATAATAAGTAAATTATTATATTATATAATATTTTAAATTATGTAGCTTATAGTTAACTTGCTGAAATTAAATCTCTTAAAAACTTGATACAGTTCTCTCATTTTTTCTCAATGTTTTTAAACATAATGCTTTAACAAATAAAATATAACTGTCCATCAAGCAGTTGCTTACTTTAGAAGTGCTACAGGAGCCTATTAGTACAAAATGCTCCAGGGCAGTGTTTTACAACATTTTTAGGTGACCGAACGTTTTGTAATATGCTAAAACTTTGCTGTTAAAAATTTGGCGGAACTAATTGGCTAATTTGCCTTTCTAATATGTTAAAAATTAGCGGAACATTTTACGAAAAAAATTTGATGGAACTAATTGGCTAATTTGACTTTTTAATACACTAAAAATTTGGCCCAACACCTTGCAATATAATAAAAATTTGGTGGAATACTCATAAATAAATGCATATATATCCCTTTATATGTATACTTTATTTTCTGTATTCAATAGAAAAAATACAATTCTACACAAAAATATATTTAACTAAATGAATATTAGGCATTATAGCTAGAAACAAAATGCTTGAATTCATATAATTTCATAAAAAATTTTAAGAAAAAAATTTTTAGAATATAAACTTGTGCTTAAATATGGTAATACAATTGTTTCATCAATGGTTTAATTTTAATTGACACACTCTTAGCTTTTCTTTAATTAACAGAAGACTTTACCGCTATTTTTTTGCTTTGCAAAAAATCTAAAATAGCAAAAAAATACGAAGTTGAAAATGGTAAAATCTAATTTTTGGTGCCACATTTTGAGGAACATTTAGGTCATTCTGCCAAACACCACTTGAAAAACACTTCTTTAGAGGTTTGTGAAGAACTTAGAGGTCCTAGCAAAAAGGCGGGAAGCATCCATGTTCAGGATTCAACTAAGTTTCTGTGAACCATAGGGAAAGATGATAACCACTAGGGCAACAAAATAATGAATTTAAATAATGCCGGCAGAGCTTCTTATTTTATATCTAACCTGGACAGTATTAGGTAGAAGAATTAGGCTTCAAAAATCAGCATCAATATAGCATCAAAATCAGTATCAATATAGCATCAATATCAGCATCAATATAGCATCGAAATCAGCATCAATATATCAAATAGTATAAGGCAGAAGAATTAGGTTTCAAAAATTTAGCCCTTCATATTATATTTTAATCTCCAATCATAATACTGGTAGTTATTTAAAAATAAATGTAAAAATGTAGCTATTTAAAATGTTGTGAATATTGAAATATAACAAATTTCAGCAGAGCCTTACCCAGAAAATTCTAATTGGAAATGGGGGTTGAAATTTTTGATTTTCGTACGTACGCCATTGCACGAACAATATTAGTTCTAGGGTTTAAAACGTCATGCGAGGGTCAAATGCAATAAATTTCAATACTGAATAATATGGATGTTCGTATCGTTTTTCTGCTGAAGTCCTGTCATTCTGATAGACCTTCTACTACGGCGAATAAACTGACAGGCTCCTGTCAGACCTTTGTGGCAAGCAGCTGCTTGAATGACCATTTATTTTTCGGTATTTATTTATTTTAAATGCAATAAAGAGTAAACCAAAATAAATTTGAATAGTAAACATTGTTCGTTCTGTAGTGTTTATTTAATCTTGCAGTAAATTAGATGTCCATTCCTGGCAAAACCCTTTAGATTAGGCGGATGACTGTTTCTCTATTTTTTTCGGAGGGGAAGGTGGTTAAGCATTAGAGTTTTGTTAATAACGAAAATGAGTGTAGCAAGCAACTTTAGATGACATTAGCCGCAAACACGAAGCTAAGAAATATTTTCCGAGAAAAGAGGGGGGAGGGTACATACCTATTGAGTTGGGTTGTTTTACCTCTGAGCGCCACTTTTTGGCACGCAATGGACTCTATTGGGTTGGGTTGTTTACCTCTGAGCGCCACTTTTTTGCACGCAATGGACTCTATCGGGTTGGGTTGTTTTACCTCTGAGCACCACTTTTTTTCACACAATGGACTCTATCGGGTTGGGTTGTTTTACCTCTGAGCGCCACTTTTTTGCACGCAATGGACTCTATCGGGATGGGTTGTTTTACCTCTGAGCGCCACTTTTTTGCACGCAATGGACTCTATCGGGATGGGTTGTTTTACCTCTGAGCACCACTTTTTTGCACGCAATGGACCTATCGGGTTGTGTTGTTTTACCTCTGGGCACCACTTTTTTTGCACGTAATGGACTCTATCGGGTTGGGTTGTTTTACCTCTGAGCACCACTTTTTTGCACGCAATGGACTCTATCGGGTTGGGTTGTTTTACCTCTGAGCGCCACTTTATTTCACACAATGGACTCTATCGGGTTAGGTTGTTTTACCTCTGAGCGCCACTTTTTTTCACACAATGGACTCTATCGGGTTGGGTTGTTTTACCTCTGAGCGCCACTTTTTTGCACGCAATGGACTCTATCGGGATGGGTTGTTTTACCTCTGAGCGCCACTTTTTTGCACGCAATGGACTCTATCGGGATGGGTTGTTTTACCTCTGAGCACCACTTTTTTGCACGCAATGGACTGTATTGGGTTGGGTTGTTTAACCTCTGAGCACCCCTTTTTTTGCACGCAATGGACTCCATTTGTTTAGGTTGTTTTACCTCTGAGCGCCACTTTTTTGCACGCAATGGACTCCATTGGGTTGGGTTGTTTTACCTCTGAGCCCCACTATTTTGCACGCAATGGACTCTATTGGATTGAGTTGTTTTACCTCTGAGTGCCACTTTTTTGCACGCAATGGACTGTATTGGGTTGTTTTACCTCTGAGCGCCACTTTTTTGCACGCAATGGACTCTATTGGATTGGGTTGTTTTACCTCTGAGCGGCACTTTTTTGCACACAGTGGGCTAAATGGGCAGGTCACATGGGCCACGAAGGCTCAGAGAAGGTTGGGGGAGGGGACCCACTGGAATAGCTGTTAGGAGACAGATGGTAGCCTTTCGTCAAGGCCATCCAGCGTGTTCTTCAACGTGCACAGGGTATGGCTCTCCCGCACACGGGGCCACGGCTTAACGTCCCATCCGACGACGGCGGCCTTTCCAAGCCCATCGGTGTCCCCTACTGACCGTGGGCAGGGCGGGAAATTTTGCGGAGATAAATCTCATCGCTGACCCAGCTGGAAATCGAACCTGGGAACTGCAGATTACGAGCCAGGTGCGCTACCGACTGAGCCACCCCCGCACCCAATGGACTATATGGCCAGGTCACAAGGACCCAAGGACTCGGAGAAGGTTGGGGAAGGAACACCGAACAACTGTTAAGAGATAAGATGGAAACCTCCCATCAAGGCCATCCAGCATGTTCTTTAGCATGCACTGGGTATGGCTTTTTAGCACGTGGTTTTTAAGTCCCATCCGAAGGATATCTCCTTTATCAAGCCCATCGCTATCCACTTTCTGAGCGAGAGCAGGATAGGGGTTTATGGAAGATAAATCTCAACGTAGGTGTGAGTCGAACTCGGGAACTGCAGATTGCGAACCTAACGCGCTACCGACTGAACAAACAACTGTCCTTCATGGAAATGCAAATTAAAATGATAATATAAGACATAAAATTTACTCTAATGTTTAATTCCAGCTCTCTATTAACCAGTTCATTAGTGCCGACGGCTATTTATCCGGAATATCACTTTTGAATCTGGCAACAGCAGAAGACTCCGATGCAAGATGTCCGCTCCTGCTTAGAGCTAATTTGTCAGTTTCCGCGCAAGCTGTTGGCGCGTGGCGCCCTTTGACCTTGCGGTCATCACTTACACTCCCGAGGTCGAAGGCTGCCTTAATTACTGAGCCACTGCCTTGTGAGTTTGGCCTTCGCGAGCAGTCTGTAGCCGGCTTTATGTGTGTATAAGGACAAGTGATAAATGCGATGTGGATGAGCTGTTATTATCCTGGCTAATGAGCTTAGAGTGTTGTCCTACAAGAGTGGTCAGTGAATTATAATCATGGATATTGAGGAATTTTGCGGTTTAATGGTGGTCAGATTTACTGCTGTTGCCGGTTCTAGAATGTTTTATTTTTGACGTTTCATAATAAATCTGCTTTAATCCTCCTAATGTTTGTCTACTGTAAATTATCATTGACAATGGCAGAGCTTTTTATTTTATATTGAACCTGGACAGTATAATAGCAGAAGAATTTATTTTCAAAAAAAAAATCTAGCGCTTCTTATTATATTTCAGTTTCCAATTATAATACTGGTAGTTATTTATTTTTACAAATTATGAATATATGAATCTATTCATGAAATAATAAGCTGAAATAAACATTTTCCAGCTTATTATTTTATCAGTTCTATGTCTACAGGGCATCACTTATGATACTTTACTATTGAATATGAATATATTGTTTCACTTTACACTGTTAGAAATGCATAGGTTTAGGTTAAATTTTATACAAATTAAGCATTTATGTTTTATTTAATATCTCTCCCTTTGTTTAACGTCTGTTCGGACACTGTGTTTCTAGGTGACTCAGACCAGGGTGGGATCTAGGGATGAGGGACTAAGGGTGACTCTGACCGGGTGGGATCTAGGGAGGAAGGACCAACGGTGACTCTGAGACTAGGGTGGGATCTAGGGATGAGGGACCAAGGGTGACTCTGACCAGAGTAGGATCTAGGTAGGAGGGACCAAGGGTGACTCTGACCAGGGTGGGATCTAGGGACGAGTGACCAAGGGTAACTCTGACCAGGGTGGGATCTAGGGAGGAAGGACCAAGGGTGACTCTGACCAGGGTGGGATCTAGGAAGGAGGGACCAAGGGTGACTCTGACCAGGGTGGGATCTAGGGAGGAGATACCAAGATTAACTCCGAAAAGGGTGGGATCTAGAGAGGAGGGACCAAGGGTGACTCTAAAAAGGGTGGGATCTAGGGAAGAGGGACCAAGGGTGACATTTCCCCTCTATTTCCTAAATTTTAATAAACAGACCAGGGACTAAAATAAATAGTTAACATTTATATAAATATATAACATATATTTGAAAGATTATTTATGATCGAGAACTTTTCGTAAAGAGTGAATTTTCGAAATTCTGTATAGAGTTTCTTCTCATCACGACTTCAGGGAACGTAAGGTCTGACAACCACTGACCCTCCCCTATAAACAACCTTTGTTTCTCTTCTAACCCAAAAAATGTGGAAAAGGGGAAACGATTTCCTAACGTAACGAATTATATCTGAAATGAAAGTTTTTGACTTGAGGAGTATCATGAATTACCCCAAATTTATGTCAATTTCTCTGCCCATTAGTTAAAAGAAAGCAGGAAATTTTCACGGGGGTCGATCGTAAGAGATTATATTATCAAAAGAAAGCTTGCAAAATGGGAAGTTTACCTCTTTTCAATTGCAGCTGTCTGGGTCCGATCATATCTAGGTGATCCTAGTTAAACTCTCCCGAGCACCTCTGGATAAATCTATTACGATGTTTTGCAAGTTTTTTGAAGACCACTAAATCTAAAGAGAAAAAAAAAGCGCAGTTACACCGCAGTTCTGACAAATAAATAATACTGGAAAGTATTTATGGCCTGTTACGTTTCAATCCAGTTAAACGCGTCACTATAAATTTCTTTCTAGTACCTTGTGCAGGACTAATATGGTGTAAACAGTGAATCCACAGAATGTAAAATTTGGCTTTAAAGAAATTCCGATGTCGATTATTCCTTTCGGAACAATAACGTGCAATTTACTTTCAAAAGATTTTTTTATTTGAAAATATGTGATATACGTATATCTATGATACTAGAAATCAATCGGTGCCTTCGTTACCTCTTGATTTCAAGCTAGTTACCCAGATCCCTACTTGGCCTGGAATGGGACACTAGATCGTAAAATTGCTCTTTTTTCTGTATTGTACTTCCCGAAATAGCCCTCTTCACCAGTTTGTAGCTCTCCATCACCGGTATATCAGGAGCGGAGTGGCTCAGTTGGTAGCGTGCCAGGCTCGTAATCTGCAGTTCACAGTTTGGAGTCCCAGCTGGGTCAGCGTTGAGACTTATCTCCGCAAAACACCCTGCCCACGGTCAGTAGGGGACACCGATGGGCTTGGAAAGGCCGCCCTCCGTCGGATGGGACATTAAGCCGTAGCCCCGTGTGCTGGAGAACCATACCCTGTGCACGTTGAAGAACACGCTGGATGGCCTTGACGGAAGGCTACCATCTGTCTTCTAACAACTGTTCCAGTGGGTCCCCTCCTCCAACCTTCTCTGAGCCTTCGTGGTCCATGTGATTTGGCCATTTAGCCCACTGTGTGCAAAAAAAGTGCCGCTCAGAGGTAAAACAACCCAACCCAACGGGTATATCAAATCTCACCTTTGACCTTGAAGGCTCCACGAAATCTAAAATTTGCCATAATTTCTTAGATCTAGAACTCAAAACACCCCCAGGCACAAATGTTTAGCCCTCTAACACTGATGAATCGATATTTGGTTTTTGACCTTGAAAAAAACCATCGCACCCAAAATTTCGCAACATTTCCGAGATCAACGACTTAAAATACGTTTTTAGGAACCCGATTTTTAGCTCTCTAGCACCGATAGATCTAAATTTGACCTTTGACCTCAAAGGACTCTCCGGATTCAAAATTCCATAATGTTTTTGAGATCTACAACCCGAAATATCCCAAGATACCAATTTTCACGTTTCTAGCACTCGTAGATCACGGTTTCACCTTTATGTGACCTCTATTTGACCTCGAAAGACACGTCGGAGGTAGAATTTCGGATTTTTCCCGAGATCTACTACTTGGATTAACCCTACGTGTAGATTTTCAGAGCGCTACCATTTCTATCATAGTTAGAGTTAGATTGATCCTTTGTTACTATGTCAGTCACTCACAATCATCTACATAATAATAAATAAAAATAAATAAATACCTCCTCAAGCAGCTGCTTGCCACAGAGGTCTGACAGGAGCCTGCCAGTTTATATGCCATAGTAGAAAGTCTGAAAGGATGGCAGGCCCTCAGCAGAAAAAGGATACATACATCCATGCCTTATACACAATTTTTAAACAGTTTGAAAATAAAAGGCTGTTAAATTGTTATAATTGCATTTATTTCTTTATTTAAAAATTTAATTCACCATTATATATGCATTCAAAATAAAATTCAATTCTATGAAAATTTACTAAAATTCAAAAGAATATCTAGTTATTGGCCAGAAGTTATAATATAAATTAAAATTTTATAAAATTAAAATTTTATAAAATTAAAATTATTTGCATAATTCTTTCTTGTTTTTCTTTTAGCAATTCGGTGCAAGGTGATAAAGCATTTAAAACTCCACGCTTTTACTCAAAAAGATCTTTCAAAAACAGAATCGTTCTCACTCAAATTTTTAATTGAATCTTGTATTATCTTCATAAAAATTTGTGTCGTACATTAAATTTGGTCGTGTTTAAGTAGTATGGTGCACTTTTTTGTTTTAAATAACATTAACAGATATCTTATCAACTATTCTGACAATGGCGCGCTTGGCTACTGATATATAAAGGACTGGGTTCAAGCCCCTGGTAAGACATGGAAGCTTGTGTTGTTTTTGTGCTGAGGTCCCGCCATCCTCACAGACCTAGTATGGCGTATAAACTGACAGGCTCCTGTCAGACCTCTGTGGCAAGCAGCTGCTTGAGGGGATATTTATTATTCATTTTATTTAAATTCACAGAAAAAAGAAAACGAAATAATGTTTTGCTTTTTAAAAAAAAAACCGCTCTATTGAAACAACGTTAATCAAAGTAGTGCTTAACGATGTTTCTCTATATACTTTTCAAATAATATTTCAGTTACTGCATTATCTAGGTCCGGTATGGTATAGGAAACTCTGCCCTGGTCTCGCATTATCATGATAATTTACAGAAGCCAAGCATTTCAAGGATTAAGCCACGTTTATTATGAAAGGTCAAAAATATAACATAGCTTATGAGTCTCCCCTTTTGTTTTTTTTGGGGGGGAGGGGGGAGGTGCTCCTTTTTTTTCTCTGGAGGGGATGTAAAGTTTGCATGTTGATTTAAGTTATAACAGAAATAAAAAAAATACCCCATCAAGCAGCTGCTTGTCACACAGGTTTGACAGGAGCTTGTCAGAAAAACAACACAAACATCCAAGTCTTAGCCGGGTCTCGAACACAGGGTCTCTTTGACTAGTAGACAAGCGCACTACCTACTCGGCCACGGGACGGATGTAGGTTGGGTTGTTTTATTTCTAAGATTGAAAAGCACTTTTTTGCACACCATGGGCTAAATGGCCAGTTCACATGGACCCCGAAGGCTCAGAGAAGGTTGGGGGAGGGGACCCACTGGAACAGCTGTTGGGAGACAGATGGTAGCCTCTCGTCAAGGCCATCCAGCGTGTTCTTTAACGTGCACAGGGTATGGCTCTCCCTCACACGCGACCACGGCTTAACGTTCCATCCGACGTTTCCATCCACCTACTGACCGTGGGCAGGGCGGGGAATTTTGCGGATAAAAATCTCAACGCTGACCCAGCTGGGACTCGAACCTGGGAACTACAGATTGCGAGCCTGGCGCGCTACCGACTGAGCCACCCCCACCCCACCCCACCCCACCGATGTAGAAAATGCGTGAAATCATGTTATGACAAATTCAATGATCCTATCTCTTACGTTTAAAAGAAATTGTCCCTCCCCCTCCTTGCCTTGTTCAAAGGCGGATTTTGTAAATAAAATTCGTAATCAATTCAATTCCGTAAATCAAATTCGTATCTTGTTTTAAACTGTGATAAGCCATATAATGAATTGTTAAAAACTTGCTTTTAGAGTTCAAGTAAAATACCTCTCCTGCTACCTTTTTTTGTGGAGGCTAGAGGGGAAGGAGATCTTAACAAAACGGATTTTTTTGCGAATGAAACCCCTCTGCCATTCTTTCTAAAATCGTAAGCGCACACTCTTGTATCGAAGAGAAAAAAGATTCTTGAAACGAAAACTTACTTATCGCTTTGTTCATCGGCAGAGTCTGTCGCAGCGGGGACGAACGTCCTCTTTATGAAAGCGGCCACTTCTGTCGAACAAAACAGACACGGCAGGTCAAAGGGTATGCGGATCGAAAGCAGATTACGTTCGTATTATTGGTTGGATCCGCCTGACAGCCGAGAGGAAAATGAAAGGAGGGAGTAGAAAGGGAACACAAAAAGGGTTAGCTCTACCCTTTTCTAAGCACGCATATGTGTCACTTGTAATGGGCTTATTCTGTATGCTGAGGTCCCTCGTCTTAGTCACTTATCTGTGTAGACGGATGTTAATCCTCGGCTGAAGTACAATTTGCAATCTGTGACCACTGTAAGCGGGAGCATCAACTATATGTAAGCGGGATCATCATGGAGCGATAAGAAAAATGCCGTTTTGCAATTTCTAAAGGAATGAGGCATAATGCATCTTTTCATAATTTAATGAGGTGAAGGAAGGGGGGACACTGTAGATGTGTGGAAAGATTGGATTGGATTTTTTTACCTCTGAGCGCCACTTTTTTGCACACCATGGGCTAAATGGCCAGGTCACATGAACCCCGAAGACTCAGAGAAGGTTGGGGGAGGGGACCCACTGGAACAGCTGTTGGGAGACAGATGGTAGCCTCCCGTCAAGGCCATCCAGCGTGTTCTTTAACGTGTACGGGATATGGCTCTCCCGCACACGGGGCCACGGCTTAACGTCCCATCCGACGGACGGCGGCCTTTCCAAGCCCATCGGTGTCCCCTACTGACCGTGGGCAGGGCGGGGAAATTTTGCGGAGATAAATCTCAACGCTGACCCAGCTGGGACGCGAACCTGGGAACTACAGATTACGAGCCTGGCGCGCTACCGACTGAGCCCCCCCCCCCCCCACCCCTGTGTGGAAAGAACACCATATGGCAGCAAGAAGGGGGAAATTTGAATTCCAGCCGAGGGGCAGAATAAGGAGTGGTGAATCTTCAGAAAAATTGCGTAGACAAATCATCTCAGTTTTGTTTGTTTGTGTATGAATTTTAGATCATAGAATTTGTTTAACACTTAGCGCCTTTGGCTACTTGAGCAAAGGGACTTAGGTTCGAGTCTCTTGTAAGTCATGGTTGTTTGTGTTGTTTTTCTGCTGAGCTTTCATCATCTTCACAGATCTTCTCTATGACCTATTACTAATAATCTTAATTATAATATTACTGCAGGGAAGTTTATGATATTGAATATGTTACCTTTAAGACAAGAACACAAAATTAAAAATTATAGAACTCTTATTTTAATATATATTTAATTTTTGTTAAGGATTGATATTAATTACTGTATTTTTAATTTATTAGATATGGCCTGAAACAATTTGCAATAATATTACACATATATTTGTAAAAAAAAAAAAAAAATTCCATTCAATTGAGTAATACTTTGTTGCTATACCATTCATTATCAAGTTAACATATCCTGGAGCCATATCAGATAAGTCAGCCCTCTAAACAAGAAATGTTCAACTATTTTCACTGGAGAATAGCGAACTTATTACGCATGGGAGTCCGCAGAAAATTTTCCTGGGGGGGGGGGGGGCAAAGCTTGGAGACAAATAATTACATCAATAAATTTTTATTTAATTATTAAATTTTTTTAGGGTTTTTTTTTCACAAGTAGATTATAGAATACAGTATTGCATCAATACAAAAACACATACATAATGTATATAAATTAATTACGTTTAAATTGTTATGATTATAATTTATGGAATTTTTTACTCGATCCGGGGGGGCAAGTGACCCGTTTGCCCCCCTCTGCGGACGCCCATGTTAATACGTATGGTTCAAAATATTAATCCATTATATTCATTACATGGTATCAAATTTTTGAAATAACACTGCATTTGATACAATTATCATGAACGGTCAATGAAGCCACTTATATTTGCAAAGTGCTGATTGAGTTCAG
The DNA here is from genome assembly GCA_038380435.1 of Ryuthela nishihirai. Lineage (NCBI taxonomy): Eukaryota > Metazoa > Arthropoda > Arachnida > Araneae > Heptathelidae > Ryuthela > Ryuthela nishihirai. Next base: position 1,012,724 of record JAWZYU010000067.1, read on the forward strand.
AAATTTTCCTGCAGTGTAAGAATAAACAAAATCTACTTTAGTTTAAATAACAGTTCCGAAATTCTGGAAAATATTAGTACTCATCTGCATTCACGCGTAGACCGTAGATTGCCAGTTCCTGTTATAGACTGTATAAAGGACTGGGTTATTTTACCTCTGAGCGGTGCTTTTTGTGCACACAATGGACTAAATGGTCAGGTCACAAGAACCCCAAGGGTTCAGAGAAAGTTGGGGGAAGAGAACATAGTGGAAAGCTGTTAGTAGATAGATGGTAGCCTCCCGTGAAAGCCATCCAGCATGTTGCTTAATGTGCGCAGGGTATGGTTCTCCTGCACACATGGGGGCGGGGGTGGCTCAGTCGGTAGCGTCCCAGTCTCGTAAAATGCAGTTCCCAGGTTCATGTCCCAGCTGGGTCAACGTTGAGGTTTATGTTCTCAAAATTCCTCGCCCTGCCATGGTCAGTAGGGGACACCGATGGGCTTGGAAAGGCCGCCGTCCATCGGATGGGACGTTAAGCCGTGGCCCGTGTGCGGGAGAGCCATACCCTGTGCACGTTAAAGAACACGCTGGATGGCCATGATGGGAAGCTACCATCTGTCTCCCAACAACTGCTCCAGCGGGTCCTCTCTCCCAAACTTCTCTGAGCCTTCGGGGTCCTTGTAACCAGGCCATTTAGCCCATGGTGGGTAAAAAAGTGTTGCTCAGAGATAAAACAACCCAGCCTCGCACACATGGTCACGGTTTAACATTCAGTCTGATGAACGGCGATATTTCCAAGCTCATTGGTATCCCCTTTCTGATCAAGGGAAGAGTGAGATTTAGCGGAAGTAAACATCAACGCTGGCACAGATGGGACTCGAGTGTGTGAACTAAAAGTTATGGGCCAGGAGCTCTATCGACTGAGCCAACCCCCGCCCCCGCCCTTTCTCCACTGTATTGAAAAAAATATATATATCCCCTCAAGCAGCTGCTTGCCACAGAGGTCTGACAGGAGCCTGTTAGTTTATATGCCATAGTAGAAGATCTGAGAGGATGGCAGGACCTCAGCAGAAGAACAACACACACATCCATGCCTTACCCGGGGCTCGAACCCAGGTCCCTTAGATCAGTAGTCAAGCGTGCTAACCACTCGGCACTGTATTAAGGAAAATATATATTCTAGAAGGTTCAGTAGCTTCAATATATAGTCAGACAGTTTGAAAATACAATAGTTTGAGGGAGTCAAAAGAACTATTTGCAGGAAAAAAGGAAAACTCTCTCCTGGTGCAAAGCCTAAGGAGGTAAAAAGAGGAAAAAATGGGAGAGGGGGGGGGGAAATTCGGTGGTAAAAAAAAGGCGATGGGATGATGGAGAGGAAACTTGCTTCAAATTGTAAATCTTGAGAGAACAAATATTCCATTTCTCGGGGGGAAATGGAAACTCGCTCCTGGTGCAAAGCTTGAAGGGAAAAGAATTCCGTTTATCAGAAAATAAAAGTGGGGAGGGGTGGGAAAAAAGAAGATTGGAGGAGAGAAAATATTTTCCATGGCAAAGCTTAAGGCGAGAAAAAAAAAGGTCTGTCAGAGAAATGGAGAACGCTACTGGAAAAAAAAAAGAGTAGGAAAACTTGCTCTTGGAGGGGGGAAAAAAGTATGAGGAGGGAAACATGCTTCTGGTAGCAAAAAAGGAGTATGAGGAGGGAAACTCCGGATGGCAAAAAAAAAGTATGAGGAGGGGAAACTCCGGATGGCAAAAAAAAAGTATGAGGAGGGAAACTCCGGATGGCAAAAAAAGATAACCCACTCCGGATGGCAAAAAAAGATAACCCACTCTGGACGGCAGAAAAAAGAGAACTGGCTCCTGAGGGTCTGAATAAAAGGAAAACTCGCTCCAGGCAAAGAAAATTGGAAATAATCAAGAGACTAGATCGAGGAGGCGAAAAAGAGTAGGAAAACCTCTTGCTGAAGTCTTAGGATCGGCACTGATTGTACCATAGTCACCAGCTTTCAAACGTTTGTAAAATCTTTTGAAACTCCCCACTTGTAATCTCCGCCACTGATCGAGTTGGTCCCCGTTACAAGAAAGGTAATTGCTTGAAGCTCCCTTCTGTTCGTCTCCTGATCCCGAGCACTTGCCCCCATGACACACACTCCTGACCCGAAGGTCATCACGTGTCATCTGCCCACGTGTAGGACACCCGACGTCGGAGGTCTTTCTGCCTGTCTGCCCTCCAAATACATTGAAACATCTGTCAGTAAATAGTAACACCCACCGTTATCCATAGCGCGTGTCCCATTGACAAGGAATTGTCCACGGTGGACAGCTGGACGCCGTGGGGGGGTATGCAGTGACTACCAGTCTCTGTATAAGAATATCAAGAGCTCAATTAAGAGATCCTTGATGAAGTAAATAATAGTTTGCATCAGTCTCTGAATTCGCATAGAGATGCTTTCTTTTTAATTTTTTTCTTTCATTTTTATAGTTAAGGTAGATTTTTTTACTAAGCTTTGGGTTGCTAACTCATGGTATGTCTGCCCAAAGTTGCACTTGAAACTGTTTTGCTCGACACGCAAGCGTACTCAAAAAAATAAATATTGTCAATCTCAAAAACCCATGAAATTTTTAAAAATAAATTACTCCTCTGAAAAATTCATGGAAAATTTAAAATAAATTATGTCTCAAGCAGCTATTTACAGCAGTGATCTGGGTTGGGTTGTTTTACCTCTGAGCGGCACTTTTTTGCACACCATGGGCTAAATGGCCAGGTCACATTGACCCCGAAGGCTCAGAGAAGGTTCGGGGAGGGGACCCACTGGAACAGCTGTTGGGAGACAGATGGTAGCCTCCCGTCAAGGCCATCCAGCGTGTTCTTTAACGTGCACAGGGTATGGCTCTCCCGCACACGGAGCCACGGCTTAACGTCCCATCCGACAACGGCGGCCTTTCCAAGCCGGCGTCGTCGGCTTGGAAGATCAGCGTCGTCAGCCTATGTTTAAGAGGATTGCGGGACCTAAGTAAATTGACCGACGACGGCGGCCTTTCCAAGCCCATCGGTGTCCCCTACTGTCCGTGGGCAGGGCGGGGAATTTTGCGGAGATAAATCTCAACGCTGACCCATCTGGAACTCGAACCTGGGAAATACAGATTACGAGCCTGGCGCGCTACCGACTGAGCCACCCCCGCCCCTACAGCAGTGATCTGACAGGAGCCTGTCAACAGATCCTAAGTGCGATCACAAAATACCCTGCCATTCGCAAACCTGGGGTCCAACCTCACGCCAAAAGCCATAAAGATATGAATATATTAACAAATACTGTAAAAAAAAAACAGATTTTCTGTCATTTATTTAAAAAATTATATTTTATAACAATTTACAGTGTTTACAATTTACACATTAGTTACATTCAAACCCCTGGTAAGACATGGATGTTTGTGTTGTTTTTCTGCTGATGTCCCGCCATCCTCACAGACCTTCTACTGGGGCGTATAAACTGACAGGCTGCTGCTAGACCTCTGTGGCAAGCAGCTGCTTGAGGGGCTATTTATTTTTATTACATTTTTGGCATATAATTTAACAATGAAATGGATATTTGGTGGGGGGATTATCTTCGGGCCCGAGCACGGCCAAATTGTCCTGCTGCCCCCCAATCCTACTGCTCCCTCTCTCTCTGGACTTGTCTGTCAGTATAATAGGTTATAGTGAAGATATGTGAAGGTTGGGTTGTTTTACCTCTGAGCGGCACTTTTTTGCACACCATGGACTAAATGGCCAGGTCACATGGACCCCGAAGGCTCAGAGAAGGTTGGGGGAGGGGACCAACTGGAACAGCTGTTAGGAGACAGATGGTAGCCTCCCGTCAAGGCCATCCAGCGTGTTCTTTAACGTGCACAGGGTATGGCTCTCCCGCACACGAGGCCACGGCTTAACGTCCCATCCGACGGACCGCGACCTTTCCAAGCCCATCGGTGTCCCCTACTGACCGTGGGCAGGGAGGGAAATTTTTGCGGAGATAAATCTCAACGCTGACTCAGCTGGGACTCGAACCTGGGATCTACAGATTACGAGCCTGGCGCTCTACCGACTGAGCCTCCCCCGCCCCAAGATATGTGAAGAATGCGAGACTGTAACAAAAGGCAGACCTGGATTTCTCATTAGGCACTTTAGGCACTACCCAAGGGGCGCCAACATAATAGGGACGCCATAATTTAAATGCTACAATTTGTTTTTTAAGTAACCTGATGTCTTTTTTTAATTTTAACTAGTTACAAATATTCAAAGAGATTGATTACTCTCTTTTCAAAGTATCTCTCTTCTGATAGTAAAAAATGAACTCTTAAAAGACCGAAGTCACTGCTGACCACTGCCTTAGTTAGAGCTAATACAACACACAAAGTTTGCCTTGCTGGAACAGTCGCTAGCTACCTAACCACTATGCCTTAACAAGCGCACTAACCACTATGCCAGTTAAGGCATAGTGGTTAGGCAGCTAGCGACTGTTCCAGCAAGGCAAACTTTGTGTGTTGTATTAGCTCTAACTAAGGCAGTGGTCAGCAGTGACTTCGGTCTTAGTAGGGCATGTCCTTGTATGAGAAGGCCTGTAAAAGCTAGGAGTAGCTTCTAGGATTTTTCTCTGTCCTATATGTCGCAAATAAATTAAAATAGATAAATATGGATGGTGAAGCTACACACATTGGTTCCAAACGTATTGGGATACTTCTATGTTACGTGAAAGGAAAACAACATTCAAAGCGCCCCCTAACTTTGAAATAAGCTTTTTTTCTTACAGAAAAATGTTGCAGAAGATAAATTGTAAATCTCAATAAAATTTATTCAACTTTCGATTTCAATAAATTTTAATTTATTAATTAAAGGGTTTAGCCGTCTCATGGCCGAGTGGTTAGCGCGCTTGGCTACTGATCTAAGGGGTCTGAGTTCGAGCCCCGGGTAAGGCAGGCATGGATGTGTTGTTTTTCTGCTGAGGTCCTGCCAATCTTGATATAGAGAATATTTTGAGATTTTCGATTTCTTGATCTTTGCTACAAGGCGCTTATAGTTTTGAATACAGTTTTCTTTTCCACATATAGTTTTCTATTCAAAGAACTTGAAAGTACCGCAATTGCTTCGATAATTTAGTGTAATTTGTTCATTCTCAGAGCGAAAAAAGGCGATGAAGAAAAATGTTTAAATTTAAAGCGCTTCGCTACTGATCAAAGTGATCTGGTTTCGAGTCCCTGGTAAGGCGTGGATGGTTGTGTTGTTTTCCTGCTGAGGTCTAGCATCCCTCACAGATCATCTACTATGGCGTATAAACTGACAGGCTTCTGTCAGACCTCTGTAGCAAGCAGCTGTTTGAGGGGGTATTTATTTTTTAATTTGACTGTTAGCTACTACTGCTTATTGAATATCACAAGTTATATGCTATGCATAATATTGATTTGCTACATTAAATTTAAAAAAATTAAATACCCCCTCAAACAGCTGCTTGCCACAGAGGTCTGACAGTTTATACGCCATAGTAGAATGTTTATGAGGATTGCGGGACCTAAGCAAAAGAATAACGCAAACATCCATGCCTTACTAGGGGGCTCGAACCGGTCTCTCGGATCAGTTGTCACGTGCGCTAACCACTCGGCCACGGGTTGGTATACATTGAGTTTACCATTTTCTAGCAAAACTATATTATATATCATTGAACTTCCTACATCCATTTCGGTTGTTTTATTTTCATCATGGTTGTGAGATGAAGAAAATTAATATTTCGTACAGTCGCTCAAAAAATTATCCGAACCCTACGGTTGATTACAGAATTCAGAAAAAATATCTGGCAACGATTTTTTTTTAGAAATTAGTGATCTGGTAACCTTCGTGTACGTACACGAAGTAATTCAGAAAAAATATCTGGCAACGATTTTTTTTAGAAATTAGTGATCTGGCAACATTCGTGTACGTACACGAAGTAATTCAGAAAAAATATCTGGCAACGATTTTTTTTTTTTAGAAATTAGTGATCTGGCAATCTTAGTGTACGTACACGAAAGAATTCAGAAAAAATATCTGGCAACGATTTTTTTTTTAGAAATTAGTGATCTAGCAACCTTCGTGTACGTACACGAAAGAATTCAGAAAAAATATCTGGCAACGATTTTTTTCAGAAATTAGTGATCTGGCAACCTTCGTGTACGTACACGAAAGAATTCAGAAAAAATATCTGGCAACGTTCTTTTTTAGAAATTAGTGATCTGACAACCTTCGTGTACGTACACGAAGTAATTCAGAAAAAATATCTGGCAACGATTTTTTTTTTAGAAATTAGTGATCTGGCAACCTTCGTGTACGTACACGAAAGAATTCAGAAAAAATATCTGGCAACGATTTTTTTTAGAAATTAGTGATCTGGCAACCTTCGTGTACGTACACGAAAGAATTCAGAAAAAATATCTGGCAACGTTTTTTTTTTTAGAAATTAATGATCTGACAACCTTCGTGTACGTACACGAAGTAATTCAGAAAAAATATCTGGCAACGATTTTTTTTTTTAGAAATTAGTGATCTGGCAACCTTCGTGTACGTACACGAAAGAATTCAGAAAAAATATCTGGCAACTTTTTTTAGAAATTAGTGATCTGGCAACCTTCGTGTACGTACACGAAGTAATTCAGAAAAATATCTGGCAACGATTTTTTTTAGAAATTAGCGATCTGGCAACCTTCGTGTACGTACACGAAAGAATTCAGAAAAAATATCTGGCAACGATTTTTTTTTAGAAATTAGTGATCTGCCAACCTTCGTGTACGTACACGAAAGAATTCAGACAAAATATCTGGCAACGTTTTTTTTTTAGAAATTAGTGATCTGGCAACCTTCGTGTACGTACACGAAGTAATTCAGAAAAAATATCTGGCAACGATTTTTTTTAGAAATTAGTGATCTGGCAACCTTCGTGTACGTACACGAAAGAATTCAGAAAGAATATCTGGCAACGATTTTTTTAGAAATTAGTGATCTGACAACCTTCGTGTACGTACACGAAGAAATTCAGGAAGAATATCTGGCAACGATTTTTTTTAGAAATTAGTGATCTGGCAACCTTCGTGTACGTACACGAAAGAATTCAGAAAAAATATCTGGCAACGATTTTTTTTAGAAATTAGTGATCTGGCAACCTTCGTGTACGTACACGAAAGAATTCAGAAAAAATATCTGGCAACGTTTTTTTTTTTAGAAATTAGTGATCTGGCAACCTTCGTGTACGTACACGAAGTAATTCAGAAAAAATATCTGGCAACGATTTTTTTTTAGAAATTAGTGATCTGGCAACCTTCGTGTACAAGAAGGAATTCGGAAAAAATATCTGTTAAAGGTTTTTTTTTAATCTTTGCCAGATATATTAGGGAATATTTTGAGATTTTCGATTTCTGGCAACGATTATTTTAGAAAAATAAATAAATTAAATAAGAATTTAAATATCTGGCAACGATTTAAGAAAAATCGTTGCCAGATATTTTTTCTGAATTCTGTAATCAACCATAGCGATCGGATACCTTTTCGAGCGACTGTACATATACGAAATTGAAATGACTATTGTACATGAACGCGCACTACCATTTCGTGTGTCTAGGGGTGCGTGAGCTGTAAATCAGGCTGTGGCAGAAGGCATAAAGAATTAGGTATTAGCTAATTTGTAAAATTAGAAGCGTTTTCGTTAAGATTTTCGCAATTCAAGAATTTGAAGAAAACGGCGATATTTGTTCTCAGAATTCCAGTAACGTAAAGTCGGAAATTGTGAATTCGCCATCGCGCTTTGGATTCATTCAACCGATTTCAAAATGCAGTTGGTTGAGCCATATTCGAACTCAGCAATTCTCGTAGAAACAAAAGTTTATTAACTTAAGGGTCGAGTTACAAACAACTGAGCGAAATCAGTTAACAAGATCGACATTGAAGAATGCTGAAAGTAAAGTACTAAAAGTATTCAAGCAATTCGTGAAATATCCTTTTTTAAAAACAATAACTGCTTAAAATAAAAACTGTCATTGTAAAAGTTTTTTTTTTTTTGTTGCTTGGTGTCTAACACTGCTATCTCTGATAAATTATACATCTGTTAGTTATCTGGATATCTACTTCTGATCAACACATTCTACTTCCAGAATTTCTAGGATAAATATATTGTTTGCAATACTACTTTAAATTTTACATTTTCTACATTTAGAGCCCTCTAACGATGTTTTTTCTTTAGTTAATCAAAACTCTCCAGGGAAAGTCGAGCTTGTGATTTGCGGCCGTTTAAAGGATTTGGAGACTATGGCTCATCATGTTTTTTAGTTCTTATTTAACTCAAAAATAATTTTTCATATAATCTCTCTAAACAAAAAGTTTTGGTTACCCATCCCTTTGGGGGTGAATGGACAAATTGTTGCAGCCAATATAAACAGTCTGATCATCCAACTCTTCCTATAACACAAGGACAAATTGTTGCTGCCAATATAAACAGTCTGATCATCCAACTCTTCCTATAACACAAGGACAAATTGTTGCTGCCAATATAAACAGTCTGATCATCCAACTCTTCCTATAACACAAGGACAAATTGTTGCTGCCAATATAAACAGTCTGATCATCCAACTCTTCCTATAACACAAGGACAAATTGTTGCTGCCAATATAAACAGTCTGATCATCCAACTCTTCCTATAACACAAGGACAAATTGTTGCTGCCAATATAAACAGTCTGATCATCCAATTCTTCCTATAACAGAAGGCCAATGGACAAATTTATGACGTCACTTAAGTAGTCCTGCCATACAGAAAATTCTTATATTTTTGATTCCAGTATTATTAATGGTGAACTCTTGTGCTAATCTTTTATACTAATGTTTATCTATAAATACAGCTTGTTTAGAAAGAAAATTATTCGAATTTATTATCAAATATAATAATGTTAATTAATGCAAAATAATTTTTTTCCTGAATAAAATATATTTATAGATAAAAAATATTATAAAAATTAGCGCAGATTCCACCAGTAGTAATATTAGAATCAAAAGTATAAGAAACTTCTACATGGAAGGGCTACTTAAGCTGACGTCAGTATTTTTTGTCTGCTGGTCCTTCTGTTATAGGAGGTGTTGGACTATCGCACTCCACATCATTTGCAATATTCGTTTAAAAATTTTAAATTTTTAAATGTTTCCACCATTAAAATTTTTAGGATATTCGAAAAGGTGTGAATTGTATAGTTTATCAAACCTGTCAAACGCAAAAAAGAATTTTTATCTCTAAAAACAACCAGCTATTCAGTAGTAAAGAATCACAGGATGTGTCCTGTAGACATGGAACTCATGAAATAATAAGCTGAAAAAAATTGGTTTTGCCGTGAGTGGGATTCGAGGAGACGTGTTCCAGGAGACGTGGATTCGAATCCCACTCACGACAAAACCAATTATTTTCAGCTTATTATTTCACGAACAACTATATATTTTAAAACAAAAAAAAATTAACCCCCAAAGGGTAAGGGCGAAAGATTATTGTTGTCAGTGCAAACATCATGACCTTCACATTTCGTCACCAAAATTCCAAATTTTAAACATTACATCTTTTGCATTTTTCAAATCTCCCACCGCTAGAGGGCTCAATTACAGCTATTGGAAGATTCCATAAGTGAGAATCGTAATATTTCTTCATTACCTAATTTAACTCCAGGATGAATTCTTAATTTGTCTTTGAAAATCAAAGAAGTTGAATGCCTAGATACTGACCGAGTCTCTAAGCATTCAATTTCAATCAACTCTGGCCTCGGTCAGGCAAACGACAAAGTGAACAGTGAACATTTCTCGTTTTTTTTTTTTTAAAAAAACAAGCTAAAAATGCAATGGTTTTTCTGAAAATTATAAAACAAATTTAATATTTTTCTAAGTATGCCTAAATCGAAATATTTCCATAAAACACATAAAAGCTTCACCTATGTGGTGCGGAAAAAAATCCAGTCATCTTAAAAAATATTATTGATCGGAAAATAAAATTAAATATTGTTTTAGTTATCTTTGCGACCCATTTTGAAAAGTTTCACCATTCCTGACGTAGGACAATAAGAACAGCGTCTAGGACTTTTACCTAAAATAAACCTTGTGATTCCCTTTCTCAAACCTTCTCTGAGCCCTTGGGGTGTTTATGACCTGGCCATTTAGTCCACTCTTGCATAAAAGTACCTCTCAGAGGTAAAAGTACCCGAAACCCACTAACAGTTGCGGCATAGTTTAAAGATATCGAGCTTAGTTACTAATCAAAGGAACCGGGTTCGAGCCCTGGGTATTTTTCTGCTGAGGTCTCGCCTCCCTCACTTATGCAGCAAGCAGCTGCTTGAGTGGGTGTTAATTTTATATAAATATGAATTATGCTTTCAACCACTCAAGAGTTGTTGCCGAAAAGCACACAAACAAATAAACAAAGAGCGAAAAAAGTCCCGGGGAATTTCAGAAACATTTCAGTCGGTCTAACAGTGACGTCACCGCCACTTGACTTTGCTATCATCAGTGATAGCTAAATCGCAAGACAAGAGCTCTCGCATTATTTTCGCTTGACGTTTGCGTGGATCGAACTCTCCTCTGGCGCGTGCCCGTCACGTGACCAACCAAAGGAAACGTGTTCTTCTGGTTCAGCCCTCTTGGCAGCCGCCAGCGATAGCACAGCCAGCATGAATCAGTTGGGGCAGATATGACTGGGCGTGGTCAGCTGGCGTGTCACGGAGATTTATTGCTCTGTGTGGGAATGCCCGCTTCAGCCACGCGCACAATGAACCACTCTGGAATCACCAACTGCTGTTGACTTGCCTTCCTCCTCCCGGGAATCTATTTAGTCTACCTATGATCCGTTAACATCTTGCTGCTCTTTGGCTGCTTCGTTTGAATACAGACCTCAATTAAGAGGGATAGAAAAAACTAGGGAGTTCACAGGGGTGGCAGTCGTTAAGAAAGGCTCTACTGCCATCGTATAGGTATGCAGGGCCGGCGCTAGCTATTTTGCCGCCCATAGCAAACTTGGACTCCACCGCTTATTTCTCTAAGTCTGATCTTAGGTATTAATGATTAATTTAGCTATTTTCCACATCATTTTTTAAAGAAATTATCCATTCAAAAATAGGTCACTTAAGAAAATTGTCCAATAGAGCTTTCTTGAGCTATGGTAGCGAATTTGTAAATTTGCCGCTGTTAAAAAAATGACGCCCTGTTCTATCTCACCGGTCGCGCCATCCTTGTAGTTATGTGATCCTTAGGAGAAAAAATACCAGAGCTTCCACACCGATTTGTGGCAGATAAGTTATAGATTATTAGATATTATTGAAAAAGCATAATTTTTTATACCGGTAAATTCGCGATGTAAAACACTTCTCGTAGATGTCCCCACTTCTCGTAGAAGCTAAGTTAATATTTTAAATTTAAATTAAATACCTCCTAAAGCAGCTGCTTGACACAGAGGTCTGACACAAACGTCCATGCCTTATCTGGGGTTCGAACCCAAGTCTCTTTGAAGATGGGGAGGGGGTGGCTAAGTCGGTAGCGCACCAGGCTCGTAATCTGTAGTTCCCAGGTTCGAGTCCCAGCTGGGTCAGCGTTGAGATTTATCTCCGCAAAATTTCCCGCCCTGCCCACGGTCAGTAGGACCGATGGGCTTGGAAGCTGGACTTTAATTTAGGTGTGTTGTCAAAAAAATTACATATAACTATGTTATATTTATATAGGCTCTGGTAAGGTAAAATACCCTGTGCATGTTAAAGAACACGCTGGATGGCCTTGACGGGAGGCTACCATCTGTCTCACAACAGTTGTTCCAGTGGGTCCCCTCCCCCAAACTTCTCTGAACCTTCGGGGTCTATGTGACCTGTCCATTTAGCCCATGGTGTGCAAAAAAGTGCCGCTCAGAGGTAAAACAACTCAACCCAATCCTTTGAAGATTGATATATTTTTGAGGATTCACATCTCGCTTTTCATTGGTTTTCGTAATTAAGATTAAGCCACGATTAGACAAGGAACACTTTTTTTTAATCATTTTTTTATTCAAACAATTTCAAATAAATCATTTCTATTGTCGAATGTTCCGTAAAGCTAATAGCTTATCTGCAGGAGAGAAAATAATACATTGACATAATAGTATTTTACACCTTTGTTCTGTCTTCATTCGCTAATCTTAATACAATTACATCTTGTTGCTTTTCTTATAATATTTCAGTTGAAAATTTTAACAAAAAATAATTTCCACTCTTTACAATTTTTTTTACCTTTTTTCTTCATTTCGAATATTTCAAAATAACATTGGGATTTTTATATTCGCATTCAGCACTACATATATTGTTAGTAGGTGTTAATATTAATTATCTGATTTTTTAATAAAAATCTGTTTAATTCGTGTTTAATTCTCTAAAAGAATTTATGGCTAGCAGTTCCCTTGGTATGAGATTGAAAACGTATGGAATTGTGCAGTCGCTTGTGAAATTCCCATAGTTATTTGTAAAATTCGGTAGTTGAAAATAATTATTATTTTTTTCAATCTTACGTTTTTATCATGCTGGACTTTAATTTTATGTGTGTTGTCAAAAAAAATTACGTTTAACTATGTTATATTTATATAGGCTCTGGTAAGGTAAATATCCAAGTAAATAAATCTATCTTGGGCAGCAATTAGATGTGCAAGGTCTTTAATTGGTATAATATTTTTTCGTTCTAATTTTCTTATATTTGTTAAGTTGGTCGTACCATGTATCGTTATGGCATAATTTAAAATGGACTTTTCCTAATTTCCTAAGATTAACGTTTTCTAATTTTAAGATAACTTTTCCTAATATTCCTAATTTAAAATGGACTTTGATTTTAGATGGACTCACATTGCTTTATAAAACATAATAAATGTGTTAGTATCCATAAAATATCGTAGTTCATTTAATTTCAAAGCACAAAGCCTTAATGTGCTGCAGATTTTCTCAACATGAACATTCCATTGGAGGGCACTGTCGAGATGTAATCCTAGATATTTTATTGTATGCAGTCTGTCCATTTTTATGCAGACGCAGTTTCCTAGCTCAGAAATGGTTCCTTTTTTGTACAGTTTAATTTGTGCGTTTGGGTTGTTTTACCTCTGAGCGGCACTTTTTTGCACACAATGGGCTAAATGGCCAGGTCACATGGACCCCGAAGGCTCATGGCCCCGAAGGTTGGGGACCCACTGGAATAGCTGTTGGGAGACAGATGGTAGCCTCCCGTCAAGGCTACCCAGCGTGTTCTTCTAACGTGCACAGAGTGTGGCTCTACCGCACACGGGGTCACGGCTTAACGTCCCATCCGACGGACGGCGGCCTTTCCAAGCCCATCTATGTCCCCTACTGACCGTGGGCAGGGCGGGGAATTTTGCGGAGATAAATCTCAACGCTGACCCAGCTGGGACTCGAACCTGGGAACTACAGATTACGAGCCTGAAGCGCTACCGACTGAGCCACCCCCGCCCCTTTAATTTGTGTGTGTAATAATTAAGTTATTGTTAATTTTGGAACCAGGTGAATGAAAAGTCATCCATTATGCTATATTGTTGCTATTTAAAGTTCATTATTCGTTTAATAATATTATACCCTTTCATATATGTTTAACCGCATCTTCTTTCGTTTATGTAAATTAGAAATAAAAGCGGGCTTAAAATAGTTCCTTGAGAAACACCGAATTTAACTTGACACTTTTCGCTGTAGGCGTTGTTAATTTTAGTTACCTTAAATCTATTTGATAAGTAGCTTTGAAACTAGTGTAATGCAGTTCCTCTAACTCCATACTTTTCTAATTTCTATAGAAGAATATCATTATCCAAAGTGTCAAAGGTCTTCTGTAAGTCTAGAAACACCTGAAACTGCCCTGTCACCTCCATCTAGTGCCATGTAGGCTAAATCAGTAAATTTCGTTAGTAAGTTCATGGTACTTTTCCCCTTTTGAAACCATATTGATTTTCACTAAGAATGTTATGTTTAGTAAGAAATTTATATAAGTTATTGTAAACATATTTTTCCAATATTTTATGTACAGAAGATAAAATAGGAATGGGACTGTAGTTAGTTACAATTGACTATGTTATTCCTTTGAATATTGGTCGTAGAATTGCCGTTTTAAGCTCAGTTGGTATTACACCAGTTGAAATACTTTCGTTAACTATTTCTTTTATGACATCCGCTAATACCTAGACACTGTTTTTAATGTATTTGAATTTTATATTGTCATATCCAGGGGATATGTTATCATTTAAAGTTTTGATTATATTCATAATATCTATCCTATTTGCAGGAGGTATACAAATTGAGTACTGTTATTGTTTTTTGTAGAGTTATTGTTTGTTTCAAATTCAACATCAAGTTCTTGGTTGATTTCTCTTATATGTAATATTGATAAGAAATATTCTCTGTTAAATTTATTTGCAATTTTTAAAAGTGTTAAGCTTTTAGACATATTCTTAATGATAGTTTCGTCAATAGATCTTATTTTTAGCTTCTACTGCTTGATGGAATAATTTCCATGTTTGTCTCATATCATTTTTTAACGTTAATTGTTCTTTATAAAAATATTCTTTCTGATTCCTGGTTTTCGCTATAAGAAAATTGCGTAGTTTTTTTTTTAATATCATTTTCGATCCTATCACTTTTTGTGTTATTTTTATATTTAATACAAGCCTTATCTCTACGTTCTATTAAACTGATAATATCCACTGGCAAAAATGTTGGCATATTCTATCGCAGCTTCTTTGATAGCTTCCCACTCCAACTTCAAACATCTCATCTGAGCAGAATACAAGAAACATCTCTTTTCAGGATTAACCTCGATCACTGTGCTTTTTGAATTGTTCAAAATTAACAAAAAACCCTCTCCACTTGGTGACATCTGTAAAACTACAGAAAATATTTCTCATGTATTTCTACATTTTCCCTATCAATTTCAACGACAAATTCTGAAGAAAAGATTAAGAAGATTATAGATGAAGAATTGTCAATGAAATATCTTCTCTGCAGATGCTACAATAAAAATAATAGATTAAAAATTCAGACCCTGCTTCTCAGTTTCTTAGAGGAAAGTTCTTTAATAAACAGAATCTGAATTCGTCCTTTGCTGGGATTTCGCTTTTCAAAAAAAAAGAGGAATTCAATATACAAATATGAAATATTGACCGTTCAAGAAAAATGTGTTTTTTTTTTACAAACTTTCTCTAGTGGCCAGTATTTTAAGTGATAACCTCATGGTTATTTTTATGGTGGAACTGAAGGAAGAACTGTGACTTATTTTTTTATACCTTGCTTGAATTGTTAATTTTTGTTTTTGAAATCTATTTTGGTGCAGAAAAGAAAAAATATTGGGATCCAAGAGTATTGGATCACAGAAAGTCTACTCTGCACAAGTAGGAACTTTTAAAAATTCAGAAAAACTATTATTTTTATTTTCTACATTGTGATTTGCACGTCCTATTCTTTGTTTGGGATGGCAGGAAGCCCATTGTTGAAGGGTTTCTAACCTTCCCATCACATTTTATCACATCACATCACTGTGATCCACTGTTTAGTAACATTACGGTTATTTAGATGTTCTAAATTTTTATGTGGTTGTTTTAATTTTCTCTAAAGTTTTATTGTATTTTTTCAAAAGAAATTGTAACAATCGGTATTTTCATTTGGTTCGATGAGTTTTTTGTTATATTTAGACTAATCCGTTAAGATTATTTCCCTTTCGATATTTTTATGCTCATAAGTCATCATTAGTTTCTGTAGTTTTGATATCGGTTCAGATTTTTTCATATAGTTTCTCATCTTTTGATCCGCACATAGCTGCAATGAGATAATGACTTGTCACATCGTTTAGAGAGTGATGAGTTTTAGGAGACGCGTAACCCGGTAGTGTGTATGTGTGTGTGTGTGGGGGGGGTGATTAATGTGCAACACTTCCCTAAATCTTTGAAAGGTATAAATTGGAAAATCATAAAACTATTCACAGGCGCGTTTCAAGAATTTGAAGAAAATGCCGTGTCAACTGAAACTGAGTAAACATATACTAAAGCAGTTGTAGTATGTCACAGTTGTTTTACCTCTGAGCTGCACTTTTTTGCACACCATGGGCTAAATGGCCAGGTCACATGGACCCCGAAGGCTCAGAGAAGGTTGGGGGAGAGGACCCACTGGAACAGCTGTTGGGAGACAGATGGTAGCCTCACGTCAAGGCCACCCAGAGTGTTCTTCTAACGTGCACAGAGTTTGGCTCCACCGCACACGGGACCACGGCTTAACGTTCCATCCGACGGACGACGGTCTTTCCAAGCCCATCGGTGTCCCTTACTGACCGTGGGTAGGGCGGAGAATTTTGCGGAGATAAATCTCAACGCTGACCCAGCTGGGACTCGAACCTGGGAATTACAGATTACGAACCTGGGAACTACAGATTACGAACCTGGCGCACTACGACTGAGTCACCCCCGTCCCAGTTTGTCAGAGTATTAAAGGAAATGGGTCATGGAGTATTTCTTATTTTATATCTGCAACTATGAAAAGTGAAATAAGGCAATAGGGAGGAAGCGACAAAATCATCACTCAATTTGTGAAATTTTGGTTTTTCTGAGCCATAAGCCCACATAACATTGTTTAGAAAAAGGCAAACCACCTTTTGTGTTTAAAAGAAGAGACCAGGTTTCTTCTATGTAAACTGATTTAAGAGAAATTCCGTATACGCCCCCCAACACTCCACCTCCCCAACATCACAAATATCTTGAGCCCAGTATTGTATGCGGTACGACAAGATTTAAGAAAAGTGAAATAGACAGTAGGGAGAAAGCGAAGCGACGCATATCAAGACTATCGAAAAAATGAATCTTGATGTCAAATCCCACAACAGTCAAAACCTGATAGTCAAAACCCCACAAAAAATTATAAGGTTCTCTAAACAAATCCTCGATACGCACCAGGGTTTTAGAACCACATGAGAGATAATCACCTTGTTTTTGAATGATGTATTGGATTTCCTTGACATAAGGAATTTCCAGACAAGATAATAAATCTGCTGGAATTATAATGTATGTAAAGGAATATATCCAAGTTTTGTATTGCAATTCTGATTTTAAAACTTCTGATTTTTTACAGTGTAGAATAAAAATTAATAATTTTTTTAACTCTCTTTAGTTTTTACAGATATCATACTTATTCAAAAACGGAGTTCATTAATGAACTTGAGGAGAAACTTAAAGACTCTTGTGAACAATGTATACTGCTACTGGGTAATTTAAATATTGATTTAAAATTGCATGGTTTGTTCGCCTGTTAAATTTAAATGTTTTTTTTCCTTGTCATGATGAAGTTACCAGAGAAGCGCCGGGCACTTGCTTTGATCACTTGTTTCTGAGAAATTTAAATATGGATCAGTTAGCGACTTACATTATTATAATAAAATAAATACCCCCTCAAGCAGCTGCTTGCCACAGAGGTCTCACAGGAGCATGTGAGTTTATATGTCAGAGTAGAAGGTCTGAGAGGATGGCAGGACCTCAGCAGAAAAACGACACACACATCCATGCCTTAACCCGGGCTCGAATTCAGGTCCCTTAGATCAGTAGCCAAGTGTGCTAACCACTGGGCCACGGGACGGCTAAAAATAAATTCTTCCTCAAGCAGCTGCTTGCCACAGAGGTCTAACAGCAGCCTGTCAGTTTATATACTACAGTAGAAGATCTGAGAGGATGGCAGAACCTCAGCAGAAAAACGACACAAATTACATATATCTGACCATTATTTTGTTGGTTTAAATATTGAGTGTAAAAATATTTCATGTCATATTGAGAACGATAATACATTTAAAGAACGCAAAAATAACGTATTTATAAATAAATTACTCCCACATTTGCACTCAGAACTTCTTCACTTAAGATGGGGCGAAATCCAGTGTTTAGCAAATGACCTTCGATGTTGCTAACAGCTTTGCCACCCCCCTGCCAACACTGGCTACACCTCTTTGTAATATTCAACCACATATCTCCAGAAAAACTTTTAAACTTTTACACCCTCCCCAAATTTCTCTCCCCCACCCACGACAAGGCACAGTACATCTGCACTGTACTGTATTTTCAACTTCTTCATCCACTAGGCGGCCTGCGGCCACATGCCTGTTCGCCGACATGTAGGGTAGCTGGCACTTTACGGCGCTGTTCCCAACCATTGGGCGAATACAGCTCCCAAAATTAAATTTGGTTATGGACCAGATGATAGAGAGGCCAAGGTCCTTCTTACAAAGTGATTCAGAATAACGAAGATAATGTTAGATATAAATAAATTACAGGAATTATTAAATGACAAAGATTGGTCGTTTATGCATAACGAAATAAATGCAAATGTTTCTTTTGAGTACTTTATAAATGAATCTCATAAGATGATTATAGAAGCATCTTATGTTCTCCCAAACCGAAACGTAGTTAAAAAATTAAAACCTTGGATTGCGGATGCTTTACTAAACTCTAATAAGGAAAGAAATAGAATATTCATGTTGAAAAAAAATAATAGCTCTGTATAAAATTGGTACAATATTCTGAAAGATATAGAAATGTGCTAACTAGTATTATTAAAGATTCTAAGGCAAGATATTACACTGATGCAATTATTAAAAACCAAAAAAAAAAATTTAAAAGGCAGTGGGAAGTTATAAATAAAATGTGTGGTAAACGTATAAACCGATCCAAATTTCCAAATATAATTTCAGTTACCAACCATAACTACAGTGTTAGGGATAATCCAGTAGATTTGGCAAACATATTTAATGATTAGTTTACTAGTATTATAAAGGATGTAACAAGTTTAATTACTTAGAATGATTGTAGTGGTTTACATAATTTGAAGATATTGTCAAATACGTTTTTTGTTGAGGAAATACATGAAAATGAAGTTAAAGATATAATTAAGAGTTTAAACTCTGCAAAATCCTTTAGTACAGACCACGTTTCTGTATTTATCCTTAAAAAGATAGGGTCAAATATTAAAGGTATCTTAAGAACTTTACCTAATAAATGTTTAATTTCAGGTTGTTTCCGTAATTGTTTAAAAACTGCCGCAGTTATACCAGTGTATAAAGGTGGATGTGATAAGAAAAATTGAAAATTATTGACCAATATCCATCTTGTCTGTCTTCTCCAAAATAATAATGAAAATAATCAAATATAAAATGTTAAATTTTTTGAATAAATATAATTTCATTTCTAAAAATCAATATGGTTTCCAAAAAACACGGGAACAGAGGATGCAATTTTAAAAATGACATCAACCATATATAAAAGCATCAATCAAAATTTTAAAGTCGTTGTTTTATTCCTTGATGTTAAACAAGCATTAGACACTGTTCCACATTTAATTCTATTACATAAATTGGAAGCAGCTGGAATGAGAGGTGAAATGCTATCTTGGCTCTATAGCTAGCTGATAGGTAGAAGCCAAAAGGTTAAAATAAAAAATTGTTACAGTTCTAATGCTAAGATAATTTTCGGTGTTCCTCAGGATCAGTTTTGTTGCTTTAATGTTTTTGATTTATTTTAATAATCTTTGTGCCTTAAAATTGTACGGCAGCAGTATAACTTTTGCAGATGATATATCTTTAACTTATGCATTGTTTGGATTGTTTTACCTCTGAGCGGCACTTTTTTGCACACCATGGGCTAAATGGCCAGGCCACAAGGGCCCCGAAGGCTCAGAGAAGGTTGAGGGAGGGGACCCACTGGAACAGCTGTTGGGAGACAGATGGTAGCCTCCCGTCAAGGCCATCCAGCATGTTCTTTAACGTGCACAGGGTATGGCTCTCCCGCACACGGGGCCACGGCTTAACGTCCCATCCGACGGACGGCGGCCTTTTCAAGCCCAGCGGTGTCCCCTACTGACCGTGGGCAGGGCGGGGAATTTTACGGAGATAAATCTCAACGCTGACCCAGCTGGGACTCGAACCTGGGAACTACAGATTACGAGCCTGGCGCGCTACCGACTGAGCCACTCCCGCCCCCCTTTAACTTATGCAGGCAAAACTGAGGAATTAATAGTGTAATTAAATGATGATCTAAAAAAAATCAAAAATTGGTTTATTCAAAATAAATTAGTTTTAAATGTTGCCAAATCGAAGTACAAAAATTTTAGATTACAAGAAAATCAAACAAATTACTTTTTCAATGAACTGCAATGAGATATATTGCAAATGTTCAGCTATTCAGGGTGTTGATTACTTCAGATATTTGGGTGTCTACTTTGACAAAAAACTTTCTTAGAAAACGCATATAAATAATATTATTAAGAACTTAATATTATGGTTTCAAGATTTTATTACATAAGAAATTTTATAGATTTGTCAATGTTAAAAATTATTTATAATTCGTGGATAAAATCCTATTTGAAATATGGCATTATATCTTGGGGAGGTCTATATGAGACAAATTTGAAACCATTATAAGGTTCTCCAAATTACGTAATAAGATGCATGCTAAAGAAAAAGAAATTTGACAGTATAAAAAAAATAATAAAAAATTCAATATCTTACCAGTTAGAAAATTATATATTTATCACCTATTAGTATACAATATTCAAAATTGGAATGATTATAATGTTAAAATCTTTCCAAATATGCAAGTTTATCATCTACTGTGCATTTATTCACACCATTTCCTAAAAAAAAAAACTATCATCCAAAAACACTACGTTTACCTAGCTTTACTTACTTTTAAAACTTACTTTACTAGCTTTACCTTACTTTTTAATGCTCTGCCGGCTAACATTAGAAATGAAAGAAACATTTATGCTTTTAAAAGATTAATATGGGACTGGTTAATGGATTGGATGTAGATAAATCTCTATAGAGATAAAACTTAGCTTAAATGTTTAACTTTTATAACACTGTTGCAACTAAATCTGCAAACGTTATATTCGTGAACTTCTCTACACAAGAGCTTGGACTCAAGTGGAGTACTCCTATTTATTTACTTCTTTCATATTGTTCAGTTTGTTTGTTTAAATAACTAGCTATAAAATAGATTGCAATTTATACTTTACAGTATAATTTATGTTAATCAGTTCATGTGTATGAACTTTTGAACTGGAAGAATTGATGTAAAAGTGTGTTTTTTTGCTTCGGATTTTTGTATTGAACTGTACTGGTGTTGAGAGTAGTGAATAGAAAACTATCTCTCTATCTTTTCTTCATTGAACTGTATTACACGAGCTTTATGTCCAGCAGAGTGAATGTGTTCATCCTATCTGAGCGTTTGGTTGAACTCAACACCAAGATACTATGCCGAATCCTTCCACACTATTTGCTTATCAAAGTTCATAAGATTAGATATACAGGGTGATTCAAAACTTATCGTTCAAATTTCGTGGGGAGGTAGGGAATACGTCAGGAAACCGATTTCACATAGGAAAGAATGTCCGCAAATGTACGCATGCGTATGTAGAGGGCGCTGTGTGTACCCAACCAGTGTACAACTCGCCCGACCACTCCCGCTGTCATCAGTATACGAGTTGACTTACTAGTGATAAGATGAATCGTTTTACGCATCAAGAGCTAGCGGATATGCATCTCGCATATGGGGCAGCTGGCGAAAGCGGCCGCCGAGCTAGGCAAGTTTACGAAGACCGATACTCCAACAGAAGAATACCGCAGCATCAAATGTTTGCACGTGTGCATCGCAATCTGCGCGAACGTGGTTCACTGTGCAGCAACATGCAGGATACTGGGAGAAGACGACTGACGCGGACTGTCAACGTCGCAGAACAAGTCCTACATCCATCGAAGATAATCCGAATACCAACACACGAGCTATTGCTCAGCAGCTTGGGGTCTCTCAGTCAGCAGTGTGGCGGATACTGCACGAGGAACGTGTGCATCCTTACCATCTGCAAAGGGTGCAGTTACTGCATCCTGACGATTATCCGAAGCGTGTGGAATTTGCACAATGGTTCATGCAGAAAGGTGCGGTGGACCCCAGTTTTCCAGCTTCTGTCCTTTTTACAGATGAAGCTTCATTCAGTCATGAAGGTTCAATACACACAATTCACATGTGTGGGCTTACGACAACCCGCATGGTACGAGAAGTCACGCTGCGCAACATCGTTTTGCCGTAAATGTGTGGGCTGGAATCATTGGTGACTGTTTGTTGGGACCTTACTTGCTACCGACCCGATTGGACGGCCGGAAATACCTAATATTTCTCGAGACAGTGTTACCGACTTTTCTGTTGGGGTATCGGGGCTGTTCTACGCATATCCGCCGAGATATGTGGTATCAACATGACGGGGCTCCAGCCCATAGCACAATTGTTGCGCGTGATTACCTGAACCGAACATTCGGAGCTCGATGTATCAGTAGATGTGGACCGATCGCTTGGCCACCCAGGTCACCTGATTTATCGCCCATGGATTTCTTTTTGTGGGGGGCCATGAAAGACCATGTGTACGAGACCCCCGTCGACAGTGAAATGGACCTGGTTGCACGAATAGTGGCCGCCTCAGGCATTGTCCGTGATATGCCAGGCGTTTTTGAAAATGTTCGGCGGTCAATGCAACGGCGCTGTGAATCCTGTGTCCGTGTAAATGGTCGTAATTTTGAGCACCTACTGTGAACCTGTACTTTACCTTGTTGGAATAAAAGTCACATTCGTTACCACTTAACTGTACTGTTTCCTTGTGTTCACTTTACTTGTCCATTTTGTTCATGTAGATGACGTTTGCGGACATACTTTCCTATGTGAAATCAGTTTTCTGACGTATTCCCTACCTCCCCACGAAATTTGAACGATAAGTTTTGAATCACCCTGTATACAATCTTTTGTGTATGCAGAGTACTGCTATACACTTGTCAGTGTTGAGCTCGATGCAACATTTCATGCATCATCATCATCCTCAAGCAGCCATGGGCTACGGAGTTCCAACTAGATTGTTCAATTTACTTCTCCAAGCAGATATGTCCTGAGCAACATCTGCTGCATCTGGCCACTGCACACCGATTCTAACAAGGTTCTGTTTCACACTGTCTACTCACTGCATCCTAGGTCTCCTCCTCTTTCTGAGGCCTTTAGGCACAATGTTCATAAATATATTCGGTAATTTATAATTGTCCATACGGGCAACATGGCCAAACCAACGGAGTCTCTCTCTGCACAATATGCTGCTTAAAGGAGGTTGCTGACTCCTTTGCCTAACCTCACCATTACTTACAAAGTTGAACCACCTAATACCCAAGATACTGGGGCGGGGGTGGCTCAGTAGGTAGCGCGACAGGCTCTTAATCTGCAGTTTCAAGCGGAGATTTATCTCCACAAAAACTCTTCACGATGTCCATGGTCAGTAGGGGACACTGATGGGCTTGGAAAGGCCGTCGTCCATCGGATGGGACGTTAAGCAGTGGCCTATGTGCAAAAAAACCATACCCTGTGCAAATTAAAGAATATGCGGGATAACCATGAAGGAGGCTACCATCTGTTTCCCAACAGCTGTTCCAGTGGGTCCCTTCCCCCAACCATCTCTGAGTCCTCAGAATCTTGTGGGCCATTTAGCTCATTGTGTGTAGAAAAGTATCGCTCAGAGGTAAAACATCCCAACCCAAGATATTGCTCAAGCATCTAGAATCAAAAGCATCTAGTTTCCTGCCAACGTCTTTACAAAGCGTCCAAGATCAGTACCATAACTCACCCTAGAAAGAACCAAACTATTATACAGTCTAACTTTAATCTTTAGGTGTATAGCCTATTTTTCCACACTCTCCATAGATTCTTAAAAGTATCAGCAGCAATCTCTATTAATCTCATGCCGCACATCATCAGTATTTGTTTACACAGCTCCCAAAATAACTAAACTCAGACACCTACTCAAGAGCGCAACCATTCATATCAACTTAACCACAGCCTGCCTGACCAATTTTCATAACTTTAGTTTTTTTCTGTTTATAACCAAATCTTCTCTGCTACCAGTTTCATCAATAGCTCCAATGAAAGAGTTCTTTATCAACATCATTTGCCAAAAGGACTAAATCATCAGCATAGTCTAAATCAGAAAGTTTGAGATTTGCAGACCATTTAAGGCCAAAATCTTGTAGCGAATTTCGCATAACATAATCAATAACCAAGCTAAAGAGAAAAGGAGACAAAATGCACCCTTGTCGAACACCAGAAGTAATGCTAAACCAATTGCTACAAGCCTTACCAACTCTCATACACGACTCAGTGTTATTATAGAGAGCTTTCATTATGTTAACTAACTTGTCTGGTATACCATATGATCTCACAATCAACCACAAATTATGACGATCAACAGAGTCGAAAGCCTTTTTGAAATCAACAAAGCTAGCAACCAAAGGTTCCTGAAACTCTGAACATTTCTCAAAAATCTGCCTAAGTGAAAATATCTGATCCACACATCCCCTACCACTTCTGAATCCACATTGCTCATCACGCAATTGACTGTCAACCAGATTCTTAATTCTATTAAGCACAATCATGTAAAGAACTTTAACTGGAACAGAGAGTAGGCTGATACCCCTATAGTTATCACAAGAACTGGGATCACCTTTTTTGAAAATAGGGATAACAATAGCTCTGGTAAAATCCTTAGGAACCATGCCTTTATCATAAAAGATATTCAGAATTTCAGTCATCCAAATGGTAATCGAAACATTCCCAGCTCTAAGCATTTCCGTAGTAATGTCATAACTTCCCCTGGCGATTTATGAAGTTTCAGTTTAGAAACAGCCAAAATAACTTCAGATTGTGTTATAGGGCCAACATTAAAGCCACCAATGCATCTATCACCATTACAAACAATGGGAGAAGAACTAATCATTTCATGCACCAATTCTTAAATGAGTCTAACGTATTTCGCATTCTGTTGCTCTCGATTTGCGGAGATAAAGAACGAAACGCTGTGTCATCAGCATATGTAGTAGTTTTGATTCGATCAATTATTGGTAAATCACAAATTTTCTATTATAGAGATTGAACTGTTTTATTTCTGAGCAACACCTTTTTAGCACACTATATGCTAAATGGACAGGTCACATGGATACCAAGAGCTCAGAGAAGGCTGCGGAAGGACATCCATTGAAAAGCTCTATTTACATATTTATTTATCCACCTGGCTATCTTGGTGATGTTAGGGCCAAGCCCTTCTACACCAGGCCGGAAAGCTTTTAAGAGATTGATCGAAGTCTCACATCAGAACAAACAAGCGTGTTCTTCAACGTGCACAAGATATGTTAATCCTGCACAAGGGACCACGGCTCAACGTCCCCTTTCTCACCGAGGGCACGATGGGTAATTAGCGGAGGAAATTCTCAACGTAGACACAGTTGGGATTCGAATCTGGGAACTGCAAATTATGAGTCTGGCACCCTATCGATTGAGCCAATTTCCCAGAGATCAGAGATCATAGTTGACTGTAACAGAGTACCGGGTGCTTAGCACCCATATCTCCTTCATCTAAAAAGAGGTCATTTTGTCGCATGAGATATAATCTTCAATAAATAAAATAAAAAAAATTGGTATGTTACAAGCAAATATTTGCATGGAGATATGTTACAAAAACAAACATATTTCCTTTGTTTTAGGAGTGGTAAATCAGGCAGCATAAATGGACAAGGCTCTAAAAGTAAATACCTAGGGCTCTTGTACTTCTGTTTACATTTATGGCCATAATCTAAAAGTTCAGTGATGACCAGATGAGGATATGATTCCATCTTCGTGAAGAAGTTTGTCGAGGTAGTTCTGATAAACCTTTTGACAGAATCGACATTGATGGTTTTATGTAAATTATTGTTCTTTATGAATGAGCCTTAGTGCTGATGCAACAATTCTATGAGTTTTGTTTTGAAAGGTTTAGAGCCTTGAGATGGTCGTATCCTTTGTGCAGCCACAAACCGGAAGGTATACATAATAATCAAATTGTGCCCCGATGATAAAAGACAGGAAAGTTATATTGTATATTATTAAACAACAATTTAAAACATAATTCTGCCTTCCCTGAGAAAGGGTATAATAAATACCCCCTCAAGCAGCTGCTTGCCACAGAGGTCTGACAGGAGCCTGTCAGTTTATACGCCAGAGTAGAAGGTCTGTGAGGATGGCAGGACCTCAGCAGAAAAAACGACACGAACATCCATGCCTTAATTCCGGGGCTCGAACCCAGGTCCCTTAGATCAGCAGCCAAGTGCGCTAACCACTCGGCCACGGGACGTACAGTATTGTAAATACCTTCGTTCATTGGAGGGACGTTAAGTCATCTGCTCTCATAGATGATTGCCATAATAGCCGTTGCATTTTAAAAAATACGAAAAAATATGCAATTAAAATAAACATATTTTAAAAAATGAATTTGAATTCGTTGACAATAAAAGACTGTCTGTTATGCATTTAGACTCTGAAACAAAGTTGCTGTTTTTTTTGTAGTATTCGTAACTTTGCCGCATTTCGGAATCGTAATGAAACATCTTTCTGGTGCACTGCCTTTATCAATGCTGAAACATTTTGAGATACCTGAGTCTCACTCCTCCTCAGTCCTAATGCATCGAGAGCTGAAAACTTCTCATTTCAGGTGGGCGTGGTTAGAGGTGAGGAGGTCACGTGAATGGCATGCCACTTTACTGCTGCGGCCCACGTGGCAGAGGGGGTGGGCACCTAGATGTCAGCAGGGAGTCTTGTCGCATTCTAATATATCAGTGGCGGACCTGGGCTGTGTTTCAGCTGCTTTCGCATCCGCCTTCTGATGATGCTTGGCACTCAGGAAATGCTTTATGCAATTCTTGGTCTTCGCGGTTAGTTGTTCATGATTCTTCTTGTGAGGTTTCAAAGTGGCCATTTCTTAGATTCGTCATTTGTCCTGGAATAGCTGTTCATTCTCGGACTTTGAAAAGTTTGTCAAATGGTTTAGGTTGCTTGATCTCAGACCAATTTTTTACATACAGTTGGCTCAATGAACAGTTTAAAAAGGGCCATAAGTGGTCAGATTTGTGTGGGAGATTCACTGGACATCTGTGTGAAACGGTTGGAAGCCTCCCGGCAAAATCATCCAGCGTAATTTTTAACATGCAAGGGTTATTATGGCCAAACGTCTATAAGAGGAGATGGCTTAACGTCCCATCCAATGAACGAAAGTATTTACAATCCAGTATACCCATTCTCTGCCATCCCATGGCCGAGTGGTTAGTGCGCTTGGCTACTCATCTACGGGACCTGGGTTCGAGCCCCGGGTAAGGCATGGCTGTTTGTGTCGTTTTTCTGCTGAGGTCCTGCCATCCTCTCAGACCATCTACTATGGCATATAAACTGACAGGCTCCTGTCAGACCTCTGTGGCAAGCAGCTGCTTGAGGGGGTATTTATTTATTTTATACCCTTTCTCAGAGAAGGCAGAATATTTCAAACTGGCATATCAGGAAGTATCTAAGGTTCCAGACTCGAATTTTTTATATTACTGAAATGTCAACTTCCTACTTTTGTCAAATGTAATCTTGTTTTGCATTATGCCAACCAGAACTGATTTTAATTAGCAGGATCACATAATTATAAATTTACTTTCATAATGAAGAAATGCACACATATTAAAGACACTGAACTCACTGCAATTAAACAAGAATTAATCAGGACCAAAAATATTGTAATCTTTACTGACAGCACATCTTCTCTCCATTCACTTGTAAAAGAACTACACAAAGGTCTCCATCAAATTTTAATTAAAGAAATCCTTTACATTTGTAATCATTTTATTGCGGATAACAAAAACACAATCGCTCTCCAGTGGATGCCGAGCTATATTTATAATAATAATAATTTATTTTCTTTCATATACTGTACAAAAATATGCATAACAAACCTTTGAAGGTACCACTTATATGTGAGACGAAGCAAAAAAAACACAAAACAAGAGATATATAAATACATAACAAGAAACAACTGCTGAACACCCACATCTACATGTAGGCGAGTTTGTGGCCGTGCAAGCTGTATATGATTTCGTTCTACCATCTTTCATTACTAAATTTAAATGTAAAAATGCTTAGAGGAACTTGTAAAATGACTAGCCATTTTTATTCCGTAAGGTAAAGAAATTAAAAATCTTTGGTGCCAAGTAAAGAAAAAAATTTTGGAACTTAGCTGAATTTGCCCTTGGTAGAAGGACTACCCTCCCTCTTCAACTATGTCCATATATTCAATAACAGTTCATAAACCTATTACGAATACTGGTTAAAAAAATCTTTAAAACTGTATAGACATATAAATATCTAATCAGCAGAATAGATAAATTCTGAAAAAGTGGGAATGAGGGTTCAGTTTTAGATTTAACCATAATTAATCTTAAAAATTGTTTCTGGACAATTAATAATGGTTTCAAAACAGTAACATAGGTACCACCCAACAAACTATACCCTAATTCAATCTGGAATTCACCAAGGAGAAATAAGCCATGCGTAAAACATAACGATGACAAAGATTTCGTAGAAAGTAAAACGTCCTAAAATAATTATTTATTTCCCTCGTAATTGTATCAACATGTGGTTTTTCAAGTCAATCTACTATCTAGAACAGGGAGGGCCAAACTTTTGGAGTCTGCGATCGACTTTTAAGACAGAAAATCTTTCACGATCGACCATAGTACATAAATCATAACATTGATTTAACACTGCTTGACTATCTGAGCATAAAATAACAATTTAGCATCAAACATATTAAGGTGATATTGTTACATTAATTAAAATATAATCTTTTCCACCTAAAATTGTTTATTACAAATATCCATAAAAGGTCATTGTTTTCACTAACTTTAGTGGGAAAAGATGAGCAGAAAGAAGTCGTTTAACGGCTGTTTTTTGAATTTCGCGCAACTATGATTGAGTTCGGAAGTGAACGTAAGAAAGAAGATACCAGTTTGAAGTTAGATTAGTGAAGGTAGATATGGCATTAGAAGATCTGGAAACATCTGGCATAGGTAACATCTCTTTGCTATTTTCCATATCCATGTCATGATGGCAAGAAGAGGAAAAATTTAACAAAATTAGAAGATAAAATAACAACCCAAGAAGTTGGCTCCCCCAATGATTATGGACACCATGCAGAAGCTGAACCAGAATTAAATGAAATCCCAAAAGTGAAGAATCAACAAGATATGACTAGGAGAAAAAAATTAGCAAGATCGGAAGAAAAAGCAGCAACCCAGGATATCAATCCCCCCAATGATAATGAACACCATGAAGAAGATGAACCAGAATTGGACAACAAGAATTAATCAGGACCAAAAATATTGTAATCTTTAATGACAGCACGTCTTCTCTCCATTCACTTGTAAAAGAACTACACAAAGGTCTCCATCAAATTTTAATTAAAGAAATCCTTTACATTTGTAATCATTTTATTGCGGATAACAAAAACACAATCTCTCTCCAGTGGATGCCGAGCTATATTTATAATAATATTAATTTATTTTCTTTCATATACTGTACAAAAATATGCATAACAAACCTTTGAAGGTACCACTTATATGTGAGACGAAGTAAAAAAAAAAACACAAAACAAGAGATATATAAATACATAACAATTGGGTTTAGGCTTGGACAACGTTCCAAGCCTAAACCCAACATGACGGCTCTGAACCACCGTCAAGTGCCACAGTCTGCATTATTAGCTGCAAAACTGCTTCCCTGACCGATATTGGTATGCAAGCAATTAAAAAAGAGCTTACTTCTTTCTTTAATATCCAAATAAATCTCAGATTCACTCACAACGAAAACGTATTATTAGAATTAGGCAGACCAGAGACTAGCTCGCAGCAGGGAACAAAACTATTGGGGGCTAGCCTATTAAATTACGATATCCAAAAGAGCACAAATTTAAACCAAGACCTAATCTTAGGAGTTCCCACGAGGATTTCAAATAAAAAAAAATCTTGAATGCACCAAGGATTAAGGGGTAACGGATGTATACAGAATGATGATTTGGGAAAAAAGCTCAGTCACGCTACAGTATGTAAGCACCCCTAACATTAAAGTAATTCTTTCATTGGAAGACAACAGTCTTCCAGAAGAAATTATCATACGTGATTTCCATTTCTTCCTCCAAGCTTATATTCGGCCACCTCTACAGTGCTTCAGATGTCAACGATGTGGTCAATTGTCCTTCGCACGCCGTAGTCGAAAGAAGTTCAGTGTATCCCCCCAAACCTCTGAGCCCTCGAGGTCCTTGTGACCTGGCCATTTAGCTCATTGTGTGCAATAAAAGCGCCGCTCAGAGGTAAAATAATCCAACTCAACTCTTTGCAAACATATCTCCAAATTATAATCTATAAACTATAATTTGTAAACTACAATTTTGAATGAACTAAACTCAGACTACAATCCTGTGCTTTTGTCTATGGATCATCCTAGTGTGTCTTTCAAAGAAGAGAAACTTTTTATTAATTGAGCATGGCCGAGTGGTTAGCGCGCTTGGCTACTGATCTAAGGGACCTGGGTTCGAGCTCCTGGTAAGGCATGGATGTTTGTGTCGTTTTTCTGCTGAGGTCCTGCCATCCTCATAGAACGTCTACTGTGGCATATAAACTGATAGGCTCCTGTCAGAGCTCTGTGGCAAGCAGGTGCTTGACGGGGTACTTATTTATTTTTTTATTTATCTTTAAAAAATTCAAATAGATATTACCTAAAAATAAAAACGTACAGGTTTCTCAAAAGAGTGGTGACGAATTGGAAAACAGCATCAAATATGTCACATTTCAGATTCACTCACCTATAAAACAAGCCAGCAGGACAAAGAGCACTCACCTGTAAAACAAACCAGCAGGACAAAGAGCACTCACCTATAAAACAAGCCAGCAGGACAGAGAGCACTCACAATAGTACTGGAGCTCTTCTGAATTGAAGCACTCATTAAAAATAAGAACTGGGCTAGAAGGCAATATCTAAATACACGAAACCAGAGTGATCAACTAGTTATAACAGATTCGAGAATGAACTTCGGCATCCTCTACTATTACACGAAAAACATTGTTGGAATCGAAAACGAACTTCTCTTCAAATTCAAGACCAATCAATCTGGAGTATGGTTAAAGCACTCAATGGTAATTGTGCTAATGTTCTCCCCTATTCATGTGCTCGAGGGTATTTATGCCTTGATGGAGGCGAGGCTGACACTATTGAGCAACATTGATCCTCCTACATTGATCCATTTATTTGAACAAACATTGATCCTCCCGAAGACGAAGATATCACCTCAGCATTCAATTGAAGAGTTAGTAGATTTATTTAAAAGACACCTGGTACTTGTTTGGACTTTATCACTCCAGAAGTGGTAGACAAGGCAATTAAAAAGTTAAAAACCAAGGAAGCAGTAGGACCCGACAACATTTCTACTGCTGTTATTAAGAATTCGCCAAAGAGAGTGCCATCGTCAATAAATTACTAAGATCAAATACCTTCCCAAATCAATGGAAGGTTGCTACAGTCTCCGTTGTATGTAAAGTTGGGAATGACAGAACTTTTCCACAAAATCATCGTCCCATTAGTCTTCTTTCATGCTTAGGTAGACCTTATGAACGTGTCATTCTGAACAGAATCGTGAAATTCATTACTGATAAAAAGATCATCCAACCTGAGCAATTTCGTTTCCAAAAACAGCACTCGACTTCACCAAGTTTACGAGTTGTTCAACACATTTCTGAACCTCTTAATAAGAATCCATGGCAACAGCTTTTCTTGATATCTCTAAGGCTTTTAATAAAATATGTAAAGTCGCTCAAAAAACTATCTAACCTTCGTGTCACGTGACACGAAGGTTGTCAGACCACTACTTTCTAAAAAAAAATCGTTGGCGGATATTTTTTCTGAATTCTGTAATCAACCATAGTATTCGGATACTTTTTTATGCGACTGTATATATGGACTGATTTTTTGACTCATTGAATTTGGCTTTTCTAATTCGATCATTCATATCATATACGATTGCCTCTCTCATAGATCATTTCAAGTGAAAATTAGATATTGTATCTCCATAACCAGACTAATATAATTCATAACAAAAACCATAACCAACTCCATAACAAAATTAATAGCATCTACGTTAGCGACATTCCTAAGTTGGGCAGAGTTTAATTAGCTCTTACGCAGATAATACAGCATTAAAATGAAATTTTCATTATTAAATTGAAGCAATTTTTTTTATATGATTTTTAATTTATAACAAAAGTGGAAGTTATATATATTTATATTTGTACATTTATTGACAAGCACAACTATTTAAATTTTTTTTTTAAATTTGCTTTTAAAAATAAGTTGAAATATTAAACTTAGTAAATTCAGCTAAAAAACAATGCAATATTAATAAACATGCTGCACGTGTTTCAGTAATATGCCTGCAGGTGAACAATGATTGATTAGTTGTAATTCTTCTTGCTCTTAGGTTTATATTACTGTATTCTATTTAGACATTTAAAATGCAAATCTGGACTTTGAAAAGTATAAAGCGTCCATAAAATGAAGAATCAAATTTTCCTAAGAGCACACAAATTTTCACCAAAATTGTCCTTTACATCATCCCCTTTATATCATTACCAAAATTTCTGTAATTCTACATGGTTTGGACGACATGGTCTGTAACTATGTATGGTTCTACATGGACTATATGGTCTGTAAATGGCAGCTAGGCAAAAACTGGAAGGAGAGCTGTGTACCAATACCACTGGGCAATACACAAAAAGGCTTTGAAATGAAAATAGCCAATCTTTGCTAATTTCGAGGTGCTGAACACGAAAATGACAATAAAATTTATCGACTGGCTCTTGTTTAGGAGAAACAGAGATGGTCATGTATAAACGACTCAGTACGCATTGAGTACATAGGTAACCATTTCGCAACGCTGTATTTTAAACTCCAGATTGCAACATATTGGGTTTTATTGCATCAGCCCACCATACACACAACCCCGGGAGGTATTGCATCATTACCTGATGCAATGTAGTTGAGTCATGACATCGTTGTTAATGGTGTTCTTTTTTCAATATCGCGGACAAAAGATAATGCAATCGTTAGTTGTGAGCAACGTCTCGTAGGGTGAGCAAGTCTTTTGAGCGACTCCCATTTACCCCTGAGTCATAAGTACAACACAAATGATCCTTGCAGTTTTAATCCAGCAATAGTGATGCCTCCTAACTGTGTTAATATTGCGGATACATTTTGTTACATTTGCGGGGAAGTGACGTTTGCAAACCAGAAAAGGGCCATCACTCCAATAGTGAAAGCGGCATATGAGTTTTATTTTGGATGCAAGATCGGGGACCAGGACAAGACCTGGGCCCCACACATACACTGCAGTATGTGTGCAAGAAATCTTTCGAAGTGGCTGAAAGGCGAAAAACTGGTGATGCCGTTTGTTGTTCCCATGGTTTGAAAAGAGCTATCACCCGCAACTTTTTTCTCTTCGAGACATGCAGCATGAACTAAATATATTCCGCACTTATTAAAATAATTATCTGTTCATAATTAAAACTTATCTAGGACTGCATATCAATACCTTGATGATCTGACTTAAATAAAATGCCTACTAACAAATATTTCTGAAACAGTGGCCAAAAGAAGATTTAGATTCGAACCTGGAACAATCTACAAGCTAGCAATACGCAGTCCCGTATTCCCTAAATGTAGTTGCGACGAGTAGAGGTTTCAAATGATGGACAAAGATACAAATTTTATTAGAACAATAACAAAAAAAATTAAATTTATTGAAATTTCAGAATCAACACAATTCCACCAGTAACTTGTAAAGGTGGATGAATTTACACTACAATCGTTTATTAAGTACCCACTCCACTTAAGTAAACTTAATTTAAAGTAACAATCAAAATTAAAAGTGACAACAATCTAATTAACGTAACTTAAAACAACTATACCTCTTTAAAGACTTCTCCACAACGAGAACTGTATCTGCTAAGCTACTGTTATGTGCACTCGGAAGTAATTATATTAAGCATCCACTCCAGAATTCTTTGATCATGGTTTTTCCCCAAGCAGAGCAAATTTCTTTAAATTTCGTCTCACTTCATTTAAGTAAAAATTTACAATCTCTCTAATTAAGAGATGGCTATTTTAAAATTTCTCTCCCTGAAATATGGCCTAAATTCAGTCCAGTGGTTCCCACTAAAATCAAACTTAAGCGAAGAGAGCAAAAGAAAGATAGATAATAAGACCGAACCATGGTCCTGTTAATACGATCACCCCGCATCAAATCCTTTCTCCAGCCGAAGCGTGACAATATTTTTCTGGCAACCCTGGGATTTCTCCAAACTTATGGGCCAATCAGATGCAATCCCCGGGGAAAACACAACGTCCACTTCCATATTTGACAAGTGGAATGGAGTCCTGTTGCCAAGACACAGCATTCCTTCCTAAGGTTAATGTCTGCTTTTGCGCAAGACGAAGTTTTTACCCACGAGATCGACTTCCTGTACGTTTACATACCAGTGAAGCTCTTCTCGAAGATCATCAACCGAACCCTGAATGATACTCACAAACGAGGTCTAGCACCCATCAACCTCCCAAAACGCCTCCGTCAGACACTAAGTGGTTGCGCCAAAATAGAAAATAAGAAAATTTAAGTTATTAATATCAATATGTCTGCGACCTATCAGCCAAGCAATCACGCAAATGACTGCTACTTCTGCATGGTTCCACCTGTTTCTGGAGGCATCACAAGGAAAAAGAAGTGGACAATAGCGTATCCGAATATACAATCTGCTGTCCGACCAGTTCTGCACGGCGATGTTCTTCTGCTACCAAACCACCAAAAGAATTTTCCATCGATTCAGACAATGTGGAGGGAGGCGAACCGACGTCAGGTTCTCTGCAGCCTTTGGTGTCTAATGATGATCTATACGTCTTTTCACGGTACGTCATCTGCGTCTCACATTCTTACTGAAGAAAAAATGAACGATTTTTTTCATGATCTGGAGCTGTCCATGGCCAAAACAGAGTTGCTTGGATCAAGACTTAAACAATAGAATCTTCTCAAGGAAAATATCCGAGTGACTTCCTTTTGAACTCGTCATGAGCAGTTTGCGCCTTACTTAAGAAAGGAAGATGACCTTGTATTCTGCTCCGATGTAGATGGTCTGATAAATGCTCTCGGAATGAAACATGACCCTCAAGAATGGCGACTATTCATAGACTCCTCGAAATTGAGTATCAAGGCGGTGTTGCTGCATAATGGAAATCGACTTCCATCCATTCCGGTCGGACACAATGTCTACATGAAAGAAACCTATGACAATCTAAAACAGCTGTTGAACTGTCTTAAATACAGCAAGTATGGCTCGCATCTCTGTTGTGACTTGAACGTAATGGCTCTGTTGATGGGTCTGCAGCTGGGATATACGAAGTACTGCTGTTTCTTATGTGAATGGGACAGCCGAGCAAAGCCTTTGCACTACGTAAAGAGAAACTGGCCTCAGAAGAAATCTCTGAAGGTCGGAGAGAAGAATGTGAAACACCCAGCACTGGCAGAAACGCACAAAATCCTTCTACCGGCCCTACACATCAAACTCGGTGTGATGAAAAACTTCGTAAAAGCCATGGACTGAACTGCATCAGCTTTCAAGTACTTGGCTGGCAAATTCCCTCGACTCAGCGAAGCGAAAATTAAAGAGGGAATTTTTGTGGGTACTCATATTCACGAGCTGTTCAGAGACCAGATGTTCGACAACCTGCTTCAGGGTGACTAGAAAAAGGCTTGGGGTGCGTTTCGTCTGGTGTCAACTAAATTCCTCAAGAATGTCAGAGCAAGCAACTACAAGAAACTGGTTAAGGACATGTTGTCTCTGTATCACAAACTTGGCTGCAATATGTCCTTAAAGATCCACTTTCTCCATTTCCATTTAGATTTCTTCCTCGACAACTGTGACATGGTTAGTGATGAGCACGGTGAACGTTTTCACCAGAACATTGCAACGATGGAGAAACGATACCAGGGAAATGGTCCACTTCAACGTTGGATGACCACTGTTGGACGTTCGCCAGAGATGATACTGAACAGCTGTACAAGCGACGGTCAAACGACGTCGGAAGTAAAAGCGGGGTTTTACCGATACATGTCATATGTACGTATTACTCTATTATATAAAAAAACTATCGCGGATTTCTCAGAAATCGTAGCCAATTTTGCATTCCTATTGTCATATTCGTGTTCAGCATCTTGAAATCTTTAAGAAACAAATACTTTTATCTCAGAGGCATGACTTTTATGAAAATTTGTTGCCTAGTATAATGGGATCGAATGAAGAGAAAAAGTTAGAAAGTTTGTCCATATATACATCACAAGCTGAACTGGAAGAATACATTACAAGTGTACCAATAAAGATCAATGAGTAAGGTGCAAGCTTAATTCACTTTTGAAGAAAGGTTCTGAACTTTCTCTTGAAAACAAGCTAATATTGTATAAAACAATCATGCGTCCTATTTTCATGTATGCTTCACCTACTTGGGTTTATGCAAATAAATGTCAACTCAAAGAACTTCAAGTGTTATAAAACCAAACTTCGCAGATCAGCAGTTGCGACACCTTGGTATGTAAGAAATGAAGTCGTACACAGAGATTTGGGTATTTCCAATATCAATGACTTGATCAAAAAACAATCTATCGAATTTATGCAAATTTCATATCCTATCCGGATCACCCTAACCAATTAGTAGAAGATCTGATGAGCTACGACAACACTTGTAAGCAAAGACACAAGCGTCCACGCTCGATATTATTAAGAACTTTTGGGTTCTGGACGATTTCAGATTATCTCAGTGTAATATAATGTTATGATACATGCAGTGATGGCCTTAGCAAATGTAGGGCACGATTGCAAATCAGGTGCCACGCATTTGATAGAATACGTGTAAAAACAAATGTCAATTAAAGAAAAAACTAAACTGCTAAAAATTTTACCCTGCACACAATGTTGCTAACTCTAAAGTCTAAATAATATCACAAAATAGGACAACAATTTCCTCTTTAGGAAATTGTTGTTCTATTTTGTGAAAGAATATTCATATGTATTACTTTATATTTCGCGGAAGTTATAACCTTCCCCCCCTCCCCCCTCCCCCCTCCGCCCTCGGAGCGCTAGCAGGTAAGTAGGTTTAAGACCGGTCCTGGATATATGTGATGTAGAAACTGCCTAATTGAAAAGGAAGTTATGGGCAAGATTTGGTTTGGTACTTCGAAAATCCAGATCTCTTAGAA
Organism: Ryuthela nishihirai; assembly: GCA_038380435.1. Classification (NCBI taxonomy): domain Eukaryota; kingdom Metazoa; phylum Arthropoda; class Arachnida; order Araneae; family Heptathelidae; genus Ryuthela; species Ryuthela nishihirai. The sequence goes on from JAWZYU010000067.1 coordinate 1,049,965, forward strand.
CAGTGGTTCCCAACTCATGGGTCGCGAAGGGTTTTCTGTGGGGTCGCCGGGCAGTGGTGAGCTATAAAAATTTTTAAAAGGGAAAACAAAAAATCACGAAACGACAAAAAATTACTACCATTTGTTTCTACATATCTCTGTGAGAGTGGATTTTCAACGCTTCTTCAATTGAAAACCAAAACAAGAAACAGAATAAATGTAGAGAATGACATGAGGTTGGCATTAACGAAAACTCAACCGCGAATTTTTAAGTTTGTTAATGAGTTACAATTTCAATCATCGCATTAAATATGTCGTAAGTTAACATTATTTTGAATTATATTATACTGAAAAATCTATTTTCGATGTGTTTTCATTTACCCTATTAAAAAGCCCATTTTTAATGTATCGGGGTCGCGGGTCACTTTGCCTCTATAATAAGGGGTCACGACTCGAAAAAGGTTGGGAACTGTTGTCTTAGAACATCAAAATTGTGGTATGTCCTTATCATCACCACCTAACGCAGAAGGTCATTTCAATCAGTTATGACGTCACAATAGTTGGTTCTGAAAAATCTTTAAATTTTTTGTATATTTATTTCCATTATTTACTACTGGTAAGTTTCAAAATTAATCTATATACTAATTTATATTTATAAATATACATTATTTAGAAATTATTCAAGTGCATTATCATAAAGTAATACATATGAATATTTTAGAATGTATATTTAAAAATATAAATTAGAACAAATATTAATTTTAAAACTTACCAATAGACATAACAGAAATAAAAATGTAAGAAATTTGTTGAGCTTTTCTTTTATTAAACTCACTTATGTTAACGTCGTAACTTACTGTGACGGACTTCTCATCTAAGTTGCCTCACCCTTGGCGAAGGCAACCCCACTTTGAACAGAATTGGCTGAGCTCGGTAGCCTCTAATTACGCGAAGCCACTGAATAATTATTCTTTTATTCTTTTGTTAGATGTATCTCAAAGCTACTTACAATAATATCATAATAAAATATGTATTAAGAAAATCATTCCGTTTCTGATACCACTGACATTTTTTCATTCATGCCCTTAAGTATCAAGGTAGCATTGGATAAGTGCTAATGAATATTATTATTTATATTTTTTCCGAATACCATTAGTTGAAATTCTAACAGTCAGAGGACGCAAAATCCGGAAACTGACAAACTTCATTCTCTTTGAAAACGAGCGAGAGGCGATATGATATTCTTCTAGTTTATGTCTTAATGTATCCGCTATGGCATATAGACTGACGGGCTCCTATCAGACCTCTGTGGCAAGCAGCTGCTTGAGGGGGTATTTATTATTTATTTTATTTATTATAAAGATTTTAATATAATGCAAAATCGATTTATCTTCATCGTGTTATGCATCCGCTAACAAGACAAACTCGAAGATTTAGAATAGAGACCATTACCGTCTCACTGTCCCTTATGCACCGTGACTATTGCGAAGAGCTGAGCCGCACCTGGGAGCCCGCTTTGCCATCTCCATTGCCATCTGCGTCGTAGACAGTCCGTTTCGCACCCCATATATCGCTGCTAACTGTCTAAATAGTGGTTGCCGTACAGAGATCTCTTGGGGCCCACCATAGAGACACTTGTCTGCGGCCCATACCACAAATCACTGTTCGTGATGAATAACAACAAACAGCAGCTCCAGTGTCCGTTGCCGTGGCAACTGGAGATGCAGATGGTTGCGTAGGGAACAAACAAACGACCCCCGACATCGGAGTCGAGGAGTGAGAAGGTGAAATAAGTCTCAGGGAAGATGAGGATTCCTTACAGTATCTTCTCCACGTGGTGGGAGATTTTCGCGGAAGAGATAGGAGACAGGTGTGCATCGCCCGTGCAGATGGAAAATGGGTGCAGCGAGAGAGGAAAGAGAAATGATAACTTAGGTAGTTGTTTGAATAAGTGGTGGGAGATTAGGGATTATATATGGCATTTTCAAAGAGAAGAAGTTTTTATTTTATGATTTTTTTCAACCTATAATAGTAGAAATTAGAATTTATGGATGATTAGGGGAAAATGCAAAAAGGAATAATTAATATAAAGTCCGGACTAGGGAGAAATAAAGTGGGGGGGGGAATAATCCGAGTAGGGGAAAAGGTGGCAAGATCGAGGTGAAATGAACCGGAACGCCGTTCCAGTATAATTTTACCTCCGATTTACTAGTTTTTAGCAAATGTCCCGAAAATTACGGGTAATGCATAAACCATATGAATATGCTCGGATCTCCTCCCCTTAAGTTTCCAAGAGAGAAATCCATCTTGAGTCCCTTATGCTATTACGTAATCACTCACGGACAACTTTTCCGTCAATCTCACTGCTTTGGAGCTCCAGTCATTCTCTTTGTCATCCTTTCCCCCCCTGGGCTTGACAGATGCTGGAAGAGGAGAAGGAAAGCATTTAAAAAAAAAGCAATGGAGAACATTAGCCCAAGACTGTGAATGAATCTGCCGTTTAACCCTCTTTGATTGCCTAAGACCAGGGGTGGGCAAATAGCGGCCCGCGGGCCACATTCGGCCCGCTAAGAGTTTTTTGTGGCCCGCCAAGACAGTCAGAAAAATCCGCCTTGAACCGAGATTTCCTTCCCGTGCGCGACCCGAAGATTCGTCTCGTATTTTCCACTAGGACGGCCACGTCAATACGCATGCGCAGTGTAGATACGAAAACAATTGCCCACCCCTGCCTTAGACAATCCCTCTCATTATGCTACGTCCGAGCCCCGTACACTCGGACATCTTTTATCAGGTGAATCGATTTTTACCTCCTCTCTTTGAATTTTTACGTTTTTGTGGCTATTTTAACGGATTATAACCTTTTACCATTGTTCTTCTTTATATGGGCGTTTTACAACCCCATTGTTATTATTTACATGGGCCTTTTACACCCTTTGTTATTTTCTAGGTTTTATACTGCTGCTTGAGGGGGTATTTATTTTTATTTTTTTATTTATACTTGTTGACCTTTTACGTACTTTATTTTTATTGGTTTTTGTGTTGTATGTTATCACTTTACATTTTGTTTTTAGCTTTGGATGTGGGTTTTCACGATTTTTATCTTTTTATTATTTGTCTTGTCTGACGCATTATGGCCTTAGTTGCCAATGCGCCATTAAACCCGAAACACCAACCCTCTCGTTATGCTAACGCCCACCTCGATCATTAGAAACGTCGGTGCTTGTAGTTGGCCGAAAGCCAATTATCTACGCATGTCTAGCCATAGATTGTGGAAGGTCACATATATTAACATTGCAAGAATGCATATCAAATATCAATGCACATATATCTAAATACATATATAGGTAGATGAAAGGGGAAGAGAGTATTATTCTAAATACATATATAGAAAGATGAATGGGTAAGAAGTGCCGAACTCGACAATATATATTGTATATTTATTATCTATTCGCATCCGTTCCGTTACTAGCATCTCACAGAGGGTTCTAGTTCTCCTTTACCTGCCCCCTCCCCCCAGATCCGGACCTGACTAATATTAACCAAAAATAATATTTCATTTATTTCTGAAACAAAAAAAAGTTGTTTATCGCTCTCTCCTTAGTTTGGGGAGAATCATTCCTGTTAATATAGAAGCATTTGACAAACTATTGCTACCACCCAAAATTTAATACTTTGAGCATGACCAATTTTCCAAAATTAATACACTTAATGTTTCTCCAAAAATCAATTAATTGAGGGGCCAGCTAGGCCCACTCCTTACGAGAATTTTTATTTTAATGATTCATCATAAGCTTTTACTCTATGATATGATCATTAGACCGGTGATTCTCTGTGCTTCACCCACATGGGCGAATACTACACCCACCAATATTCGTAAAATTCAAGTCTTACAGAACAAGATTTTGGGAACTGCGGTCGATGACCCCTGGTTTGTCACTAACAGACAACTTCATAAAAACCTGGGCATCGACCATATATAACACACATATAAAACGCACCTCAAAAAGATTTTTTGAGGCTGTAAGCAATAATCCCAATGAGATTATTTCTTCTCTGATTCTTTATGATCATACTGTTTTGAACAAGTACAAGAGGCCTAAAACGGTAGCGTTCTCTGAGAAGACCTAAGTAGTGTCAATTACATCCATGTACCCCCACTAGTGCACTCCCCCTATGACGGCACTTCCGGCAACGCCCCCATGACGTCACTGACCACGCCTCCTTATTAATATTCAAAATTAATAATTCATCATTAATTAAACATTTCTCCCCTTATTAAAAAACCCTTCCATCCCCCTTTTTTTTAACCCCTGGCGCCATCTGGTGACTATGAAAATTGCTATTTTCGGAAAAAACCCTATTTTAGCTCTAATTTCCCGATTTTTGACTCCCCCTTTACCAAAAATTTTCCCCCTTATTAAAAAATCCTTCCCTCCTTAACCCCTGGCGCCATCTGGTGACTATGAGGGGTACTATTCTTAGAAAAACCCTATTTTAACTCTAATTTCCAGATTTTTGACTCCCCCTTTATTAAAAACCCCCTTCCCCCTTTAACCACTGGCACTATCTGGTGACTATGAGGAGTACTATTCTTAGAAAAACCTCAATTTTAGTCGTAATTATTCCCAGACTCCCTCCTCATTAAAAACCCCTTATCAAAAGTTCCACCCCTTTATCAAAATTCCCTCCCCTTTATTAAACACCCCTTTATTAAAATTCCCTCCCCTTATCAAAAGTCTCCTTTATTAAACTTCACAAACTCCCACGGTATCTACATTCGTTTTCCAAGTCCAACTAAACTTTGGGATGGCAACGATCGGTTGATGCAAGCCTCAGAATAATTGCAAAACTTTGGGTGGCAACCTCGTGCAGAAAGGAATGATGCAAGTCTCTAAATAATTGCAAAAGCAGCTCGTCACATAAAATCAACTCCCAAAGTTGTATATTCTATGTATTTATTCCTTATTAATTAAACACTTATCAAAACTGTCTCCTCCCCTCATTAAAAATTTAATCGGTGGCGTCCAATGCGCATTTTAGTACATCTCCTGTATTTAAAAAACTCATCACAAACACCCTTTACAAGTACACTAAACTCTTTTTGAACGGTGACACTCAGAATGCCTAATGCAAGTCTCTAAATAATTGCAAAACTTTCGGTAGCAGTCACTCACATAGAATCAACTCCCAAAGTTGTATATTCCCTGTATTACCAATTTTTATTCCTTTTATTTGTAATTAAACACTTATCAAAAAACACCGCCCCTCATCATTAAAAACCCCTGGCCGACCCTTCACGTGGGAAATCAGTTTTCTCTAGTCGCATTTAATCGGTGTCATCCAACGTCCTGTATTTAAAAAAGAAAATTCCTTCTCGACGCAGTGATTTGAACCCCTCTATCTTGGTGTCCACGTTCATCTGAATTTTGCCAAGTCCAGCTAAACTTTGGGTGGCAACCCCTCGCTGAATGGTTGATGCAATCCTTGAACAAGGTCCTCGTATTTTGCGAGTTCGACCTTCACTAGAATAAGGACCATCCCGCAGTAACTGTCCCGCAGAAAATGAAAAAATGTTATTGAGTGAAAAATTAATAAAAGGAAAAAAAAAAATCTGATTTTATTCGTCATGATGAAAAATATTGAAGGTTAATAGGGTCTGGCGACCTAAAAGACCCCAGCATTCGGTACAGACGGTAAAAGAATCTGAAAAACTGTATACAAGCATACATCTTTAGTAAACTTATCTGTTTAGTGACTTTTCGATGAGATTTCCTAATAGAGCTATAATGCCAATCTGATGAGGTTTGTAAATTGCTAGCTTCTTCTGTAGCAAGCAAGTGATAACATGTTTGAACAGACGATTCACAGAAACACCCACACACTCACACACATCCGATTCACAGTAACAAACATGAAAGCATACTCACACACGCAATGCAACGCACACACGCACATACAATTAACACATATACAGAGACGAAAAGAAGTGTATGACACAATACGGAGAAAAACTTAGTCCATCGCATGGATGTATGCATACACTTATGTATAACACCATACACCACATAAAAATGAATATACTTTGCATAAGATCAGAGAAACCGTACCTACATAATCATTCATAAACAGACAGCTGTTGTATTACGTTTACTCGAATCGGATAGTCAACATATTTCTCACTAGATGGCGCTGGTTAAACGTCCAAAACACAGAAAATTGTTTTTTTTTAATTGATACATGGTTCATCTTCCTTCGAAAGTTCTATCTTTTGTGCTCGCAAGAATAGTATATTGATATGAAGAGACACAAGAAGGAGACACGTTTTATGTATCCATGAGTTCACACTGATATTTTTAAATATTCTTCTCAACTGACTGTTTGGTTCCAATACAGCTAAAATGTAATATTCACATGCTTACACAGAAGAGTGAATGTTGCAGACTTGTATCTTCACTAGCTATGAACGTTGTTGCAAGAAATTGTAACATGAACGTCCTAATACTTAAAAAATGAATGGTTAAACCATGGTTACTAACCTTCTTCCTGCTTTTCAAGCCGGCACATAGCGCCCTATGTCTTATCTGTTTTGAGGTGATGAATGCTTACGTTTTCTTTTAATGTGAGAATGCTTTTCTGTTAATGTGAGAATGCTTTTCTGTTAATGTGAGAATGCTAGGTGTGGTGCTTTTCTTTCGCTTCTCTATCACTTCTTTCATTTTCAATTTTACTTCTGAAATATTGATTGTCTTGATGATTGAGTTTGAAGTATGAAAGACTTTATGCGTTAGGACCTGTAAACGCAAAGTATTGTCTATCGGTTCTGGGAACTCTTAGAATCACGAGGCATTATGCTTATGGTATGTACAGGAGTAATGCTCCATAGACAGTGTTATTTCCAAACAAGATACATAACATTATCAAAAAACTTGTGTTTGCCCTAACCACTTTCACACGAACATAGTACCACTTGTTCTAAGAATTTCACACTAGTATAGAAATAGGGAAAAATAACTAAACAGACATCTCCGTGTTGGATTGTAGTGAAACACCCTATCTTTGTCGAAAAACTTGTGTCTGCATCTAACCATCTTCACCCACACTTATGCACTTATTCAAACGTACCGAGGGGGCCGGGAACTCTGAAAAGAGATAGCACCTTGGAATAACTGTTGAGAGAGCTTACGTTACGTTTTATCGACGACGGTTGAAGTCAGTGAATGCAAAGCTAGGTCTCGATTCTGGGGGCCCAACTTTTCATGGAAATATTGTTGTTTTCCAGTGAGTTTTCCAAACAAAAGCCGGATTGTCTTCCGTTCGAATCATATTTAATGCAGTCAGCATTGACTTATTGTGAAAGAATGACTGTTCGCGCTTTCCTTTTCATACGTTACAAGATGGAAAGTTCGTGCATCTACTGATTGCATGTAAGAGTGAGTTCGGTTTATCTTTAAAACACAACTATCTGACCGTTACCTTTCATACGACATAGATGCTCAATAACATTCATGTCTTACCATGGATCTCTAGGTTTCTTAGAAACAACTAACCTACTGTCTATGGGATAGATGTTGGCCATCATAACTTATAGCTGTATCGGAGGAAACGTACTGAATAGGCTATTTTGAGATTTTCAACGTAAGCAGTAATAATCTGATGATGCTTGTGATTTACCTACTTTGGTCGTTAAAGGATGGTTTATTAGAAATTAATATACACATAGGGAAGATGAATCAGTGATTGAACTTTAATTATCTTGCGAGATGTGTGAGGAAATGCAAAGATATTGAGAGTTTACGATTCTATGAAGAAACATGCATCTGAAGTGAAGCAAACTCAATTTTTCATTGTAAATGCCTGTTTGCATGGCCATAGTCTTCTTCCCCTAGCGCTTTCCCTAGCGCTTCACCGATTCCAGTTATATTTCATAACCTAAAGGACAGCCATCTGCAAGGAATCGGTATGATTGCATTCACAATAATATGGAACACAACATTCACCCTTGGAACTTTGAATTTCATAGATTCTTATCGAGAAGCTAATCTATCGGCAGAAGAATTCCTTATTTTGCATTTCGTCCTGTCATTATTTAACTTTCTCGTTAGGTTTGCAGAAGATAAAGCGCAGAGCGGTTCTCACATGAAATTAGACATGCTCCGGTTATTGGCTTTCCATAGGTCAGCGCTTGAGTTGACCCTTGAACTTTTATCACTGGGTGGGCTGCTGCTGCGCACGTCCCCCTGCATTTCTTTAGAATCACGTGATTTGTAACAGAGGCGATGCTGAAGTGAGAGCGTGTGCCTATATTTAGAAGGGTTTTGCTGGATTTGGGATTTTTCACGCTCATAGTTTGTAAAGGTATTGTTTTTTTATCAGCATAGTAGTTTAGAGTTAAAACTAATGTTCTCTACTCCTTTAACTCATGTTGGAACTAAAGTTTTTTACGGAAACGTATGAATTCTACTTTTAGCATTCTTACTTTCTATAGCATTCTGCCATGCAGTCTTTACCCGATGAAAACATCTGACCTTGTAAAGTGAAATTCGTCAGCATCTTCACGTTCGCCAATAAACGGTAGAAGAGACGATTTTTAAAAACTGTGTGAGCGCTTATAGTTTAATGATTACCCCCATAGCTGATTTTTCTTCGAGTAGCGTTACTTCCCAGTACTGAGGATACAATGGTAATAAGTATTTTTAAACCATGTCGCGTAACGGCTGAGAGTAATTGAGACAAACGTAAAATCACTTTCCAAGACAAGTCCTGATGCGGAAGCACAGATATCTGACAGCATCAACCCGATGGAGAATAATACGCTCAAATCTTGGAGGTTTAGGGTGCATAATTTTAAAAGTCTACATTGAAACGCTGACCTATCATTAAAGGGTAGAAATGGGAATGCAGAGAACCGTCTCTGGACTTGTAAAAATTTCGGGTTCTGAAGCAGCGGTCAAGGCTGCGAGTGGGTTTTCATGTTGTAAGATCCAATATGAGAGCAGCGCAGATCCAAGATTCATCCGTCAATAAAACGTGGTCCGTACCGAACGTTGGGGTCTTTTAGGTCGCCAGACCCTATTACCCTTCAATATTTTTCATCAGGACGAATAAAATCAGATTTTTTTTTTTCCTTTTATTAATTTTTCACTCAATAGCATTTTTTCATTTTCTGCGGGACAGTTACTGTGGGATGGTCCTTATTCTAGTGAAGGTCGAACTCGCAAAATACGAGGACCTTGTTCAAGGATTGCATCAATCATTCAGCGAGGGGTTGCCACCCAAAGTTTAGCTGGACTTGGCAAAATTCAGATGAACGTGGACATCAAGATAGAGGGTTCAAATCACTGCGTCGGGAAGGAATTTTTTTTTTTAAATACAGGACGTTGGATGACACCGATTAAATGCGCCTAGAGAAAACTGATTTCCCACGTGAAGGGTCGGCCAGGGGTTTTCAATAACGAGGGGCGGTGTTTTTGATAAGTGTTTAATTACAAAGGAATAAAATTGGTAATACAGGGAATATACAACTTTGGGAGTTGATTCTATGTGAGTGACTGCTACCGAAAGTTTTGCAATTATTTAGAGACTTACATTAGGCATTCTGAGTGTCACCGTTCAAAAAGAATTTAGTGTACTTGTAAAGGGAGTTTGTGATGAGTTTTTTAAATACAGGAGATGTACTAAAATGCGCATTGGACGCCACCGATTCAATTTTTAATGAGGGGAGGAGAGAGTTTTGATAAGTGTTAAATTAATAAGGAATAAATACATAGAATATACAACTTTGGGAGTTGATTTTATGTGACGAGCTGCTTTTGCAATTATTTAGAGACTTGCATCATCCCTTTCTGCACGAGGTTGCCACCCAAAGTTTTGCAATTATTCTGAGGCTTGCATCAACCGATCGTTGCCATCCCAAAGTTTAGTTGGACTTGAAAAACGAATGTAGATACCGTAGGAGTTTGTGAAGTTTAATAAAGGGGACTTTTGATAAGGGGAGGGAATTTTAATAAAGGGGGTGTTTAATAAAAGGGAGGGAATTTTAATAAAGGGGTGGAACCTCTGATAAGGGGTTTTTAATGAGGAGGGAGTCTGGGAATAATTACGACTAAAATTGAGGTTTTTCTAAGAATAGTACTCCTCATAGTCACCAGATAGTGCCAGTGGTTAAAGGGGGAAGGGGGTTTTTAATAAAGGGGGAGTCAAAAATCTGGAAATTAGAGTTAAAATAGGGTTTTTCTAAGAATAGTACCCCTCATACTCACCAGATGGCGCCAGGGGTTAAAAGGGGGGGAGGAAGGGTTTTTTAATAAGGTGGGAGTCAAAAATCGTGAAATTAGAGCTAAAATATGGGATTTTCCAAAAATAGTACTCCTCATAGTCACCAGATGGTGCCAGGGGTTAAAAGGGGGGAAGGAAGAGGTTTTTTAATAAGGGGGGAATTTTTAATTAATTATGAATCCCTTTGAAGATAAGAACAAAAAGCTGCTGAAGATTCAGATAATGCAAATTATAAATATTTCATTAATACTCTTGCGGTGCAAAAAGAAATTTTCATTTATTTTTAATTACAAAAAGGCTGAATGTCTTCAACCGTACAGACTGACGATAAACTAAAAATAAATCTCCTTTTTTAAAAACGAACGTAAAATAAATTTCAAATAAAATTTTCAATTACAGTAATAAAATAACAAAAGTACGCTTATTTTATATGTTGGGGAGGCATGGCATATTACGCTTAATCACTAAAACCAATGAAAAAGCACCATGCGACTCTGGAAAATGTATCACTCCTCACCGTTGAGGGAGCTTCCACAACAAGTGTTTTATATCACGAATGTACCGGTGTCAGGCCAGACTTTTAAAGCCCTAAGCTATGGCATATTTAAGAGTCCCTTACTATTGTAAATTTAAGAGAAACTAAATCATTACAAATTTAAGAGACATTAACATATTGGAAATTTAAGAGGCACTAAAGTATTGAGGTCTATAAATGGTAGCTATGTAGTCACTGGAAGGAAAGTTATGCACCAATCCCCTGTGACGATACATACAACCGGCTAGACCTAACACCTACATAGACTCACCCCGCCTTCTCGTGGTGCAAGCCGTTAGTACCTAGTACCTTTAAAAATGAGATACTCTCTTGTGGAAGTGATCTGAAGTGGAGAACTGCCACACCCAGTATGGTCTACTGATCTAGACAACTACGGCTACTTTTCTATTTTTTCTACCTTGCTGAGGAGTGGTCAACCACACAGGGTCCTGGTGCTGTCCATATAAACCTACTGGATTGGACTGGAATAAGGTTCTGAGCATGATTATGGATCCTGAATTTGCTGCACTAGTGGGCTTCTGTAGAGGGAAAATCTTCCTCTGTGTTTTCCGTTTGTATGTGGGTTGACAGCCCCAAGTGAATAGATTCACGGGATATGTTTATCAGCTGGTGGATAATGCTGAGCAGAGGTCATCGCAGGCACCTGAACTCTTTGCTTCTATTGGCATCATCAAATTCTACATTGGAGGAAGTCTTCCAGTGTAGATGGCTTCAGCCTTTGGTGGTGGGGGAACGGGTCTTTGTCCCATGTCTGCGATTAGGGGGCTGTTTGATATTGTCGGCATTCCCTCTCTCAATAAACATAGTTTCTTTAAACATCCCACTAACCATTTTCTCTCCATAGGTAGCTGAAATGTGAGGACTCTGCACAGAGCTTTTTCTCTAGTCCTCACACAAGAATTCCACCATTTTAATTTAGATATTCTCGGCTTGAAACAGAGACCAGATGGACAGATAAAAGGTCAGATTCTTAAAAATAATCTTAAATTTTTCATTTCAGGGAGGGAAGATAATAAGCATCACCAAGGCGTGGGTCTGCTTCTCAGCAGACACGCTAGCGATGCTCTTCTAGGATATGAGTGCATTAATGAAAGATTTCTTACAGCAAAATTTCAGACAAGCGTTAAAGACTTGAATGTTATCTGCTGTTATGCCCCCACTGAGGATGCCGATGAGGATCAGAAAGATAGGTTTTATGAACAACTTCAGGATATTTTGAATTCTGTCAAGAAAGGAGATATTACCTTTGTTCTAGGTGATTTCAATGTCAAAGTTCGTGCTGATTCTGACCTTTGGGGAGGGGTGATAGGCCCTTTTAGTATTGGTAACTCCAATGGCAATAGGCAACGTCTCCTACAGGTAAGTAAACTTAATGGTTTGAGGATAACTAACAATTATTACAAACACCGTCACATACATTGTACACATGGGTTTCACCAGATTGACCGCATAAGAATATGATTGATTATATGTTAGTAGCAAATGGGCTAGTTCTGTTAAGAATACCAGATCATATAGGGTAGCCGAAATTGGATCTGATAATTGCCTTGTTAAAAGTGTCTTCCAACTTAAACTTAAAAACTGCTGTGCTAAGATTTAAAAAAATTGCATTTAATACTGAAGCTCTGAAAGACCCAGTTATATCTAGAGCTTACCATGATAAGTTACTTAGTCATTATGACAGTCATGGTTTGCTTACTACTGAAGTTGAGGAAGAATGGGACCATTTTAAACAGCTTTTCTTGAAATTAACAGTATTCTTTTACGAAAAAAGGAGCACAGGAGGCAAAATTATTTCACTGATAAGACACTTGAACTTATTTAAGAAAGAAAGAACTACAGGAATGTCCTTAATCAATACTGTACTAGTTCTAATAGAAAGCATTACAGAGAGCTTAATAAACAGCTTAGAGACTAGATGTATTAGAACTTCTTAGAGACTAGATTAATAGAACAGCTTAGAGACTAGATGTATTAGAACTAGTACAGCCTTAATCAATACTGTACTAGTTCTAATAGAAGCATTACAGAGAGCTTAATAACATTACAGAGAGCTTAATAAATAAAGCTAACCTCATCATTACTTACAAAGTAATGATGAGTATACAAAGTAATGATGAGTATGAAAAGTAATGTTTCGGTATGGATAAAGAATCTTTGGCTTGATGGCTTGGCTGACAAAGCCGAGGAACCAGTTAGACAGAACAACAGCAAAGAGCTGTACCAGATAGTTAATATTTTTGCATGGTAGAAAACGGACAGGTATACAGAGATTGAAGGATAAACAAGGTAAGGTTATAGAAGGTGAGGATTCTGTTATGGTAGGTGGACTGAGCATTTCAGTGATGTTCTAAACAATGTGGTTAGTTCTACTCCCATTGTTTGCAATGATGATAGATTCATTGGTGGCTTTAATGTTGGCCCTATAACACAACCTGAAGTTATTTTGGTTGTTTCTAAACTTAAACTTCATAAATCCCCAGGGGTAGATGAAATTACTACGGAAATGCTTAGAGCTGGGAATGTTTCGGTTACCATTTGGATGACTGAAATTCTGAATATATTTTATGATAAAGGCATGGTTACTAAGGATTTTACCAGAGCTATTATTATCCCTATTTTTTAAAAAAGCTATTCGCAGTTCTTGTGATAACTCTAGGGGTATCAGCCTTGCAAAGATTAAGCAGCCTATCAACCAAATTAAGAATCTGGTTGACAGGCAATTGCGTGATGAGCAATGTGGATTCAGAAGTGGTAGGAAATGTGTGGATCAGATATTTTCACTTAGGCAGATTCTTGAGAAATGTTTAGAGTATCAGAAACCTTTGGTTATTAGCTTTGCTGATTTCAAAAAGGCTTTTGACACTGTTGATGTCATAATTTGTGGTTGATTGTGTAACATATGGTATACCAGACAAGTTAGTTAACATTAATGAAAACTCTCTATAATAAATTGAATTTTGTGTGAGAGTTGGTAAGGCTTGTAGCAATTAATTTAGCACTGCTTCTGGTGTTCGACAAGGGTACATTTTGTCTTCTTTTCTCTTTAGTTTGGTTATTGATTATGTTATGCGAAATTTGCTGCAAAATTTTGTCCTTAAATGGTCTGGAAATCTGAAACTTTCTTATTTAGACTATGCTGATGATTTAACCCTTTTGGCAAATGATGTTGATGAGATGAACTTTTTCATTCGAGCTGTTGATAATACTGACAGTAGAATAGTCCCTAAGGATTTAATTCCCAGCTCTAAGCATTTCCGTAGTGAAGTGATGTGTGGCATGAGATTAACAGACGAATAGGGATTGTTGCCGCGATTTTAAAGAATCTATGGAGAGTGTGGGGAAATAGGCGTATACACCTAAAGACTAAAATTACACTGTATAATAATTTGGTTCTTTCTAAGGTAGATATGGTAGTGAAACTTGGACGCTTTGTAAACAAGACAACAGAAAACTAGATGCTTTTGATTCTACGCAGTATCTTGGGCATTAGGTGGTTCAACTTTGTAAGTAATGATGAGATTACGCAAAGGAGTCAGCAACCTCCTTTAAGCAGCATATTGTGCAGAGAGAGACTCTGTTGGTTTGGCCATGTTGCCCGTATGGATAATTATAGATTAGCGAATAGGGTTATATGAAGAGTGTGCCTAAAGGCCTCAGAAAGAGGGGGAGGCCTAGGATGCGATGAGCAGACAGTGTCAAACAGGACCTAGTTAGAATTGGTGTGGCCAGATGCAGCAGATGTAGCTCAGGACAGATATGCTTGAAGAACCCAAATTGCACGGATTGCAGCAGATGTAGCAGATGTAGACACTATTTGCAGCAGATGACATTAATTGCAGCAGAATGACACTAATTGCAGCAGATGTAGCTCAGGACAGATATGCTTGAAGAACTAAATTGCACGATCTGGTTGGATATCCGTAGCCCATGGCTGCTTGAGGATGATGATGAGGATGAGGATGAAAGTATTGAAATTCAAGAGGCACTAAGCTATTGTAAATTTAAGAGGAACTAAAGTATTACAAATTTAAGAGGCACTAAATTATTTCGAATTTAAGAGATCCTTAACCCTTGCAAATTTAAGAGCCAGTAAACTATTGCAAATTTAAGAGGCACTAAACTATTGCAAATTTAAGAGGATTTAAACCATTGCAAATTTGGGAGGCCCTAAACTACTGCAAATATAAGAGTCGCTAAACTTTTTTATTGAAGGGAACATAAAAAATAATCATGACACTAATATGGTGAAAACATTTTTCTAGCATTTGTGTACAATTAAGTCTGTGTAACGCTGAGATGAACAGTGTGCGCAATAGATTAAATATGGAAAAATTCCTGAGAGAGTAAAACTTAAAAGGCATTTTTGTAGGCCCCTTATATTGTAGGCCTTGACCTGTAGCTTAGTTAGCTTATGCGTAAGTCCGCTCCTGACCTGTGTGTAAAAGAAATTATGCTTCTTTGTGTACTTTACAATATTCCGAAATTAAAGCAGCATTTTCAATTACTCACTTCCACAAATTATACATGATAATATTTTACATTAGAAAAAAGAACTTATTTCGTGCATAATGTGTGAAACCATTTGCTGTATCGGAATATTAGATGCAGGTTGTTCTTAGAACTCATGTAGCTTCGGCATCTCATCTTTCCGTTGGTTGTGTCTTTGAACTTCAGATTGTGCCGCTCCCTTCATTATGTGAAGGGGCGGGGGTGGCTCAGTCGGTAGCGCGCCAGGTTCGTAATCTGTAGTTCCCAGGTTCGAGTCCCAGCTGGGTCAGCGTTGAGATTTATCTCCGCAAAATTTCCCGCCCTGCCCACGGTCAGTAGGGGACACCGATGGGCTTGGAAAGGCCGTCGTCCGTCGGATGGGACGTGAAGCCGTGGCTCCGTGTGCGGGAAAGCCATACCCTGTGCACGCTAAAGAACACGCTGGATGGCCTTGACAGGAGGCTACCATCTGTCTCTCAACAGCTGTTCCAGTGGGTCCCCTCCCCCAACCTTCTCTGAGCCTTCGGGGTCCATGTGACCTGGCCATTTAGCCCATGGTGTGCAAAAGAGTGCCGCTCAGAGGTGAAACAACCCAATAACCCAATTCATTATGTGAAACAGAGTATAG
Organism: Ryuthela nishihirai; assembly: GCA_038380435.1. Lineage (NCBI taxonomy): Eukaryota > Metazoa > Arthropoda > Arachnida > Araneae > Heptathelidae > Ryuthela > Ryuthela nishihirai. Next base: position 1,065,894 of record JAWZYU010000067.1, read on the forward strand.
TTGAAAAGAAGATAGCGGTTGCGCTCCCGTTATCGGCTTGACAAACGAATTTCATTCACAAATCTCTAAAACGCCCCTTTTGGGAACCACTGCTCTAAATCTTAAAATGTAGTAAATAGGAAATGTGTAAAGAAATTAATTCATCATCATCATCATCCTCAAGCAGCCATGGGCTACGGAGGTCCAACCAGACCGTGCAATTTAGTTCTCCAAGCAAGTCTATCCTGAGCTACATTTGCTGTTAATTAATATGTAAAAAATATGATTGATTACATATTAATTAACAGCAAATGGACTAGTTCTGTTAGGAATACCAGGGCATATAGGGGAGCTGAAATTGGATCTGACCATTACCTTGTTAAAAGTGTGTTGCAACTTAAACTTAAAAAGTGTTGTGCTAGGGTTAAAAAATCTACTTTTAATACTGAAGCTCTGAAAGATCCAGTTATAGCCAAAGCTTACCATGATAGGTTACTTAGTCATTATGACAGTCATGGTTTGCTTACTACTGAAGTTGAGGAAGAATGGGATCATTTTAAACAGGCTTTTTTGGACACTAACAGTACTCTTTTAGGAAAAATGGAGCAGAAGAGGCAAAATTATCTGAGTGATAAGGCACTTGAGCTTATTTCGGAAAGAAAGAACTGCTTGGATTGCCCTTAATCAATACCCTACTAGTCCTAATAGAAAGCATTACAGAGACCTTAATAAACTTGTAAAGGATCAGTTAGCTGCTGATAAGAATCTTTGGCTTGATGGTTTGGCTGACAAAGCCGAGGAAGCAGTTAGACAGCACAACAGCAGAGAGCTGTACCAGATAGTTAATGTTTTGTGTGGTAGAAAACGGACAGGCATACAAGGATTGAAGGATAAACAAGGTAAGGTTATAGAAGGTGAGGATTCTGTCATGGCTAGGTGGGCTGAGCATTTCAGTGATGTTCTAAACAATGTAGTTTGTTCTACTCCCATTGTTTGCAATGATGATAGATGCATTGGTGGCTTTAATGTTGGCCCTATAACACAATCTGAAGTTATTTTGGCTGTTTCTAAACTTAAACTTCATAAATCCCCAGGGGTAGATGAAATTACTACGGAAATGCTTAGAGCTGGGAATGTTTCGGTTACCACTTGGATGACTGAAATTCTGAATCTCTTTTATGATAAAGGCATGGTTCCTAAGGATTTTACCAGAGCTATTGTTATCCCTATTTTCAAAAAAGGTGATCGCAGTTCTTGTGATAACTATAGGGGTATCAGCCTACTCTCTGTTCCAGGTAAAGTTCTTTCCATGATTGTGCTTAATAGAATTAAAAATCTGGTTGACAGGCAATTGCGTGATGAGCAATGTGGATTCAGAAGTGGTAGGGGATGTGTAGATCAGATATTTTCACTTAGGCAGATTCTTGAGAAATGTTTAGAGTTTCAGAAACCTTTGGTTGCTAGCTTTGTTGATTTCAAAAAGGCTTTCGACTCTGTTGATCGTCATAATTTGTGGTTGATTGTGAGATCATATGGTATACCAGACAAGTTAGTTAACATTATGAAAGCTCTCTATAATAACACTGAGTCATGTGTGAGAGTTGGTAAGGCTTGTAGCAATTGGTTTAGCATTACTTCTGGTGTTCGACAAGGGTGCATTTTGTCTCCTTTTCTCTTTAGCTTGGTTATTGATTATGTTATGCGAAATTCACTTCAAGGGAAAGATTTTGGCCTTAAATGGGCTGGAGATACGAAAATTTCTGATTTAGATTATGCTGATGATTTAGCCCTTTTGGCAAATGATGTTGATGAGATGAACTCTTTCATTCAAGCTGTGGATGAGACTGGTAGTAGAGTAGGTTTGGTTATAAACAGAGAGAAAACTAAAGTGATGAAAATTGGTCAGGCAGGCTGTGATTCAGTTAATCTGAATGGTTGCAGTCTTGAGCAGGTGTCACAGTTTAATTATCTTGGGAGCTATGTAACTGATAATGGTGATGTGCGGCATGAGATTAACAGACGAATAGGGATTGCTGCTGGGACTTTTAAGAATCTATGGAGAGTGTGGAGAAATAGGCGTATACACCTAAAGACTAAAATTAGACTGTATAATAGTTTGGTTCTTTCTAGGGTTAGTTATGGTAGTGAAACTTGGACACTTTGTAAACAAGATAACAGGAAACTAGATGCTTTTGATTCCAGATGCTTACGCAGTATCTTGGGCATTAGGTGGTTCAACTTTGTAACTAATGATGAGATTAGGAAAAGGAGTTTGCAACCTCCTTTAAGCAGCATATTGTGCAGAGAGAGACTCCGTTGGTTTGGCCATGTTGCCCGTATGAATAATTATAGATTGGCGAATAGGGTTATGAACAGTGTGCCTAAAGGCCTCAGAAAGAAGGGGAGACCTAGGATGCGGTGGGCAGACAATGTCAAACAGGACCTTGTTAGAATTGGTGTGCAGTGGCCAGATGCAGTAGATGTAGCTCAGGAAAGAAATTAATTAGGGTTGATGAATAAAACTATTGCAAACATGTTATTGTCTCCTTAGTGGTCTGGGTTCGAATCCCAGTCAGGACAACCAAATTTTTGTAGCCGACCCGTGGCTGAGTGGTTAACGCGCTTGGCTACTTATCAAAGGGACCTGGGTTCAAGCCCCGGATAAGGCATGGATGTTCGTGTTGTTTTTCTCCTGAGGTCCTGCCAACCTCACAGACCTTCTACTACGGCATATAAACTGACAGGCTACTGTCAGACCTCTGTGGCAAGCAGCTGCTTGAGTATAATAAGTTTTTCGTTATTCGAAAAACTTTTATACTTGTTTTACCCTGGTGTCGATAGTTGGAACTAATTTTTTTTCTTCGCAAATAGCTTCCCCATGTTCTCATTAAGCTACCTATCATTTTTCATGAGGGTTATCCCCTTTCGTCACCTCTCCAGAGACTCCGGAATAGGGAAACTTATTTTATAACCATTCCACCGACTTTACTCCCCGATTTCTGATGCGGATGGAGGTGGATGATACGCGTCTACTGGTGGTTCTGTAGAGCACCCTCACTGGTTCCATCAACCCACAAAACTGTTGCTGGGTTGGGTTGGGTTGTTTTACCTCTGAGCGGCACTTTTTTGCACACCATGGGCTAAATGGCCAGGTCACATGGACCCCGAAGGCTCAGAGAAGGTTGGGGGAGGGGACCCACTGGAACAGCTGTTGGGAGACAGATGGTAACCTCCCGTCAAGGCCATCCAGCGTGTTCTTTAACGTGCACAGGGTAAGGCTCTTACGCACACCGGGTCACGGCTTAACGTCCCATCCGACGGACGGCGGCCTTTCCAAGCCCATCAGTGTCCCCTACTGACCGTGGGCAGGGCGGGGAATTTTGAGGAGATAAATCTTAACGCTGACCCAGCTGGGACTCGAACCTGGGAACTACAGATTACGAGCCTGGCGCGCTACCGACTGAGCCGCATCCGCCCCCCGCCCCCACTGTTGCTGATGGTTGTGGTGTGTGTGTGGGGGGGAAGACTAGTAGGTGCCTTTGGTTTGGTGATGTATTTGTTATTACTCTATTATTATTGTACTACCATAGATTGAATAATAAGCCAATAATAGCCATCTGGGAAAAACTAAAAATATTTATGCAAATGAATCAAACTCCATGAAGTCCGTTGGTACGCGGGGCGGGGGTGGCTCAGTCGGTAGCGCGTCAGGCTCGTAATCTGTAGTTCCCAGGTTCGAGTCCCAGCTGGGTCAGCGTTGAGATTTATCTCCGCAAAATTTCCCGCCCTGCCCACGGTCAGTAGGGGACACCGATGGGCTTGGAAAGGCCGCCGTCCGTCGGATGGTACGTTAAGCCGTGGCCCCGTGTGCGGGAGAGCCATACCCTGTGCGCGTTAAAGAACACGCAGGATGGCCTTGACGAGAGGCTACCATCTGTCTCCCAACAGCTGTTCCAGTGGGTCCCCTCCCCCAACCTTCTCTGAGCCTTCGGGGTCCATGTGACCTGGCCATTTAGCCCATGGTGTGCCAAAAAGTGCCGCTCAGAGGTAAAACAACCCAACCCGTTGGTACGTGACACATTAACATATCACACATCAACAATTGAATGTTCCTTCAAGGACAACTCTCGTTTCCCCGAAGACTCATTCAAGCACTTTTGATTGTTTTCATTTCTTTTTTTTTATATTAATATTTATATTAATTTTTTTAATTTTTATAATTAATTTAAACAGTTTATGTGCTTTAGAAAATTAATTAGTAGATTATAGTATATGGGTTTAAATGCTTTTTCTTTTGGTTCAAGGATTGATTGAAAGTTAAATTGATTAGTTTTATGTTTTCTGAGTTTTTGGAAGTATTTATTTCTTTCGTCTGTAAATTCTTTACATTGAAAAATTATGTGTTCTATTGTTTGTGGTTCATTACATTTTAGACAATTTGGTGAATTTATTTTATTCATTTTAAAGAGCATGGTTTTTGTTAATGCTAGGTTGGCTTTGATTCTTAATATTATGCAAATTTCCTTTTTTTGTAATCCATAATTGTTGAATTTATGAATTTTTTGTGAAATGAAGTATATGTGTGTGTGTGACTTTCATATGTGGAATACCAATTTTGAAGTGTACTGTTCATGTGTTTTTTATTTAAGTTTTTATGTAGGAGAAAATGATATGGGATATGTTGTATATGTAATATGTTGTGTTGTTGTATATGGTTGTATATTAATGTGTGGGTGTCATTTATGAAAATATTATAATTACTTTTAAATGGATTATCTAGTAAAATGTCTAAAAAGGTCTTGCTATCAGTCAAGATTACAATATTTTTGTCGGAGAATTGGAGAGCCCAGTTTATTGCTAGTATGCTAGCTGTCAATTCAGCAATGAGGACAGGAGTAAGATAAAAAAAAAAATAAATACGGAGTTAAAAAAAGTCAAGCAGCTGCTTGCCACAGAGGTCTGACAGGAGCCTGTCAGTTTATATGCCAGAATAGAAGGTCTGTGAGGATGGCAGGTCCTCAGCAGAAAAAACGACAAGAACATCCATGCTTTAACTCCGGGACTCGAACCCAGGTCCCTTAGATCAGCAGCCAAGTGCGCTAAATCAAATTTAAATTGTTACTTCAAAAGGTGACACTGTTTCACGAAGAAAGCTACACTGCTTTAGAAGCAGTGCAATATCTTTTAAGACAAAAAAAATACACAATCCTCAGATAACCACAGGAGATGTTTAATGTACCTTTCGACCTCAACCGATTCCTATTATCTCGCCACCACACTTCTAAAAGCTAGACTTCCACCTTCCCAACTTGCAAGTTACACCTCTTTGTTAAACAGACATTAGGCAATTTTTTTTTGAGTCGTTCATTGTCTCTGTCACTGGAAGACACGACTACCAATTGCACCTTCACGTCACATAAACTCCTCTACGTATAATTTGTAATTTCCAATTTAATACTTCCTTGTGCGAAAGCAAAATTAGAAGAAGCGGTCATTCCACTTCCAGCTATTTAGTTTCCCTTTTATCACACAGCGGGCGAAAGAGGCGATTGCATCGGCCATAAATTTGACGACAATCCCTCCTCTACGCTAAATGACCTTACCATTATGACCCGTAACCGACAAGAACATGAACAAATCTTAATGGCAGTTGCGTCTATCCGCCGGAGTTACTTTGTAGCAGGAAACCAGAGGGTGACGTGATTGCAGCGGAACCAAATATCCGCGCTCGGGTACACATGGAGAGATTGTAATTGACGCTGAGGGGGTAGAAATTTTAATTTCTTCACGCCTCACACGCTGTGACAGAGATAGATCACAGAAGGTGAAAATGGGAACATTTCGTCAAATTCCATTCCCACGTTGACGTAGGGATGCAAATAAGAAGGGAAAGTTTTGAAGTAGTTGTTTTTACCTCTTGACAGTAATTTTTTTCACATAATGGGCTAAGTATAAGTAACCAGGTCACAAGAGTCCCATGGGCTTAGAGAAGGTGGATTCACTGGACCAACTCTACTAAGTACTATATTAAGAGACAAATGGTGGCCTCTCTTCAAGGCCATCCAGCGAGTAATTTAGCATCATAGGATTCACGGACTATGGCTTAACATCACATCCAACAGACGGCGGTCTTTCCAAGGACATCGGTGTTCCCTTTCTGACCGAGGACAGGGTTAGGGGTAAATGAATATAAATCTCAATGCTATCTCAGGTGCGACTCGAACCTGGAAACTTCAGGTTACGAACCTGACTCGCTACCGACTGAGCCACATACCACATTTGACGCAGCGATGTTTCGATATAGATAAGAAGAGAGAGTTCTGTAGTAGAGTTGGTCGATTTACTTTTGAGAGACCCTTGTTTTTGTTTTTGACAATGTTTTATCATTCCATCGGACAAAGGGTATCCTTTTCAAGTCCATTGGTGTTATTTTCTTCACCAAGGATAGAGGAGAAAATTTGAATCAGGCATATTGAAATCTCGGATTTGGGAACATTAGGCTACGAGTTTCACAATTGTTTTTATAATTGACTTTGTTAGAAATCACTTCGTCTTTCGAAAAACTAATCATGAAAACGCCCAATGAAGAATTGCTTGTAAAACAACTGACTTCAGAAAACTTAAAAATTGCATTTAGAACTCATTTTTCAAGAATTGTCGTTCGACGAATTTCTTCTTTAGAAATATTAAAGTTTTAAAATTTGGCTTTAGAAACCTTAAACATCCGAAGAATGAAAGCCTTGTCTTTAGATCCGAAAAAAAAAATAACTTTCAAAAACAAAATTGTTTTCAGTTCAGAGAAAATAATTTAGAAATGTGAGAATTGTTTTAGTTCATAAAAAATAGCTATCGAAAAACGAAGAATTGTTTTTAAAAGAATGGACTTGAGAAGAACAGAGAATTGTCATTAAAACTGATTTTTAAAATGTTAAGAATTTTATTCGGAAAAAATTAATATTCAAAAAACTTATTTCGAAAATAATTCTTTTTTAAGAAACCGGATTTCGAAAAAAGATTTTTCTTAAACCATAAAAACCTTCAATTTGTTGAATTAATTAATTGGTTTTACTCAACATAACAGGCCCTGTTTGGGTTCTTTGCAATTTGACTACTTAACTCATAGCGTAATAAAAGAAAGCAAATGTGAGGTCAGGCATAATCCAGTTAAGGCCAACTCCAAACGCTGATCTTCAGTCGAAACAGAAAACACAGAAGAAAAAAAGAAACAGATGAAAGTTGCAGGGTTTTGCTCTAGCCCGAGCTATCTGTCGCCTTCCATCACCTTGACAGGTGGACCACCAGTTCATTAACGTAGGAAGCATGGCCCGTGACGTGCATGAGGACTCTCTGCGACGGGTGAGGGGCCGTGGGGTGGCTTCTAGCCAAGGTAAAGAAGGACTTGATGTCGGTAGAGACGAACACGTGCTCTGCAAAAGTACTAGAAACCACCTGGAAGAAAGAGTCTAAGAGGTAAGTGTTTCGCTCTCGCTGCTTCGTATATATTTAGCTTATGAAAACAAATAGCAGGCACGACGCGTTAATGCTTAAGATTCTTTTCTGTTATTAGCTTACAATTTTCGGTTCTGTGTTTTGCCTTTTTGTGGCTTTGATTTTCTGTTATAGTTCTTCCTCAGGTGAGGCTAATGATTAACTATTTTTAATTATTTAATTCCTAGTACTATAATGATTTTCTTATGATAATGCAAGCCCGAATCTCGAAATTGATTTTCTCACACGAAAACGAGATTTTCACTAAATGGACTTATAGAAAATTGGATCAAGGAAGTTTTCATTTTCTTATGAGATTTAATTTAAATAATTATGATAAAAGAGTAACTTCCTACAGTTCACCATGCAGAGAAGCTTTTATGTTCATTCTCTTGTTTACTCTTCCTTCTGTACTTAAATTCTTTGATGGTTTTTTTTTTTTCGTATTCAACAGAAGTGCGATTTAATGATGCAAGATCAAATTTCATATCCATCTCTGCATCTGGAAAGTTTTCATTTTTGCCCACTAAGTGAAAATTTTTTACTTTTCCAATGATTATCTATTTTTTTCCATTTCGTAGGCATTATTAAAAGGATTGTTGCTGAGTTATTTTGCCCCTTTATGGTTCTTGCACATATGGGCTAAATTACCAGGTCACAAGAAGCCAAAGGGCTCGCAAAATGTTTGTGGAAGAGACTCTTGAACAGAATGAGCTAAATTGCCAGGTCACAAGGATCCCCTAAGGGCTCAAAGGAGGTGGAAGACACTGGACAGTTGCAAGGAAACAGAGGTTAGTTTCCCGTCAAAGCTATCGAGAGTGTTATTAACGTGCACAGTTCTGGCTCTTCTGCTTAACCTTCCCATCCGATGGACGGCGGCATTTGGAAGCCAATCGGTGTCCTCTTTCTGAACGAGGGCAGGGTGAGGATTTCCTAGAGATAAATCTCAACGCTGGAACAGTTGAAACTCGAACTTGGAAACTGCAGATTACGAGCCTGACTCGCTGCCGACCGAGCCACTCCCTCTCCTAATCAACAAGGAATGTTTTGCTTTTTTAAACACTAGTGAAGGAATCAGATTCTTATTAAAGGCGAGGGGGAGAGGTAGATTAGATATATATAGGGATATGATATATATAGGATTATATATATATATATAGGGATATGATATATATAGGATTATATATATATAGGGATATGATAGGGTGCAACAGCACCCTTTCCAATCTTCGAAAGCTCAAAATCGAAAAATGATAAGTTTATTAACAGGCGAGGTTCAAAGTTTCGGGGAAACGCCATATTAACTTAAATTGAGTAAAGGAATAAAGCAATTGCAGTTCGTCAGGGTATAGAAAATGTCCCAACTTTTATTTTTAATCTACAACCAAGAAATAGAATGCAAAAAGACACCAATCAGCAAGAGATGATATTATCAGTCAGTTTCCGAAATTTTGTTTTTATTAAGCCCCCAACACAGATCACTCTCAGTCTCAGATTACTCTCAGTCTCAGATTACTATTCAGTCGGTAGCGTGCCAGGCTCGTAATCTGCATTTTACAGCTGCGAGTGGGGCGGGGGTGGCTCAGTCGGTAGCTCACCAGGCTCGTAATCTGTAGTTCCCAGGTTCGAGTCCCAGCTGGGTCAGCGTTGAGATTTATCTTCTAACCCCTTCCCCCCCACTCTTCCCTCGGTCAGTAGACGATACCGAAAGGCTTGGAATTGCTGCCGTCCATCAGATGGGACATAAAGCCACGTCTCCGTGTGCATGAGAGCCATATCCTATGAAAGAACACGCTGGATGGGAGACTACCACCTGTTTCCTAACAACTGTCCAGTAGGTCTTCTTCCCCTAACCTTTCTGATCCCTTGGGGTTCTTGTGACATGGCCGTTTAGCTCATTGTGTGCAAAAAAAAATATGCCGCTCAGAGGTAAACCCACCAACACAGCGTTGTTTTCAAGACAAGCACCTCTTGTGATTAAAAGATGAGAAGACGTTCCTTCTATATAAGCTTCTCCGAATATACATAGAAAAAAAAACTCTCACAGCTGCATTGATCACGCAGCTATATGTAGTGTACCAAAACTTTGGTTCATCACCCTCTAAAGGAAATCCTGATACGCAGCTGGACTCAATTTTGTATCAAGCACAGCCATCTCGGTCAAAAAAGTCAAACGACTGTGATGCCACAAGCGGCCAATGCCCGTCCCAGGAAGGCCACAAGAGTGTTTCGGGGTGCGGTCGCTGAACAACTCACAGAAACGGAACTCATTGAAACCGATCACAGATAACTATATTTAAATATACGTGAATAAAATAACACAGTTCCGTTTAAATGAAAAAAAAATATGCAGGGTGGTTCAGCCACTGCACAGAATAATTTCAAAGTAGCTTTAAAGCGTCAACTAATTAAACTTCAATAAAGTGTATATCGTATAAGAAATATTAATCACCGGAACGTAAATAGTAGACTGTGCTTGAATTATAGCCGAATAATTGCGCGATTTTGCAATAGTCGCAGCGGACTGTCTCACGCAGCACAAATTTTGTCTCACGTCCTCCACCAACCTTCAGATATCCTGCAAAATTCATTCCTATTGAGGAGGTATTTATTATCGTTTATATTGTGTGTGTGTGTGTCTTTGCCATATAATAATTCGCTGTTCAATCTAATTCATATATGTATTAACTGGCGTATTCTAATAGGAAAAGCATCTGGCCTTTCCAGAAAAGTTTCAAAATTAAGACTGGTTCACCGAAAGTGTTTGGGGTGGGGGTGACTCAGTCGGTAGCGCGCCAGGCTCGTAATCTGTAGTTCCCAGATTCGAGTCCAAACTGGGTCAGCGTTGAGATTTATCTCCGCAAAATTCCCCGCCCTGCCCACGGTCAGTAGGGGACACCGATGGACTTGGAAATGCCGCAGTCCGTCGGATGAGACGTTAAGCCGTGGCTCCGTGTGCGGGAAAGCCATGCCCTATGCACGTTAAAGAACACGCTGGATGGCCTTGACGGGAGGCTACCATCTGTCTCCTAACAGCTGTTCCAGTGGATCCCCTCCCCCAACCTTCTCTGAGCCTTCGGGGTCCATGTGACCTGGTCATTTAGCCCATGGTGTGCAAAAAAGTGCCGCTCAGAGGTAAAACAACCCAACCCGAAAGTGTTTCTAAATAATTTTTAGTGAAAGTAAGTCACCGGGAAAGGCACAGTTTGTGTTGAAATTACGATGTAGCAACAATGAACACCATGCAGTGCTCACTAGAAAGCTGGCAAAGCTTACGTTAGCATGGCTTGTTTCGGGAACTACCCTGACATAAGTTTTGTCAGCTCTTCACCGCGCTGTACGGTTTTCATTGTTGTCAGATCTTAATTGCAGGTTTTTCAACATATTTTGGACTTTTCTGAAAACATATATTGTATCAGAGGTGAGTTGTTTTTTATTAGTCTGATTTCCTTTCGTGAAAACGGAATTTCTGTTTCGAAAAGTGTTCGATTTGACAGGAAAGATTTCTGAAATTGCTGTAGAGAAAAACTACAACACTTTTTTTGCGTTTCTAATGTATTCACATGTTCTTTAAATTAATTGGAAAATCTCCGCCCAATTATTATGTGGGCTAGTTTAAATTTAATTTATAGCCTGGGTCAAACTTTAGCCTGATACAAGCATGAAATTATAAATTGTAGCAGGATGCAAGAAAGAAATTGTAGACGGATACAAGAAAGAAATTGTAAATTCAATTTGTAATTTCTTTCTTGTCTTAGTAGTTACTAATATTTCAAAAGCATAGAAATGCCAAAAAAAAATGAAAATAAGACGTTTACATTTGTGATGGAGGGGACTGAACTTTTTTTTAATTACTAAAACTGAATTAAAAAGTTTAAACATAACAGCGTTTCTCTCCCGTTCATTTCGACTCGATCTCACACAGAGCGCTTGATTCCCCCTTTATTTTTTCTGGAGTTGGGTCGTTTTACCTCTGAGCGGCACTTTTTTGCACACCATGGGCTAAATGGCCAGGTCACATGGACCCCGAAGGCTCAGAGAAGGTGGGGGAGGGGACCCACTGGAACAGCTGTTGGGAGACAGATGGTAGCCTCCCGTCAAGGCCATCCAGCGTGTTCTTTAACGTGCACAGGGTATGGCTCTCCCGCACACGGAGCCACGGCTTAACGTCCCATCCGATGGACGGCGACCTTTCCAAGCCCATCGGTGTCCCCTACTGACCGTGGGCAGGGCGGGGAATTTTGCGGAGATAAATCTCAACGCTGACCCAGCTGGGACTCGAACCTGGGAACTACAGATTACGAGCCTAGCGCGCTACCGACTGAGCCACCCCGCCCCATTTTTTTTTTTTTTTCTAGATCTCGGCCTGATTATATGCATTTATATTAAAAAAGATGGAGTGATTTTGAAGCCAATAAGAAATCAACTTCTCTTAAATAAAAGAAACTGAGTCATTTTTTTTGGTAAATGTAATTTGTTCATAAAATTATAATATAATTAAGAATCAAAGTTGATATACACAATTATTTCATGCATGCTTAAAAAAAAAGTCGTCCCGTGGCCGAGTGGTTAGCTCGCTTGGCTACTGATCTAAGGGACCTGGGTTCGAACCCCGGGTAAGGCATGGATGTATGTGTCGTTTTTCTGCTGAGATCCTGCCATCTTCTCAGATCTTCTACTATGGCATATAAACTGACAGGCTCCTGTCAGACCTCTGTGGCAAGCAGCTGCTTGATGTTTTTTATATTTATGCCTAAAATTGTTTCGCAAAATTTTCAACATCAACTGAGTTATTTTTTTATCCGTGGTTGTCGTTTCTAGGGTGGCCAGATTTATAGCCTGGGTCAAACATATATATTTTATTTAGCCTTATATATTTTATTTATAATTTTTATATATTTTATTTTATAAACTTATATATTTTATTTATAGATTTATATCCTGGGTATAAACTTTTTCAGTTATTATCTTTTTTTCCCTACGGCCAAAAGGTTTTCTTTTTGTTACTATTAAACAAAACTTTTATTTCTAAATGTTTTTGATAAAAACATATTAATATTTCAGAAAAAGTTAAAAAAATATAAAAATTACTGAAAAAATGGGGCGGGGGTGGCTCAGTCGGTAGTGCGCCAGGCTCGTAATCTGTAGTTCCCAGGTTCGAGTCCCAGCTGTGTCAGCGTTGAGATTTATCTCCGCAAAATTCCCCGCCCTGCCCACGGTCAGTAAAGGACACCGATGGGCTTGGAAAGCCCGCCGTCCGTCGGATGGGACGTTAAGCCTTGGCCCCGTGTGCGGGAGAACCATACCCTGTGCATGTTAAAGAACACGTTGGATGGCCTTGACGGGGGGCTACCATCTGTCTCCCAACAGCTGTTCCAGTGGGTCTCCTCCCCCAACCTTCTCTGAGCCTTCGGGGTCCATGTGACCTGGCCATTTACCCCATGGTGTGCAAAAAAGTGCCACTCAGAGGTAAAACAACCCAACCCAACTGAAAGAATATTAATAACACTGAACAACAAACACTGACCTTTGATGTGTTTCGGAAGGGCAAACAGCAGTTTTTTATATAAATGGGGGGGGGGATAATACACGAAAATGGCAACAAAAATCTTTGATTGGCGACGATTTTCGAGATATAGTCATTTAGCTGCTCTCAATTTGCTCTTTATTCATCACAAGTGATGATACGATCAAATACCTCATCATGTAGCAGTGAGCGAATATCTGGACCTGTAAAAATACCTTCTTTTATCTTTACGTCACTAAGTCTTGGAAATTTCTGTCGAAGGTACAGATGGGTAGTTTGCATCTGGTCCATTCAGATGCCTTTCTTCTTCCCTGGTTCCAGTGATTGCCGAGAAGTTCAAATCCTCTTCATTTAATGATATACTTTGTCTCTGCTATTCCAAATTCACAAAGGACGCCATAGAACTTTGGATATCCGAGCTGTAGTACAAACAAAAGAGCAACGACTTTTAAGTCCGCTCAAATATACCACTTTTATTTCTAATAATTTATATATTGAAGTAATTGTTTCATATAGTCATAAGTTTCCTTCATATTTACCTCATGACCTACTGGAAGAGTAGGCAACACGTCTCCATTGTGTAGAAGAACGGCTTTTATAATTTCGAGGAATCTATAAATAACTCCTTCTGGATTATACATCATGTAAAAAGAGGTGAATAAACAGTCAATATCTTTGCAAGAAACCAGGTTACCTACCACGATAAAGAGCAATACCAGATCTTTTCAGCGGATGCGATATGCACTTACTTTCTCATTTCTATCTAGGAGATTCCATTGCAGCAGTCTGGATCCTAGGAGTTCCATCTTGGTCTTTGACAGCTCCACATCTCTAACAAGATTATTCGTTCTGCGTGATCTTGTGTGGTGAATCAGATGTTGTGGTTGTGAAGTCGGGATCTACAGATGTTATTTCCTGTGTTCCTGTTTCTTCCCTCTCTTCCTCTTTCTCCTCCGAGTACACATCGCAATGTTCTGATGGCTCCAGGACGGGTAGGTTTTTCCCCTGTGGCACTGGGCGGATGGCAGGATGGTATGTTGGGGTAGTTTATTGTCTGCTTTTTTTTTAGTAATACCACTTCCCTGCAGAGTAGACGGTATGTTGGGGTAGTTTATTGTCTGCCTTTTTTTAGTAATACCACTTCCCAGCAGAGGAGACGGTACGTTGGGGAAGGTTGTTGTCTCCCTTTTTAGTAATACCACTTCCCTGCAGAGTAGACGGTATGTTGGGGTAGTTTATTGTCTGCCGTTTTTTAGTAATACCACTTCCCAGCAGAGGAGACGGTACGTTGGGGAAGGTTATTGTCTCCTTTTTTTTAAGTAATACCACTTCCCTGCAGAGTAGACGGTATGTTGGGGGAAGTTTATTGTCTGCTTTTTTTAATAATACCACTTCCCAGCAGAGGAAACGGTATGTTGGGGTAGTTTATTGTCTCTTTTTTTTAATAATACCACTTCCCAGCAGAGGAAACGGTATGTTGGGGTAGTTTATTGTCTGCTTTTTTAATAATACCACTTCCCAGCAGAGGAAACGGTACGTTGGGGAAGGTTATTGTCTCCTTTTTTAGTAATACCACTTCCCTGCAGAGTAGACGGTATGTTGGGGTAGTTTATTGTCTGTCGTTTTTTAGTAATACCACTTCCCAGCAGAGGAGACGGTACGTTGGGGAAGGTTATTGTCTCCTTTTTTTTAAGTAATACCACTTCCCTGCAGAGTAGACGGTATGTTGGGGGAAGTTTATTGTCTGCTTTTTTTAATAATACCACTTCCCAGCAGAGGAAACGGTATGTTGGGGTAGTTTATTGTCTCTTTTTTTTAATAATACCACTTCCCAGCAGAGGAAACGGTATGTTGGGGTAGTTTATTGTCTGCTTTTTTAATAATAGCACTTCCCAGCAGAGGAAACGGTACGTTAGGGAAGGTTATTGTCTCCTTTTTTAGTAATACCACTTCCCTGCAGAGTAGACGGTATGTTGGGGTAATTTATTGTCTGTCGTTTTTTAGTAATACCACTTCCCAGCAGAGGAGACGGTACGTTGGGGAAGGTTATTGTCTCCTTTTTTTTTTAAGTAATGCCACTTCCCAGCCGAGTAGATGGTATGTTGGGGTAGTTTATTGTCTGCTTTATCTTTTTAGTAATACCACTTCCCAGCAGAGGAAACGGTATGTTGGGATAGTTTATTGTCTCTTTTTTAATAATACCACTTCCCAGCAGAGGAAACGGTATGTTGGGGTAGTTTATTGTCTCCTTTTTTAGTAATACTACTTCACTGCAGAGTAGACGGTATGTTGGTGTAGTTTATTGTCTCCATTTTTAGTAATACCACTTCCCTGCAGAATAGACGGTATGTTGTGGTAGTTATTTGTCTCCTTTTTTTAGTAACACCACTTCCCTGCAGAGTAGAAGGTATGTTGGGGTAGTTTATTGTCTGCTTTTTCTTTCTAGTAATACCACTTCCCAGCAGAGGAAACGGTATGTTGGGGTAGTTTATTGTCTGCTTTTTCGTTTTAGTAATACCACTTTCCTGCAGAGGAGACGGTATGTTGGGATAGTTTATTGTCTGCATTTTCCTTTTAGTAATACCACTTCCCAGCAGACGAAACGGTATGTTGGGGTAGTTTATTGTCTCCTTTTTTAGTAATACCACTTCCCTGCAGAGTAGACGGTATGTTGGGGTAGTTTATTGTCTGCTTTTTTATAATACCACTTCCCTGCAGAGGAGACGGTATGTTGGGGTAGTTTATTGCCTGCTTTTTCTTTTTTAGTAATACCACTTCCCTGCAGAGGAGACGGTATGTTGGGGTAGTTTATTGTCTGCTTTTTCTTTTTAGTAATACCACTTTCCTGCAGAGGAAACGGTATGTTGGGGTAGTTTATTGTCTGCTTTTTCTTTTTAGTAATACCACTTCCCTGCAGAGGAGACGGTATGTTGGGGGTAGTCTATTGTCTCCTTTTACTTTGTAGTAATACCACTTCCCTGCCGAGGAGACGGTATGTTGGGGTAGT
The DNA here is from genome assembly GCA_038380435.1 of Ryuthela nishihirai. Classification (NCBI taxonomy): domain Eukaryota; kingdom Metazoa; phylum Arthropoda; class Arachnida; order Araneae; family Heptathelidae; genus Ryuthela; species Ryuthela nishihirai. Next base: position 1,081,895 of record JAWZYU010000067.1, read on the forward strand.
TTATTGTCTGCTTTTTCTTTTTAGTAATACCACTTCCCTGCAGAGGAGACGGTATGTTGGGGTAGTTTATTGTCTCCTTTTTCTTTTTAGTAATACCACTTCCCAGCAGAGGAGACGGTATGTTGGAGTAGTTTATTGTCTGCTTTTTCTTTTTAGTAATACCACTACCCAGCAGAGGTGACATACAAAAGTAATCGTCACTGACGTGGTTGGACGTTTCCGCCATATCATAGGAATGGCAAACGATATCGCCATCTCTTGCCATTTAGCCAGGTTCGAAGTCGTGTTGTACAACTATTACACACTATATGGGGATCCCAGCTCCTCTGTTGATCTCCAATCACACCCAAAGTAAAGATAGTAGGCCTTTTTGATGATAGGCGTTATTTCACGCTTCTGTGACGCAGAATTAATTTCTCCACAAACGTAAGAAAAATGTTCTGTATTGTTCACACAAGAATGAGGCATATCACTCATATACAGTACCAGCATATAATCATGAATGGACGATAACAGAGGAAAGATAACTCCTGAAAGATGCAATACCTCCAGGATATTGCGTTGCCTCGAATGATGCACAAACTCCCTGGTATTGTATCACCTCGGCGCTTCGTATAGCGCGTGAAAGAATCAAATCAGCATACACTGTATATGGACGCAGCCTCCTGCAATTTCAAAACAAGAGCCAATCGCCAATTTTTAATATCATAATCGTGTTTAGAGCCTCGAAATTAGTAAAAAAAAAGACTGTTTTCATTTCCGAAACATTTTCAGTGTTGTACAGTGTAATTAAACAGAATACTCGAAGAATTGATTGGTGTCGAAATGATGAAATTCAGAGCGTAAAAGACACTACTTTAAGAAAAGAAATCATCTTTGATAATTATCGAATTAATGTAAAATTGGGTTTTTCTTAAGTAAAAGTTTCCTGGCAAGTTTTTACACTTCCAACAAGAAAATGGAAATAATGTTCTCTTTTTTTATCGTAAAAAAGGGGGACATTTTCTTTTTTTATTATATGGTCACCCTCTCCGTGTCCCGTTCATTTCGTATAACGGATATTTTACTACATATATATATATGTCGAATAAATAGATTAATGCTTATGCAGTTTAGTATGTAATAAAGGAACTCTTGGAATGGATTGCCCAAATTTGCCTCCTTTCTCCCGTTTCTTCACGACATTTCTTTCTTCCATCACAGGTACTTTAGCTCCACATATCAGCTTTAAAATACTTTCTAAAGCAGCTAAAATAGAGCTAAAAAACTTTAAACAACAGCAAAAAAAAGTTATAATAATAAAATAAAAAAGGTTAACAATAATTCTAAGTTGTTGTAGAACTACACTGCTCACAAAAATTAGGGGATATTTCAAAATGAATATGAAGCGATAAAAAAAGAAGCATTTGAATTGCTTTTATTAAATAAGAACATCAGAAAAGAAAACGACAAGTCAAAGAAAGTTGTTCGATTATGCAAATGAGATGCAAACTCAATTGTCGTGATTGAGTAGCAAGTGACATCGGTGGGGGTGAACAGAAGCATGTCAAACTGGACGAGAGAGGCACACATTGACTATTCAGTAGGGTGTAAGGTCACCCAAGACTGCCAAAACACACTGACAGCGATGGGGCATGGACAGGATCAGAATATCCAGCAGTTCTTGTGGGATCCTCTGCCACTCTTGCTCCAGGGCAACTTCCAGCTCAAGAAGTGTTGTGGGAGGCATTGGACGGTTTGCCAGACGTCTTCCCAGTGCATCCCGAGCATGTTCAATGGTATTCAGGTCTGGAGAATGTGAAGGCCAGTCCATGCGTTCGATTCCTGCCTCCTGAAGCATGTTGTTGACGAGATGCGCATGGTGGGGCCTTGCATTATCGTCCATGAAAAGAAAGTTGTTTCCAACTGCTCCAGCATAGGGTACCACTATAGGGTGCAGGACCTCATCTCGATATCTGACAGCAGTCAGCGATCCGTTTCTGATGACGTGGAGGTCGGTACGACCACCAATGCTGATGCCAGCCCACACCATGATTCCACCACACCGAAGGAGTGCCTTTCTCACATGAAACGTGGATTCTCCCGTGTTCCTCGTTCACGCCAGATCAGGACACGATGATTGTCAGGCTGCAGACTGAACCGTGACTCATCAGAGAAGAGGACAGTTGACCACTCATCACAGGTCCAATGACGATGCTCATCAACCCACCTTCTATGGGTTCTACGGTGTTCAGCAGATAACAGAATGCATACCATTGGTCGCCGGGCATGCAGACGATGGAGCCGATTTCTTTTTGATTCAAATTTAGACGATGGAGCCGATTTCTTTTTGATTCAAATTTAGACGACGGAGCCGAACAGAATGCATACCATTGGTCGCCGGGCATGCAACACGATGGAGCCGATTTCTTATGGTCTGGGTGCATATCCGTCGTCTAGTGGCAGCAAGAAACTGTCGCCGCAGCTCTGTTGCATTGCTACCCCTGTTCCTTCTTGCAATAAGGTCAATCAATATGTCCAATATTTGTTGGCATGTCAGGCGTGTCTATTTACTAATGGTTTGCATGGATTATGTAATTACATAGCCTCCTTTAATTCGTATCACTAATGTTTTGTGAAGCAAATCTGATAAAAAATATTTTTTATAATGACTACTGATTTTAATGTGACTTTCACGATGGTGTTTTTTTTCACGATGTTTTTTTTTCACAATGAATAATTTGCTGTTCGAAATCAGGTTCCATTATAGGTAGGAAGTTGAATTCATAGCGCAACGAAAAATAATGCAAAAAAAAATTGCTCCAGTTTAAAACAACTGAAAAAGCCGACATTTACGGAAATGTCCCGGTTTTTACACGGTCCCGGTTTTCCGTATTTATCGGTCATCTCTTGCTGTTGTGGCAGATGGGCGACCCTGCCCTCGTCTTCTCCGTACGGTGCCAGTCTCTTGAAAGCGATTCCACAGTCTGCTAATCACGCTTTGGGAAGTTCCAAGTGCTGTTGCCACTGTCGTCTGTGTTTGACCAGCTTCAAGACGTCCTATGGCTCTCCAGGCTTCGCATTCGGGCAAATCGTGTTGCAGGGGCATTGTAAGGGCTGGGAAATTGCAGGATGTGCACTTTCAAGATCAGGGAACGTGCAGATACTCCAGTATTTTCAGCCTTTTGTATAGTGCATTTTCACCAATGACATCAAAGTTGGTTTTGCATCTCATTTGCATAATCGAACAACTTTCTTTGACTTGTCGTTTGTTTTTCTGATGTTCTTGTTTAATAAAAACAATTCAAATGCTTCTTTTTCTTATCGCTTCATAGTCATTTTGAAATATCCCCTAATTTTTGTGAGCAGTGTATTACCGGACTTTATAATAATAGCTAACTTTATAATATTAAAAAAATAAATAAATACCCCCTCAAGCAGTTGCTTGCCACATAGGTCTGACAGGAGCCTGTCAGTTTATATGCCATAGTAGAAGGATCTGAGAGGATGGCAGGACCTCTGCAGAAAAACGACACATACATCCATGCCTTACCCTGGGCTCGAACCTAGGTCCCTTAGATCAGATATTTATTTAGCCGTCCCATGGCCGAGTGATTACTCGGCCATGGGACGGCTAAATAAATAAATACCCCCTCAAGCAGCTGCTTGCCACAGAGGTCTGACAGGGGCCTGTCAGTTTAATACGCCATAATAGAAGGTCTGTGTGGAAGGCGGGACCTCAGCAGAAAAACAGCACACACATCCATGCCTTACCCAGGGCTCTAATCCAGGTCCCGTCGATCAGTAGCCAAGCGTGCTAACCACTCGGCCACGGGACGACTTTATAATATTACCGGACATAAATTTCTGTGTTTGAAAAAAATATTTCAATCGTGCATTACAAAAACATAGTTTGAGTAAGAAACAAGACATCTTATTATTTTTAACAATGGACAACAATGGCGAATCAATATGTCCAATATTTGTTGGCATGTCAGGCGTGTCTATTTACTAATGGTTTGCATGGATTATGTAATTACATAGCCTCCTTTAATTCGTATCACTAATGTTTTGTGAAGCAAATCTGATAAAAAATATTTTTTATAATGACTACTGATTTTAATGTGACTTTCACGATGTTGTTGTTTTTTCACGATGTTTTTTTTCTCACAATGAATAATTTGCTGTTCGAAATCAGGTTCCATTATAGGTAGGAAGTTGAATTCATAGCGCAACGAAAAATAATGCAAAAAAAATTGCTCCAGTTTAAAACAACTGAAAAAGCCGACATTTACGGAAATGTCCCGGTTTTTAATTATGGAAAACTTGTCACTAATTATGAGAGTAAGCTAAAAAAAAATTGCAGCTGGATGTTTAATACCAGTGTGATCAAACTGTTCTATCATTTATCGGAATTTTAGAAATCCGAAAATTTCACTCTAAAGTTTCAGGTGAAAACTTTAAATGTTTATGTCAGTTGAAATCCAATTTCATAAATACTGTAAAATCATCTGTGATCAAAAAGTTACGTCATTTATCCGAATTTTTAGTAATCCATAATTTTCGATATAAAGTTTCAGATAAAAAAAAAATCCAAAGGTTCTTGTCAGTTCAAATTCAATGATCATAAATACTCATAAATTCATAGCTTGCATTCGGAACAAAACAATGACAACTACTCTGATCCATAACAAAACTCAGTTTTTTCATTCTTGCTCATTTCCAAGACACTTTTAATAAGGTAATTGCCAGACTCAATTTCGGCACCTGTATACGAATAGGGATTGCTGCCGGGACTTTTAAGAATCTATGGAGAGTGTGGAGAAATAGGCGTATAACACTGAAGACTAAAATTAGACTGTATAATAGTTTGGTTCTTTCTACGGTTAGTTATGGTAGTGAAACTTGGACACTTTGTAAACAAGATAACAGGAAACTAGATGCTTTTGATTCCAGATGCTTACGCAGTATCTTGGGTATTAGGTGGTTCAACTTTGTAACTAATGATGAGGTTAGGCAAAGGAGTTTGCAACCTCCTTTAAGCAGCATATTGTGCAGAGAGAGAGACTCTGTTGGTTTGGCCATGTTGCCCGTATGGATAATTATAGATTGGCGAATAGGGTTATGAACAGTGTGCCTAGAGGTCTCAGAAGGAGGGGGAGACCTAGGATGCAGTGGGCTGACAATGTCAAACAGGACCTTGTTAGAATTGGTGTGCAGTGGCCAGATGCAGTAGATGTAGCTCAGGATAGGCTTGCTTGGAGAACTAAATTGCAAGGTCTGGTTGGACCTCCGTAGCCCATGGCTGCTTGAGGATGATGATGATGATGATAAGATCTGGCATTGCTAGGAGAGCCAGCCCATTTGCTGTCGTTTAATACACAATCGAACGCATTCCTATGCAATCCGCAAATGGAAGTAAAGTTATTTGTAAACATCCTTGTGTTTGAAGTTAGTTATTCTCAAACCATTAAGTTTACTTACCTGTATCACTTCTGCCCAAAATTTAAAATAAGCAACAACTTTGGTATTGAAGTCACCTAGTACAAGAATAAAGTCAACGTTTTTACAGTGGTGAAAATGCAATGCAGATTTTTATAAAACCTACCTTTCTCATTCAAGTCCCCGGTGGGTACAGTCGCTCAGAAAAATATCCGAACACTATGGTTGATTTCAGCCGTCCCGTGGCCGAGTGGTTAGCGCGCTTGGCTACTGATCTACGGGACCTGGGTTCGAGCCCCGGGTAAGGCATGGATGTTCGTGTTGTTTTCTGCTGAGCTCCTGCCATCCTCTCAGATCTTCTACTGTGGCATATAAACTGACAGGCTCCTGTCAGACCTCTGTGGCAAGCAGCTGCTTGAGGGGGTATTTATTTTTTTTTTATTATGGTTGATTAGAGAATTCAGAAAAATTATCTGGCAACGATTTTTTTAGAAATTAGTGATCTGGCAACCTTCGTGTCACGTGATTACAGAATTCAGGAACAATATCTGGAGCGTGTACAGCAACTGCACACGCTCAATATTTCCGTGAGTGAGCCCACACGATCTAGTATCAAAATAATATGACCACCTACAGTCGCTCAAAAAAGTATTCGAACACCATGGTTGATTATAGAATTCAGAAAAAAATATCTGGCAACGATTTTTTTAGAAAATAGTGATCTGGCAAACAAATGGACCTTCGTGTTGAAGGTTGCCAGATCACTAATTTCTAAAAAAAATCGTTGCCAGTTTTTTTCTGAGTTCTATAATGAACCATAATGTTCGGATATTTTTTGAGCTACTGTACATAGCAATAGATAACATTTAAGACTTTACCCCGTTTTCAATTTAGCTGTAAATAACCTTTCATTAATTCATTCCTATACTAAAAGATCATTGATGGAATTCCTGCTGAGAAGCATAGGCATTGGAGTTTGCTATCATCACGTCCTGGAAATACGAAATTTAAAAATTTTAAGCCCAAAATACCCAAATAATACTTTTGAACATTCTGTGTGAGACCTTCCATACAACAATCTCTGTTAAAAATCTTTGCTTTCCAGGTAGCTATAGAAAGAAAATGGGTTTCTTAAACCACATTTATTGTGATCCAGGGCCTAGTCCAGGGGGTTGGGGCGCAATAAGATCCCCTCCTCTGATTATGCAAATAAGGATAATGGAGACAAAAATTAAAAACTCGTACATATTTCCCTCATTTTAAAGACCTTTGAAATGAAAAGAGAAATGTTGCAATGTAAATCCAATAGTCTTTGGGGGGGGGGGGGGCTTTTACTTTTTCTGACTCGATTGCGTCACTTCCCCCTCTCTCTTCCCTTATTTCTTTCTAGAACCGGGCCTGCTCCAATTTATGATTTTTGGTGTCAGAACTAGTTTAAATAGTTCAGCTACCTACAATGGCTTCTGATCAAGATCATCTGTCAGCTGATATGAAGTATCCTGTGTATCACTTCATATCAGCTGTTCACTGATATGGCTGTATACTGAGGATGGCTGTATCACTTCATATCAGCTGTTCACTTCAGTCATATCAGCTGTATCACTTCATATCAGCTGTTCACTTCAGTCATATCAGCTGTATCACTTCATATCAGCTGTTCACTTCAGTCATATCAGCTGTATCACTTCATATCAGCTGTTCACTTCAGTCATATCAGCTGTATCACTTCATATCAGCTGTTCACTTCAGTCATATCAGCTGTATCACTTCATATCAGCTGTTCACTTCAGTCATATCAGCTGTATCACTTCATATCAGCTGTATCACTTCATATCAGCTGTTCACTTCAGTCATATCAGCTGTATCACTTCATATCAGCTTCATGTCACTTTAGTTGGGACTGGCAATCTGCAAACAAACTGAAAACGCAGCCGTAGATTTTCCTTGAACAGAAATGCAAAATGATCTTTATGGAAATGTTGCTGGGTACTTTTTTTATCTGAAAGAATAGATATTATTAATTCCTTTTCTACCTTTAATAATTTACATATAATATTATCCTTACACCAATGTATGCCAGTAGTGTAATGACTAACCATTCCCTGTTCAGCTTCGTTAGTAACTACCATTATTATGCGGCAAGGAACAGATAAATTAAAGCAAAGATCAAATTAAGAGATAGTTTGCTATCGAGACTCAAGTTAAAGATCGAAATAAAAATAAATACTCCCTCAAGCAGCTGCTTGCCACAGAGGTCTGACAGGAGCCTGTCAGTTTAATACGCCATAGTAGAAGATCTGAGAGGATGGCAGGATCTCAACAGAAAAAACGACACATACATCCATGCCTTATCCGGGGCTCGAACCCAGGACCCTTAGATCAGCAGCCAAGCGCGCTAACCACTCGACCATAGGATCCAGAAATAATGAGCTAAAAATTGAAAATAAAGTTGGCTAATATGTCGTGTGGACCCCTCAATTTCCATTGATCGGGAAAGTTAAAATGAACAAGGTTGGGTTGTTTTACCTCTGAGCGGCCCTTTTTTGCACACCATGGGCTAAATGGCCAGGTCACATGGACCCCGAAGGCTCAGAGAAGGTTGGGGGAGGGGACCCACTGGAACAGCTGTTGGGAGACAGATGGTAGCCTCCCGTCAAAGCCATCCAGCGTGTTCTTTAACGTGCACAGGGTATGGCTCTCCCGCACACGGGGCCACGGCTTAACGTCCCATCCGATGGACGGCGGCCTTTCCAAGCCCATCGGTGTCCCCTACTGACCGTGGGCAGGGAATTTTGCGGAGATAAATCTCAACGCTGACCCAGCTGGGACTCGAACATGGGAACTACAGATTACGAGCCTGGCGCGCTACCGACTGAGCCACCCCCAATGGACAAGGATAAAGTTAACTTAATAACCACTCCACTCATAGGCGTCCGCAGAAAATTTTCCAGGGCGGGGCAAAGCTAGGAGACAAATAATTACATCAATAAATTTCTGTTTAATTATTTTTTTTTCACAAGTAGATTATAGAATACACTTTTGCATCAGTTAGAAAACACATACATAATGTATATAAATTTACAATATAAAGAAAGTACGAATTAATTGAAACAAGAATTTTTACTCGATCCTTGGGGGGGGGGGGGCAAGTGCCCCGTTTGTCCCCCTCTGCGGACGCCCATGACCCACTGAAATCAAAGCAATGGTAGCCAGTAATTTCCAGGAGAAGAATAACAGTTAAACATTAATAAAATGCATAAGCTCATATTTAAGCAGTTTTTTTTATCGAACGAATATTGTTGAATATCGAGATTTGAGATAGTTGGATTTGGCTCTTTCTCTCTGAACGCATATTTTTTCCACAACAAAGTTTGCTCTGAATGGAGACACAAAAAAAAATATTAAACTTGTGCATATTTCACTCATTTCTTAATAAAATTTTAACATCTTTAAAAAGGGAGGGAAAATGTTATATTTCAATCGAAATCTAGTCTTCCCCTCCGTAGTTTTTTCGGCTCGATTGTTTTACTGATTACTCCCCCTCCCCCTTTACTATTTCTAGATCGGGACCTCTATACAGTCTGTATGCGCGTATTTTTCTCTATTTCAGTATGCACGATTCCTTACTCCACGGGGCGGCTAATTCGGTAGCGCGCCAGGCTCGAAATCTGTAGTTCCCAGGTTCGAGTCCCAGCTTGGTCAGCGTTGAGATTTATCTCCGCAAAATTCCCCGCCCTGCTCACGGTTAGTAGGGGACACCGATGGGCTTGGAAAGGCCGCCGTCCGTCGGATGGGATGTTAAGCCGTGGCCCCGTGTGCGGGAGAGCCATACCCTGTGCACGTTAAAGAACACGCTGGATGGCCTTGACGGGAGACTACCATCTGTCTCCCAACTGCTGTTCCAGTGAGTCCCCTCCCTCAACCTTCTCTGAACCTTCGGGTTCAATGTGACCTGGCCATTTAGTCCATGGTGTGCAAAAAAGTGCCGCTCAGAGGTAAAGCAACCGAACCTTACTCCACAAATTTGCAATTCATTCCCACGACTCAAGAAAAGACTTTAGACATTGCATCTTCTTTCATATTTTGATTGCTTATCATCACCTTTTGACTGTTTATCATCACTTTTTGACTGCTTATTAACTCTTACGTTCCGGACTTTCTATTACCAGCTTTTTGTCAGCGTGACGGGAAATCAGTAATATGACAAGTTACAGTTAATAAAGCGATATTACGAACACCTTAGCATCGAAAGCCTCATTCGCCAAAGGGTCAGATCCTTTCGTATTACTCTTAAGTTGCGAATCGCCTAGCCATCCGTGACGAGTTAACAGTTTCATCTTGAGAATCACACTGCATCCACTCTCTCTCCAGCTGCATAATCACCTGCGTTTCGCTACATCTGTTTTCGACTTTCTCTCCCGGGGTGTCTTGAAAAATAAAACATAATTCATCCCCAAAAGGCCCTTCGCTTACAACTCTTTACATCCGTGATTTCATCCCCCCTGGGCACCACAAGACATTGTTGTAGTTTCTGTGGCCATGTGACTGGAGAAGAGGAACAGGATCTGTCATCAGCACCTGTCATACTACATCGCATTGTTCTGGAATTCCTGATTATTTCTGAGCGGAGTACACGTGCTTAGGTCGCGACCCCTGCGTCAGGTGGCGTGCCTGGCGTGCCTAGTGTCCGCCCTGGGGCTCCCTCTGCCGCTCGGTTCATTAAGTCCCTCAGCAGGGCACATTCCTGCCCGCCACGCTGTCTGGTGAGGCTCCAAACGCCTCCAGTATCTTTCCACGTGGACTCTGGGGCAGAGATACTTTAAGTCAGTGGTTCCCAACCTTTGCCACATCCCCTCCCTACCTCCTCCCGATATACACACTTCTTTTGATAACTTAACTCGAATTGTTCCTCGTCCTGGGATTTTTTTATAATGGTATCCAAATAAAGAACTTTATATGTCTGCAGTCATTCGTCTCTGATATATTCACACGCAATCTAGGACAGTGTTTTTCAGACCTTTTTGACTGCGACCCACAATAACAAATACATTTTACATCACGACAGTCTGTGAGATCCACTCTGATATTTTCTTTTCTATTTCATTAAAAAAAAATGCTGGCCGCGGCCTACTAAATAAATTTCACGACCCACTAAGAAAATGCCGATCTAGGACAATCTTTCCCAACTGGGAAAGTCCCATCTAGTTACCTTAACTAATCCGTTTTCGACGGTTTCGCTAAATGTCTGGTTTACCGAGCTCAGAAAACAATGTAATAAAACAAAAGCTAGCCATCTTTTTTTCTGATTTAAACCACACATTCGTTTGAAACTTATTCTATATATCCCAAAGGGGGTTATATACGGTTTTCTCTACTCGATTAAAAGAACCCGAGTAGGTAAAACTGCCTTAAAAAGAACTCTCCTTTTTTTATTGCGTATAGGGGAGGGAGAAGCAAGAACGTACAGTCCTTCAAAAAAATATCCGAACACTATGGTTGATTACAGAATTCAGAAAAAATATCTGGCAACGATTTTTTTAATTAGTGATCTGGCAACCTGTACACGAATGTTGCCAGATCACTAATTTTTAAAAAAATCGTTGCAATATTTTTTCTGAATTCTGTAATCAACCATAGTGATCGGATATTTTTTTGAGCGACTGTACTCAGGGGTCCCCTCAAAATCCCGTCGTCTTATACGAAATCATAAACTTCTCTACTTGATTGGAAAAAAACTTTTTTTTAACTGCAAGTGTTACTAGAATTTGCAAGACACATTAGCTTTTTAATTCAGGTGCATGAAAATCAGTTTTTTTTTTTTTTTTTGGGGGGGGGGGGGCGTTTCGCACAGGTTGCAGTGATGAAATTCGACAGATGTAGGCTAGAATTCATTATCTAAAAATTTGAGCTTGCCGTTCTCAATCTGTGGTCCACTATAAAGATTGTCTTCCCATTCCATATGCCTTCCCGTGGGCACGTGGTTAGCGCGCTTGGCTACTGATCAAAGGGATCTATCTGGGTTCGAGCTCCGGGTAAGGCATGGATGTTTGGGTTGTCTTTCTGCTGAGGTTTCATCTTCCTCGAGGATCTTCTACTATGGCGTATTAAACAGGCAAACCCTTGTAAGACCTATGTGGCAAGCAACTGCTTGAAGGGCATTTATTTTTATTATACAATTCGCAGCCCCCCCCCCCCGCCCCGAGAGGGAACCACCTTGTCGTGGTGGTGGTGGTGGGGGGGGGGGGGGCTTGAGGGCCCATCGAAGTCGAAGGCTCTGCTGACCGGTTTGAGCCCCGGTTGGACAGGCTAAGACTTCTATCTCAGAAGTTGAGGGCCCTGCTGACTGATTTGGTCCGGTCATGCTGGACAGGGCCCCGACAGTCGGGCCCAACTAAGAGTTCTTATCACGGGAGCCGAGGCAACTTGGATCTATATATCCTTGTTTGTGGCTAACCGGGGCGCAGATTAAATTTAGGTTTCGACAGATAGATGAGCTTTACTCTTATAGTATTGTTCGCCATTAGGTAGTCGGGGATGAGTTGTATCTGTATGGTACTCTCTTGCCCCTGACCGTAGTTAGTGGTGAACATGGCATTTCCCTATACTGGGAGTGCTTCAGGCGGAACTAATGGGTCTTGTCATCATATATATATATATACCATTCGCAGCGCGTGCAGGCTCGTAACCATAGTCGGGGCAGGAGAAGGGATTTTAACATTCACAGGGTATAAGTCTCCCCTCTCCTAGTAAATCCATGAGCCCCATCTAGCAAGTTTGATTTAGTCTACTTCAATTTTTGAAACTTTGACTTTTGCTACTTTACAATATAATTCCTTTACATTGGTATGCCGATGAAAAAATAACCCCACACACGTATACGCAGTTTAAAGCAATATCTAACAGAGAGCCATTTTATCAAGCCCAATGACGTTGTTTATATAGAGGACAGATTTTCCGAAACCCCTGCTTTTCGTGTATTTTGCAATATTTCTTCAATGAGCTGGGAGCACGTTCCACTTCATTTGCTTAATTCTTCATATAAAATTACCATACGAATTGAAAACGAACAAAATCTGCTTAAAACTGTAATGTCAACTGAAATTGGCCGAGATACAAAACAAAACTAGTCAGTAATTAGTAACTACATATAATTAGTTAAAGCTAGATATATATATATAATAAATAAATAAATACCCCCTCAAGCAGCTGCTTTCCACAGAGGTCTGACAGGAGCCTGTCAGTTTATATGCCACAGTAGAAGGTCTGAGAGGATGGCAGGACCTCAGCAGAAAAACGATACATACATCCATGCCTTACCCGGGGCTCGAACCCAGGTCCCTTAGATTAGTGGCCAAGGGCGCTAACCACTCGGCCATGGGACGGCTATATATATATATAATAAAAATAAATAAATACCCCCTCAAGCAGCTGTGGGCGGGGGTGGCTCAGTCGGTAGCGCGACAGGCTCGTAATCTGTAGTTCCCAGGTTCGAGTCCCAGCTGGGTCAGCGTTGAGATTTATCTCCGCAAAATTCCTCGCCCTGCCCACGGTCAGCAGGGGACACTGATGGGCTTGGAAAGGCCGCCGTCCGTCGGATGGGACGTTAAGCCGTGGCCCCGTGTGTGGGAGAGCTATATCCTGCGCACGTTAAAGAACACGCTGGATGGCCTTGACGGGAGGCTACCATCTGTCTACCAACAGCTGTTCCAGTGGGTCCCCTCCCCCAACCTTCTCTGAGCCTTCGGGGTCCATGTGACCTGGCCATTTAGCCCATGGTGTGCAAAAAAGGGTCGCTCAGAGGTAAAACAACCCAACTCAAGCAGCTGCTTGCTACAGAGATCTGACAGGAACCTGTCGGTTTATGTGCCATAGTAGAGGGTCTGTGAGGATGGCGGGACCTCGCAGAAAGACAACACAAATAAGAATCAATCACATTCTGATATTAGCATATTGAGATGCATTGGGTAGCAAGAATGGAGCATCGCCTCGTCAAATGATCTATCTTACTCAATTTTAAAATCAAGATTGTACTTGTCAATCAATCATATTACGACTTTCACAAGTTAGCACAAAGAGCTGGAGCGGCTTTCTGGGTCTCAGAAATGTCTCACTTTGAGGCTATCAGGCTGCAAGGTGCCTCAGATGTTATGACTACTGAGTTGATTGCAATTGAAATGGCTCTAAAGTGGTGTTTTAAACAACCCCAGTCTAATTATGTTTTACTTACAAGAAAGAGCTCATTTTGTTACTTCTCCAGGGAGACCCATTTTGATCCAAAAATAATGCAATTTTCCAAAACAACCTGGTGAACATTGGTCAAAAATATACAAAGGCATTGACAATTACTCTGCAATGGGTTCCTATACATAGGCGAAAGCAACCTAATAGCACTGAGATTAGCTAAATAGCTTTCAAACTGACAGAAGTAAAATTTAAATAAATACTCCCTCACGCAGCTGCTTGCCACAGAGGTCTGACAGGAGCCTGTCAGTTTATATACCACAGTCGTGGCCGAGTGGTTAGCACGCTTGGCTACTGATCTAAGGGACCTGGGTTCGAGCCCCGGAATTAGGCATGGATGTGTGTGTCGTTTTTCTGCTGAGGTCTTGCCATCCTCTCAGATCTCCTACTGCGGCATATAAACTGACAGGCTCCTGTCAGACCTCTGTGGCAAGCAGCTGCTTGAGGGGGTATTTATTTTTTTTTTTATTAGAAGATCTGAGAGGATGGCAGGACCTCAGCAGAAAACGACCCAAACATCCATGCCTTACCCGGGGCTCGAACCCAGGTCCCGTAGATCAGTAGCCAAGCGCGCTAACCACTCGGCCACGGGACGGCTGAAGTAAAATTTAGGTCTTTTAATTAACCCATTTCTTCCACTGGGAAGAAATGGGTTAACGTTCTGAGCCGTCCCGTGGCCGAGTGGTTAGCACGCTTGGCTATTGATTCCCGTGATCGAAGTGGTTAGCACGCTCGGCTACTGATCTAAGGGACTTGGGTTCGAGCCCCTCCAAGGCATGGACGTCTGTGTCGTTTTCTGCTGAGGTCCTGCCATCCTCATAGACCTTCTACTGTGGCATATAAACAGACAGGCTCCTGTCAGACCTCTGTGGCAAGCAGCTGCTTGAGGGGTATTTAATTTAAAAAAAATCTATCCCTTTTCTTAAAAAAGTTAGCAATCAGTTTTAAAATAGTCAATAAAATTTTAATAAGGTCATAATAAATAATTTCTTTTACCATTTTAAACAAATTGCTTGTATTCAATTTTAGACAATTAATTCACGTCACGACAAAATCTTACACATTCGATTTCCCTTTTTTCTCCCTCCTTTTGTTCGACCGTTATCTGGTCTGTTATTGGTGGCTCTGCTCTAGTAATGCCAGTAGCGCTCTTAAATAAAATAATAAATAAATACCCCCTCAAGCAGCTGCTTGTCACAGAGGTCTGACAGGAACCTGTCGGTTTTTATGTCATAGTAGAAGGTCTAAGAGGATGGCAGGACCTCAGCAGAAAAACAACACATACAACCATGCCTTATCCGGGGCTCGAACCCAGGTCCCTTAGATCAGTAGCCAAGCGCGCTAACCACCGCTATAATAGTAATTCAAATGCTCTCAAGAAAAAGGGCATTTAACGAAATAAATTGTGCGAAATATATTGGCCCCTACTAATTATTAATTTAGTAAATTGGCTGTTAGAGATTTCCTTCGAGCTCATTTTAGCTGCCCTTTTCCTCTCAATGAGTTTCCCCTCCTTCTCAAGTAGCTGCCAAAGGATGCAGAAAGGGGAGGCTCTAAACACAGCTTCTTGTTAACTTCGCTAACCGCAGACCACCCCTTTAGGTGGGAAGGTCAGTTCCATCACGAAGGGGATAATAAATACCCTCTGTCTCCGCAAGGAAACTCCCTCTTCCGTTGCCTGCCTCTACTGATGCAGCAGGTTGTACTCCCTTCAGCATCTCTCTGTGGCATCTTCCCTCGTCATTAGCACGTGGTTAATCTGTGACTTCTGACCTTTGCTGCTGTTGATGTTGCTGAAGAAATTAATGGAAGGTCGTCTAAAAAAATACACTGGTTTTTCCTTCTTTTATCCAAACAGTAAGCTCCAATTGTTGGAATAGAACAACCTCAAAATTTCGTAATTCTTCATCAGTTTGATTTTTAAATCATTATGGTCTGTGTGCTTTGTTTACAAATCAGAGTTTGCCAATAATAGAATTTACAAATTAAAATGTTTTTCGGAATTGAATTTCTGACAGTAATGGATACTCACAAACACATGTCTCTACTCTCCGGAATTTGACCTGGATAAGACACATAAGATTTATTATAGCATAATGTTAGTAGATATCAATGTATAGTCTATATCATATATATTTATATATTTAGAGTTTATATCATAGATATTCTATATTTAGAGTTATATCATATATATTCTATATTTAGAGTTTATGTCTTATATATTTAGAGTTTATATCATATATATATTTATATATTTAGGGTTTATATCATATGTATTTATATATTTAGGGTTTACATCATATATTTATATATTTAGAGTTTACATCATATATATTTATATATTTAGAGTTTATATCTTATATATTTATATATTTAGAGTTTATATCATATATATTTAGGGTTTATATCATATATTTATATATTTAGAGTTTATATCATATATATTTATATATTTAGATATATACATCTACTATACATCTACTTATACATCTACTTATTTATAGTCGATATCAGCGCTGTCCAACTAGTGGCCCGTGAACAAAATCAAGTTTTCATTTGAAATTTTAAATAAATATCCATAATCCACCTTATAATTTTTTGTCAACTTATGTTACTTTACTTGATATGCAATCTTCAACTTACTCATTCTATTTGCCATTATTATTGCATTATTTCAACTTACTCATTCTATTCTTATTGCCCAACAACTACGGCCACAATGCTCCCATTAAATTTATTTAATACTTGAAAAGGTTTAGAAAATTTATATTGGTTTATTATTACTTATAATTTTTCGTATAAATAAAATAAATTTTTGAGGTGATATGAACTGACTTTTCAATTACCTATCCTGTCATATTCTTTTTTTTTGGCCCGCGAAACATTGGCGAAAGAAAAAATGGCCCGCGGTCTTAGAGAAGTTGGACAGCATCATCATCATCATCCTCAAGCAGCCATGGGCTACGGAGGTCCAACCAGACCGTGCAATTTAGTTCTCCAACCAAGTCTGTCCTGAGCTACATCTACTGTATCTGGCCACTGCACACCAATTCTAACAAGGTCCTGTTTGACATTGTCTGCCCACCGCATCCTAGGTCTCCCCTTCTTTCTGAGGCCTTTAGGCACACTGTTCATAACCCTATTCGCCAATCTATAATTATCCATACGAGCAATATGGCCAAACCAACGTAGTCTCTCTCTGCACAATATGCTGCTTAAAGAAGGTTGCAAACTCCTTTGCCTAAACTCATCATTAGTTACAAAGTTGAACCACCTAATGCCAAAGATACTGCGTAAGCATCTGGAATCAAAAGCATCTACTTTCCTGTTATCTTGTTTACAAAGTGTCCAAGTTTCACTACCATAACTAACCCTAGAAAGAAACAAACTATTATACAGTCTAATTTTAGTCTTCAGGTGTATACGCCTATTTTTCCACACTCTCCATAGATTCTTAAAAGTCCCGGCAGCAATCCCTATTCGTCTGTTAATCTCAGGCCGCACATCACCATTATCTGTTACATACCTCCCAAGATAATTAAACTGTGACACCTACTCAAGACTGCAATCATTCAGATTAACTGAATCACAGCCTGCTTGACCAATTTTCATCACTTTAATTTTCTCTCTGTTTATAACCAAACCTATTCTACTACCTGTCTCATCAACAACTCGAATGAAAGAGTTCATCTCATCAACATCATTTGCCAAAAGGGCTAAATCATCAGCATAATCTAAATCAAAAATCTTCGTATCTCCAGCCCATTTAAGGCCAAAATCTTTCCCTTGAAGTGAATTTCGCATAACATAATCAATAACCAAGCTAAAGAGAAAAGGAGACAAAATGCACCCTTGTCGAACACCAGAAGTAATGCTAAACCAATTGCTACAAGCCTTACCAACTCTCACACACGACTCAGTGTTATTATAGAGAGCTATCATTATGTTAACTAACTTGTCAGGCATACCATATGATCTCACAATCAACCACAAATTATGACGATCAACAGAGTCGAAAGCCTTTTTGAAATCAACAAAGCTAGCAACCAAAGGTTTCTGAAACTCTAAACATTTCTCAAGAATCTGCCTAAGTGAAAATATCTGATTCACACATCCCCTACCACTTCTGAATCCACATTGCTCATCACGCAATTGCCTGTCAACCAGATTCTTAATTCTATTAAGCATAGTCATGGAAAGAACTTTCCCTGGAACAGAGAGTAGGCTGATACCCCTATAGTTATCACAAGAACTGCGATCACCTTTTTTGAAAATAGGGATAACAATAGCTCTGGTAAAATCCTTAGGAACCATGCCTTTATCATAAAAGATATTCCGAATTTCAGTCATCCAAGTGGTAACCAAAACATTCCCAGCTCTAAGCATTTCCGTAGTAATTTCATCTACCCCTGGGGATTTATGTAGTTTCAGTTTAGAAACAGCCAAAATAACTTCAGATTGTGTTATAGGGCCAACATTAAAGCCACCAATGTATCTATCATCATTGCAAACAAAGGGAGTAGAACTAACCACAATGTTTAGAATATCACTGAAATGCTCAGCCCACCTAGCCATGACAGAATCCTCACCTTCTATAACCTTACCTTGTTTATCCTTCAATCCCTGTATACCTGTCCGTTTTCTACCACACAAAACATTAACTATCTGGTACAGCTCTCTGCTGGTGTGCTGTCTAACTGCTTCCTCGGCTTTGTCAGCCAAACCATCAAGCCAAAGATTCTTATCAGCAGCTAACTGATCTTTTACACGTTTATTAAGTCTCTGTAATGCTTTCGATTAGGACTAGTAGGGTATTTATTAAGGACATTCCTGAAGTTCTTTCTTTCCGAAATAAGCTCAAGTGCCTTATCTTTCAGATAATTCTGCCACCTCTGCTCCTTTTTTCCTAAAAGAGTACTGTTAGTGTCCAAAAAAGCCTGTTTAAAATTATCCCTTCCAACTTCAGTAGTAAGCATACCATGACTGTCATAATGACTAAGTAACCTATCATGGTAAGTTTTGGCTATAACTGGATCTTTCAGAGCTTCAGTATTAACAGTAAATTTTTCAACCCTAGCACAACACTTTTTAAGTTTAAGTTGCAAGACGAAATAATATATTACAGTTCTTTTTTTTAAATTCATTTCTATTGTGGGACATAAAGTATGGGGATGAAATAGAATGATGCAAAGACAAATGTTTCGGATTTCAAAGCCGGTATACAAGTTTGAGATTTCGTATAAAACGATCGTATTTTCGGGGGATCCGGACCTTCCCCCCAGGGAGCATGCCTGTCTCCGCTAACCCCTCCCCACACACACACCACACCCTGCCATCGGGCATAAAGGAGGACACCGATGGGCTTAGAAAGGCAGTCGTCCATCGAGCAGGGCGTTAAGCCATGGTTCCGTGTGTAGGAGAGAGCCATACTCTCTCTGTCTTCTCCAGTATACCCCTTCCCCCCAACCTCCTCTGAACTCTTGGGATCCTTGTGACCTCGCAATTTAGCCTAATGTGTGGGAAAAAAGTGCCGCTCAGAGTTGAAACAACTTAACCTTGTATTAGATTGCCTGAACAAACTAGAGATAGTTTCTAGGACCTTCTCCGTTCTATGTATAAAAAAAAATCCCCTCAAGCAGCTGCTTGCCACAGGTCTGACTAGGGGCGGGGGTGGTTCAGTCGGGTAGCGCGCCAGACTCGTAATTTTTAGTTCCCAGGTTCGAGTCCCAGCTGGGTCAGCGTTGAGATTTATCTCCGCAAAACTCCCCGCCCTGCCCACGGTCAGTAGAGGACACCGATGGGCTTGGAAAGGCCACCGTCCGTCGGATGGGGCGTTAAGCCATGGACCCGTGTGCGAGAGAGCTCATACCCTGTGCGCGTTAGAGAACACGCTGGATGACCCTGACAGCAGGCTACCATCTGTCACATAATAGCTGTTCCAGTGGGTCCCCTCCCCCAACCTTCTCTGAGCCATTGGGGTCCTTGTGACCTGGCCATTTAGCCCCTGGTGTGCAAAAATAGTGCCTCTCAGAGGTAAAACAACCCAACCCAGGTCTGACTGGAGCCTGTCACTTTAAACGCCATAGTAGAAAGTATGTGATGAAGTCTAAACAGCAAAAAACCGGCACAGGCATCCATAAAAAGAATAAACTTTTCAAGTGTTATTTCAGAACAAGAGAAGATTACTAACTAACCAGGGATAACAAAATAAGAACAAAATAAGCTCCTCTGTCAATAAAATTAATTGGTTCACATGTCGGTAGATTCAAACCCCATCACTCCCTCGGTACACCCTCTCATAGTGTAACCTAATATGATACCTTTAATATCCTTTGGAAAAAACAACGCAAAACCATTCGGTAATTATTGGGAAAGGAACATCCTAGCCTCTATCCAATCATATTTCAGGCTCATATCGTCTTAGGACCATAAATTTCAGATTTAATGAATTGAAAATTCAACCGGTTAATAGTACCGAACACACCTCAAAAAACTTTCCCTACATAGCAAGCTAATAAAGTGTACTCAGGGAATTTATTAAAAAAAGAAAGGCTGCATATTAAAACCAAGATGCTAATAACTGTCGACCGATCCAGTAAAAAGTCCGTAGCGAAGTTGCGTTTATCCTGTCTATGTTTTGAGAAATCTGTTTTTCGCCCAATGGAAATTTTCCTTTTTTGTTTATGAAGGATGCACCAATTCAATGCTAATGAAGGACAAGTTCTTCAGATATGAATAGGGAATTATGAGTATGTTCCGAAACGTAAACAATAACCCTTTAAACACATTCATTAGAATAAATTTCTTAAACGATGAGGATAAAAAATAAAATTATGCAAAAAAGAGTTCTTTACCTATTTCGTCACTAGATGGCGACGCTATATCACTATTATAAACATTTATGTTGTATCTTCATGATTTGTCACTTTAGTAACTGGAGAGTAAACCTTTGCTTATAAATAAGAACCACAGTGAACATTTTTAAATACCCTAAGTCAGACCTCTGTGGCAAGCTGCTGCTTGGGGGGTATTTATTATTATTTATTAAGAAACCCTTTGAAGGGCCTTTTAAATCAGCATTAAAATCAACGTTTGACAACTTATTTGTTAGTTTGTTTTGGAGGGGTGGCTCAGTCGGTAGCGCGCCAGGCTCGCAATCTGTAGTTCCCAGGTTCGAGTCCCAGCTGGGTCAGCGTTGAGATTTATCTCCGCAAAATTCCCCGCCCTGCCCACGGTCAGTAGGGGACACCGATGGGCTTGGAAAGGCCGCCGTCCGTCGGATGGGACGTTAAGCCGTGCCCCGTGTGCAGGAGAGCCATACCCTGTGCACGTGAAAGAACACGCTGGATGGCCTTGACGGGAGGCTACCATCTGTCTCCCAACAGCTCTTCCAGTGGGTCCCCTCCCCCAACCTTTTCTCAGCCTTCGGGGTCCATGTGATCTGGCCATTTAGCCCATGGTGTGCAAAAAAGTGCCGCTCAGAGGTAAAACAACCCAACCCAATCTTTGAAATCATTCGAGTTCCCATCCTTTCATGACGTAATTCACACTCTGTGCTGTATTTCGCGTGTCTCGTAATATCACAGTCTCGTTTTCATTGTTACACATGCGCAGTCCGCTTCAAGCTGTTTATAGAGTTCCTGATGATTTATGCGAAGCTTTTCAAAGTGTACAATGAGCAGACAATCGACTTGAGTAATGTGAGAAGGTGGGCAAATGAGTTTACCGAAGGAGAAACAATCACCGAGGACAAACCACGGAGTGGGAGGCCGTCAGCTCTGGTTACTGATGACAACCGACAACGGACATTGCTCACCACAATTTTTCCAAACAGGATTCCAGCGTTGGGTTCAGCAATTCATAAATTCATCGTGTGCGTCGGAGATTACTTTGAAGGATAGTTGTGTCTAGCACAACATTGAATGCACATACATGTTTAACTGGAACCTTTTTTTCATCATAATAAAGACGTTATTACCTAACAGGCATTACTTTTGGTGTACCCTACGTATTTATATATAAATAAATACCCCCTCAAGCAGCTGCTTGCCACAGAGGTCTGACAGGAGCCTGTCAGTTTATATGCCATAGTAGAAGGTCTGAGAGGATGGCAAGACCTCAGCAGAAAAACGGCACATACATCCATGCCCTACGCCGGGGCTCGAACCCCGACAGGTCCCTTAGATCAGTAGCCAAGCGCGCTAACCACTCGGCAATGGTAATACCCTAACCTAATAATACTGACATTAGGAATTCAACTGCATGATAAATTCCGTTTCAGAAAAGCGGAATTATGCTATTGCAATGGTGGTTCAGCTATAATTCTCGAAATTCTCTTTTAAATAATAATTTCTTTAGATAAAACCACTTCTCAGTTTCGATGATTAACTTGATCACTCTCTTACAAACAGGAATCACAAGGACGATCAGCCAAACAAATCAGAACAAGCTGTCAATATTTAATGTGTTTGGGTTGGATTGTTTTACCTCTGAGCGGCACTTTTTTGCACACCATGGGTTAAATGGCCAGGTCATATGGACCCCGAAGGCTCAGAGAAGGTTGGGGCAGGGGACCCACTGGAACAGCTGTTGGGAGACAGATGGTAGCCTCCCGTCAAGGCCATCCAGCCTGTTCTTTAACGTGCACAGGGTATGGCTCTCCCGTACAAGGGGGCCACGGCTTAATGTCCCATCCGACGGACGGCGGCCTTTCCAAGACCATCGGTGTCCCCTACTGACCGTGGGCAGGGCGGGGAATTTTGCGGAAATAAATCTCAACGACTGACCCATCTGGTACTCGAACCTGGGAACTACAGATTACGAGCCTGGCGCGCTACCGACTAAGCCACCCCCACCCCCTAATGTGTTTTGAATAACCATATCGTTTTGATAATACTTAGTTGTGCCCATTACGAAGGTAATTCAATGAATAAGATGAGTTTAAGTATAGCATCAAAATTATTTATTCCAGAAACATGTGCATACACTATTTTTCAATGTAATCACCTCCTCCCTCGATACATTTAGTCCAATGGCTGACAAGTTTTTGATTCCATAAGGAAAAAAAAGGTTTTCGGTAAAGAGCGTATCTAGCTGTCTGTATGTATTATGACATAAGCTGTCCCGTATCTAACATTCATTTTAGCACAGATTTCTTCCGAAGTGTTGTCTCCTGAACAAGTTCATTAACACATTAGGTTGTTTTACCTCTGAGCGGCACTTTTTTGTCACATTGGGCTAAAGGGCCAGGTCACAAGGACCCCGAGGGCTCAGAGAAGGTTGGGGCAGGGGACTATTTTCTATCAGCTGTATCACTGAATAGTCTATTCTTTAACGTTCACAGAATATGGTTCTCCCACACAATATACCACGGCTTAACGTCCCATCCGACGGACGGCGGCCTTTTGCAACTTCATCAGTATCCCTTACTGAAGAGGGCAGCACGGGGAGTTTTGTGGAAATAAATATCAACTCTGGCCTAAGTGGGGCTCGAACCTGAGAACTGCATGTTACGAGCTTGACATGCTACCGACTCAGCCACCCCCGCCACGAAATAAAAAAAGCGGGAGGGGGAGTTGTATTGCCGTAACGGCGTTCCTGTTCACTGTAGCTTGATCTTGACCCCCACCCCCTGCCCCTTTCAGTCAGTTCACTTCCTTCCACTCTTCATTTTGTTTATTTTTTAGATCCAGGTTTGTTACCACTTATTATTTGTCGCGATGTTTACTCTCATTCCAAGAGAAACCCTGTCATGTCATTCTTACACTCCTCCGCATCTTAACAAATGCAAGTTTGAGTGTTGACACAACAAGCAACTGAACAGTCCTCTCCAGCTGCAGCAATATCCACGGAAGATGTAGATTTTAGATCAGCCCCATCTGTGGGAGTCCACGCCCGTTCTTAAACAGGGAGAATACAAAGCTGCCCACGCCCTAAGCTGCCGGAAATGCCCTTTCACCTTTGACCTTACTGGACATCTGGTAATGAGGAGTGACCTGTCAGACGTGACACGGGTGACATGTGGCCACTAGAGGGGTGCGGTGGGTCAAGTGTCGCTTGGTGGCAGACCGTGAAATAGTGACCATATGGACCTAATCTTCCTCTTCCTTTGGCTATTCGTTCTTTTGGCTCCAAAACTTGCTTCTCTGTGAAGTGGGAGCTGTTGAGATCACCATTTCTTTAAATTGATCTTAATCGTTTTTACAAATGTGGAAGAGACATTTTAGCGAATTGCAGTTTCTAGCATATACTGATTTCGACTTGAATGTCTTTAAGGAATTTACTCCTTCTACGATGGAGTTTTCGAAATTAAAATCGAAAGAAAAAAAACGTATTTGAGCACTTCTTTCTTTTATGAGAGGCTGGGAAAAAAATCTCCCCCCTCATGCAACTGATTGCCACAGAAGTCTATCAGTTTATGCGACATATAAGAAGGCCTGTGAGGAAGTCGATTCCTCACAAATATACCTCGATAACACAAACATCTATGTGTTGCTCTGCTAATACAGGTCCCTTTGATCAGTAGCCAAGGATTCTAACCACTCGGCCACGGGATCGCCTTAAGAATTAATAAATGCATTTTTTCATTCTTAAGGATATGTGTTTTCAATTATGCTTACGAGCACCAAAATATCACCGGTAATTTTTTTTTCCAGAAATCTACAAGTAAACACAGAATTTGATGAAAATTTCGATTGACATTACTACTTACCTCGGAGTCATATTCCACAGAAAACTTGACTGGACGCATCAAATAAGAAAAAGTATCTGCAAAGCAATGCATAATAAATTGATATCCCTTTTTGTCAAGCACTCAACGCTTTCATTTGCAAATAAGTTGCTTACGTGTAAGTTGGTTATTCGCTCTATTATCCTATATGCAGATTCAACTTGGAGCTACTGTAAAAGAACTAAAATGCAGAAAACTTAAACTTTCTAAAGCAAGATCATGCAACAGATTGTCGGCTCACCTTGGTTCGTGCGTAATTCCATCATCCAAGGGATCTTTGTATCCGTTCTGGACTGCACTAGAGATGCTGCAATTCAGTTTTTTGAAAATGCTATTCTCATTTCTGGAGATGTTAAGTACGATGGCCTCTGCCAGCAAAAGTTTAAGAGACCAAGATCCATCCTGGTATCAGATCAATTCTAGCGATTTTTTTTTTCTAGTTGCTCTTGAAAAGCAAGAAATAGCCTTAGGGCTCTGATTCTTCTCAGTTTACACCTCTTTACATTTTAAATTCATGCCACAGGCACACTTCAGATGGAGGAGATAAGGACTTGTAAAAAGCCCGGTGTTCCATATCGCCCTTTTATATTTGATCTCTGATGATTGCAATAACAGAGAAAGTGCCGGTACAATAATTCTTCCAACCATTTTCTTCGCATTCCACATAGATCCCTTTTATAATGCTTAGATAAATAAAAAAAGGAAAGAAAGTTAACACGTTATGCTAGTCGAGTTAGTGTAACTGTAACTGGTCCCATGGTCGAGTGGTCAGCGCGCTTGGCTACTGATCTAAGGGGACCTGGGTTCGAGCCCCGGGTAAGGCATGGCTGTTTGTGTCATTTTTCTGCTGAGGGCCTGTCATCCTCTTAGACCTTCTACTATGGCATATAAATTGTCAGACCTCTGTGGCAAGCAGCTGCTTGAGGGGGTATTTATTTATTTTTTTTCAACTGTTAAAAGCAGGATATCAGCATTGAAATTTATAAAAAAAAATTGAGAAAATATTATTATTTTCACATACTTTTGAAATATGCACTTATTTTATGAATTGGTCCGAATAGTACTTATATTTAAATTTCGAGGAAAAACTCTTTGTGACGCATTGCTATTAATGACTATCTAGACTACTGATCTAAGGGACCTGGTTCGAGCCCCGGGTAAGGCATGGATGTTTGTGGTGTTTTTCTGCTGGGGTCCTGCCATCCTCACAGACTTTCTAGTATGGCATATAAACTGGTAGGCTCCTGTCAGACCTTTGTGGTAAGCAGCTGCTGGAGGGGGTATTTATATTTATTTATTTTTTTAAAATATTCAAACTTCTATAACTCTATGTACTGAGCGAATGTTCAAAATCGAGATTTAGGTAGATTTTGTTGAAATCTTTCATTTATCTTAAGGTGCATTTTTCCATTAAAAGCTTATTTTAGAGGTTCAGAGCATAGAATTCAGCCTTCCACTGGCATGAAAATTCCTAATTGTTCTTTGGTTATTATTTAGGCAGGAAAGCAGCTAAAAGATTTTTACTGTATGGTGTAATGCTAAAGGACAAGTCTATTCTTTTTACACCTAAGTAGTTAGATTTCATAAATCAACTTTAATTATAAATTTGCTTTTGACCTCTCTATACAGAGCATAGAGAGGTCAAAATTTTTTGTCCTCTCTATACATGTTGCTGTACCTGTATAGAGAGCAGGCTCTCTATACAGATTGCTTTTAACCTCTCTATACTCTGCTTCAAATAAAAAATGGAGCGGTAAGTCTCCCTTCTCCAAGTTTCTTTTCCAATCGTGTCTTATTACGTTTAACCACAAAAGCCACTGAAAAGCAAGATGTGACTCCTCAAAATGTATGTCTTCAACTATGTAGTTAGAGAGCTTTTACGACAGTCACGAGCATACGGGGGGGGGGGGGGGGGAGGGCTCAGTCGGTAGCGCGCCAGGCTCGTAATCTGTAGTTTTCAGGTTCGAGTCCCAGCTGGGTCAGCGTTGAGATTTATCTCCGCAAAATTCCCCGCCCTGCCCACGGTCAGTAGGGGATACCGATGGGCTTGGAAAGACCGCCGTCCGTCGTATGGGATGTTAAGTCGTGGCCCCGTGTGCGGGGAGTCATACCCTGTGCACGTTAAAGAACACTGGACGGCGTTGACGAAGCCTCCCGTCAAGGCCATCCATCTGCCTCCCAACAGCTGTTCCAGTGGGTCCCCTCTCCCAACCTTCTCTGAGCCTTCGGGGTCCATGTGACCTGGCCATTTAGTTCATGGTGTGCAAAAAAAGTATCGCTCAGAGGTAAAACAACCGAACATACGAACATATATTTCATCGTATACTTTGCAATATTTTGAAATTAAAAGCAGCATTTTCTATTGCTCTCTTCCATAAATCATGCATAATAATAATTTACCCTAAAAACGAACTGATTTTTTACATAAAGCGTAAAACTCTTTGCTGTGGCGGAGTAATACTTGTGCAATTTGTTCTTGCTGGACTCAGGTGGATGTGGCATCTTTTGATTCGTTGTTCTCTTCTTTGATCTTCAGATTTTGCTTCTCCAATCTTTATGTGAAACATAATATGCATAGCTATACATATAGTGTGGTATCCAGAAACTCAAATGGAAGGAATTGACATGTTTGAGTCTATTTTATGTGACTGCATATGTGTGAACTGACATCTTGAATCTGATTTTTGGGGGCATCCTTAACAAATACGTTAAGTCTTTAAAGGACCCAACATTAGCTGTACCTATATTATACCCCACTGTAGCTATATAATAATAAATAAATAAATATTCTTTCAAGCAGCTGCTTGCCACAGGGTCTAACATTGAGCCTGTCAGTTTATACGCCATAGTAGAAAGTCTGTGAGGTTGGCGGGACCTCAGCAGAAAACACAAACATCTATATCTTACCCGGTACTCTAACCAGGTCCCTTTGATCAGTAGTCAAGCACGCTAACTACCGGCCACGGAGTTCAGCAAAAAATATTATTCTCAAGTTGGTTCACTTACTTATATGTGTACTCTTGTCTATCATTTAATCTATTCGGTCGCAAAGTATGAGTGGAAACAATTAAAGCAATGAGACTGAGCAGTTAACGAAACGATGTTGCTCATATATCACTGGGAATTGAACTATCATTTCTTATAAATGTAAGAATTCTCTTATAGCTCTATCAATGATACCGTAGATCATTGATTGATTAATAGTGAAGGTGATTGTAGCATAATAAAGCAAAGACTTTGTGAGGAACACCGATGTTTCAACTGCGCAGTCTCAGCTGCTTCCGCCTAACGCTTCGCAAATGAATCTATTCATAGTCGGACATGTAAATATAAAAAACGAAACACAGAGGTTGGGATGACTCATTTTTTATGTGTATTTTGTATTGAGTGGGACTGACTACAGTAGAGACCAGGGCCGGCTCATTATGTACTTTTCACGTGGCAAGCTTATTTTTGAATATATTCTTATATGAAAATCTACTCTTATCTATCTACTATTATATAATATCTATATATTACGACTATCTATACAATCTAATATAACTATTTTGTAAAACAATTTATTATTTTATTACAATTTATTATAATATTAAATCTACTATTACATAACTAAATGGGCGGGGGTGGCTGTCGATAGTGAGCCAGGCTCGTAATTTACAGTTCCCAAATTCGAGTCCTACCTGGACCAGCGTTGAGATTCGTCTCCACAAAACTCTCTGCCCTGCCTTCGGTCAGTAGGGAACACCGATGACCTGGGGAAGGCTGCTGTCCATAGGATGGGACGTTAAGCTGTGAACGTGTGCCGAAGAGCCATACCCTGTGCAATTAAAGAACAGCTGGACGGCCTTGACGGGAGGCTACCATCTGTCTCCCAACAGTTGTCCAGTGGATTCCCTACCCCCAATCTTCTCTGAGCCCTCTGGGTCCTTATGACCTGACATGACAGGCTCGCAATCTGCAGTTCCCAGATTCCAGTCCCAGTTGGGTCAGCACTGAGATTTATCTCCGCAAAATTACCCTCCCTGCCCACAGTCAGTAGGGGACACCGATGGGCTTGAAAAAGTCACCCTCCATTGGATGGGACGTTAAGCCTTGTCCCTGTGTGCGGGAGAGCCGTACCTGTGCACGTTAAAGAACACGCTGGATGGCCTTGACGGGAGGCTACCACTGTCTCCCAACAGCTGTTCCAGTGGGTCCCCTCCCCCAACCTTCTCTTAGCCTTCGGGGTCCTCGTAAACTGGCCATTTAGCCCATTGTGTGCAAAAAAAGTGCCGTTCAGAGGTAAAACAACCCAACCCAACCCTTATGACCTGGCCATAGCTCATTGTGTGCATAAAAATTACCCCTCAAAGGTAAAACAGCCCAACTCAAAATATCAATAACCAAAAAATCCTTCTCAAGCAGCTGTTTCCCACAGAGGCCTGACAAGAGCTGTCAGTGTTGCTATAGCCTGTCAGTCAAACAAATAGACAAAATCTGTGAGGTAGGCGAGACATCAGAGAAATACATCACGAATATCCAAGCCGAACCCACTTTAAATCAGTAGACACAAGTTTTAATCGGTTGTAAGCACATTAACCTCTCAATCAGCAGGACGACTCTTATATCAAACTACAGATTAAGTCTACTGCTCAAAAACCCACTGTTCTCATAAATACAAAAACCATATTAGTAGAAAAAAATTCCCATTATCGAAATATTACTTAATACATTTTGCAATTAAAAAATAGTATGTTAATAAGGGAAAGCCAAAGACTAAGTTATTTCCTAACAATAATAGTCTTTTATATACCAAACATTTCGTTTTGAGGATCAGACACCTTGGATTCTTTCCCCCTTATCTGCAATTCTCTCTCCGAACGTAAGACATATCTTTCGACAGAAAATAAAACGATGGATGCTACCACAAGTGGCGACTTTTAACTTTTACCACGGGGGGGGGGGGGGGGGGGGTCAGAAGTTATATCAAGGGCCGGATCAGGCCCCTAGATCCGGCCCTGGATGGTAAGGCTTCCACCTTCCCGTAGCCCCGATAATGCTAGTAAGTGGTAATGGAGGCAACAAAAATATTAAACTTCCGAATATTTCGTATTTTTCAAGAAATTTTTTATAAAACCTCTAAAACTCAGGGTAAAATATGATACTACAATGGAAATAAAGCCTTTTGCTCCCCACCCCAGTTTACTTTTTTTTTCGTCTTGATTGCATTACTCGTTATACACAATATTTGAATGACTTTTCACGAAAATTGATTGTTCGTTTTGATGAGAACTGTGACGAGGAAAAATGAGACAAAATACTTAACTAAATCTTTCTTGTTCAAATTTGTATCTCCCAAGTTATTAATAAAGTTCGTTTACGTATCTTCGACCATAGACATATCCTCGAATGACAGTATTTTCCCCTTATAAACGTTTTAAAATGCTGCTCATATAATTAATTATCATAATAAAGGAGCAAGCTTTTTACATTTGTTTCAGATATACGTTTTCTTTTACCTAGGGCTTTCGCTACGTTAACTGAAAACACGCGAACCAATGAAACAAACCTCTGATAATATCTCAATGTTTCCACAACACCCACCGCAGTTTCCACCTCTATTCAACGTTACCGACCTCAACTGAAACAAATATCGTACTTTGACGTAAAAATTTCGTATTTTACAGTTCACTATTGCTCGAATGCAAATTTGGATTTTGTTTTGCCCGATACAAGATGCAAAATATAACTTGTTTTTACATTTATAAAATAACAAGGGGGCGAAAAGATACTTTTGTCCCCTTGCCTAAATAAGCATAAGGGTTGGGTTGTTTTACCTCTGAGCGGCACTTTTTTTGCACACCATGGGCTAAATGGCCAGGTCACAAGGACCTCGAAGGCTCAGAGAAAGTTGGGGGAGGGGACCCACTGGAACAGCTGTTGGGAGACAGGTGATAGCCTCCCGTCAAGGCCATCCACGTGTTCTTTAACGTGCACAGGGTATGGGCTCTCCAGAACACGGAGCCACGGCTTAACGTCCCATCCGACGGACGGTGGCCTTTCCAAGCCCATCGATGTCCCCTACTGACCGTGGGCAGGGCGGGCAGTTTTGCGGAGATAGATCTCAACGCTGACCCACCTGGGACTCGAAACTGGGAACTTCAGATTACGAGTCTGTCGCTCTACCGACTGTGCTACCCCCACCCCTAAGCACGGTGGCAATTGCCACTCATCGTCCCCGTGGAGTCGATGCCTGTGACACTGCTCGAGAGTTATTGCATAAAAATCGCAAAAAGAGACACTCCACACACGAAATTCGAACTGTTAAAACCGTTTCCCTTTATCAAATAAATACACACACATCAGGAAAGAACATAAATGCAATAATTCTAGTTAAAAGTTTCTTTGAATGGTGCATAGTCCATAAATAGTGCATAGTCCATAAATTTGCGTTCACAAATGTGTTTTATGTTGGTTAAGTACATGTACTGACTGATGCTACGGTGATAATCTCGATGCTCCCATGAACACTGCTCTATCTGCGGTCCTGAGGCAAAGCACGGCGCTTCCTCCTTTTCCTGGAACACGTGTAACCCAATCTCCTGCACCTTCCCATTCCCTCCCTGTCAACACCCTCGTACTCACCCTGCTAATTGCTCCCAGACCTCTCGCGTTCCTAGGGTCACAGCCAGGGCTAAGTGGGCACGTGGGAGAAGCATTCCCTTGGTACGATGGGAGGCTTGGGAATTTTTTCCAATCCCTTGCGGGAACATCATTACGCCTAAGTAAATCACCGAATTGTTAACGAAGAGCGATGTGTTGGGTAGGGGCTGTGGGATGGCAGTTCACACACCATTAGCATCTAATGGGAACGTGTTGAATTTTGAGTAACGAATGGTAAAATAAAACACTTCTGGCAACACCTATGTACTATAATCTTAGTGGTCATCGTTTCAATTTGGTGCCTTCAGTCATCGTTTCAATTTTAAACCTTTAGACATCGTTTCGATTTAATATTTATATTCATCGATTAAATTTACTATTTATATTTATCGCCCCAATTTAATATTTATTTTGATTGTTTCAATTTGAACTTGAACTTGAACTTTTTGGTTTTATTTTAATATAATTGTACATTATTACAATGTAAATAACCCAACAACATAAGCTCATCCAGGTTAATGCAAAATTTAACACAGGAATAAAGTAATGGCAACATATTTTAACGGTATAGTATATGCAAGCCGTCCCATGGCCGAGTGGTTAGCACGCTTGACTACTGATTTAAGGGACCTGGGTTCGAGCCCCGGGTAAGGCATGGATGTATGTGTTGTTTTTCTGCTGAGGTCCTGCCATCCTCTCAGACCTTCTACTCTGGCATATAAACTGACAGGCTCCTATCAGACCTCTGTGGCAAGCAGCTGCTTGAGGGGGTATATGCAATCTTAAACATCTTCAATAATAATTTCTTCAACGATAATTGAATGTGCATTAACAGAGAAGTCTACATATCCTTTTCTCGAACAACAGTGGCAAATATACATTATACAGTATAATAAATTATTTAATTTTTCTATGCAGATTATTTTTATTTTTGTGTTCATGTAGACAGAAAAGAGAAAGTTTTAGGAGCTAGCTTAAAGTTTGAAAGTAATGCTCCATATTAATTATAGTTTGGAGGAACTGTTTCAATTTTTATTTATATGTGAAATATTCACAAATGTAATTTCTATGATCAGGTGGTAGGGAATTAAATAACTTAGGTGCGAGAGATAAATAGTGTTTGTGAAGTATTTCTTTTTTAGCCTTGGGAACTACGTGTGTCATTTCTTCATTTGACAAACGATATTTATAAGTTTTCATTTGAAGTTCAGAATTATGTTTATAAAAATAAAGCATAAGCGTGTGCGTATAAAGTTGTCTTAAAGGAAATATATTTAATTCAAGTATGTATCAAATACGTTTAAATTTTTTTATGGAATGGTTATACTCTTTTGCAGCCCCGTGGCCGAGTGGTTAGCACGCTTGGCTACTGATCTAAGGGACCTGGGTTCGAGCCCCGGATTTAGGCATGGATGTGTGTGTCGTTTTTCTGCTGAGGTCCTGCCATCCTCTCAGATCTCCTACTGTGGCATATAAACTGACAGGCTCCTGTCAGACCTCTGTGGCAAGCAGCTGCTTGAGGGGGTATTTAAATTTTTTATTTAATTATACTCTTTATTATTTTGTTTTGCAACCTAAACATAGATTTAGGTGCAGTTTTGTAAGTTCCACCATAGCATAAAATTCCATAACTCAGGACAGACTGGATCCAAGAAAAGTACAATACACTTAGCATATCATTTTTCAATACTTTTCTTAAATAGTACAACCTGTGAAACGTTTATCTAACTTTTTTGATCTATTTATTTAAGGATTCCAGTTTAAATTACTATTAATTTTTACTCCAAGATAATCAAATCTCTTTCTCATTTTCTATTGGATTACATACAGTCAATCATTTTAGAACAACTAAGGTCATGATTTTTAATATTAAGAGAATTATTTTCTTTGTTTTTTAAACAAAACATATATTTTGTGTTTGGAATATTGATAGTTAACCAATTCAATTTGAACCAATCCCAATAACAAATAACTCATTATTAGTAATCCTAATTGGTTCATCAAGGTTATCAGACAGAATGTCATTGCAAATATATATCTGCAAATCTTTCCATTTATGTTCAAGGAACAAATATCATTAATAAAAATAAGAAAAAGCACTGGACCTAAAACTGACCCTTGAGGCACGCCATATGTAATAGTCATTTCAGAACTAACAGTACCATGTATTTTTACAACTTGTGTTCTATTATGTAAATAACTTCTGAATCATTTTAGAACAGTGTCTCCGATTCCAATTTGTTCTAGTTTACAGAGAAATCCCATGTGACACAGTGTCAAATGCTTTTTGAATATCCAGAAACACAGTAAGAGTTTGTTAATTTTTGTCAATATTTTTATAAATGGTTTTAGTAAAGTAGAGTAAGGCATCCTCAGCACCAAAGCCTTTCCTAAATTCAAATTAATTTGGTGAAAAAGAGTTGTACTTTATAAGTAAGTCAGTTAGTCGTTTTTTGACCAGTTTTTCTAAAATTTTCCCAAAAACTGAGATTACTGATATTGGCCTATAATTGCAAAATATATTTTTATTTCCCTTTTTATAAATAGGTATACAACTTTTTTATATATAGGTACTACAACTTTTTTATATATAGGTACTACAACTGCTTTTTCCAGTTCATCAGGAAAAAATTCCCTTTTCAAGAGATAAATTATGAATATGGGTTCAGCGTTTGAAAATATAATCCCTACACTATTTACAAATGATTGTAGATACCCCATCAATCCCCACACTTTTGTTATCTTGAAATTTCAGAATTATATTTAATATCTCATCTTCAGTTGTTGGAAATAACAACATTGTATTATCATTTCGAGTAATAAATAAATAAAATAAATACCCCCTCAAGCAGCTGCTTGCCACAGAGGTCTGACAGGAGCCTGTCAGTTTATATGCCAGAGTAGAAGGTCTGAGAGGATGACAGGACCTCAGAAGAATAACAACACATACATCCATGCCTTACCCGGGGCTCGAACCCAGGTCCCTTAACACGATGAATATTTCTATTTAGGCTTTTAGACTGAACCCCCCTAATGTTTTCTGTAAGACTAATAAAGTGCCGATTAAAGTCATTTGCTAATGCCTTGATCTCCACATCATTGTCTAATTTCTCCAAAGGATTTGGAAGAACTGTGCATATTTTACTATTATCAATTAAATAATTATTCACAAACTTCCATTGGCTATCTCCATCACAATTGAGTAATTGTCTTCTATGGTACCTTAAGTCATCATTTTATTTAAAATTTATATTCATCATTTCAATTTAGCATTTATATTAATCGCTTCAATTAAGAATCTCTATTTATCATTTAATTTGGTATCTTTAGTTATTTCAATTAAAGTTCTTTATTTATCTTTTCACTTTAGTATCTTTAGTCATCGTTTCAGTTTAGTTTCTTTAGTCATCATTTAAATTTAGTGTTTACATTTATTACTTCAATTTAGTATTCATATTCGCCGCTTCAATTTTGCCTTTAACTCATTGTTTCAATTTAGTACATTTAGTCATCGTTTCAATTTAGTATCTTTATTAATATAGACTCGTGGGTGGATTTTGAAGTGGCTGCATCTGTTACCGCTCTGCTTTTAAAGGCTACAAAGCAAAGTGCTAAATAAATAAAAAAATAAATAAATACCCCCTCAAGCAGCTGCTTGCCACAGAGGTCTGACAGGAGCCTGTCAGTTTATATGCCATAGTAGAAGGTCTGAGAGGATGGCAGGCCCTCAGCAGAAAAACAACACAAACGTCCATGCCTTACCCGGGGCTCGAACCCAGGTCCCTTAGATCAGTAGCCAGCGCGCTAACCACTCGACCACGGGAAGGCAGAAAGTGCTAAAGATAAAACAAATTAACTTGTGCGGAAATTAAATAAAATAAATACACATTAAAATAAATTACCTTTAAGCAGCTGCTCTGCAAGGAGGTTTGATTGATGGTGCAAATAAAGTACAAAAGAATGCTAATGTTGCGACAAATGAACGAGCAATAATGAAACTACGATGTGATGTATTGTCTTGATGCCGCGTGAACTACAGCGTGAGAATTACTTCACTAACCACTTCGACCGACCTTGACTTAAAAAATAAAGAATAAGTTGTTCTAATTAAGAGGAATTAGAGGGTGAAGAAAAGCGTAATTTGTCTTAGTCTGTGCACTAAAGTATAGTTTCGCTTTCATGAACTGATTTCATGAGCTGATCGACAGGAGCCTATCAATTTATACGCCACAGTAGGGTACAGTATACGTCATAGTAATGCCACCATAGTATACACCACAGTAATGTCTAAGTTTTAAAAAAATCAAATTTTAAAACATGTATACTGGAGCAAATATACAGTATATGGCAATCAGCTGCATTCATTTGACAAATACAGAGCATGTTTATGGGCTAGCCAAGCACATTTAGGGTCACAGAGTTCAAAGTGCCGCTAATTTGTTAGTCTGAATTATTGTCAAATTTTGAGAGAGTAATATTCTTTATTTAGCTAATTTTAAGCTATGTTATATACTAGCTGAACTGTACTCGGCGCTGCCCGGGTGTCACTTTTCATCTGTATATTCTTATTTTCACCCCACTAAAGGTAAATTTTATAACTACTATCCCCACATCCTCCCAGACACTTTGGCACAGATTCACCACGAATAAAAGTTCTTCGTGTTTGCTTGAATCGTTGCTGACGTCAGCGAGCTCTCATAGCCCGTGGCTTAGTTTCTACCTAAACCATCGAAATTTTTATTTTCGTTACGACAGATTTTGCTGCCTTATGGCTCCCGTGATACTCGATCGCATGATTCAATTTCCTGCACACCCTCCGCCGTGTGACTGATTTAAAAATCAGGTTCTCACTTGGCCCGTGGCTTCGTATCTATCCAAATTGTAACTGCTCGTGTCTCACTTTCAATCTGCATATTCTCCTGTTTACTGCACTAAAGGTTAGTTCTTTTGGCATCTCTCCCCTCTCCCCCCCGCCTCCGACATTTTAGCACAGTTTGAACAAGAAGAATTTCCCGGTGTTGCAAAGATCATTGCTGACTCGACGCGCGCTCTCTTATCCCGTGGCAAACTATCGAGAGTTTTATTTCGGTAAATTTTGGCAATCTGTAATTTTTTTTTGATTTGCGACATATAGGACAGAGAAGAATCCTAGAAGCTACTCCTAGCTTAATACAGGCCTTCTCATACAAGGACATGCCCTACTACGACCGAAGTCACTGCTGACCACTGCCTTAGTTAGAGCTAACACAACACACAAAGTTTGCCTTACTGGAACCATCGCTAGCTGTCTAACCACTATGCCAGTTAAGTCATTCACGACTTAATTGATCGAAAGGTCCCAGATTTCGTAGGCGAGTTCCATAGCTGCAATGGGACGCCTTATAATGCCTTTAACCTGTCTATTTTTATTTTTATTGCACTAAAGGTAAATTTTGTAAGTGCCCTTCTCCCCCCAACAGTTCAGCACAGATTTTCAACAGGAAGAAAATTGCGCGGTGTTTGCTTGTATGTCAACGAGCGCTCTCATAGCGTGTGGCTTAGTTTCTGCGTAAGCTATCGAGATTTTTATTTCCGTTAACACAGATTTTGCTGTCCTATGGCTCCCCGGATACTTGACCTCAGGGTCCAAATTTCCTGCTCATCGTCCCCCGTGTGCCCTGGTGATTGGTTTAAAAATCCGGTTCCCACTTGGCCCGTGGCTTCGTTTCTACACAAATGGTGACAGCTTGTGTCTCACTTTTAATCTGCATATTCTGTTGTTTCCTGCACTAAAGGTTAGTGAGTACCCCTCCCCCTCTCCTGCCGACATTTTATCACAGCTTGAACATGAAAAATTTCCCGCTATTGGAAAGGTCATTGCTGACTCGGCGCGTGCTCTCAG
Source organism: Ryuthela nishihirai (assembly GCA_038380435.1). Lineage (NCBI taxonomy): Eukaryota > Metazoa > Arthropoda > Arachnida > Araneae > Heptathelidae > Ryuthela > Ryuthela nishihirai. The sequence goes on from JAWZYU010000067.1 coordinate 1,118,809, forward strand.
AGCCCGTGGCAAACAATCGAAATATTTATTTCGTCAGATTTTGACATTCTGTAATTCCCCACGTACTTCACTGAAATATCCCAAATTTCGGAGGCTGGGTACCCCTGCCTGATTCCATGTTAGGGTAGAAAATCAGGTCCCTAGCTGCAAAAGAACTCTTCTATAATGCCTTTGGAAATGTGGGGAATCTGGAAACGGCAGTATTTTAAATACTATTTTAACTCTTTATGTTCACAGTTAGAGAGCAGTAAATGGCAACAATAAATTTGATAGCGATTCTCGTTTATCCCCTGCCATTTTTTCCTCTTCCACATGTTCATCCCCAACCTTCTTTATCCCATTGTGATCTTGCCTACTATTAGCCGTGTCACGTGCTTCTGTGGGGACACAGGGGAGCCTGGGTTCACACTGCTCTGCTTTCGGCCGGCCTGCTCCACTGCCTTGGTGAGTGTAGGGGTTGGGGTTGAGAGCCCTGACCACCGACACTCCCCACAAGCCAGTTTATATTCCCCTGAAAACCATGGGCATCCGTTGGTCATCTCCCCTCCCATTGATGACATTGTCCAGTGTAGTCTCTTCTGCATAGGACCTTGGTTACTCATCCCTGTGAATGCCTCTCCTTCAAACTGCATTCTTTCCTGTCACCTTTTACTTCTAATTTATAACGGCTCAATTTAAGTATAGCAATGTACACTTCTGTTTGGATTCAAAATTCAAAATTTTCATCTGTGTTTGGACTCCCACCTTAGATCAAAATTTACTATTTTTTGGCACTTTTAATTAGACATGCGCTCAAAATTCTAAAAGACCTCCCATGCACCTCAATGATTAAAAACCCAGACTTACACTGATTCATCAGCAATGGTCAAGCTCAAAATGCCAGGTCCTTTCTCTGCTGTCCCACAGCACTAATGATTTTCATTGAAGGTTTTTTTCGAAAGTAGATGGTGGTAAATGGCATTTCCCATAAGATGTATTGCTATCTATGTATAGTGGAGCATCGGGTTTTGCCATACAATTTACTACAACTGTCCCCGTAGGAATAGCATGGTAAATATTTTTACTTCTAGCAAGTCCCTCGTTTGGATTTTCGACTTGAAATTTGGTACTGCAATCCAAACCACAACCAGAAACATTCTCTGCAAATTTGAAGAGTGTATGTTGATTTCTCGATGAATTATAGCTGCCACAGACACACAGACACCTTCTTTTATTATATAAAATAATATTCAGCTATATTATTACTAGCTAATTTTTTATTATTTGAAATGAGAGAATTTCAAACTTAGAGGAAAAACTATCTTGAACAGGGTGGAATATGAATCCACGATCTCCAGATAACATGTCGGGTGCTATGATAGCTAAGCTACATGCCGCCGATCAAGATTTCTTCTATTTGATGACATGAACCTTCCTACCAGCAGAACACAATTTTGTGTGTCTCATGAAGATGGGTCTTCACCGTTTACCAACAGCATCGTGAAGTTGATGCAATATACTCTGATATCCGATATCTCATATAATTAATTAATATTAAGAGCTCCAAGCCTATGGCTTATATCTCGAAGTCTAAAATAGTGCTTGATTGGCAATAACAAAAGTAAATTACGTAAACCCCAAAGGGGCCACATGGGCAAAACATATTTGCTAAAGAAGCACAACTAAAAGTTAAACATGCGGCTGTCATACAACGCAAGCTGTCATACAATCTTAGGACGCTTGAATTGGTTTAAAACCAATGGATCATAATCAATCAAAGATCTAATTATATCATAAGGATTATCACCCACTGCCTCAAAAAAGGTCTGCGAGAGCTTCCGAATGTAGGTGTATATGTGGTCAGTGCTCCAATCAGTGTGAATGGTCTTTTTTTTTACAAACCAGGGAGCACTGACCACAGATCGGAGGTTTCATTTTGTAAGCTCTGAAGCCTCGTGACATTGGTGTTGGTAGTATTATCCCACACTGGTGAGGCATATGTCAGCACTGGACGCAGAGAGTCTTATAAAGAAATAATTTTTTTTCTGGAGGCAGTTTCGAGCTCCACCCTATCAGGGGTGCAAGTTTACATCTAATGATTTGAGCCTTTGAGAGCACGTGATCAATATGTGCATTCCAACAATGTTTTTTTTATGTAGAATGACACCAAGGTATTTAACCGTTGGTGTCCAGGATGTTTCAATCCAAAAATTTAGGAGAATCAGGATTAACAATCTTCTTACTAGAGAAGATAACTGACTGGCGCATTATGCTCTCAGTGCTCACTAATTATGATCATCTTCCTCCATGATATAAAAGTGAAAGCTAATTCTAAGCTCTGTAATTTCTAAACTAAGCGTTTTATGAGAAAATTTAATGGAAGGTAAATTAAAGATCTCTAGCAAATTTATTTAAATCTCCATTTTTAGTAATGTTTGCTTTGTACAGTCGCCCACGAAGTTTGACAACCTTCGTGGTTGCCAGATCACTAATTTCTAAAAAAAATCTCTGCCAGATATTTTTTCTGAATTCTGTAATCAACCATAGTGTTCGGATACATTTTGAGCGACTGTACTTAAAGAGTTATGGACTTTGAATATGTAACAGCAATAATGCAAATCTTAGGAAAATAGAAAAATTATTTACGTTAGCTTTTCAAATATACATCTGTTGTATTAAATGATGTGATATAATTCTTTTTATTCAAATTATAATTAACTTCTGAGTAACATTCTAACTTTAGGCATTGCTGTTGTTACATATTCAAACTCCCATAACTCCTTAAATACTAGGGGAATATTGTTGAAAATCGCGATCTTTTTTAGAAGTTATAGAGATTCGAAGTAGGCTTACACTGACATAACATGGAGGGCGGTGGTCATAATTCAGTGGGCACTGAGTATATGTCACGAGTGTACCAGTTTAACGGCAGCAAATTTTTCGACGTTAGTTTCAAGAGAAATGGAATTAATCACTCTTGGTTACACGTCGATTTCAAACTTAGAGGAAATAATGTCTTGAGCCACATGCTACACGAACCTATAACCTCCTGATAGCACATCATCATGTGCTTTGACAGATAAGTTATGACTATAGCTTAAAAAAAAAGCACATGATACTATGCTATCAGGCACACTCCAAGAGACCTAGAAACTCCAAGAACACTCCAAGAGACATAGAAACTCCAGGAACACTCCAAGAACACTCCAAGAGATATAGAAAATTGTGTATTGCAGTTGGGTTCGGTTGGGTTGTTTTACCTCTGAGCGGTACTTTTTTGCATACCATGGGCTAAATGGTCAGGTCACAAGGACCCCGAAGGCTCAGAGAAGGTTCGGGGAGAGGACCCATTGGAACAGCTGTTGGGAGACAGATGGTTGCCTCCCGTCAAGGCCATCCAGCATGTTCTTTAACGTGCACAGGGTATGGTTCTTCCTCACACGGGGCCACGGCTTAACGTCCCATCCGACGGACGGTGGTCTTTCCAAGTCCATCGGTGTCCCCTACTGACCGTGGGCAACGCGGGGAGTTTTGCGGAGATAAATCTCAATGCTGACCCAGCTGGGACTCGTTGGGTTGTTTTACCTGTGAGCGGCACTTTTTTGCACACCATGGGCTAAATGGCCAGGTCACATGGACCCCGAAGGCTCAGAGAAGGTTGGGGGAGGGGACCCACTGGAACAGCTATTATGTGACAGATGGTAGCCTGCTGTCAGGGCCATCCAGCGTGTTCTTTAACGTGCACAGGGTATGAGCTCTCTCGCACATGGGGCCACGGCTTAACGTCCCATCCGACGGACGGCGGCCTTTCCAAGCCCATCGGTGTCCCCTACTGACCGTGGGCAAGGCGGGGAATTTTGCGGAGATAAATCTCAACGCTGACCCAGCTGGGACTCGAACCTGGGAACTGCATATTACGAGTCTGGTGCGCTACCAATGTGTACTGCAGATAGGAAGGTTCGTATCATTACAAATTTTAAATAGAAAACTGAGCGTGAGTTCAAAAGATGTTTACCAATCAAATGATAAATAAACTGATTTAATTACAAAGGTAACTAGATCACAATATTTGAATAGCAATTTAAACTGACAAACCTGTCTACCATCAGTATGAGGTTAAGCCATCAAAAGAATGTTTCACAATTCTTAACTTCGAATAGTTGTATTGCAATTCTTACAGACTGTGCTCAAAGCATAAAGGGAATCTTATTAAATAAAAATAAATATTCCATCAAGCAGATACTTGCCACAGAGGTTTGACACGATCTTGTCAGTTTATACTGCCTTAGTAGAAGGTCTATGGGAATGGCGGGACCTCAGCAGGAAAACAATACAAAATACATGCCTTACCTGGGTCTCGAACCCAGGTCCCTTTGATCAGTACCTAAACGTGCTAACCACTCGGCCACGGTAGGTTTTATCAATGGACAAACTGCTCATTAAATTTGGCCCCATGTTAAGGAAATGCAGTAGAAACTCATTTTCCAAAGTACGTTTCCGTAATGTTAAAGAGGGATTTCCTACCGTTTTGTAAATAATACTGCGCATATTTTAAGAATACGTAGGAGCTATTTGTCGCTAAATAACACCAATACAGAGTTAACCTACTGGTCTAGTGCTTAGCGTACCTGACTACTAAGAGTAGCAGTCATGTCCTGGTGTATGAGGAACCAGTATAAACCTAATATAGCACATCAGTTATCTATCAAAAATTTAAACACATAAATAATGTTTCGGAAACCGAAATAGAGAGATTGCAGTATTTCTTCTTCCTAGCTCATTACATTGATATAAACTCATAGGACAAAAAAATTAGTCATCTCTCGGTTTCTGAATGCTGAATTTTGCCGCCGTAAGAGGGTTACATCGGTTAGACGGCAACAGAGGGTGCACCAGTAATGAACGCGTCCTACAAATAGCTGTGCCTTGCGCTACAGGATTCATACAGTGACAAGAAGTGATTGTGTGCCATGTGTGTGAGGAAATGGGTCCTTTGGTTGCGGTGACGTCACACTTGAACCGGAAGGGCTATATGGAGCTACTGGATGACCACATATTGCCTTTTGTGCACCATCTCCACAGTGAACACCAGAAGGATATCCCAGTCTTCCAAGACAACAATTGTCGTGTGCACAGAGCTCGAAGTGTGTCGGATAGGCACGAGGAGCATTCTGAAGTCTTCGAACATCTCGACTGGCCTGCGAAATCCCCGGATTTGAATCCCATAAAAAACGTGTGGGATTATTTGGGGCAATGAGTGAAATGCCGACCCAGCCATCCAGACAATCTGACCAAGCTGCGGCATTTGCTGCTGGAAGAGTGGATGAATATTGATGTGCACTAACTACATCCGCACACTGGTGGCATCCATGCCAGACAGGATTTCGGCTGTTCTTCGGTTCCTCTGAGAAGCGCTTTTTGCACACAATGAATTAAATGGCCAGGTCACAAGGACCCCAAGGGCTTAGAGAAGATTAAGTTAAGGAGACCTATTAATTAAACAGTTGCTTAGGAGTAATGATGGAGACATGATGGAAGCCTCCAGTCAAGATCATCCAGCAAATTCTTTAACGCGCATAAGGTATGGCTCTTCTGCACAAAACACCACAATACTCATAATCATCTACAGGGAAATGAAGTCCCATATCAGTTTCTACTAAAAGGTTTCTGTCAATACCAAAAATATTCAATTAATATCAGTATTTAATACATGATTGATGTAAGATTGATGTAATAATTGAATTAAATGTTATTTTACCACTAGAGCGGCACTTTTTTTTTGCAAACAATGGGCAGACTACAAGGGACGTGAGGGCTCAAAGGAAGTTGGGGGAAGGAGACCCACTGGGCAGCTTTTAGTAGACAGATGGCAGCCTCCTGTCAAGGTCATCCTGCGTGTTCTTTAACGTGCACAGGTTATGACTTTCCCGCATACGGAGCCACGGCTTAACGTCCCATCTGAAGAAGAGCGGTCTTTTCAAGCACATGGGTATTCCCTACTGACGTGGGCATGACGGGGAGTTTCGCGGAGATAAATCTCAACACTGTCTCAGGAAGGACTCGAACCTGGAAACAACAGATTACTAGTCTGGTACCGACTGAGCCCCCCCCCCCCCCCCCACACACACACACACACACACGCCCCCCACTGAATTAAGAATATTGTATAAGTAGAAAGTAAAATTCCAAATAGTAACTACTGAAACTATATAGTAGAAAATGAGACTCTAAATGCAGATTTAAATAAAAGATTCGGAAACTATTATTATCTAGCAATATTCATGTAGCATTTGAACGGTTTCTGAATGCTGAAACACACTGGTGATCAAAATTAAAGGATAATCGACAAAAGCGTATATATCTGCCGATATATGTAAACGAAATCACTGAAAATGGGCGAACATGGAAAATATGCTACGCGAAAAACTACACTGCATTTACCTTTGCCGCATAAGTCGGAATATGCAAATTAGGAATGCGTTAAAAAGATACACGAGTCTACTCGCAGCTTGTAGCTATTCTAGGCAATTCTTGTTTTCATTTCAGTGGGCACGTCGAGCTGATTATGTCCCGAAGACATCATATGGATGATTTTCAGCGGTGGAAAACAATAGGAAGGTGGAATAGTGATCTGGCAACCTTCGTGTACTGTATACGAAGGTCCTAGTGAATGAAGATTAATAAATTTTCACTCGTTTACTCTTGCTCTTCGTTGACTTTTGTGGTGAAGTGTGATTGTCCCCGATTGGAAAAGAAAGTCCTTGAGGGAGACTCACCCCACAATTCTTTAACTGAAGTAGAGTATAGCGATGTTAATTTTCCGCAGCGTAGGGCAAATAGCAGCTTGAATGGGGAAGGAGGGAGGTGTCTATGGTGAACAATGACACTGCGCAGTTGACCCTTTGACAAGTTACCATTGATCATAAGTTGATTGACATGAGTAGTTTAGTCACAACCGGGGAATCCCCCTTTGCACAGTGCTTTCCCCCCCTATGTCTCAATCGTCCACGTTGCCTTCTTGACTTGGACCCCCTATGTCGCAATCGACCGGAAATTAACCTGTGCTGGGCCACGCTGCCTTCTGAACTTTGACCCCTATGTTGCAATCAACAGGAAATTGACCCTGGCGTAGCAACTGTCATGGTATTAATAATTCATAATTAATAATTCATAATTAAAAATTCCTCCCCCTTTTAACCCCTTGTGCTATCTAGTTTTTAACTCTAATTTTAAGCTCCCCTTCTCGAATAGTCTCGTTTTTTCTTTATTTCAGACTCATCTATATTTTAAGCCCTTGGATTTTGCAAACCCCCTGGTTGACCTATATTTTAAGCCCTACCTATATTTTAAGCTCCCTCCTTCCCTCGGACTGATTGATGCACGCCTAAGAATAATTGCACAGAAAAGGATGATTACAAGGCTCAATTGTAAAAACACCTCCAAAAAGACCCCCTGGTTGACCTACATTTTAAGCTCTACCTATATTTTAAGGCCCCTCCTTCCCTCGGACCGGCTGATGCACACCTCAGAATAATTGCACAGAAAAGGATGATACAAGTCTCAATTGTAAAATCAACTCCCAAAGTTGTATTCTTATTAAACCTCCCTCCCCTTAAAAAACTAATCGGTGGTGTCCAATACGTATTTTAGTACATCTCCTGTATTTAAAAACTCTCTAGGTATTCATCTGAAATTTTACAAGACCACTCAACTCTTTCTGAATGACAACGGTCAGAATGCCTAATGCAGCTCTCTAAATAAAACTTTCTTTAACAGAAAATCAACTCTCAAAGTTGTATTCTTATTAATTAAACACTCATCAAAACCACACATCCCTTCTATTAAAAGTTACCTCTATTAAAACTTCACAAACTCACGTCCTTTTACAAGTTCTCTAAACATGTTGTATATTCTCTGTATTTATTCCTTATAATTAAACACTCATCAAAAATTCTCTCACCTTTATTAAAAAATCATCCACGGTCGTAATAAAAAACAGTTTTCTGTAGATGGGTTTCATCCAAAAAAAAAAAAATCCTCCACCTGCAGTGAGATTCGAACCGACTATCTTGGGCTCGATAGCCGGACGCACTCGACTATGGTTTGTACTTAATGTGGCCTAGAAAGGTGTCGAACGGGTCAGACATTTCAAATATTAACCTAATACGTTTTTTACAACCTTCGTATTCTTTATAACTAGTTTTTTCTACGTATTTCTTATAATGAACCCGATAGTCCTTTCACATTAACATATGTATTTTTTATAACTCACGTATTTTAAGTCCGTTTCAGTAACACTTATTTCTTTTAACTCCGTGACTGTTGGCTGTCGCTTACTAGGACTATCCACAGTAACTATTTTTAAAAGACTGGCCCGCAGAAAATGCCGATGGGTTAAAAATTAATAAAAACTGATTATACTCGTCATGATGAAAAATATTGAGGGGTAATAGGGCCGACCTAAAAGACTCAGTGTTCGGATCCTCACCCTGGACTACGTTTCACTGACGGATGGTTAAGTCCTGTGAAATTATTCCAAACGGGGAATCACAAGGGTTTTATTAACGAATGAATCTTGGATCTGTGCTGCTTCCGTGTCAGGAGCACTGCCCTACATCGTGAAAACCCACTAGCACTCTTTATCGTGGTTTTCGGACTCGATATTTTTCCAAGTCCCGAGACGGTTCTCCCAATTCTATCCTTTACGATACAAGGGCGTTTCAATGTACCCAATGTAGACAAACCCTTTTGAAATGACGCGTCCTAAACCTCCAAGTGCTGGGCTTATTAAAATTAGTCTCCATCGGGTTGGTCCCGTCAGATATCTGTGTTTCCACGTAGTAATGCTACACTGAAGAAAAGTCGGCTAAAAAACCGTCTTTAACATCGTTTGCGTGCGAACGTATGCCGCATCACGCTGTTGAAATCGGGTAAAAAAAAAATATAACTTTTTTTTTTGTACGCAGTAGAATGTTCAAAGTACGTTGCAGTTACTGTTGCGTAAAAACTTTAGTTCCATCACGAATGCACGTTAACGGTGTAGGGGAACATTAGTTTTAGCAAATACTTCAACTATAAAAAAAATAATACAATGTCTCACGCACCCTTTCAACTTACCTGCACTAATCCACTGATATTTTATTTGCAGCTGGACTGATAGTCAAAATTTAGCAAATATTACAAAGAATCTCTCAATTGTAAAAATCAACTCTCAAAGTTGTATTCTTATTAATTAAAACCCTTTCTATTAAAAGTTACCTCTATTAAAAATCTTTTGCTGTTCATTTTGCCAGGACTGCTAAACGATTCCCTTTTATTAAATTTCAATTCTTTGGGATTCATTTTTTCCAACCCGTTAATCGATCCCCTAGTAAATAAAAACTCTCACTCACCTTTATTAAAATCATCCAGCGCTCGTAATAAATCAGTTTAATCGGGAAAAAAAAAAAAAATCATTCCCTCGCTAGCGTACCTCAACGTTAATTTCGGGAAAAAGTCTCATCGGATCCAAGGTTCACGTATTTTACTAGAAGAATGACACAGTAATTGTTCCACAGGAAAATTAATAAAATTTGGTTTAAATTATTCGTAGGACTTGTATATAAGATCTACCTTGCAATAGACGTTCAACAGGCTAAAAGTTTTCCAAGTCCGTTATCAGTGTATCGGAAATCGTACATTTCCTGTTGACATCCTTCAGATCGTTTATCCGTGGGTAACAACAGCACTTTCGCCACATCACACGATATGGTGCAATCCTTTCTCAGCTGGAAGATCAAAAGGTCAAATGTCCAGCGCTTCACTGTGTCTGCATTTGACACTGATAAGGTTTAAAAATAGATGTTTCCTAGAATCCACATTGCCTTCTCAGATTAGACTTTGAACCCTATGTAGCAACCGACCATATTTTAAGTCCTCTTCATAGAACCCCTGGTTGACTTATATTTTAAGTCCCTTTCTCGAATTTTCTTGTTTTTCCCCTGTTTAACCCATATTTTAAGCCCTCCCCTCTTCATAGACCAACCTATTGATCCACCTATATTTTAAGCCCTCCCCTCTTTAAACCAAATCAGTTTTTGCGCATTTAATCGGTGTCATCCAACGTCCATACTATTTTTAGTACGTCTCCTGTATTTAAAAAAAAAAAATATTGGCTTTCGTCGCCGTATTTGAACGCGCTACCTCAGTGCCGATAGCTGAAGTGTCATCGCCAGGGCGCGGATTTTTGCGGAGCTAAATCTCAACTCTGGCCCTGCTATCCGCTCGACAATATTTGCTACTGATAAAACGATTTCCTTCATTAAAAATAAAAACTAATTAAATAATGGGGTATCACTGGGAAAATACTGGGAAGAACCCAAACTGATTTCGTGCTAAAACATCTCCAGATTTCAGCTTACTTGAAAAACTATTGTTAGAAATGAACCAGTGACTTGAATCACTCAACTTCCATAAGAATACACAATTATGGTACAGTGTCGGGAAGAAATATGTTTCAACGAAATTCAATTGCATGTATTACGATCAGAAAAATAATTTAGTGGACAAAGTTTAAAATAGTTATTAAATGGTACCTTACAGTGCAAGTGCGCTTCAGGCGAAAAGCCTCCCCTTCGAACACTGCACCCCGTTTTTCCGAAGTAACTGTGTCACAAGTCTTCCTACATCATCCCTAAACAGAGAATCGGATTCAATGTGCAAGAAGATCAAGACCTCATTTGAAGGAGCACATAGTGGATACTGTACTCCATAGTGAAATGAACATTGGCCTCTTGCGGGACCTAGTTATATCCCTACTCCAAGAGAATTACTAATGAAAACGTGCTATTGTTAATGTATGTAATTCCGACAAAAAATGTTTTGTCTGTTTTAGCCACTTTGTATCCTGCAATAGGAAACACTGAACACTTTAACAACTATATACATTTAGAAGAAAACACATCAGGTCTAATTTTCCCTTTAACAATAAATCAAATATCTAAATTCGAAAAAATTAACATTTCTGTCTGGATACGAGAAAGAGATGTTCCCACTCTACATCACACCATTCAGATTTAAAGCGCACGCAAATCTCCTACTGTTATCAGACGATGAAAAGCAGCATTATTGTTCCATTAAGAATTTGTTTCTATGAAATTCAAAGGGAGAATGCTGTTTTCCATATTATAGGGAATGCAATTAATAATTCCTTGCAGAAGGTTGTCCTTTAGGTTATGAAATAATCTTATTAGAATGCTTAAAATTGAGATGACACACATTAGCTCCTCGGAGAAGCGCTAGCGGGTAGAAGACTATACCCGTGTAATGAAAATATTCATTCGATATAAAAAAAAAAAAACCTACGCCAATATCGCGTACACTGACGTGCTCCTCTTAGCTGATGTGTTTGGTGGCAGATACTGACCTATGCTATGTTTACACAGCTCCTGCCTTCATACCTGAAGATGACAAATACTAGAGTTGATAACCTACAATGTATCTTTTTGGAAGGCATAAGAGGAGGAATTTCGGTGATATGCAGACAACAAGCATTTAGAATGAAAAACTGATTGCAAGTTTGCTTTACTGTCATACAAACCTGAAAAGAGGTGAAATGGGTAGTACTTTACCCGTGATATACCATGTGACTAGGTCGTTAAATCAAATTACATGCATAAACGAAAATTAGAAAAACAACGAAATGCTTGGTAAATTCAATGAGAATCACTAAAATGTAAAGAGTGTTGGAATATCTGTAAATGCACACACATTTCATTGGATAGGTGAATATTTTCACAATTCTTTGGAAGTGGAAGACACAATAACTGTAAAACATACTGTGACGAGAGAGAAAGTATAAAAATGTAGTGGGATGGTTGTAAAAAATCGCTTCAAAACAGAAAATTACAACGCAAATACTGAAAGATAGAAAAAAAAAACGACTATTCGACGGTTATTCCAAACTGCTATCTCACGCTCTTTTCAGATTTCCTGGTTCTATAGTTCCCTGGTACGTAGCGCATAAGTGTGGGTGTAGATGGCTATTTTTCGTTGCAAACACAAGTTGTTTTCACTATTAGTTATTTTTCCTGCATGAGAATACACATTTCTATACTACATTGCGTACACACGGATGGACGAATATCACAAAATACTTTGCATATAGAAAACATCAGCAAAGAACCACAGAAGTTTGAAAATTTAAAATCTGAAAACTCAGTGTTTATAAGAAAACAACAATATTTTCAGTACTTCCATGAAAAGTTGAATCCCAGAATCGATCCGCTAGACCCGACTTTGCATTCTCTGACTTCAACCACTAATAAAACGTAATGTAAGCTCTCTCGTCAGTTATCCCAAGCCGCTATCTCTTTTCAGAGTTTCTGCCCCCCTCGGTACGTTTGAATAAGCGCATAAGTGTGGGTGAAAATGGCTATTTTTCGCTGCAAACACAAGTTTTTCGACAAAGATAGGGTGTTTCACTACAATCTAACACGGGATTTCATGTGTGTTTAGTTATTTTTCCTGCATGAGAATATTTCTAATCCTTCTCATAGACAGCAGGTTAGTTACTTCTGATCTAACAAAACCAAGGTTTGAGATCCATAATAAGACATGAACGTTTGTGTTGTTTTCCTACCAAGATCCCGACATCCTCTCACCCCCTTCTACTGGGTCGTATGAAAAAATCCTGTAACTGTTACGACAATTAGCTGCGTGAAGGCGTATTTATTTTTAAAGCAAAGACACACTAATTTCGGACTCGCTAGCTAGAGAATGATATATTAACTTGCTAAAGTTTGATTTTAATGATCAGATAGTGTATACATCACCACTTTTTTAGTTCATACTAATATCTTCTAACTTTCAAAGGAAATATTGTCTCATTATAAGCGATTTCATACAAAGAGATGCGCACTCTATGCTTCACATTTAAATCTATAGAGATAACGATCACTGCCCATGGAACACATCTGTGAAAAACACGCTATGATAGGGTTTGAGGAAGATTTTTAGTCCATGGGGGTGCTGCACTGCAGGAAAGCACATTATCTTTGAGATCAGAACCTACATGAAAGTTATACTGTTTGGGTTTGAGAAAGATTCTTTAGTTCACGGGACACTGCATGAATAAGTGCATAAGTGTGGGTGAAGACGGCTATTTTTCGCTGCAAACACAAGTTTTTCGACAAAGATAGGGTGTTTCACTACAGTCTAACACGGGATTTCATGTGTGTTTAGTTATTTTTCCTGCATGAGAATATTTCTAATCTATCTCATAGACAGCAGGTTAGTTACTTCGGATCTAACAAAGCCAAGGTCTGAGATCCATAGTAAGACATGAACGTTTGTGTTGTTTTCCTACCAAGGTCCCGACATCCTCTCACATGAAATATTACTGTACTAGGATCTAGAAAAATCACTATCCATTACATTAATTTTTTTATTACATTCATGTATTTCACCCCCATTTTCTTGTCAAGAGCTAAAATTATTTGATGAATGAACGACAAAATATCTTCAAATGCAGTGGACGCATGACAGAATAACTTCAAAATAAGTTCCAATAGCTGAAAAAACAACTGTAAAAATTAGATAAATACAGGGATAGGGAAAGACAGAATTGCTTTCAAATCATTAAAATACCTTAAATGTGTGGTTGAATCACCACCAAATATCTCCAGCACACTTTTAAAGGAAATATTTTCTCATTATAAGCGATTTCATACAAAGAGATACGCACTCTATGCTTCACATTTAAATCTATAGAGATAACGATCACTGCCCATGGAACACATCTGTGAAAAAACACACTACGATTGGGTTTGAGAAAGATTTTTAGCCCATGGGGGTGCTGCACTGCAAGAAGACACATTATCTTTGATATCAGAACGTACGTGAAAGTTATACTGTTTGGGTTTGAGAAAGATTCTTTAGTTCACAGGGCACCGCATTACACTAAAGCACACTGTCTTGTACGTATGTCTATCTGTATGTTTGTTTCTCTGTGTGTGTGTGTGTGTTTGTGTCTATGTGTAAATATGTATGTTACTACGAAATGTTTGTACGTGTAGATGTGTGCATATATGTCAAGATGTAACTGTGTCTGCATGTTTGTTTCTCTCTAGGTGTGTGTGTGTGTTTCAGTGAATCGTGTATGTGTGCGTATGTGAGTGTGTGTATGTTCATGTATGTTAATATGTTTCTTTATATGTATATGTTTTCGTGCGTATGTGTTAAGATGTCTGTGTGCACATAGTCGTTTCTCTGTATGTGTATACGTCTTCATGTTTGTCTCTCTCTCTGTGTGTGTGTGTGTGTGTTAAAGTGTCTGTATGTGTTTCATCTTTATGTGCATATGTTATCGTATGTGTGTGTGTGTGTTCACATGCACGAATAAACACATTGTCTTACGGACACTTGCTTGCTACAGAACAAGCTAACAATTTAAAACGAGACTTGTGGCTATGCAAAATGTTTCATCACAGATCTTAACTTGAATACTCATATTTCAGGAGATGTAAGGATTTTTCTTCAGCACGTTCGAATATTTTTTGAACACGACTGTCTTATGTTACGTTTCCTGTCAGATGTCTCGTAACGAGCAAAGCGTGTGTGTGTGTGTGTTCTGCTAATACAGAAGAGGACATTCAACCGAGAATATTTCAAACTTAGAATAATACGACATCCTGAAGTTTGAAATATTCTCGGTTGAATGTCCTCTTCTGTATTAGCAGAACACACACACACACACACGCTTTGCTCGTTACGAGACATCTGACAGGAAACGTAACATAAGACAGTCGTGTTCAAAAAATATTCGAACGTGCTGAAGAAAAATCCTTACATCTCCTGAAATATGAGTATTCAAGTTAAGATCTGTGATGAAACATTTTGCATAGCCACAAGTCTCGTTTTAAATTGTTAGCTTGTTCTGTAGCAAGCAAGTGTCCGTAAGACAATGTGTTTATTCGTGCATGTGAACACACACACACACATACGATAACATATGCACATAAAGATGAAACACATACAGACACTTTAACACACACACACACACACACAGAGAGAGAGACAAACATGAAGACGTATACACATACAGAGAAACGACTATGTGCACACAGACATCTTAACACATACGCACGAAAACATATACATATAAAGAAACATATTAACATACATGAACATACACACACTCACATACGCACACATACACGATTCACTGAAACACACACACACACCTAGAGAGAAACAAACATGCAGACACAGTTACATCTTGACATATATGCACACATCTACACGTACAAACATTTCGTAGTAACATACATATTTACACATAGACACAAACACACACACACACACAGAGAAACAAACATACAGATAGACATACGTACAAGACAGTGTGCTTTAGTGTAATGCGGTGCCCTGTGAACTAAAGAATCTTTCTCAAACCCAAACAGTATAACTTTCACGTACGTTCTGATATCAAAGATAATGTGTCTTCTTGCAGTGCAGCACCCCCATGGGCTAAAAATCTTTCTCAAACCCAATCGTAGTGTGTTTTTTCACAGATGTGTTCCATGGGCAGTGATCGTTATCTCTATAGATTTAAATGTGAAGCATAGAGTGCGTATCTCTTTGTATGAAATCGCTTATAATGAGAAAATATTTCCTTTAAAAGTGTGCTGGAGATATTTGGTGGTGATTCAACCACACATTTAAGGTATTTTAATGATTTGAAAGCAATTCTGTCTTTCCCTATCCCTGTATTTATCTAATTTTTACAGTTGTTTTTTCAGCTATTGGAACTTATTTTGAAGTTATTCTGTCATGCGTCCACTGCATTTGAAGATATTTTGTCGTTCATTCATCAAATAATTTTAGCTCTTGACAAGAAAATGGGGGTGAAATACATGAATGTAATAAAAAAATTAATGTAATGGATAGTGATTTTTCTAGATCCTAGTACAGTAATATTTCATGTGAGAGGATGTCGGGACCTTGGTAGGAAAACAACACAAACGTTCATGTCTTACTATGGATCTCAGACCTTGGCTTTGTTAGATCCGAAGTAACTAACCTGCTGTCTATGAGATAGATTAGAAATATTCTCATGCAGGAAAAATAACTAAACACACATGAAATCCCGTGTTAGACTGTAGTGAAACACCCTATCTTTGTCGAAAAACTTGTGTTTGCAGCGAAAAATAGCCGTCTTCACCCACACTTATGCACTTATTCATGCAGTGTCCCGTGAACTAAAGAATCTTTCTCAAACCCAAACAGTATAACTTTCATGTAGGTTCTGATCTCAAAGATAATGTGCTTTCCTGCAGTGCAGCACCCCCATGGACTAAAAATCTTCCTCAAACCCTATCATAGCGTGTTTTTCACAGATGTGTTCCATGGGCAGTGATCGTTATCTCTATAGATTTAAATGTGAAGCATAGAGTGCGCATCTCTTTGTATGAAATCGCTTATAATGAGACAATATTTCCTTTGAAAGTTAGAAGATATTAGTATGAACTAAAAAAGTGGTGATGTATACACTATCTGATCATTAAAATCAAACTTTAGCAAGTTAATATATCATTCTCTAGCTAGCGAGTCCGAAATTAGTGTGTCTTTGCTTTAAAAATAAATACGCCTTCACGCAGCTAATTGTCGTAACAGTTACAGGATTTTTTCATACGACCCAGTAGAAGGGGGTGAGAGGATGTCGGGATCTTGGTAGGAAAACAACACAAACGTTCATGTCTTATTATGGATCTCAAACCTTGGTTTTGTTAGATCAGAAGTAACTAACCTGCTGTCTATGAGAAGGATTAGAAATATTCTCATGCAGGAAAAATAACTAAACACACATGAAATCCCGTGTTAGATTGTAGTGAAACACCCTATCTTTGTCGAAAAACTTGTGTTTGCAGCGAAAAATAGCCATTTTCACCCACACTTATGCGCTTATTCAAACGTACCGAGGGGGGCAGAAACTCTGAAAAGAGATAGCGGCTTGGGATAACTGACGAGAGAGCTTACATTACGTTTTATTAGTGGTTGAAGTCAGAGAATGCAAAGTCGGGTCTAGCGGATCGATTCTGGGATTCAACTTTTCATGGAAGTACTGAAAATATTGTTGTTTTCTTATAAACACTGAGTTTTCAGATTTTAAATTTTCAAACTTCTGTGGTTCTTTGCTGATGTTTTCTATATGCAAAGTATTTTGTGATATTCGTCCATCCGTGTGTACGCAATGTAGTATAGAAATGTGTATTCTCATGCAGGAAAAATAACTAATAGTGAAAACAACTTGTGTTTGCAACGAAAAATAGCCATCTACACCCACACTTATGCGCTACGTACCAGGGAACTATAGAACCAGGAAATCTGAAAAGAGCGTGAGATAGCAGTTTGGAATAACCGTCGAATAGTCGTTTTTTTTTTTCTATCTTTCAGTATTTGCGTTGTAATTTTCTGTTTTGAAGCGATTTTTTACAACCATCCCACTACATTTTTATACTTTCTCTCTCGTCACAGTATGTTTTACAGTTATTGTGTCTTCCACTTCCAAAGAATTGTGAAAATATTCACCTATCCAATGAAATGTGTGTGCATTTACAGATATTCCAACACTCTTTACATTTTAGTGATTCTCATTGAATTTACCAAGCATTTCGTTGTTTTTCTAATTTTCGTTTATGCATGTAATTTGATTTAACGACCTAGTCACATGGTATATCACGGGTAAAGTACTACCCATTTCACCTCTTTTCAGGTTTGTATGACAGTAAAGCAAACTTGCAATCAGTTTTTCATTCTAAATGCTTGTTGTCTGCATATCACCGAAATTCCTCCTCTTATGCCTTCCAAAAAGATACATTGTAGGTTATCAACTCTAGTATTTGTCATCTTCAGGTATGAAGGCAGGAGCTGTGTAAACATAGCATAGGTCAGTATCTGCCACCAAACACATCAGCTAAGAGGAGCACGTCAGTGTACGCGATATTGGCGTAGGTTTTTTTTTTTATGTCGAATGAATATTTTCATTACACGGGTATAGTCTTCTACCCGCTAGCGCTTCTCCGAGGAGCTAATGTGTGTCATCTCAATTTTAAGCATTCTAATAAGATTATTTCATAACCTAAAGGACAACCTTCTGCAAGGAATTATTAATTGCATTCCCTATAATATGGAAAACAGCATTCTCCCTTTGAATTTCATAGAAACAAATTCTTAATGGAACAATAATGCTGCTTTTCATCGTCTGATAACAGTAGGAGATTTGCGTGCGCTTTAAATCTGAATGGTGTGATGTAGAGTGGGAACATCTCTTTCTCGTATCCAGACAGAAATGTTAATTTTTTCGAATTTAGATATTTGATTTATTGTTAAAGGGAAAATTAGACCTGATGTGTTTTCTTCTAAATGTATATAGTTGTTAAAGTGTTCAGTGTTTCCTATTGCAGGATACAAAGTGGCTAAAACAGACAAAACATTTTTTGTCGGAATTACATACATTAACAATAGCACGTTTTCATTAGTAATTCTCTTGGAGTAGGGATATAACTAGGTCCCGCAAGAGGCCAATGTTCATTTCACTATGGAGTACAGTATCCACTATGTGCTCCTTCAAATGAGGTCTTGATCTTCTTGCACATTGAATCCGATTCTCTGTTTAGGGATGATGTAGGAAGACTTGTGACACAGTTACTTCGGAAAAACGGGGTGCAGTGTTCGAAGGGGAGGCTTTTCGCCTGAAGCGCACTTGCACTGTAAGGTACCATTTAATAACTATTTTAAACTTTGTCCACTAAATTATTTTTCTGATCGTAATACATGCAATTGAATTTCGTTGAAACATATTTCTTCCCGACACTGTACCATAATTGTGTATTCTTATGGAAGTTGAGTGATTCAAGTCACTGGTTCATTTCTAACAATAGTTTTTCAAGTAAGCTGAAATCTGGAGATGTTTTAGCACGAAATCAGTTTGGGTTCTTCCCAGTATTTTCCCAGTGATACCCCATTATTTAATTAGTTTTTATTTTTAATGAAGGAAATCGTTTTATCAGTAGCAAATATTGTCGAGCGGATAGCAGGGCCAGAGTTGAGATTTAGCTCCGCAAAAATCCGCGCCCTGGCGATGACACTTCAGCTATCGGCACTGAGGTAGCGCGTTCAAATACGGCGACGAAAGCCAATATTTTTTTTTTTAAATACAGGAGACGTACTAAAAATAGTATGGACGTTGGATGACACCGATTAAATGCGCAAAAACTGATTTGGTTTAAAGAGGGGAGGGCTTAAAATATAGGTGGATCAATAGGTTGGTCTATGAAGAGGGGAGGGCTTAAAATATGGGTTAAACAGGGGAAAAACAAGAAAATTCGAGAAAGGGACTTAAAATATAAGTCAACCAGGGGTTCTATGAAGAGGACTTAAAATATGGTCGGTTGCTACATAGGGTTCAAAGTCTAATCTGAGAAGGCAATGTGGATTCTAGGAAACATCTATTTTTAAACCTTATCAGTGTCAAATGCAGACACAGTGAAGCGCTGGACATTTGACCTTTTGATCTTCCAGCTGAGAAAGGATTGCACCATATCGTGTGATGTGGCGAAAGTGCTGTTGTTACCCACGGATAAACGATCTGAAGGATGTCAACAGGAAATGTACGATTTCCGATACACTGATAACGGACTTGGAAAACTTTTAGCCTGTTGAACGTCTATTGCAAGGTAGATCTTATATACAAGTCCTACGAATAATTTAAACCAAATTTTATTAATTTTCCTGTGGAACAATTACTGTGTCATTCTTCTAGTAAAATACGTGAACCTTGGATCCGATGAGACTTTTTCCCGAAATTAACGTTGAGGTACGCTAGCGAGGGAATGATTTTTTTTTTTTTTCCCGATTAAACTGATTTATTACGAGCGCTGGATGATTTTAATAAAGGTGAGTGAGAGTTTTTATTTACTAGGGGATCGATTAACGGGTTGGAAAAAATGAATCCCAAAGAATTGAAATTTAATAAAAGGGAATCGTTTAGCAGTCCTGGCAAAATGAACAGCAAAAGATTTTTAATAGAGGTAACTTTTAATAGAAAGGGTTTTAATTAATAAGAATACAACTTTGAGAGTTGATTTTTACAATTGAGAGATTCTTTGTAATATTTGCTAAATTTTGACTATCAGTCCAGCTGCAAATAAAATATCAGTGGATTAGTGCAGGTAAGTTGAAAGGGTGCGTGAGACATTGTATTATTTTTTTTATAGTTGAAGTATTTGCTAAAACTAATGTTCCCCTACACCGTTAACGTGCATTCGTGATGGAACTAAAGTTTTTACGCAACAGTAACTGCAACGTACTTTGAACATTCTACTGCGTACAAAGAAAAAAGTTATATTTTTTTTTTACCCGATTTCAACAGCGTGATGCGGCATACGTTCGCACGCAAACGATGTTAAAGACGGTTTTTTAGCCGACTTTTCTTCAGTGTAGCATTACTACGTGGAAACACAGATATCTGACGGGACCAACCCGATGGAGACTAATTTTAATAAGCCCAGCACTTGGAGGTTTAGGACGCGTCATTTCAAAAGGGTTTGTCTACATTGGGTACATTGAAACGCCCTTGTATCGTAAAGGATAGAATTGGGAGAACCGTCTCGGGACTTGGAAAAATATCGAGTCCGAAAACCACGATAAAGAGTGCTAGTGGGTTTTCACGATGTAGGGCAGTGCTCCTGACACGGAAGCAGCACAGATCCAAGATTCATTCGTTAATAAAACCCTTGTGATTCCCCGTTTGGAATAATTTCACAGGACTTAACCATCCGTCAGTGAAACGTAGTCCAGGGTGAGGATCCGAACACTGAGTCTTTTAGGTCGGCCCTATTACCCCTCAATATTTTTCATCATGACGAGTATAATCAGTTTTTATTAATTTTTAACCCATCGGCATTTTCTGCGGGCCAGTCTTTTAAAAATAGTTACTGTGGATAGTCCTAGTAAGCGACAGCCAACAGTCACGGAGTTAAAAGAAATAAGTGTTACTGAAACGGACTTAAAATACGTGAGTTATAAAAAATACATATGTTAATGTGAAAGGACTATCGGGTTCATTATAAGAAATACGTAGAAAAAACTAGTTATAAAGAATACGAAGGTTGTAAAAAACGTATTAGGTTAATATTTGAAATGTCTGACCCGTTCGACACCTTTCTAGGCCACATTAAGTACAAACCATAGTCGAGTGCGTCCGGCTATCGAGCCCAAGATAGTCGGTTCGAATCTCACTGCAGGTGGAGGATTTTTTTTTTTTTGGATGAAACCCATCTACAGAAAACTGTTTTTTATTACGACCGTGGATGATTTTTTAATAAAGGTGAGAGAATTTTTGATGAGTGTTTAATTATAAGGAATAAATACAGAGAATATACAACATGTTTAGAGAACTTGTAAAAGGACGTGAGTTTGTGAAGTTTTAATAGAGGTAACTTTTAATAGAAGGGATGTGTGGTTTTGATGAGTGTTTAATTAATAAGAATACAACTTTGAGAGTTGATTTTCTGTTAAAGAAAGTTTTATTTAGAGAGCTGCATTAGGCATTCTGACCGTTGTCATTCAGAAAGAGTTGAGTGGTCTTGTAAAATTTCAGATGAATACCTAGAGAGTTTTTAAATACAGGAGATGTACTAAAATACGTATTGGACACCACCGATTAGTTTTTTAAGGGGAGGGAGGTTTAATAAGAATACAACTTTGGGAGTTGATTTTACAATTGAGACTTGTATCATCCTTTTCTGTGCAATTATTCTGAGGTGTGCATCAGCCGGTCCGAGGGAAGGAGGGGCCTTAAAATATAGGTAGAGCTTAAAATGTAGGTCAACCAGGGGGTCTTTTTGGAGGTGTTTTTACAATTGAGCCTTGTAATCATCCTTTTCTGTGCAATTATTCTTAGGCGTGCATCAATCAGTCCGAGGGAAGGAGGGAGCTTAAAATATAGGTAGGGCTTAAAATATAGGTCAACCAGGGGGTTTGCAAAATCCAAGGGCTTAAAATATAGATGAGTCTGAAATAAAGAAAAAACGAGACTATTCGAGAAGGGGAGCTTAAAATTAGAGTTAAAAACTAGATAGCACAAGGGGTTAAAAGGGGGAGGAATTTTTAATTATGAATTATTAATTATGAATTATTAATTATGAATTATTAATACCATGACAGTTGCTACGCCAGGGTCAATTTCCTGTTGATTGCAACATAGGGGTCAAAGTTCAGAAGGCAGCGTGGCCCAGCACAGGTTAATTTCCGGTCGATTGCGACATAGGGGGTCCAAGTCAAGAAGGCAACGTGGACGATTGAGACATAGGGGGGGAAAGCACTGTGCAAAGGGGGATTCCCCGGTTGTGACTAAACTACTGACATGTGATTGATAGGTCATTGGCCTATGAACTGTGATAACTGTTGAAGCTTTACCTGCGCAGTCTCATAGCCTCCCCAGTTGCTACTCACACCATGCCATTGTTCATTTGCCAGTTATAAAAAGCCAGTTTAAATAGCCAGTGCCGTAACTCGGTTCGAAAGTTACTCAATTGAGGCAATGGCATCCACGCCAGAGTGTAAAGTGCAAAACTGTGGCGTGTCTTTTGTGAAGACGACAATTGCACTGACGTTGTGCTTTTCAGGATCATTTTAAGAGTGAATCTCGACAAAAGCCGTCGACCCACTCCGTCCTGATGATAAGATCTGATCCTCCGATGAGGAGAGTCACGACACTCTCACCAAGTGAAAGCGTGTGCCAGCTGTTCTCTCTGGGAGAGGGATAACTGGTGATGCCTGCCTGATTCGCTCCGTATTGTCGGTGATGGGGGTTGATAGCATCTGAACGGAGAAAGAATTCGACTTTGATACATTTCAATGGGAAAGAGTCATCCAGGCACACTTTCTGTGGCCTCAACAATCTGCTCCCTGCCTTAACCATGTGTGTACAGGAAAGATAGGAGCGGATGGTGAGATATTTCGGACACCAATATAGCAATTGAACTGTGAAGCAAAAGGCCTCTAATTATGCTGCACATTTTGGTATTTGTTCCAAAATAGCTGTCGGATGGTTGCTGTGCCATCTCCATTCTTAACAAGAAGTCTTTTCGTATAAGGAAGACTCAAGTTCATTCTTGTTGGTTGTTTTACTTCTTAGCGGCTCATTTTTTTTTATGCACAATGGGCTAAAGGGCCAGGATTGAGTTATTTTGCCTTTGATCGGCACTTCTTTTTTTTTTTTTTTTGCACAGAATGGTCTAAATGGCCAAATCACAAGGCCACAAGGACTAAGAGAAGGTTTAGTTAAGGGACCCACTGTACAGTTAGAACCCCCCCCCCCCCCCGATAGGGGACCACCTTGTCGTGGTGGGGGGGCCTAGGGCCCAGCAACCCGGCTGAAGGCTGTGCCGACCGGATTGGTTCACTGGTTGGACATGGCTAAGGCCAACCGAGGTTGCAGACGCTGCTGGCCGGCTTGATTGCCGGTCGGATGGTGACGGCGTCGGAGACCTCACCTCTCAGGAGACCTGTGTGGTCTGTTCGACGGCTCTGCCGAAAGGTCTGTCCCCGCCTAGTAGGCACGAGCTGTCCAAAAAAGTCTGGGTCTTACTAAGAGTCTCCACCCCGGGTGCCGATCGAGCTTGGATCTTTATATCCTTGCACATTTGCAAACCGGGGAATAGATTAAGGAAAGGTTTCTTCCGGTGGTCAGTTTTCCTTCTATAGGACTGCTGCCATGTGAGGCTGGGGTTGAGGTGCGCCTATAGGGCGTATTCCTTGCCCCCGGCTCTAGATGGTCATGGCTTTTCTTAACCAGGTAGTGCTGTCAGGCGGAACCGGGAATTGCCGTGGTTGCATAAGATCGCAACAAAGAGATTCATTGTAGTTACAACAGTTAGGAAACAGATGGAAACCTCCTGTCAAGGCCATCCAGCGTGTTCTGTAACATACACAGAATATGGCTCTCCCGCTCGTGGGGCT
This sequence comes from Ryuthela nishihirai, assembly GCA_038380435.1. NCBI lineage: Eukaryota > Metazoa > Arthropoda > Arachnida > Araneae > Heptathelidae > Ryuthela > Ryuthela nishihirai. The sequence goes on from JAWZYU010000067.1 coordinate 1,142,791, forward strand.
GTAGATTTATGTCCCGTGTGCGGGAGATGGCCAAGTCACAATGGCAAGTCACAAGGACTCCAAGGGCTCAGGGACCGTTATAGGGAGGGGATCCACTGTACAACTGTTAAGAGACAAATGATAGATTCCCGTCAAGGCCACCCGGTGTGTTCCTTAATATGCACAGGGTATGGCTCTCCTGCACATGGGGCCGTAGCTTTATGTCTCATCCGACAGATCCATCGATGTCTCCTTTCTCACTGCAAGCAAGGTGGGTGTCAGCAGAGTTAACTCTCAAAATTGGCTCATTTGGGACTCGAATCTGTGAATTACAGCTGACTGAGATTTAGTTCTTGATCCACGTCAGTAACTGCATTTTAAAGTGCATAAATTTTTTTCTCACCAGAATTTTTTTTGTCGTTTGTTTCTTTAAAGGAGCGAGCAATTATTTTGAATTTGTCGTCTGTCTGTCTGTTTATAGGCAATCAACCTTTCTGTTTTAATAGACAAGGAAAAAATTCTTCTTGAGTTGGAGAGATGTAATATAAGATTCACCTTTTTTTCCTAATCTAACAATAGTTTGAATTTTCAGCGCTCAAGAACCCTAAAGTTGGATAATGACCAAATTTAAAATGACTAGTGTAAACGATTCATTCGTGCGAGAAATTTGAAATTTTGGTGGTAGTGGGTTAGTCAAGGAAAAGAATGTATGAGACAAGAAGGAATTTTCACTTGCTGGTTCAACAGTAATGCAGGAGAACAAAGTTTCAGGGGCTTCAAAACAACATTAAATCATTTAACGATTCAAAATAAATCGCCAAATAAGTTAAATTTTAATTTTTTTCAGTTGTATGTTATGGTTGTAAAAAGTAAAATTAATATTATGATGCAATGGGTTACAAGTTCAACTATACACTTCAGAAATGTAATATATGAATTATCTTATAATTACTGTTATCGATTTTTTTCACTTTTAATTCTAGTACAGTACTATAGATTTAAAGTTGCTCTGCGCAAACCATCAATAGCAATATTTCTTGATGCTAATTTTATCGTGTAAAGGTAACCTTGTTTAACTAAGGCCACCTCGATACATCAGACCTGAACGCTGTAGTAACACAAGATCAATTTTTTAACATATATTTCAGTTTTTATTATATTTATATTTCTAAAATTTCAACTGGTAGTTGATTATTTTTAAAATTTCTAAATTAATTTTAAAGTATTTTAGAATTTTTAAATAAAATTCTAATGAGTAAAGTACACTATTTTAGTCAGTTTTAAAATAAGACTTTTACTTAAATTTTCAACAAATTCGATTTCTTATTTTTTATGCATAATTAATTTCCCCCTGTCTCCCCTCCTTTCACTCAAATCTGTCTTGGCCTTAGATTAACCCGAGCGATGCATTCTGTAGAGACCTGCGTTTAACACAAATTTTGCTTTAAAAGTGGATATTTTATATCTGCTTGTTATTTTTTTAAATTTTTGCATGTCATATTGATCTTTTTCGTATTTTTTCTTGTATTATAACGAATGTTTTAATTCAACAAAAATAATTATAATTCACAATTTTGCTATTAAAAAATTACATAAATAATTGCATAAATATGTATATATAAAAAAATAAATACCTCCTCAAGCAGCTGCTTGCCACAGAAGTCTGACAGTTTATATGCCATAGTAGAAGATCTGAGAGGATGGCAGGACCTCAGCAGAGAAACGACACAAACAGCCATGCCTTACCCGGGGCTCGAACCCAGGTCCCTTAGATCAGTAGCCAAGCGCGCTAACCACTCGGCCATGGGATATATCATCAATTAATCCTTCCGATCACTAATTTTACTATTTATTTCTTAATAAGGAAATAATTTAGCGTGGTTTGATTTGTTTGTCTCCGTTTTGTGCATAATATTTGTTTGTAATATTCCCTTAATTGGCCACAACATCGTCTTACCGTAACCACTCGAGAAAAATAATTGTCATGATCCTCCAACAAATTCCTGTATTTATTGTCTAATGAAATGGTTTCTTTTAAACTTTAATAGTAAACACTCTTTCTGGCTCAGATCCTTCAAAAGTACACCGATGGGCTTGGAAAGCCCGCCGTCCGTCGGATGGGACGTTAAGCCGTGGCCCCGTGTGCGGGAGAGCCATACCCTGTGCACGTTAAAGAACACGCTGGATGGCCTTGACGGGAGGCTACCATCTGTCTCTCAACAGCTGTTCCAGTGGGTCCCCTCCCCCAACCTTCTCTGAGTCTTCGGGGTCCATGTGACCTGGCCATTTAGCCCATGGTGTGCAAAAAAGTGCCACTCAGAGGTAAAACAACCCAACCCTTCAAAAGTAGCGTTAGATTCCAAATCCTGAAGGCCGTCGTTAGTGAATGGCTCACTGAGGGAGTTTAATAATTCCATCACATCACCGACATGTTAATAATGAGTTTGAATTTCTTTTAAAGACGTTTTACAGAAAAAAAAGAGGTGGGGGGGGGGGTTATAACAAATCCGCGTTAAACTGGATTTATCTGTATTCATTGACTATTCAGTTCGTTTTCAGCTAAAGGACAGGAAAATGCTGTCAAAAGTATATAATGCGGGGTATCTGACAAATAATGGTGGGGTTTCGGAAATCACTGTTCCCAAATACACAAAAGACATTACACTGAATGTTCTACTTATACATTCCCCCAACTTAAACAGTTTCACAAGTGGTCACAGAAGACACATTTCTGAAGTTCTTAGTGCAACATTTCCTTACAGATGGATTGGCAAGTGAGGTTCAATTCTATGGCCACCAAAGATCCCTGATTTTTTTTCTTCTGGGGCTATGTAAATAATTACATTTGCATGTACAAAATCTGAGACCTGAATCGTTTCAAAGCCAGAATAAGAGAAGTAACTGAGAAGTTAACGAGAGATATACTGCAGCGTATATAGCAAGAAGTGGAATAGCGATTGGACATATGCAGGGTCGCGAACGGTTCACATTATGTTCAATACTATTTCAGTCATGCTTTCGATTAAAATATTATTTTCTAGAATTGCAATGAATTTGGTTGTTTTACCTCTGAAAGGCAGTTTTTTGCAGACAATGGGCAAAATGCAAGGTCACAACGATCCCGAGGGTTCAGAGAAGATTGGAGGAGAGGACTCACTGGACAGCTGTTAGGAGACAGATGGTAGCTTCCCAATCAAGGCCATCCCACATGTTCTTTACGTGCACAGAGTATGGCTCTCCTGCACATGGGGGTCATGACTTAACGTCCCATCCGACTGGCGGCGGCCTTTACAAGCTGTACCAGGTGGGACTCGAACTTGGGAACTGCAAATTACGAGCTTGGCGCGCTACCGATTCTCTACTTTCTAGAATATGTAAATTATTTTCCTACATATTGGTTCTCGAAACCCCCAACATTATTTTTGGACACCGTGAATAATATTTACAGAAATTGAAACGAAGAAAGTATTTTTTGCTCCAGACTCACTAGTGATATAAACCAGAAAATGTAGCAACTTCTTAAAATATCACAACAAACTGAAGAAGGCTAAAAACTACAATGCTAACAACGCATAGCGTAAGAACTACATGACATATATCCCAGCAGTAGTAAAAGAGCTTTAAGCAGAGCTCCAATTCAAAGGACTTCCACTCGGAGCAAAACCAGAGGGAGACTAACAATGGGATTATTGGTCGTATCTTTTCTTGGCTTTTACACGCACAGCGAAAACGCACAGCGAAACTTTCTGCAAAAAGCAACACGGCGAAACAGTGTTACTCCTCCTAACTCAAAGGGATCATAAAATGAACCCATCAGCGTCTTTTATCACGTTACCCAGTCCACGAGGCCCTTGCCCGTCGCAATAACGCCTTTGAAGATAACTTTATTGCTCGTTTGGACGACCGTGGGCGACAACTACCATCTGCCGGGCAGAGATTTTGGTCTTTCAATTTGTTACGGATGCCTACAGACGAAATTTGACTCTCTTGTTACAGCTCTCCAACGGAAGTTTCAACTTTTAAATCTGCAATTTGAAGAAACTTTATTGAATTTTTGGGCAAATAGTTTCGATTTCTTTCGCAAAATCGACTAGATTAATTCAGTGTATTTAAGGAGCAATTCTCGGTTCCATTTCTGATAGTGTCCCCATAAGCAGTTTTCAATCAATGCAAATTCCATGTAAATTGTGAAAAGTAGACCGATACTTAGGAATGATCCGCGATGAGTTTTGACAAATAACATAATGTTCGAATAGTAGCCCAGGCTAAAATTTACAATTTCTTGGTTTTATCAAAGTTATCTATGTCATAACGGCTCAGACAGTCGCACTGATAGATTGACTTTGAAATAAGTAAATATTTTTATTAAAATTATGATAATTAAAATTCTACTGGTAGTTTAGATTTTTAAAACTTAAGCAAATAACTTTAAAATATTCATAAAAATATATTTTATGAAATTTGCAGTAAATCAATCTTTATGTTTTGCCCTATATAAAAATAAATACATCATAGTTAAACTTTCAACAAATTAAAACACTTAAATTTTTAAGCAAATTTAATATCCCTCCTGTTTTTCCTCTTTTTGTTCACCAGCTGTCCGGGGCCAGTATATTTTGGTGGCTCAGCTTTTACTCGGCTGCAGTTTAAGTCCAGGCTGCAAATTAAATAAAATTAGTCGAGACTTGCACTATTATTGTGCGGAGTTTGTTCAAATAATTTATGAACACGTGATTACGCAAAAACTGCACAAAAAAAAACTGTTCCAATTTTTAATATAAAAATTTTAGAAATCTTTTTATATCAAATCAAACATCTTCCTGAAGTAACTGTGCTCAGAGCAATATCTAGACTAGACCCAATAAGCGCAGGCCATAGACGTCACTAGAAGTAAGTCCCAAATGAAATTTTCATATACACTCTTAAAATTTTCATATATTTAAAAAAAAAAAAACTTTCTCGTATCATTTTTATTCGTCGAAAGTAATTTAGCAGAACGTCATTGACGATGTTGGCGACATAAAGGCAAAAAAAAAGCATATAAATAAGTGTATATAACGTCTGATACCCGTGTTCAGGAGAGCTATATCCTGTATAAGTTAAAGAACACGCTAGATGGCCATAACGGGAGGTTCCATCTGTCTCCTAACAGCTGTCTAGTAGAGGACCCTTTCCCCAACCTTCTCTGAACATGTGGGGTGCTTGTGACTTTAATCTGGGAAATTTAGCCCATTTTGTACTAAAGAGTGCCGCTCAGAGGTAAATGATCCAACCCAGCCCAATTAAATGCAATCACGCTTTGTTTTAACAATGGGCTCGCTGAAACAAACAACTAATAAATAAATAAAAACTAGTGGTACAATTTTAAATCAATGCTTAATATTTGCTAAATGTTTCAAAAGCATAAAAAGGGGAAAATAATTTTTTGAAACGTATATATTTGGGTTGCCGAATTCGCAACCTCCCCCTAAATACGCCACTGAAATTAAAGAATATTTTCTAACTCCCGTGTCAATGTTACGGAATATTTTAAAATGCTCGAAAAAATTTCCTATCCTGACTGGGATTAGGGGGACCCAATTTTTTTTCACTTATTTATTATTAATTTTTATTTATTTTTTATCATTATTTTCACATTTATTTCAAGGGTTTCTTGTCTACAGAAATTTTTCCTGTGATACTTTATTACTACTTTAAAATGATGTTTATTATTATTATTATTAACCATTTAAGGTTATATATCCGTTAATCCTACAGTATATATTAAATGTTATAAAATATTGAGGTTTTAAATATAAGGATACGGAACATTAAGTGTTATACTCACCATTATACAAGAGAAAATTAAAATATGAAACTTTTATTTACCAAACCAGAATTATTCAATCACACACTCAAACTCACACACTTCTTTTCACTTACTGTGCTCAGCGCATCACTGACTCTACGCCACCTTCATCAAAATGAAGTGAATTTTCATTGGCTGAGAGAGTTAAACGACTCTCTCAAACGTAGCAGTAAACCGCAATCTTAACTAAATTTTAAGATGTAGAGAAGTGCTTTAAAGGAAATCAATGAATAGTTGATAGATGATAGATTTGATACACCTATATTTGATGCAGCTTCTTGTGCAATATATAATCAGTTATTTCAGGAGATCTTTTAAACATATGACGACTATGTTGCTATGATTTGCTACTTATTAATTATTAATAAGTATCAAATTATAACAACATAGTCGTCATCTTGCTACCAATGATTCACCCATAAATATGCCTTGAATTCCTACGGTCATTGCTTCCAAGTCTCTACATTAGCCGTTGACATGTAGTTCTTTTCGCCTTCCAGTGACGTACCAACAAAAATCGTGTTGCGTGCCACCTTTGGCACGCGTATCATAAGTTCGCCATCACTTCTATTTCATACCAGGCTTGTTGGAATCAAACGTAGTTGGAATCACTGTTAATGGCATCGACTGAAGCGGTATATAAAACCTTCCCGCAGAAACCCTACGAGATTGGGTGAGAATAATTTTAAGCGGTAAGTACGAACTATCCAAAGAATGAATATTGAAATCTAGCAAAAACTCCGAGTTTTTTTCGCAACCAAGGCCTTCCTGCTAGAGCTCCAACCCCAGAAAAAAAAAAGCTTCAATCCATCCCTGGTTTCCGTTCCTTCGTATAGGGAGTACCTTCTTTTTTTTCAAAAAAAAAAAAAGGAAAATTAACTTCTTAAATATGTCGTTTATAAACGCAAAATAATGAGATATAATATAAAATGTATTTAACCTATTTCAAACTTAATAAGGATTTGTTTTAAACTGGAACTATCTTATCTTCGACCTTGAGATATGATTTGTGTTCTACGGTTTTAGAGAGAATCAGAGTTCGGATTTTGTTTTTCAGATAGACAAACCGATTCTCGAAACGTCGTTTTGTTTGGCCATCACCGTGTCTACCGATTTATCTCTTTTCTTTCATTGTGCACGACTTTTGTGCTGCTTGAAAGCGACAAGTAATGGATCCACAGAACCTTTCTCATGCTTGAAAGCGACAGGCAATGGAACCACAGACCTTTTGGAAGCTGCGGGCAAAAAGAATGTTCTAAAAAAAGTAACAGAACGAACCCCCGCCCCGGTTCGCTTGTTCACTGTTATGGGTTGAATTGACCATCAAATGTGTCATGTCCTAGTGACAGTTGCATGTGATTCGCAGCGGGCATCGATGAGAACTAATTTTAGCTACTTCCGACATGAGGAACACAAAAGAGGCCATATGTTGCGAATTGTGAGCAGAACCAAAACCTTACATATCATATCAGGCCCGGACAGTAGAATAACAGAACTATTTATTTATTAAACATATGTTTAGCTGTTTTAACCCTCAAGCTACCACATGAGCCTTTGAGGCTCACTTTCATTTTTGTTGCTTCACTGTGTCTAAACTATTAAAACCATTACGTCCAAATGCTAGGTATTTTTGTATCGATTATACATCATTGCACAAAAAGAGGAAAAATTTGTATTTTGATTTTCGAGGGTGCTTATTCATGGTATTTTATAAATAAAAAGGAATATAAAGTACCAGATGTGTCTCTGAGGTTCACACATACATTTATGTCGTTTCCCACTTAATCAAGACAAACTATTTACGGTGAAAATATTGATATATTTTACGATGGTGATAATTATGTTTTCGATGAGGTCTCTCAAAGCGAATGAGATAATGAAAGCGAAGCTTCTGGAGTGGATGATATTATTTCGGGAAAAGGTTCAAGTGATGAGCATTCCCAATATACTATATGTTTCGCCTGCTATGACAATAGTGACGTAGCAGTCGGAACATTTATTGGGAAAGTCAGCAAGGTTTGAAATCTTTGACAAATATCCTACAGAGAGCTCCTGTCCATAATATCATAACAAGATCAGTAAATAAGGTTATTTTACCACAAGAACGATGGATTGACGAATCTATTTGAACTGTTGTATGATCAGACCGTCATCAATGTTTTAGTGAAGTACATAAATCTGTAAGCTAATACAGAGAAAAAGCCATGGAAATTAGTTGACGATATTGAAATGAAGGCATTCTGGGATTGTTTATTCTGACTGCTGTTGATAAGAACTCGAAAGCAGATTGCACCGAATTTTGGTGCCCAATATTTAGATCTCAAATTTTCTGAGCAACCATGGGCAAAAAACGTTTTATTGAAATTTCGAAGAACCTTCGCTTAGAGCTTTTAGAAGGAAGTAGAGATAAAAATTGGCCTCTATTAGAGATTTGTGGGATAGGGTAAGTATGGGATAGGGTAAATTCTAATCTGAAGAAGTATTATTTGCCAAATGATAATACGATGAACGAACAGAAAAAAGAACGAAGAAAAAAAAAAGAACGTCGATGAACAAACAGAAATATAATATTTGATAATTTTTTTCACATGTAATCTAAAGAGTTGACCATCACAGGGATGCTGTGTAAAAAAAGGATGCATACCTACATCTTTCTTATCAAATCGATGGCGTGAAAAGGAATCAAATCTGTTTGGTTTTCGAAAGAACATTACATTAGTATCTCATGTACCGAAATCAAATAATATTATTATCGACGATGCACAAAACGAATATAGTATTGGGTTGTTGCAAATGAAATGGCCGTTGAATGACGTCAGGTTTCTACTGGTTGCGGAAGAAAGCAACCGCTGAGGTTTATGCAATTTTTTTATGTTATGTGGCAACGTCACACGTGGGTGATGCAATCGTAGCATTTGTTTCGTTCAACGAGCATTAAACATTGAATGGTTAATGCTCGTTGGACGTCAATGGAACCCAGTCAATTAAGGTTGCTATACCTTTACGAGTTCAAATTGGGAAATTCTGCAGCAGCTGCAGTAAAAAACATCAACAAAGCATTCGGTGGAGGAACAACTAATGAGAGATCCACTCGCCGTTGGGTTGGGTTGAGTTATTTTACCTCTGAGCGGCACTTTTTTGCACACCATGGGCTAAATGGCCAGGTCACATGGACCCCGAAGACTCAGAGAAGGTTGGGAGAGGGGACCCACTGGAACAGCTATTGGGAGACAGATGGTAGCCTCCCGTCAAGGCCATCCAGCGTGTTCTTTAACGTGCACAAGGTATGGCTCTCCCGCACACGGGGCCACGGCTTAACGTCCCATTCGACGGATGGCGGCCTTTCCAAGCCCATCGGTGTCCGCTACTGACCGTGGGCAGGGCGGGGAATTTTGCGGAGATAAATCCCAACGCTGACCCAGCTGGGACTCGAACCTGGGAACTACAGATTACGAGCCTGGCGTGCTACCGACTGAGCCACCCGCCCCCACTCGCCGTTGGCTTGCAAAATTTCGCTCAGGAGATTTGAGGCTACAAAACGAACCCCGTGGCTATCGTCCTTCCTCCATTAATTCCAATGAATTAAAAGATTTAATCGAATCAGATCCACGACAAACTGTATGAGAGATCGCCCAGACACTAAATGTACACTTTTCAACTGTTTCATGGCACTTGGCAATAATAGGAAAAGTAAGTTAGCTCGACAAGTGGATACCTCACGAACTCACTGATGAAAACAAAGCACGGCGTTTGGAAGTGTGCTCTTCTCTCTTAAGACGTAAAGAAGAAAGGTTCCTGCAACGAATTGCGACTGTGGATGAGAAGTGGATGTTCTACGACAATCGTATATGTTCGTCGCAGTGGTTGGGGGTGAAAGACTCTCCAGAAAGGACTCCAAAGGCACCTTTGCATCCAAAGAAGATGTTGTTTACTGCCTTCCACGAGGTGAATCGATAAATGCGGCTCGATATTGTACAGATATGCGGCAAATGCATGTCAAATTGTGCCTTAAGCAACCAGCACTTGTGAATAGACATGGAGTCCTATTGCTTCAGGATAACGCCCGACCACATACGGCAGTTTCCACCATACAGCACATCAACAATTTGGGATACGAAATTGTGCCTCATCTTCCATACTCTCCTGACATTTCCCCAACAGATTACCATTTTTTCCGGCACTTGAGCCATTTTTTGTCCAAGAAATGCTTTGCTAACGACGCGTCAATTGATCGGGCAGTGGAGGACTTCATCACTTCCAGAGACACTGATTTTTTAGCACACTTGGCTACTGATCTAAGGGACCTGGGTCCGATCCCCGGGTAAGGCATGGCTGTTTGTGTCGTTTTTCTGCTGAGGTCCTGCCATCCTCTCAGACCTTCTACTATGGCATATAAACTGACAGGCTCCTGTCAGACCTCTGTGGCAAGCAGCTGCTTGAGGAGGTATAAATGACCTTGCCACACGTTGGCAACAATGCATTGATGCTGCTGGAGATTACTTTGATTAAACAGGTATTCTTCTTCTTTTTATTCTTTTCTTTTTTAATCGTCCCTAAAATCGTCCATTTCATCTGCAACAGTCCGATAGATAATAAAATAAAAATAAGTAATAAGGAATCACAGGATGTGTCCTGTAGACCTGGAACTCATGAAATAATGAGCTGAAAAAAATTGTTTTTTGCCCTGTCTGAAATAAATCTACATTATAATTCTACAAAAGGAGTTATACTCTGGATCAACTATTTTCATTAAGCCTATAGAGTAAAGAGATTCCTTCAGATTGTCTGCAGCGTTCTTTGAAAGCATGATTGACGTTTACGGTGTAGTATCTTCCGTCATTTGAAAAAATCTGCATCCCAAATGGAATGGAAACGCCCTTTCAGCAAAGGAAAATGTTTCTTCGGTCAGTTTTAATGCAACTTGTTCATCCCCCTGATAGTCATGGGGCGGGAGTGGCTTAGTCGGTAGCGCGCCAGGCTCGTAATCTGTAGTTCCCAGGTTCGAGTCCCAGCTGGGTCAGCGTTGAGATTTATCTCCGCAAAATTCCCCGACCTGCCCACAGTCAGTAGCTGACACTGATGGGCTTGGAAAGGCCGCCGTCCGTCGGATGGGACGTTAAGCCGTGGCTCCGTGTGCGGGAGAGCCATACCCTGTGCACGTTAAAGAACACGCTGGATGGCCTTGATGGGAGGCTACCATCTGTCTCCCAATAGCTGTTCCAGTGGGTCCCCTCTCCCAACCTTCTCTGAGCCTTCGGGGTCCATGTGACCTGGCCCATGGTGTGCAAAAAGTGCCGCTCAGAGGTAAAACAACCCAACAACCCCTGATAGTCAGACAGTCAACCCATGGAGTAACAAATGATCCATCAAACGAAGTACTAGGTGTTACAACTACCAGTAATTCGAAAATCGAAAACGTACAAGATGCTATTTATGTCCTTACAAAATTTCAAGAATGTCAACGCAATATTGTGCAAAATGTAAAAAAAAGTGTTTGCAATGAACATTCCTCCCCCAAAAAATTGTTTGTAACAAGTGTAAAGAAGAAATTTTATTATCTTTGCTATGACAAATATGTTTTATGTTTTTACCGTTACCATATACAAAGTTTTAGACGGCTGCATTTATATATGAGTATGTTTTTAAAGCAAGGATAAATAAAAATATGCTAAGCAAATAAATTTTAGTTTACCTAAAAGTTACTATTTCGGGTAAAAATTCTCAGGTGAACTTCAGACTCATCTGGTAGTTTATGTAATGAAATGTGTCTGGTAGATTGAGAGGTAAATATATTTTTAAAAAACTGCTAATATTAATTTTAGAAATCGGTAATCAATTGTAAAATATTCATAAATATCTTAATACAGTCGTAATGAATAAATTATTTTATTTTATGGAGTTTAAAAATAAATTTTAATTTCATACATATTTAATTTCCCACCTTTCTGTTCTACTTTTGCTTAATGTCTGTCCATACCTGATGTATCAAGGTAGCCTTCGCAGAAGTCGATTGCATAGTGCTTAGGGGTTTTGTTTTTTTAGCCGATGTTTCTGAATAGAATACCTTACTTTTCGATATTTTTTTTAGATGATGTTTTTTAATAAAATATCTTACTATTTGATCCCCCCTTCTAGTCGATGTTTTTGAAAAGAAAGTTTACTTTTTGATTTCTGTTATTAGCCGATGTTTCTGAATAGAATAGCTTGGTTTTTGATGTTTTAGCTGATATGTTTGAATACAATAGTTTACTTTTTGATTCCCCTTTTTAGCCGATGTTTCTGAATAGAATAGTTTCCTTTTCGGTTTCTTTTTTAGCCGATGTTTCTGAATAGAATAGCTTACTTTTCGATTTCTTTTTTAGCCGATGTTTCTGAATAGAATAGCTTACTTTTCGATTTCTTTTTTAGCCGATGTTTCTGAATAGAATAGCTTACTTTTCGATTTCTTTTTTAGCCGATGTTTCTGAATAGAATAGCTTACTTTTCGATTTTATATTTTAGCCGATGTTTCTGAATAGAATAGCTTACTTTTTGATTCCTTTTTTAGCCGATGTTTCTGAATAGAATAGCTTACTTTTCGATTTTATATTTTAGCCGATGTTTCTGAATAGAATAGCTTACTTTTCGATTTCTTTTTTAGCCGAATTCTTCTGAATAGAATAGCTTCCTTTTCGTTTTTTTAACCGATGTTTCTGAATAGAATAGTTTCCTTTTCGGTTTCTTTTTTTAGCCGATGTTTCTGAATAGAATAGCTTACTTTTCGATTTCTTTTTTAGCCGATGTTTCTGAATAGAATAGCTTACTTTTCGATTTCTTTTTTAGCCGATGTTTCTGAATAGAATAGCTTACTTTTCGATTTTATATTTTAGCCGATGTTTCTGAATAGAATAGCTTACTTTTCGATTTCTTTTTTAGCCGATGTTTCTGAATAGAATAGCTTACTTTTCGATTTTATATTTTAGCCGATGTTTCTGAATAGAATAGCTTACTTTTCGATTTCTTTTTTAGCCGAATTCTTCTGAATAGAATAGCTTCCTTTTCGTTTTTTTAACCGATGTTTCTGAATAGAATAGTTTCCTTTTCGGTTTCTTTTTTAGCCGATGTTTCTGAATAGAATAGCTTACTTTTCGATTTCTTTTTTAGCCGATGTTTCTGAATAGAATAGCTTACTTTTCGATTTCTTTTTTAGCCGATGTTTCTGAATAGAATAGTTTCCTTTTCGGTTTCTTTTTTAGCCGATGTTTCTGAATAGAATAGCTTACTTTTCGATTTCTTTTTTAGCCGATGTTTCTGAATAGAATAGCTTACTTTTCGATTTCTTTTTTAGCCGATGTTTCTGAATAGAATAGCTTACTTTTCGATTTCTTTTTTAGCCGATGTTTCTGAATAGAATAGCTTACTTTTCGATTTTATATTTTAGCCGATGTTTCTGAATAGAATAGCTTACTTTTCGATTTCTTTTTTAGCCGATGTTTCTGAATAGAATAGCTTACTTTTCGATTTTATATTTTAGCCGATGTTTCTGAATAGAATAGCTTCCTTTTCGGTTTCTTTTGCCGATCATATTAAATAATAAAAAATACATAAATACCCCCTCAAGCAGCTGCTTGCCACAAAGGTCTGACAGGAACCGGCCAGTTTATATGCCATAGTAGAAGGTCTGAGAGGATGGCAGGACCTCAGCAGAAAAACGACACATACATCCATGCCTTACCCGGGGATCGAACCCAGGTCCCGTAGATCAGTAGCCAAGCGTGCTAACCAGAAAATAAAATTTTAATCCTATCAGTCATTAAATTTTGTCGGTTATGACGAAATTATAATGTCATAGGTAATTAGCGATTACTGATATAATCAAAGTTCCACCAATGGTATCGTAGACCAGGGATTTCAAATCATATGGAAGCCAAATCAGTTTCTTCTCAATATATAACAGCCGAATTTTATTACAAGCAATAATAAGTTGTTGTTTAGCATTCATGTCAAGGATACACAAACGTTTTTGGCATCCGGCCGAATAAAAAATATTATGTTTGCTCTAGGCGAAGAGCTCCCGGGAGGGGTATTCAATGAAACGGAGAAAAAAAAAAATTAACTTTGTTTATGAAATTTTACTTGTCACATGTACAGATATAAAAGAACAAGAAAAAAATATGAATATAAAGTATATTTTAACATCAAAACTGGAATTGTCAAAACTGAAATTAGTTTGTCGAAGAAATATGTGGACAATGAGACTGGATCCCAGAAATGATATTCGAGCAAATTGTATAATCTTACTCAAAATTTCCCCTTGAGCTAAATGACCAGATCACAAGGACCCTAAAGGGTTCAGAGAAGGTTGAGTTTGGAACCCACTGTACAGTTGTTAGCAGACAGATGATAGACTCCCGTTCCCTATCAAGGCCACTCAGTGTTTTCTTTAACGTGCACAAATTATGGCCTTCCTGCACACGAGAACCATGGCTTTACACCCCATCTACCGAATGGCAGCCTTTCCAAGCCCATCGGTGCTTCCTTTGTGAAAACGGCAGGATGGGGGATTAGCAAAGCTAAATCTTCTGAAAAACACTTCTGAAAACCTCTTCCTGAATGAAAACCACTGATGCCTCAACTGCATTGTCGCAATTACCTTTTCTCTTGCTTCCTTACTCCAAGAATGCGTTGTTGTTGTTCATTTTGTGCCACGTTCCCCTTTGTAACGAATCTATAGTACCATATCCTCTAATGCGGAAAACGAAGAAAATAAATTACTAAACCGTGGCCGAGTGGTTAGCGCGCTTGGCTACTGATCTACGGGACCTGGGTTCGAGCCCCGGGTAAGGCATGGATGTTCGTGTTGTTTTCTGCTGAGGTCCTGCCATCCTCTCAGACTTCTACTATGCCATAGTACACAGGATGCCATAGTACACACTATGCCATAGTACACAGGCTCCTGTCAGACCTCTGTGGCAAGCAGCTGCTTGAGGGGGTATTTATTAACTGAAATATTGTTCTCATTTTTAGTTAAGTGTTGTTGTCTGCCATTAGAGGAATTTTTTCGTTTACCCCCCTAATAAAAGCTCGTGCACTTCTGGGGGACATATACGTGATGATTTGTTTATTGCACGTCACGACAATTGGGAATTTGATGAAATATCTCTATCCCAAGGATTGTTGGGTTGTTTTACCTCTGAGCGGCACTTTTTTGCACACCATGGGCTAAATGGCCAGGTCACATGGACCCCGAAGTCTCAGAGAAGGTTGGGGGAGGGGTATCAGACCCGGTATCATCGCACAGCCCCTACCCGTCTCTACACGGGAAGAACAGCTGTTGGGAAACAGATGGTAGCCTCCCGTCAAGGCCATCCAGCGTGTTCTTTAACGTGCACAGGGTATGGCTCTCCCGCACATGGGGCCATGGCTTAACGTCCCATACGACGGACGACGGCCTTTCCAAGCCCATCGGTGTCCCATACAGACCATGGGCAGGGCGGAGAATTTTGCGAAGATAAATCTCAACGCTGACCCAACTGGGATTCGAACCTGGGAACTACAGATCACGAGCCTGGCGCGCTACCGACTGAGACACCCCGCCCCTATCCCAAGGAAGAGAGTTGTAAAACTATGCCGAACTGTGATCTGTGCATTTGTGAAATATAGTGTAGTTATATTTTTATAAGATATCATTTTTATTTTTGTGGTATTGGGTCAGCATAAACAAATGATTTCCAAAGTGTGGGCGACTCATTGGGCCACTTCTTTGGGGGTGACTTCTTTGGGGAGAAGAGATTTTCTACGAAAGTTATGTGGTAAAATTGAATTGATCATAATATTCAAAATTTCAGAGGTCGATTGTATAGTTTTGTGCGTTGCTTTTATATACACAGACCTTGCAGCTACAAGATCCACTCCGTTCATTTAAAAGCTTTCTCCTCTTTGCATCTACCCACTACAGACTTTTCAGAATGAATTCCTAAGATCTATTATTGACGCCCCATGTACGTAAGAAACAGCAACATACAGAAAGACCTGGAAATGGAACATATTGACATATTCATCAAAAGAAATACTACAGATTTTTTCAAAATTATTGGTAGCAATTCAAGTGAAATTTTTTTTTTTTTTCAAAAAATTGCTGACTACGTTCATACTTTTTAATCCAATATTCAAACGACCCAAATCTATTTTGCACAATGAAACATAAGTCTATACTTCTTCTGATTAAGACTATTTGTCATTAATACCTTTCGGCACAATAGATGCTTCTATTAGTCAGAAAAGAGTCTTAACCCGTTAGTCCCAGATAAATGTGGTTTAGCCAATTGTCATTCAGAATACAGCAAACAAAATTCAAGTCCCATTTGTGGGTGAAGTAAGACGGATGAGGTTAAGGGTCGAAAAAGACCAATACTCAGTTCTATCATATCACGATATCATTGCATTGCATTGCTTCAACGATTTGAGGCTTATTGTTTGTCCTTGACAGTTGGCAACATTCACACGTATTTCTGCTTACCTCCACAAATGACATTCTTTGCCACTGCTCATGCATTTGGTGAGACTGGTAGGGGCTGTGCGATGATACCGAAGAGGTCGCGTTAAAATCTTTGCTGATGAACTGGTCCCATTAGAGAAAGTTTGCAAACCATTGGCATAAGCACTGTTCGTAAGTTTACGCCAGAGAGCATTTTGATACCAAAAAAAAATATTTCTTTAAATCTTACAAATATCATCATCCTTTTGTGAAGCACGAGCTTGCACGAGCCCTCCACTGATCTATATTTCTTTCAGAGTTCACAAAAGGTAAATTTTGAAGTCGGGAGGTTGAGTCAGAGTTGTTGATTTCTGTGTAGAGTTGTATCTTGCAAGTATAAAGATTATCTTCAATAATTTTTGTTGACTTTCAGCTAGTAGAAGAGATTTGTCAAGGAGTAGTGTTTGCTGTGGTTGAAACTTCGTGAATAAAAATTTAAGTCCTCAATAAAATTAATATCACAATCCGTTTCGTGTTTTTATTTCGCTTTGAAACATTTCTTTTTACACTCAATCTGCGTAACAGTATAGCCACAGAATGTTTAAATTTACGTGGCAAAAAAATTCTAAAAAAAATGAAGTGACGACAAGAGACGAACAGTATAAAAAAGGTTTGTCGCTCTGAAAGTGACAAACTGATCCTTTACATTTCTTCCCACGCATTGAATTTCCGTTCTGTCCATTCAAAACGGATGATCAATTGGTCTCCTCCAACACTTTCCATGTGAAACAGCGTCACCTCGATCTCCTCTCTCCATCCGAAACCTCACTAAAGAAAACCACCGTTCACAGAGCGAGCCACTGGTTGCATCACCAGTGACGGACAAAAGCATCGCATAATGGGAAGATGCACGCACAAACGCTACGGCGCTGGGGTCTCCGAGATTTCCTATTTCCGGGGCAAGCAGAGGGACAAAGAGTCGCCCGGCCGTACGCCTCAGACCGGCCGCGGGTTGTGGTGGCAGGCCGTCCGGCGTACAATGGCGCGGGGGCGACCATTCCATTGGCTGCTGGGCGGGAAAAGACCGACAGAGAGCGTGGTCGTTTGTGGATCTTGGGAGGTGGCCGGTTGGATAAATATTGCATCACGTGATCGTAGGGAAAGAGAGAGTCCGAGTTGATCAGTTGCATCCCCGCCTATCTCGTGCAAGCCTTCCGCCAATCCATCTTCAGTCGGAACTGAATGAACTTTTAGCTATGGAAACATTTTGCTATCAATAGACGAGGGGTCAGGGAGAATGATATTTTGGGAAGTGTGACTGACAAGTTTTGGACGTTTCTCTCCAAATGTGGTCATGGGTTTCTGAAGGCTCTTTGGAAATAAGAATCGTATTTTTTTTTCCAGCACGAAAGGTTTTCCAAGTGTGCACTTTGTATATTTTTTTTACCATTCATTTCTTATAGAATTATTCAATGAAGTATGCAGTTGACCAAAAAATACTGAATGCATTTGAAACTCTTGATCGTTCCGAATGTGCATTTTGCAGTTAAAGATAACGTAATTTTAATAACAAACGGAAATGTAAACTTGCTAAAGTATAATATTATTGCAATGTAATAATACATTGAAAAAAGTTACTTTGAAAAATATAGAACATGTTGAAACTATAACATTCTCACCCGGGGCATCTGTGTGTTTTTGGCAGCCTCTTTCTATCAGAAATGTGTTATGAAAATATTATTAAATAAGTTGGGTTGTTTTACCTCTGAGCGGTACCTTTTTTGGCACATGATGGTCTAAATGGCCAAGTCACAGAGACCCCAAGTGCTCAGAGAAGGTTAGAGAGTGGAGACTTACTGGACAGCTGTTAAGAGACAGATAGTAACCTCCACCACGGCCATCCATCGTGTTCTTTAACGCGCACTGGATATGGCTTTCCCGCACATGGAGCCATGGCTTAATGTCCCATCCAAAGGACGGCGGATTTTCGAATCCCTTCGGTGTCCCCTACTGACCGAGGGCAGGGCGGGAGTTATTGCGGGTATAAATCTAAGGCACAATTCGAACCTGGGAATTATAGATTACGAGCTTGGCGCGCTACCGACTGAGCCACCCCCGACCCCTATTGGTAAATTAACAAATGATGTCCATAATACCAATTAACCTTAGTGAACATGTTTTTTAAGACACTTGTCTTTCAATACTCCTAAAAGCGAACTGAGAGAAAAAATGATTCGTAGGCTTCATAGCTCTACTCCTCTTCAGATAGGGGCGGGGGTGGCTCAGTCGGTAGCGCGCCAGGCTCGTAATCTGTAGTTCCCAGGTTCGAGTCCTAGCTGGGTCAGCGTTGAGATTTATCTCCGCAAAATTTCCCCGCTTTGCCCACGGTCAGTAGGGGACACCGATGGGCTTGGAAAGGACGCCGTCCGTCGGATGGGACGTTAAGCCGTGGCCCCATGTGCGGGAGAGCCATACCCTGTGCACGTTAAAGAACACGCTGGATGGCCTTGACGGGAGACTACCATCTGTCTCCCAACAGCTATTCCAGTGGGTCCCCTCCCCCAACCTTCTCTGAGCCTTCGGGGTCCATGTGTTCACATGCCACCATGGCCATTTAGCCCATGGTGTGCAAAAAAGTACCGCTCAGAGGTAAAACAACCCAACCTCTTCAGATAAAGAATGGAGCAACACAATCGCTGTCACACTCACCTAACATCCAGCAAGACCAATTCGCAGGTGTAACACAGCTCCATAGTAAATTGTTCCACACCTCATGCAAGAAATAAGTACTTTTTCTAAAGTTAATTATTGCGTATAGTTTATGGAAGTGAGCACATGATTAGTTATTGAGAGTATGGGTTTATTGGCAATTAATCAATAGCTCAATCAGCCAATGATCTCTGAGAACCATCGTTTCGCAACTGCGCATTCTCACTGCTTCAATTGCTTCCCCTCACACTTTGTCGTTATACTTTTTTTATTGAAGATAAAAGAGATTAACCACTGATGAAATTTTGGTTCACCCCGAAGGAATAAAACTCACAGATATGTGGCCCCTTTATTAGACACTTGTTATTTTAATACGGAATACAATTCAGAGCTCAGTAACTTTCTAAATAAGATGTTTACAGAAAAACGTGATATAGAATGGATCAGAATCAAATCCATGTAAATTTTTATCTTCAATGATATTCATACAGTATTTAAAGTGTTTGCAGAAGTTGAGCTGTCCCGTGGCCGAGTGGTTAGCGCGCTTGGCTACTGATCTACAGGACCTGGGTTCGAGCCCCGGGTATGTTTCGTGTTTTCTGCTGAGATACTGCCATCATCACAGACCTTCTGCTATGGCATATAAACTGACAGGCTCTTGTCAGACATCTGTGGCAAGCAGCTGCTTGAGGAGGTATTTATTTTAAGCCGTCCCGTGGCCGAGTGGTTAGCACGCTTGGTTTCTGATGTACGGAACCTGGGTTCGAGCCCCGGGTAAGGCATGGATGTGTGTGTTGCTTTTCTGCCGAGGCCCTGCCATCCTCTCAGACCTTCTACTGTGGCATATAAACTGACAGGCTCCTGTCAGACCTCTGTGGCAAGCAGCTGCTTGAGGGGGTATTTATTATTTTATACAGAAGTTGAAATTTATAAGAATCTAGCTCGTTTTGCCAAAAAAAAATCAGAATTAGCGAACATTGAAATAATTTTTAGAAACACTGAAAAAAATACTTATATATTGCTAAGAATACCATTTCTGACGGAATAAAAGCATTTTTCCTGCTGCGAGCGGCGGGCAGAATCACTAAACTTTGTTCAATATCTTTGAATCTAAAAACTAAAGTTAAAAGGTATAGAAATTTCTATAAAAAAATAGTTTAGGGTTAAGATTTTAGCTCATTTGAAGTAGAAGGTTGATTAACGATAGGTAGTGTCGTTATTTAGTATATAAAGGTCATTTCTGAAACCACTTACGTAACCAGAAAGTTCTAATAAGAGAGCTCTGACATACATGAGTCTGATAATGGGAGTTTTGGCATGGCTGAGTATCTGATTTTCGGGTAGATGTCTTAGAAAATATATGAGATTCAAGATCCGAAGGCCCATAACCCTCTTGAGTACGCCCCTATCTGACAGAAATAATACCAACCTATGGTCTCATTTCATTCATGACATCATTGGTTTAGCTATAAAACCATTGGTTTACTGAGAAGTAAGATAGTTCAGTCAACCTATGAGAATATCCTATGAGTAAGATAGTTCAGTCAACCTATGAGAATTTTCAATTTCATCAACTGCACATTCTCATTCCTTCAGCTGCTTCCACTCATTTTTCGCCACTAGTTAAGAAAGATTGTTTGAAAATTTAAACTGGTAGTTTCTTAAGCCAACATTGTGAAACACTTGCAGTGGAATAAACCGTTTTAAATAAAGTCATAAAGGGGAAGGGGCTTTTTCTCCCTTCCCTCTTTCATTTCGGATGTTCACAAGTTTAATTTATGTCAGACCAAGATATGGAAATACATTCCACTGCCTCAGTCCCTTCACACACTCTCAGTCAAAGGAAGCCATTTATACAGAAAAGGATTCCATTATCAATACATAGAGTTCATTAAAATAGTCGTGTAAAACAGGTAAAATGGGGTAAAAGATGTATTGTAATCTTGGTGTCTTATTTACTGTACATAGATACTGTACCTGTAAAAATTTGACAAATTTGTGTTCTTTGCAGAGATAGTTATGATACTAAATCAGATTAGCTGAATGTGGAATAATTGTAGATGCATTCTAAGAGAGTGGTTGTAAATATCTGTTGTATTAAGAGTAAGAGAGTGGTTGTAAATACCTGTTGTATTAAGAGTAAGAGAGCGGTTTTAAATATCTGTCTTACTAAGCTAAATATTTCAGTAACAAGTATCAAATTTGTAAATGATTAATTTTCGTATTAATTCTATATATACTTATAGACTAAAATTAGACTGTATAATAGTTTGGTTCTTTCTAGGGTTAGTTATGGTAGTGAAACGTGGACGCTTTGTAAACAAGATGGCAAGAAACTTGATGCTATTGATTCTAGATGCTTGCACAGTATCTTGGGCATTGGGTGGTTCAACTTAGTAAATAATGATAAGGTTACGCAAAGGAGTCGGCAACCTCCACTGAGCATCATATTTTGCAAAGAGAGACTCCGTTGGTTTTTGCCATGTTGCCCGTATGAATAATTATAGATTATTGAATAGGGTGAGAATGGTGATGTGCGGCATGAGATTAACAGACGAATAGGGATTGCTGCCGGGACTTTTAAGAATCTATGGAGAGTGTGGAGAAATAGGCGTATACACCTAAAGACTAAAATTTGACTGTATAATAGTTTGGTTCTTTCTAGGGTTAGTTATGGTAGTGAAACTTGGACACTTTGTAAACAAGATAACAGGAAACTAGATGCTTTTGATTCCAGATGCTTACGCAGTATCTTGGGCATTAGGTGGTTCAACTTTGTAACTAATGATGAGATTAGGAAAAGGAGTTTGCAACCTTCTTTAAGCAGCATATTGTGCAGAGAGAGACTCCGTTGGTTCGGCCATGTTGCCCGTATGAATAATTATAGATTGGCGAATAGGGTTATGAACAGTGTGCCTAAAGGCCTCAGAAAGAAGGGGAGACCTAGGATGCTGTGGGGCAGACAATGTCAAACAGGACCTTGTTAGAATTGGTGTGCAGTGGCCAGATGCAGTAGATGTAGCTCAGGATAGACTTGCTTGGAGAACTAAATTGCATGGTCTGGTTGGACCTCCGTAGCTCATGGCTGCTAGAGGATGATGATGATGATGATGATAATGATGATTGAATAGGGCTATGAACAGTGTGCCTAAAGGTCTCAGAAAGAGGGGGGAGACCTATGATGCGGAGGGCAGACAATGTCAAACAGGGCCTTGTTAGAATTGGTGTGCAGTGGGCAGATGTAGCTTAGGACAGACAGGTGTGGAGAGAAAAATTGCACAATCTGGTTGGATCTCCGTAGCCCACAGCTGCTTGAGGCTGAGCTGATAATGTATTTTTTGCACAGCTCGTAATGATACTATATACAGTGTAATATAGGGTATAACCAGGCCCGGATCTAGAAACAATTTGAGGGAGTAGGTGGGCAATAAACGCAATCGAGCCGAAAAAATGTAAAAAAAAAGGGGGGGGGGAGGCAAAACTCTTGATTTCTAATACAGTATAACATTTCCCCCTTCGTTTTACGGTTTTTTTTTTTTTAATTGAAAAACGCATGGAATATAAATAAGTTTCATAGTTTTTTTGCCTCTTTTACCCTTAATGGCATTTTGAAAGGGGAGGCAAGGCCCCCTAGCCCCCCCCCCCCTCCCTAGATCCTGCCCTGGGTATAACCATGGCTACTTCTATGATTTAGATCATAAGAACTTTGATAATGTTACAGATGAAGGGACATTGGTTAGGTTGGGTTGTTTTACCTCTGAGCGGCATGTTTTTGCACACCTTGGGCTAAATGGCCAGGTCACAAGGACCCCGAAGGCTCAGAGAAGGTTGGGGGAAGGGACCCACTGGAACAGCTGTTGGGAGATATATGGTAGCCTCCCGTCAAGGCCATCCAGCGTGTTTTTTAACGTGCACAGGGTATGGCTCTCCCGCACACGAGGCCACTGTTTAACGTTCCATCCGACGGACGGCTGCCTTTCCAAGTCCATCGGTGTCCCCTACTGACCGTGGGCAGGGCGGAGAGTTTTGCGGAGATAAGTCTCAACGCTGACCCAGTTGGGACTCGAACCTGGGAATTGCAAATTAGGAGCCTGGCGCCCTACCTACTGAGCCACCCCCGCCCCAGACATTGGTTAAAATATATTTTCCTATTATTTTGTTGCAAGTTACTTTATGGTATAGCTAACAAATGATTAAAACAATAATTAATAATTATTTAATATTGTATTAATCTAAACGTTTCGATATCATTATTTTGTGCTATTACTGTATAAATAATATATGTATAATTATATGCATTTATTAAATATATTTATATCCTAAATTTACTTGGAATAATTTTATACTAAAATATATGAAAATATTACCTCCACATAATATTTTTGAAATCGTCGTTATAACTATTGAGTAGCCTTGGTATAAGAGAAATCTGGAATCATATATGTATATAACTTATGTTTCGTTTTATTGCAGGTTAAATGATGAATAGTCAACGATAAAAATGTACGAAAACGCTGAACTGGCCCGTTATACAGAAAAATTACATCAAAGAGATCGTGAAGAACTTCATCACCGACCTGGGACGGGGTGGGGAACAGGAGATCCAGACATCCCCCCACCTAAGAAAATCCGGTCGTCTATACGAAATCTCAAACTTGTATAACTGTTTTGAAATCCAAAACCGTTAGCTTTGCATAATTTCATTTTAGCCCATATTTTATGTCCGACGCTATAAATAGATTTAAAAAAACTATAAAATCTTATTCCATGTAGAATATTATTTTAACGTTTCCCGTTCGGTGGAATATTTCAATAATTGAAAAACCCTCCTCTCAACTCTTATTCTCAGATCCCTCTCTCTCCCACCCACCTCGAAACTGAATTCTCGAACTCTTCCCGAAACTGAATTTTCGTATCCTGCTCCAAAACTAAATTCTCGAACTCTTCCCGAAACTGAATTTTCGGGTCCTGCTTCAAAACTAAATTCTCGAACTCTTCCCGAAATTGAATTTTTGGATCCCGCTCCAAAACTGAATTCTCGAACTCTTCCCGAAACTGAATTTTCGGGTCCTGCTTCAAAACTCAATTCTCGAACTCTTCCCGAAACTGAATTTTCGGATCCCGTTCCAAAACTGAATTCTCGAACTCTTCCCGAAACTGAATTTTCGGGTCCTGCTTCAAAACTAAATTCTCGAACTTCCCGAAATTGAATTTTTGAATCCCGCTCCAAAACTGAATTCTCGAACTCTTCCCGAAACTGAATTTTTGGATCCCGCTCCAAAACTGAATTCTCGAACTCTTTCCGAAATTGAATTTTCGGATCCCGTTCCAAAACTGAATTCTCGAACTCTTCCCGAAACTGAATTTTCGGATTCCGCTGCAAAACTGAATTCTCGAACTCCTCTTCCGGAAACTGAATTTTCGGGTCCTGCTTCAAAACTAAATTCTCGAACTCTTCCCGAAACTGAATTTTCAGATCCCGCTCCAAAACTGAATTCTCGAACTCTTCTCGAAACTGAATTTTCGGATCCCGCTCCAAAACTGAATTCTCGTACAGTCGGTCAAAAAAGTATCCGAACACTACGGTTGATTACAGAATTCAGAAAAAATATCTGAAAACGATTTTTTTAGAAATTAGTTAGAAATTAGTGATCTGGCAACCTTCGTGTCAGTGACACGAAGGTTGCCAGATCACTAATTTCTAAAAAAATCGTTTCCAGATATTTTTTCTGAATTTTGTAATCAACCATAGTGTTCGGATACTTTTTTGAGCTACTGTACTCTTCCCGAAACTGAATTTTTGGATCCCACTCCAAAACTGAATTCTCCAACTGTTCCCGAAACTGAATTTTCGGATCCCGCTCCAAAACTGAATTCTCGAACTCTTCCCAAAACTGAATTTTTGGATCCGCTCCAAAACTGAATTCTCGAACTCTTCCCGAAACTGAATTTTCGGATCCCGCTCCAAAACTGAATTCTCGAACTCTTCCCGAAACTGAATTTTCGAATGCTGCTTCAAAATTAAATTCTTTCTCTTCCCGAAATTGAATTTTTGGATCCCGCTCCAAAACCGAATTCTCGAACTCTTCCCGAAACTGAATTTTCGGGTCCTGCTTCAAAACTCAATTCTCGAATTCTTCCCGAAACTGAATTTTCGGTTCCCGCTCCAAAACTGAATTCTCGAACTCTTTCCGAAACTGAATTTTCGAATGCTGCTTCAAAATTAAATTCTTTCTCTTCCCGAAATTGAATTTTTGGATCCCGCTCCAAAACTGAATTCTCGAACTCTTTCCGAAACTGAATTTTCGGATCCCGTTCCAAAACTGAATTCTCGAACTCTTCCCGAAACTGAATTTTCGGATTCCGCTGCAAAACTGAATTCTCGAACTCCTCTTCCGGAAACTGAATTTTCGGCTCCTGCTTCAAAACTAAATTCTCGAACTCTTCCCGAAACTGAATTTTCGGATCCCGCTCCAAAACTGAATTCTCGAACTGTTCCCGAAACTGAATTTTCGGATCCCGCTCCAAAACTGAATTCTCGAACTCTTCCCAAAACTGAATTTTTGGATCCGCTCCAAAACTGAATTCTCGAACTCTTCCCGAAACTGAATTTTGGGATCCCGCTCCAAAACTGAATTCTCGAACTCTTCCCGAAACTGAATTTTCGGATGCTGCTTCAAAATAAAATTCTTGAACTCTTCCCGAAACTGAATTTTCTGATCCTGCTCCAAAACTAAATTCTCGAATTCTTCCCGAAACTGAATTTTCGGATCCTGCTCCGAAACTAAATTATCGGATCCATCTCTCTAAATTAAATTTTCACCTCCCGACACAAAACTAAATCCTGGGTACGTTTCTGCCACCGACATCCAATGACACCTATGCCTGAACTACGAAGTGTTAGTAAATCGATTTCTTGTGATTAGAAGTGTGTGGCTGACAGATCAAATAGTGATCATCCGCGAACAGGGCTGATCTTGATCGCAGCGCTGATAGCGAAAGTTCATGTGATTTCAGAGAGATCGACACTCTAAATAGCACAAGATGCTGTAATAAGTCACATGTCTGTTGCTTTAACGAACACGTTAAATCATATTCTTTCGAAGTAATGAGTCTCCAAAAATTCCAAGAGGATAATCTCGACAGACGGGAAGAATTTTGTAACGGGATTTTTTTCATTGTCGTATTGCATCCTTCTATTTTTCCCCCGATACATATTCAGTGATGAAGCAATTTTTTTTTCTAAAGTGGAATTATGATCTTCCATAACTTTTGCTATTGGCCAATTAATAGTGCTCATTAGGAGGAAAAATTACACGTTCACATTGATCTGAAAATTAAGATTTGGCTTACCTTATCCATTTACATCTGTGGTACAAAGTTAATAGCACCGTATTCTTTGATGCTAACGTAGCGATGAAGAATAAGTTGAAGCAATTGAAGCAAAGAGATTGTGCAGTTGACAAAACTGTGGTTCTCTTAGGTAAGTTGTCAATAAAGCCGTAGTCTCATAGATCAAAAGAGATTCAAAGGGCTCCCACCCTGTGTTTCCCGGATTCGTAGGTCATCGAAGACAGTAAAGAGGATCCGCGAGCTATTTTTAATATTTCAAAAAAACTCTAACCGGAAAAATACATTAACTGCGATTACATAACAGAATTTCTTGTTTTTTGGTTGGAATTTTGTCAATTCAGTGTGTCAACACCAGCTATTTCATTCTGTTCACCAGATGCTATTGGCTGTTGATGACATAAGAATTTCTGGGGCATCGAATTGCCTCACTCAAATGTTGAGATTCAAATTACGAAATAGCCGATAAATGAAGAGCACGTAAAGAACTACAGATATAATCAGTGGTGTAATCGGGCCAGGATTACTTCTCGATACTTGTTTTAATAAACCAAAGCGCGCCCCTGTACTTCAGTCACTATTTTATTAGATTTAATGAGATTTTGGTGGAACAGACACACGGAAATGAGATATTGGTGAAATTAGGTTCAGGAATGACTAAAACGTGTAGTTTCATTAAAATCTTGAAATGTTAAAAAATACACTTTTTTTTATATCGGTCCAATGGTTCGAGTCTGAAAGTAAACAAGTCGCCGGTTACAGTATATATTGGTATTAATATATGCAAAATTAATTATATATAATTGATATATTTATTGTTATAAAGCATGGATATTTATGTTGTTTTTCTGCTGAGGTCCAGCCATCCTCACAAACTAACTATGTCGTATAAACTGACAGGCTCCTATCAGACCTCTGTGGCAAGCAGCTGCTTGAGGGTTTTCTTTTATATTTGATATATTTTTTGTTACGTGATTGATATAGTTGTATAATTGATATATTTCTATATTTAATGATAATATAATTATTACTTTTGAGTAATAATATAATAATAAATTCTCCTTTAATCCCACAATCAATAAATTATTACTTTTGAGGTAATTCAGCTTGTTTACTTCATATGAATATTAATTTTTCATATGAATATTTTTCTCGAATAGTTCACATATTTGGCAAGAGAAAACATAACGCTCCCATTGATAGAATGATTTGCACCTGTAGCCATATCCAGCGATGTTTACAAAAGAAAAGCCAAAAAGACTGCGAAATGGAAGTTTTATGTTTTCTGAGAATAGGACGTCAACATGTCGCTGGAAAAAATTTTTTCTTTCATTCCTCCCTCTGTTTCACTGGAAGCACTTGCAGACACAAAAAGAACTAACCAGAAAGCAAAGCACTCTCGTGATTTACCAGCGTTAATGCACCCGTAGCAGCTCGAGTCCAGGAACTCCGCCCACTATCCATCAAAACCCAGTGACACGATTTGCTGGCCCAACCACTCCGGTCGCTTCGATGTTTACTGAAGGTAGCAAAAGCAGACACACCCTCCTCTCCTGCTCTCGAAGCAAAGCCGCAGCTTTCAACGCGACGCAATAAATGTAAAGCGGCAGCCATCGTAGATAACGGTGTCTTCATGGGGAAAAGTAATGTGTACTTAGCTTATGGGGATGGAACTGAAATGCACTCGGATCGGTTATTTACTGTGTGTTACATTTTATAATGCAGGGCTATTCAAATGTAGGCTCGCTGGCCACATCAAGGCCCGAAAACAATTTGCGAGCGAGGAGAAAAAGTGAAAAAAGAAATCAAGAAACGTATCTGTTTTCGAAAAATTAGGAATGAAGAAACAGATAAAAAATATGAAACATTTGAGATAGATATGTGTTGGCTTTGCTTTGACACGTGATTTTTCACCCGTGAATTCATCAGCAGTGAATTTTTTTATTTTTGCATCTGATCCGTGATTTCTTTTTGTCATCGCGCCTGAACCATGATTTATTTTTTTTTTCATTTCCTCTGACCCTTTTTAAATTTTTGCCTCTGATCCGTGATCTTTTGTCATCACCTCTGTCTGATCCATGATATTTTTTCTCTCTTCGTGTCTGACCATGATTTCTTTTCGTGTCTGACCCATGATTTCTTTTTATTAGCGTTTCTGACCCGTGATTTCTATTCTGTCATCGTCTGTAACTCTTTTTTTTCTTGTCATCGTCTTTGACCTGTGATTTATTTTTTCGTCATTGCCTTTGACCAGTGATTTATTTTTTTTTATCATTGTCTTTGACCTGTGTTTTTTTGCTTTCGCCTCTGACCCGTAATTTTTTCCCGTCTGATTCGTGATATTTTTCACTTGTGACCCGTGATTTCTTTTCCTTTTCACCTCTGACCTATGATTTTTTCCTTTTAGCCTCTGACCTGTGATTTTTTTTCTTTCCTTTTCTCTCGGTGATTTCTCTCGGTGACAAAATTGAAATCGGTGATTTCATTTTGTCTTCTCCTCTGATCTTGTCCCGCTGATGCCGCTGTTGAGCCTGATTCGAACTCTGGATAAAGCACGGATTCTGTTGAAAATCTTGCTTTCCTCATAGATCTTCTCTATATCTTATAATGACAGACTTTTGTCAGACTTCTATGGCAAACGACTGCTTGAGGGGTAATTTATTTAAATATTTGAAAGGATCAGAAACAGCTCGTTAATATTAATGGTTTCTGCCAGCGAACAGCATACTGTACTCGGGACAATTAATTGCGCCATGTTTAAATTACGAGTAATATAACTAATTCAATAAATTCTTCAGGAGCAATCTGCACATGTCCAGAGGAATGCATTAAACATAGTCACGACCAAGCATCCATTCTAACGTGAATATGAGCTACCTTCACACCAGGAGATCAAGACCAACTTTCCATAAACCCAGAGACTCAACTCGGCTAAGCGAGTCAACAGTACACGTTCTGAATAGAGAGAGGTCTGTATAGGAGAATGGTTTGGGCAACGGGGAACAAGACTTGGCACTTTGGCAATCGGCAGGGGTTGGTTGCATTCGAAGAGACCCCCTGCAGGACGGACAAGATGTGGCCATTGCCACTCTGGCGGTGAATACTCTTTAACTTTTAGCAGACATTCTTACTGGGAATTGGTATCAATATTCATCATGCATATGCATAGATTGTGGAAACTAGGGATGTTCAGAGTTTATCTCATCAGCATTGCTTGTATGAATCGCAAATGGACCACTGCAATGATTTATGGGGGAACAAAGTTTCGAAGAGGTGAGTAACGTTGGAAATGAAATGTGTCGGTGGAATGGCTGAAATAATTTGTTTTAAAGAAGTACAGTTATAAATAAACACGTATACCTGGTCCGAGACCAGCATGATACAGTGAAATGTTACTATAACTGACGCCAGAATAACGAAATATTCAGTACAACGAATTTTTTTCCCGATCCCCTGTAAATTTTCTGTGTAAAAATGTTCCATATGACGAATATCAGTATAACGAAAATATCAGTTTAACGAATTTAAAATTTATCCCGTACAAGAAAATATGACAAGTATAAACGAAATTTGTAAAATGGAAATTGTTAAACAATATGATAACGCAGTGTTTCTCAACCTTTTATGCTTCACGTACCCCCTGGAAATGTGTATGCTACTGGCGTACCCCTTGTATAGATAGATAAAATTATAGTTATAGTATAACAATGGGAATAAAATAAAACATATATATATAACATATATGTAGCGACTTTTGAGCTCTCACTGCGTACCAAAAAAATTTTATCGCGTACCCCACGTTAGAACCCCTGGTATAACGTATATTTATTCATCTTTGCATGTTTTGATTTTCAGCATCTGGCAACGCTGCATAAAATGCTGTGAAACGTCTAACCAATCATAGCGCTATGAATCACGTGGTATTTCATATTACCAGGCAGTGATTTTTTTCTGATATAACTGGGTGACATAGATGCTCTCTACGAATGCCCCTTTAAAGCGGCGTTTCCACATTTTCCTAGCAATTAAGAGGATTTTCAAACTGGGAGATCTATGTGGTTCTGAATGTATTGCAAGTAACTGTCGTGTCCAGCGAAATTAAGATTACGAGCTCACTCAGTAGTTAACCTACTGAGTTAACGCAACCCTATTTTTCTTTTAATGAAACAAATTATTTAAATATGAAACGAACTAAAGGATTTTGTTTCTAAATATAGAGGGTGTCTGATATCGGAGGTCATGCTTCCAAACCATTTAATAAAATAAGTGTAAGTTTTAGAATTTTGTTCAAATAGTTCTTCAATAATTTTCACTCTACAGAAGTTTCTTAGGCCTAACTTTGCTACTGTTAAGTACTCGCGCTTCCATAATACTTTAAATACCTAACAAATACTCTTAAAAATCGAGATTTAGATAGATTTGAATGATATTTAAATTTATCTAGTCGTATTTTCCTTTTAAACGTTTATTGTAGAAATGACGAATCTTCGAATTTCACTTTGACTTAACATGGGACAGTTTCCATTTTGTGCCCATTCCTGTATGTTCCGAATAGAGACCAGGAAAAGGAGGGTGTTAAAAAAAAGACGTGCAGCGAACATTTGCCGTCCTGAGAATTAGTAATCTAATTAGGAGACAAGATCCGTAAGTCGTCAACTTTGCTCATGAGACGCAGAAGGATAATTTTATAACCACAAGAAACAACAGAATTAGATACGGATATGGACTGTTTCATCGTCTGGTAGCAAAATCACAAACAAATGGAAACTTGATCTGAAATACATAAAAAATATATTTTATGTGGACAACAAAACTTTAATTACTAGTGATTTATTAAGCAATTTTATTTCTAAATAATTTAATTTTAAATTGATTTTAATAACAACTAAAATCAGCATTATTCATTAGGCTTTGGTAAAATGGAAGTCGCTGTTGCTTTAGGTGGCCAGTGATGAAATCGTTGTGAAATCAGAGGAGTTCATGTACACCAATTTAAATAATCCAGAAATATGAGGAACCAGTACCATCTGACTCCGTTTTCGTCATCTTCTTACTGTTAAAAAAATAAGAAGAAGAAGCAATTCTTATTCTATGTTGCAAGTGAAGTATAGATCAGAAACATTTAATAATAGACTTCAATAAATAAATATATTATATATGTAGGTCTCGCCATCAGATAACTTAAAATAGATCACACACATAAGCTTTGCCTGTAACAAAATAAGTAAAAATCTTTGGGTAATTAATAAAATTAACCATGTCTTAACCAGTTAATAGTGTTTCATACTTAACTAAATATCACATTTAAACTATTGTCATATAGTTTGTGTAAAGACGACTGAATATAACCTTAACAAAATGCGAATTTTAAAAAAAAAACATTTTTTTAGAATTACAATGTTCTCATGTACAATTAAAGGAATTAAAGGAACATAATACTTACCCAAATAATATTCAACCTACTCATAAATTTCACTCAAACAAAACATCCCTGCTTATATTTGACGGAATTCACCAAAATATTCAGAGACATTTTAAATTTGCTAATTTTTGATCAAGTTATAATTCATGTGGTAAAAGAAAACTAATTCCTGTTAAAGCAAGGACATCTATGATGCACAATAATATAAACTCGACAGGGTCAGAAATGGGGAATGCCTTACCATTAGAACTGCAATTTATTACTAATAAAGTTACTGTAAAAAGAAATTAAAGGAATTAAAAAGAAATTAAATTTTAGTTGGAATGTGAGGACTCCGCACAGAGATTATTCTCTTGACTTCCTCACACAAGAATTCCACCGTTATAATTTAGATATTCTCGGCTTGCAAAAGACCAGATGGACAGATAAAGGTCAGATTCTTAAAAATAATCTTAAATTTTTCTTTTCGTGGAGAGAACATAAAAAACATCTCCAACGAGTAGGGTTGCTTCTCAGCGGACACGCTAGTGATGCTCTTCTAGGATATGAGTACATTAATGAAAGGTTTCTTACAGCAAAATTTCAGACGAGCGTTAAAGTTATTGTTAAATGTTATCTGCTGTTATGCCCCCACTGAGGATACCGATGAGGATGAGAAAGATAGGTTTTACAGATAACTTCAGGATATTTTGAATTATGTCAAGAAAGGAGATATAAGGGTAATATCTAGGCGACTTCAATGCTAAAGTTAATACTGATTGACCTTTGGAGAGGAATGATAAGCCATTTTGGTATTGGTAGCTGCAATGGCACCGTCGCCTATAGGTAACTAAACTCAATAGTTTGAGAATAACTAACAATTATTGCAAACACCGCGACATACATAAGAACACATGGTTTCACCAGGTGGACTGCATAAGAATATGATTGATTACATATCGATTAACACAAATGGGCTAGTTCTGTTAAGAATACCAAGTCTTATAGGGGAACCGAAATTGAATTTGACCATTACCTTGTTAAAAGTGTCTTGCAGCTTGAAGTTAAGAAGTGTTGTGCTAAGATTAAAAAAGTTACCTTTAACACTGAAAGCCCAGTTATAGGCAAAGTCATAGTTTGTTTCCTACTCAAGTTGAGGATAACTGATATATGTATACTCTAAGATGATTTCTCTAAACTAATATATACTATACGATAATTTCTCTGAAGTGATATTTATATTATTCGTCAATTTCTCTAAACTTATAGTCAATTTATCCGCTATTTCCCTAAATTAATATATACATTTTCCGCTAATTTCTTTAACTAATATAATATCTTTAAACAACGGCATCAAATAATATACATTTTACCTAATTATTTAGAGAAGAAGTGCATTTTTAAACATCTATATCAAATAATAGCAACCAGCAAACTTAAAAGTGATTTATTTACAGTAGCACGGTTCCACTACTTAATAGCTAACATCAAAAACAGGCTGCGTATAGGATGCAAAGTTAAACATTACAGATCCTGCTGTTTCCATAGAGATAAGAAACTGCAGGTGTCTCGATCGACGGCATCGGCATTACCCATCAACTATAAACACAACTCACAGAGATTCAATCTCTTTCAGGACCGGAGGGTATTTTCCTACATTACAGATGCTTGACAACTCATAACCTTAAAATCAACAGCTGATACCGTAAGCAAACAACTGGATTCTTCAGAGATAAGAAAGCAAGGTCTGATAACATCTTTTATTACGGTGATCGGAAACAGAGATTGAAGGCTACGTGAAGGAACAGTGTGGACCAAGTTAAGGGGCTCTTTCAAAATCAACGCATTGATCAAGAAAAATTGCGATTTCTTGCTTACCGTTAAAATTATAGGAATTGAATATAGAGCAATGGTCATTAAAAATGAAAAGAGTTGCCAAAGCTAGAATTTAACAATGGGAATGATACATAAGAAGTTCACAAAAACCTCTAAGGCTCAAAAAACGGTGGAGAAGGGATTCATTAGACAGCTTTTTGCTTTTGTTGGTTGCATACTATTACTTTTAAACATTTCATCTATAAAAAAAAAACGCGATATTTTTTATTTTAAAAGTAAATATTTTAACTATGAAAAGGCCCTTTTCTAATATTTTGCCATAGGCGACATGACCCTTGGATCCTTTTCTGATCTTAAATGAGGGTCAACGATAATTTTTAGCGAGATTTCGAGCTGGGACAATTAGTTTTAAATTGTCTAATAATACATTAATATTGTCACGATTAATAAATTGTTTTCCTTCGCATGTTTTTAAACCGAAAACTTGCAATGAAATTTTAATGAAAATTGAATTACTCAAAATTTTACACATTACTAAA
This sequence comes from Ryuthela nishihirai, assembly GCA_038380435.1. Taxonomy (NCBI): domain Eukaryota; kingdom Metazoa; phylum Arthropoda; class Arachnida; order Araneae; family Heptathelidae; genus Ryuthela; species Ryuthela nishihirai. Next base: position 1,176,909 of record JAWZYU010000067.1, read on the forward strand.
TTTCCCTCGTTTCGTTAGAATGCTGTCCAGGCCCGTCCTATCCAGATGGCTCCTCATCACCTAACTCGATTTCTCTCTGTTGTTTTATCAAAGGAGCGATTCATCTGCAGCCATTACCATAATCGATTAACGAGCTGAACGCTCATACACTCCAGTACCAAAATATGTGGGGGCGGGGGTAGCTTAGTCGGTAGCGCGCCAGGCTCGTAACCTGTAGTTCCCAGGTTCGAGTACCAGCTGGGTCAGCGTTGAGATTTATCTCCGCAAAATTCCCCGCCCTGCCCACGGTCAGTAGGGGACACCGATAGGCTTGGAAAGGCCGCCGTCCGTCGGATGGGACGTTAAGCCGTGGCCCCGTGTGTGGGAGAGCCATACCCTGTGCACGTTAAAGAACACGCTAGATGGCCTTGACGGGAGGCTACCATCTGTCTCCCAACAGCTGTTCCAGTGGGTCCCCTCCCCCAACCTTCTCTGAGCCTTCGGGGTCCATGTGACCTGGCCATTTAGCCCATGGTGTGCAAAAAAGTGCCGCTCAGAGGTAAAACAACCCAACCAAAATATGCAAATTTTAATGCTATATCAATGAGAATCTAACTTCGATGTTCTGCAACTTCTGAAATACGTATGTAATGAAAAAATGTGACTGAAGGTAAATTAAACATCATAATCAAATATATTTAAATCTCCATTTTCAACAATATTCGTTCAGTATTTAAAAAGTTAGCCGTCCCATGGCCGAGTGGTTAGGGTAAGGCATGGATGTTAGTGTTGTCTTTCTGCTGAGGTCCCGCCTTTCTCACAGATCTTCTACTATTGGGAATTAAATTGACAGGCTCCTGTCAGATCTTTGTGGCAAGCAGATGCTTGAGGAGGTATTTACTTTTTACAGTTTTGGAAACTGGAATATTTCTCAACAGTAATGGATCATGAGAATTTATTTCCCAAATTAATTAAAATTTAATACGTATTATTTCAAACCATTTAATAAAATAAATATACATTTTCGAACTTAAAGATTTGATTACTTCACTCTTGGACAGTTATGAATGATTCTGATAAAACAACATATTTTGTTTTTTTGATATTCCAGCTTCTATAAGTCTTTTAATATTGAACGAATATTGTAGAAAAATCGATATTGAATTGATTATATTGAATTGACTTTTTTCCCATTTTCCATTAAACGCATATTTTAGAAGTTAGAGAGTTTTGAAGCTAGATCCCTGTTGATATAACAAAGAAATTCTCTAATATTTTGGTACGGCAGCGTTGGGTCGGGTTGCTTTACCCCTGAACGGCACTTTTTGCGTACAATGAGCTAAAAGCCAAATCACAAGAACCCCAAGGCTCCAGAAAAGGTTGGGGAAAGGCGACCTTCTGGAAAGCTGTTAGGAGACAGATGGAAACTAGTGTTCACACGTATTGTTTAGCGTTCACAGTTTATGACTTACTTGCACACGTGACACGAATTAACGTCCCGTCGCCTTTCCAAGACCACTGGTGTTCCCTATTGGCAGAGGGCAGGGTGAGAGTTAAGTGGGTCTTGAACCTGGGAACTACAGATTACGAGCCACTAGCGTTACCGGCCCAGGCAACTCCAGTCCCCAGCTAGGGCAGTTTGTATTGCACTGTTTATTGAGAGTATTTCCTTAAATAAATATATTGCCTGACGTCGTTCTGGCCTATTATTAAGAGAGAAGGCTTTTGTAGCGGGAGGTGATGGGTTCCTGGTTATTTATCACCATATCACTTCTTCACTTCCCTAAAAATTTTTTCTAGATTCCTGCCGAGTAGTTTATACTAAAGTTATTTCTGACGGGAAACTAATTCAGTTTGTTTCCACAACGGTCCTTTCCCTTCACGAAAATCTGAGCATCTTCCACCAGTGGCTGCAGAAATGCAGGCCGCACTTCTCTTTCTGTTAGTAAGACCTAACGCGGTGTAAATCCTTTCTCTTGTAAAGAGCTGATTAGATAAACATCTTCGTTCGGCAACGCAAAAGCCTCCATCGTTCTTTTATCGTGATCTGTTCAATTGCCCAAACCGATCGGTCGATTTCGACCCTTCAAAAAAGTATCTTATTGTCTGATCTCCCTCAGAGGGAAGAGCGATATCGGAGGATGGATGTCGCCTCGACCCGACCTCCAGATCCTGCAATAATTGACTGCTGCTGTGCTATTTCTCTTGAGTGCCTGGTCTCCATTCATCCTTTGGTGTTACCACCGTTGCTAGGTCCCGCAGGGGTCTGTAATTCTACCATGCTTGCCGGTAATCACCATTATTGTGTTCTGCAGGGGTCTCCATACCTGCCCAGCTTCAAAATTGGTCACCATTGTGAAGGTGCAACGAAATTCTGTACTGCCGCAGCAGCCAGTTCCCTGGGGTGAAGCTGTTGCCGCAGCTCCGCTGCTGTTTTCCAGCGAATCGTCACAAAGAGTATCCGTCGCATGCACGAGGTCGGGTCTCACTGGGAGAGAGAGAGAAGGCTTTTGTAGCGGGAGGTGATGGGTCCCTGGTTATTTATCACCTTCAGCTGCGGTGAGGGATCGGGGACGACGAAGTTAGGGGGAGGGGGTTTGAAGAAAACCAGTGTCTCGCACCTTCTCGGTTTCTTCATTCTACTAAATCATCTTCTTCAGTGTCAGGCAGAACCTGAGAGACAAAGATGAACACATTTTTATGGATGAGATGACACACATTTTTCTATAAGCAGAGGGGACAAGGCTTATCATAGTAAAAATTTGTTCCTTTTTTTATAAGTAGGCAACAAAACTGAACCTTGTGTAATTCCACAGTTAAAGCATAATGAAATAAGGTCTTTTAAAACTCGCTAAACATTAGAACGAATTCGCAGTATAAAGCGATTAGTGGTTTGGTCTCATGGATAGAAACATTCCTGTAAAATTTCAAAAAATCTTTTTCATCTGTATCAGACAAAACTTGCGAGACAGGATGTACAGGTTTTTATCGAAGAGATGACCCACATTTTATTATCCCATATTATATTAGTAATCAACAAATTGGGAGCTTATGAAACTCCACAATCAAGGTAGAATAGAACAGAGCTCCTTTAAATGTTGCAAAACATTAAAATAAATTCTCTCCATAAAGCGATTAGTGGTTTGGTCCCATGGGTAATCTGGTAATTTCCCTAAATCTTTTCTATCTGTATCAGGCAAAACTTGTCATATAAAGATGAATTTAATGGATATGATGACACATATTTCTTTGTAAGCAGAGAAAACATATCTTATCATATCATAAATTTCTTCCTTTTTATCAGTAACCAATCAAATTGAATCCTACGCGACCCGCAATTACAGAGCAGCCCTCTTTAAAAGTCGCAAACTGTTAGAAAAAAATTCACTGCGTAAAAAGTTATATTCACTGCATTTAGTGGTTTGGTCCCTTGGAAAAAAACATTCCTGAAAAATTTCACTATATATAATAATTAAAGATGACTTATCAATAAATACTAATGAGGTATTTGTTACAGGAGAACGTAAAACACGTCCTTTCAAAAGAGAATATGCAATGGAAAAGATGGATAAGGTGAAATATCGGTTAACCCGAAACTAAGGCATTTATTTTATGTACTGTATTTCGCATTTATTTTATGTAATCTATTATTCAATGTAAAATTAACTTAAAATGGGTAATACGAAAAAATTTCCTCGAAGCGAAAATTTTACTGACATTCTATAGAAACTTCTTTGGATAACACAAAATGCATATAGAATCAACAGAGGCAACTCAAAAACCTGATAAATTTGCGACAGCTTCGAATTTCTTTCTGAGTAGTGAATAGCTGCTGTAAATGCACTAGTGTGTTTTAGACTCGACACCTGGGACAAAGTTTAATAATTTTGTATGTCCATTATGAAGGTTGTTTCCTGCGCTTCATTCAGATTACTGATCTTGTTATTCCTTAATCGGGAATGGCATTCATAATAAAGGCTCTGTGGTCCAGATTCTAGATCTTAAATCAATAAAACAGTGGTTCTCAACCTTTTATGCTTCACGTACCCCCTGGAAATATGTATGTAACTGGAGTACCCCTTATATAAATAGATAAAACTATAGTTATAGTATTTGGGTTGGGTTGTTTTACCTCTGAGCGGCACTTTTTTGCACACCATGGGCTAAATGGCCAGGTCACATGGACCCCGAAGGTTCAGAGAAGGTTGGGGGAGGGGACCCACTGGAACATCTGTTGGGAGACAGATGGTAGCCTCCCGTCAAGGCCATCCAGCGTGTTCTTTAACGTGCACAGGGTATGGCTCTCCCGAACACGGGTCCACGGCTTAACGTCCCATCCGACGGACGGCGGCCTTATCCAAGCCATCGGTGTCCCCTACTGACCGTGGGCAGGGCGGGGAATTTTTGCGGAGATAAATCTCAACGCTGACCCAGCTAGGACTCGAACTTGGGAACTACAGATTACGAGCCTGGCGCGCTACCGACTGAGCCACCCCCACCCCTAATGTTACAAATGAACAGTGCAATGTATTCATAAATATGCGGTTAGCGAGAATTTCTGTTCACACAAAATATTTACACTGGTCCTCTGACTCGTGTTAACTGTTTTTACACTCTATGTCTACAAACTTTAATCGAACACCTCTGGAGTTAAAAAGATTAAAACATGAAGCAGTATTGGGCAAAATTTCAACGACTTTATGCGTAGAAATATTTCGGATGTTTAATTGAGAGGTGTCGAATATATCGAAGGTTGAATAGTTGAATTTGAAAGAATGGTGTTTATGGAAATATCTACGAGTTTGAATTCATAGAAATTTTTCTCGGAAAACGCACATAAATGAGGCAATTAGCAAAATAAATGTTACACCAAATTTGTATTTTTTTTTAACCATTTCTTCCCTAAGTATCAAGGATAGCCTTTCTCTTAACTGGCATAGTGGTTAGGCAGCTAGCGACTGTTCCAGCAAGACAACTTTGTGTGTTGTGTTAGCTCTAACTAAGACAGTGGTCAGCAGTGACTTCGGTCTTAGTAGGGCATGTCCTTGTATAAGAAGGCCTGTATTAAGCTAGGAGTAGCTTCTAGGATTCTTCTCTGTCCTATATGTCGCAAAAATCAAAAAAAAAATCTCGGTTTTCTCATTTCATGTACGGAAGTTATTCTATATTCTTCGATTTTTTTTCAGATACGAAATTTTAATTTTCCTCGCAGTTTCATATGCGAAGCAGACCTTATAACTTGCAAATATTTTTTCTTTAGTGATTTTTCGTGAGAAAGGACATTTTGATCCCAAGAAAGTAGGAAAGACATTATTTTAGTTGGTTTTTATTTTTACCCCTGAGCGGCACTTTTTTGCACACCATGGGCTAAATGGCCAGGTCACAAGAACCCCGAAGGCTCAGAGAAGATTGGGGGAGGGGACCCACTGGAACAACTGTTAGGAGGCAGATGGTAGCCTCCCGTCAAGGCCATCCATTGTGTTCTTTAACGTGCAGAGGGTATGGCTCTCCTGTACACGGGGCCACGGCTTAACGTCCCATCCGACGGACGGCGGCCTTTCCACGCCCATCGGTGTCCCCTACCCACCGTGGGCAGGGCGGGAAGTTTTGCGGAGATAAATCTCAACGCTAACCCAGCTGAGACTCGAACCTGGAAAAGGCAGATTATGAGATTATGAGCCTGGGACGCTACCGACTGAGCCCCCCCTACTCCATTATTTTAATGGAGAGGACAGTGAGTTCCTAACAGTTGGCAGTATATCTCCTTATCTTATTCATCTCTAAATCTTGGGATCTTTGTGACCTGGCTCCAAAGATTTACCCCGGGGGTGGACGGTTCCAAGCTTGATATCTAAAACCTGCTTTGATATGTGAAACAGACGTCTTAGTATGATTTTATTTTAGCTCCATGAGTCACAGTGTTGTCTTACCATAAGTTCTAAAACTCATTTCCAATCTTTGAATATTTTATACTTGCATGAATAATTTTGAGCGTTTCAGTTATGTATATTTTTTACCAAAGTAGCATCTGAACTTTTATGTATTCAACAGGTTTTTTGTTCTGTATGATATCAAAGTTTCATGGGAATATAGAATATAATTATTTTAACTTTCCTCTCTGATGGAGTGCTTTAGTAATTGAGAAAGCCTACTCAAGTCTTATTCTCGACACACACTCCTACTACCTTCCGAAAATTAAATCCTGGGCCAGCCTGGGTTTTTAGATTGTCGTGCGCAAACAAAATCCCGCTCAGTAGTAAAATAACTTAACACTCATTGCTGCAGACAGGCCCGGAAACCAATGTAAGTTGCCTGCGTTGGTTTCTGCACCTCGCAGCATCTTCATCTTTGCCCCTCTTCATCAACACAAAAGAAACGAAACACGGAAACGCAGACATTCTCTAAATATGCTCCGATGAATGACTTACAGATACGCTTAAGTCAACTCTCCACTTGACATTGGGACATGCGTGTTTGTGTCCCGATCATCTGATAGTGCCTTGAGTTTCACTGTGCAAATGCAGGGACAAATAACGCACCGTGGCCGACAGGGTGCTTCTGGTTGCCTAAGCTACTGCGTGTGTCGTGCCGGGCGCGAGCGCACGTCCTCCATCACGTCAGCCGCGAGACGCGCTGCGCATCTGCGGTTCCGAAAAGTTGCCCAGTTCATTGAATCTCAAGCTAAACCAACAGTTGCTCCAGACTGCTAAAGGAGATGGGCAAATATTGTCAGGAAGGCACATTCAGGGGTACAGAGTAGGGGAGGTGGTTGCAAAGAGAGAGGGAGAAAAAGAACGAAAGAATAAGAGGAGGAGGAAAAGAGGGATGAGGGGAGGGATGCACTGAATACCATTGTAGGGGGAAGGAAGATAGAAAGGACCCTTGTTGAACGAAGCGAGGTGATGTGGAGGGAACGCACGTGGGAGATACTGTAATCAAGGTGTGTTGTGTACGAACCACTCGAGTTTTGTGACGACCGTACCTAACATAGAGGGCGCTTTTGCATTCCAGGGACGAAGGGGGGAAGTGGGAGGGGGAGCGTAAAGCAACAGCGGAACGGCTTCCAGTCCATTTACATTTAGGGCGATTTTTCAGGGTTGACTGGGTGCGCAGAATGGGGCGATGGCGGACAGTGGGTCCTCACAATGACTGCTCCCCGAGAGGTTTCGGGCGGCTTGTTCTCTTCAGAGGCCCGTGGACAAAAGACGGAGTGGTGCGGACGGGACACCACTGCGAACTCACCCGAATGCTGCAGTGGCTAACCGGAGTTAGGAACGGTGTGATGATATTTAGTACGTCTCAGATTGTGGAGAAAACCATCCTCCTCGTCTCTGGCGTTCCTCCTTTCGTTTAAGTTGGGACGTAGGTAAAAAAAATAAATACCCCCTCAAGCAGCTGCTTGCCACAGAGGTCTGAAAGGAGCCTGTCAGTTTATATGCCAGAGAAGATTGTCTGTGAGGATGGCAGGACCTCAGCAGAAAACCAACACACACATCCATGCCTTATCCGGGGCTTGAACCCAGGTCCCTTAGATCAGTAGCAGGTAGACGTCTCTTAAACGATGGACGAGGGTGACGAAATTCGGGAAAATCTTACCAGCTAGCAATTTTTTCCACAAGACATATACCACTAAGAGGGAGAGGTGAAATATTTTTCTTGCTTTTATGTGCATTGCAAAAACATGCAACGAAAAGAAATGCCACGGTAAAAAAAATAAAATAAACACTCTCTCAAGCAGCTGCTTGCCACAGAGGTCTGACAGGAGCCTGTCAGTTTATATGCCATAGTAGAAGGTCTGTGAGGATGGCAGGACCTCAGCAGAAAAACGACACAAACGTCCATGCCTTATCCGGGGCTCGAACCCAGGTCCCTTAGATCAGTAGCCAAGGGCCGATAACCATTCGGCCACGGTAAAAGTTAATATTCTTTCCTGAGGAAATATTTTTGCTGTTGGATTTTTTTTTCTGGATCGTTAAAGTAACAAGGCGATGAATTTCCCCAGCCCGGCGATGACAATAAGTATTTTTAAGAGCATTACACTGAGGGATCATTGAATTATGACTGCCCCAACCCATGTTATGTCAATGGGACGCTATCCTCGAAGATCTATAACATTTAAAATAAGCGTTTTATGGGAAAATATGACTAAAGGAAATTAAAAATCTCAATCAGTTCTATCTAAATATTGTTTTTTAGCAATATCCGTTCAACATTTTTTTTTTAGAATAGAATGTAATTTTTATTCAAAAGAGTAAAAATACATTTACAATTTGACCCGCAAAGCTAAATAGCTTATCTGCAGGAAAATGAATAAATTATATTAAACATAGGTCATTCAGCCACAAAAATGGTGTACATCAAATAAATCCACAAAACACAACACATAAAAATCAGCTAACTAGAGAATACCAAATAATTTTTTAATTCCATTTTAAGTGTTCTAAAAGAATCTATATTTAGTAATTCTTTTGGAATAGCATTAAATATAAGTGGTACTTGATATTCGGAGGTATATTTAAAGAGTTAGGGAAGTTTGAACAACCCTAAGACATTTGGACGTCTCGAAAATTTTTTCAGGACACCGGAACAGTTCTGTAAAAACCAAGGGAAATCTCAGAAAATCAGGACGTATTGACACCACTGAAATTGCATCAGACATGCTGAGCCAAGTATAAACGGAAATTGAACATCACGCCACCAATGTCGCAGACATTGGACTCTGTTGAACACAAAAACGAAATTTCAAAAGACAACAACAACAATGCGAAATAAAAGAATTTGCCTTTGAAGTTCATTGAAACCGAAAAAAGTAGCATTATTTGAAATTGTTTCATAAATAACTTCATATTTTAAAAGTGTGTGTAAATAATTTCTTTAACATTCGTTTAATTTTTTGATTAATTTCTTAGAACACATTGCTGCTTTTAAATGCTTTCACCTGCAACATCTGTTTAAATAAAAAAAAATAATAAATACCCCCTCAAGCAGCTGCTTGCCACAGAGGTCTGACAGGAGCCTGTCAGTTTATATGCCAAAGTAGAAGATCTGAGAGGATGGCAGGACCTCAGCAGAATACAACACGAACATCCATGCCTTACCCGGGGATCGAACCCAGGTCCCGTAGATTAGTAGCCAAGCGCGCTAACCACCCGGCCACGGGACGGTTCTGTTTAAATACTGAAAGAATATAGTTGAAAATCGAGATTTTTGAAAATTAGATGAGATAATTTACTTTTAGAACTAAATAAAACTATAAACCTATAAAATGCTTATTTAAAAAGTTGTAAAGTTATCGTCCCATTGACATAACATGGTGCTGAGTGGTCATAATTCAACAATCACTCAGTATATGTTGTCATGGAGATGGAGATTTTAGATGTCAGGTTGTGAAGCAAGAAAAATCATCAAATACAATATCCCTTTCGGAACTAGTTAAAACTCGTCAACATTTAATGGGGCGAGGGTGGCTCAGTCGGTAGCGCGCCAGACTCGTAATCTCTAGTTCCCAGGTTCGAGTCCCGGCTGGGTCAGGGTTGAGATTTATCTCCGCAAAATTCCCGCCCTACCCACAGTCAGTAGGGAACACCGATGGGCTTGGAAAGGCCGCCGTCCGTCGGATGGGACGTTAAGCAATGGTCCCGTTTTCGGGCGAGTCATACCCTGTGCTAGTTAAAGAACATGCTGGATGGCCTTGACGTTAGGCTACCATCTGTACCAACAACTGTTCCAGTGGGTTCCCTCTCTCAACCTTCTCTGAGTCTTCGGGTAGTAGTAACCCAAGTCAGCATTTAATAAACTTATAACGTTACTTACTGATAGAGTCGGTTGAGTTTCCATTAATAAGCTCGTGAACCATTCGTACTGTTCTCCTCTCTCTCGGTTCCTAGCTTAAAATACAAGACCATTATAACCTTTTTTAAGGCGATATATTTCGTGCATAATTAAATATAAAAAGCAACTGCGTGTCCAAAGTGTCAAGAAGCTCTTTTGAAATTTCGTTTTGTGTTCAACAGACACACTGCGACATTGGTGGCGTAATGTTCAATTTCCATTTATCAGCATGTCTAATGTAATTTGGGTGGTGCAATATGTCCTGATTTTCTGAGATTTCCCTTGGTTTTTACAGAACTGTTTCTGTGGCATGCAAATTTTTCTCGAAGCGTCCAAATGTCTCGGTGTTTTGTGCCCCTCAATTTTTTTTTAAATGTTTAGGTTTTATTCTCACCCTTAATTTTTTTTAAATGTTTCGGTTTTTTTCTGACCCTAAATTTTTTTTCCAAACGTTTTTTTTGTGTGTGTGTATCCCTAAATTTCCCCCCCCAAATAGTTCAGTTTTTTTTTTTGTGTCCCTAAAAATTTTCCCCAAATGTTTTGTTTTTTTCTGTCCCTAATTTTTCCCAAATGTTTCGATAATTTGTGTCCCTAAATTTTCCCCCAAATATTTCAGATTTTTCTGTTCCTTTTTTTCTGTTCCTAAATTTTTTTTTTTTACAAATGTTTCGGTTTTTCGTGACGATATACAGTTGGCTCTCGGTTTACTTGGATTTAATTAACACGTTTTTGGAATTAACACTCTCACTGTATTCGCACCTTTTATTTAATATAGTGGATTTTTTTTTGTGGAATAAAACAGTTTGCACTGAACCCCAATAGTTGGTGAACACTGATGGAGTAGTTGATTGCTGTCGACGAGGAACGAACTTTACCGCAAGAATCGCACGTGAGGTCTTCGAATAGCCGTACCACGAGAAAAGTAACATCTCTACAAGACGCTCCCGGTAGCATTAGAAGCCACACCCCTCTGTGATAAGGCTTACTAGGGTGAACTCTGTGCAGCATAACTGTGCAGTCTGTACTTCATTCATTTACAGTGGGCGAATTATTGCTTCTGCCCCTAAGGGGAATTTTATTTCATGCCTATTACCCAATGGTATTACTTAAATTCAATTAAATTTTAGTTGAAGTTTCCTATGAGGTTATCCTTCCCAGAAGAAATGTTCCAGTTTCAGTAAACTGAAATCGGAACCATAACTGTCCCGATTTCAAAATGCTGAAACCTGAACATTTACAAATGTCCCGTTTTTCATCAATCTGCATCTGGACACCCTAGATATAAGACTTTTAACAGCTGCGGTGATTCTTTCGTTCAAATGCTATAAATAACGTTTTTTTTTCCCGGAATAAACGATGTCTCTAATGTATCTCCCCCAAGAGAGTAGTCCAATGGTGTCGGGACTTTTCGAGGACCACCAGAGGCTGTCCACCTTTACTAATTTGGAGATTTTTAAATTTGGCATTTAGGACATGTGGTGCTAATGTAAATCCACTTCGTCGTAACTTCCAGCGTGTTCTTTAACGTTTAACACATCCAGCGTGTTCTTTAACGTGCACAGGGTATGGCTCTCCCGTACACGGGGCCACGGCTTAACGTCCCATCCGACGGACGGTGGTCTTTCCAAGCCCATCGGTGTCCCCTACTGACCGTGGGCAGGGCGGACAATTTTGCGGAGATAAATCTCAACGCTGACCCAGCTGGGACTCGAACCTGGGAACTACAGATTACGAGCCTGGCGCGCTACCGACTGAGCCACCCCCGCCCCCCTGTATGTCGAAGATACCGATGAATGGCTGCAAAATTATGTCTAGCTGAACATCATCAATGCGGAAAACTCTACAAATATGAATGTCTTCGATTTCAGCGTTGGAGAACCGATTATTCATGGTCAAGGTAACAAACAACACGTGGATTGACAAATAACAACAAGACTAGATTCACTCACATGTAGCTTCAGAACATTTCATTAACAGATCAACTTTCAACCCGCTTTATGTAGAAAGGAATGAAGCTCACTGCAGTGAAATTCATTTGTCGTAATTACGCAAGTGTGAAAATATCCACCCACCGCCTCCCTGACTCGAACTCGGGATCTTTTGGTAAAAGCCCCAGTTGCTTTACCATTTGAACTAAGGCGGTGCAATTCACACTTGCCTAAGAAAGGTTTTGATGGATGTGCTGTGAAGCTTTCACCATGTAATTCTGAATGTCGGGGCTCGTTTGTAATTTATACCGAGGATAACCAAGCTTTTATAACTAATTGCAAGTAATATACTTTGGGTTATTCAGATGCTCAGCGTCGAAGTTCAAGATCGAAATTACCTCTCTGCCGTAGGCCGGAAACTAATCTGATGGAAAAGATCCTCCCTTAAAGAATTTCTTTTTCAACTGTGGCTTTATTACGCTTAACCACGAAACCCAACGAAAAACAGGACGCGAATCCTCAACTCGCTAGAAAGCTTCCACGAGAACTCTTTTACATTGCGAATGTATCAGTGTAAAGGAAATTATGATTCATTGGGTACTTTGAAATATTCAGAAATTAAAATCATCATTTTAAATTTCTCATTTGCATCAACTCTCCGTAATAATAATTGACGTCATAAGAAGTATTGTTACGACAGAAGAACGTGTTGTGACTCAGCGAAGTCACGTGTTGTGCCTCAGTGTGATAATTATGTCACTAACTTATTAGAACGATAGATTTAGAAAAAGAACGAAGAAGCAAACTCGGAGAAGTTTTCAGTAGTAAAAAGTGTCTACTTGTTTTCTTTTAGTGAGGTTACTGTTATATGAATCTGAGTGAAAAGGTAGCTTATATTTTGTTTACGCTTAAGTGAAGATTATTCAAGAGACATGGTAGGGGCGGGGGTGGCTCAGTCGGTAGCGCGCCAGTCTCGTAATTTGCAGTTCCCAGGTGCGAGTCCCAACTGGGTCAGCGTTGAGACTTATCTCCGCAAAACTCTCCGCCCTGCCCACGGTCAGTAGGGGACACCGATGGGCTTGGAAAGACCGCCGTCCGTCGTATGGGACGTTAAGCCGTGGCCCCGTGTGCGGGAGACCCATACCCTGTGCACGCTAAAGAACACGCTGGATGGCCTTGACGGGAGGCTACCATCTGTCTCCCAACAGCTGTTCCAGTGGGTCCCCTCCCCCAACCTTCTCTGAGCCTTCGGGGTCCATGTGACCTGGCCATTTAGCCCATGGTGTGCAAAAAAGTGCCGCTCAGAGGTCAAACAACCCAACTCAAGAGACATGGCAATCAAATCGAAGAGGCAATATGTTAATCTAGCAAGCAAAGCTGTCCTTAACTTCTCTGTAGGAAGAGTTCATCGTCTGATGCGTGGTATTCTTAATGTTTAAGATGAAGCTTATCATTAGTGATCAGAAATATTTATTTTATTTTATTTTAATTCCATTACTGATCAGAAGCCAACAGGAAAAGCAAAAAGGGTTCAGTGTTAGCATAATCTACAATAAGAATTGATAATGCTTGAGGGGTATTTTTTAAGGTTGGGTTGTTTTACCTCTGAACGGCACTTTTTTGCACATCATGGGCTAAATGGTCAGATCACATGGACCCCGAAGGCTCAGAGAAGGTTGTGTGAGACTGGAACAGATGTTGGGAGATAGACGGTAGCCTACCGTCAAGGCCATCCAGCGAGTTCTTTAACGTGCACGGGGTATGGCTCTCCCGCACACGGGGCCACGGCTTAACGTCCCATCCGATGGACGGCGGCCTTTCCAAGTCCATCGGTGTCCCCTACTGACCGTGGGCAGGGCGGGGAATTTTGCGGAGATAAATCTCAACGCTGACTCAGCTGGGACTCGAACCTGGGAACTACAGATTGCGAGCCTGGCGCGCTACCGACTGAGCCCCCCCCCCCTCCCCCTGCCCCATTTTTTTGTTTTTTTAGATAAACCTTGGTAACTTATAGGTATTTCGACAAAGAAACTTGCGTTGCTTGTTAAATGTTTAAATAAGGTTCATTTGTGCTTTAAATGGATATTAAAGAAATTGTAGTTCGGATATTTGAAGCATAGTTAAAGAGATGTATGAAATTCTTTTATGATTTGACTTCAGACTGATGAAGACAGGAATTTGTGTTTAGATGAAATTGCTATGTATATGTGGTCTTATGTCTTTGTAATAAATTAGTTTATTTTAATTTTGCTGGTAAGCATTCTTTTGAACTCACGCTCAGTTTTCTATTTAAAATTTCTAACAGTATTTATTTCTTGCCTAAGGCGTGGAATTGTTTACTGGCGGAGTATTTACATCTGCGATTTGTTCTTGCTAGAACCTCAGGTGGGTGTGACATTCTTTGATCTTTAGATTTTGTCTTTCCATTCTTTATGTTAAATAGAGTTTATAGGAATGAATTACAAAATAGTACATTGGTTTATTCATTCGGAACATTTTAAAGTGACACGGAACATTAAACCAGAAACGTGTTTCAATATATTCGCTCAAAACCAGTGGGAAAGCATGAATGGAAGAAATTGAGTCAACGAGGCTATGGGTTGTGTTATCTCTGAGCGGCACTTTTTTGCACACAATGGGCTAAATGACCAGATCACAATGACCCCGAAGACTCAGAGAAGGTTGGGGGAAGTGGACACCTGGATAGCTGTTGGAAGACAGATTGTAGACTCCCCTCAAAGCCATCCAGTGTGTTCTTTAACGTGCACAGGGTATGACTCTCTCCCGTACATGGGCCACGATTTAACGGCCCATCCGACGGACGGCTGCCTTTCCAAGCCCAACGGTTTCCCCTACTGACCGTGGGCAGGGCGGGGAGTTTTGAAGAGATAAATCTCAATGCTGACCCAGCTGGGACTCGAATCTCGGAACTGCAGATTTCGAGCCTGGCGCGCTACCGACTGAGCCACCCCCTTCCACCAACGAGAACATGCTGTTGAGACATCTGTGATATTCAGAAATCTTTGGTTTTCTTTTTGTGATAATAATCACTTATCAATCAACCAATGATCTATGAGGCCATTGGTTTATTGGCAAACAAATGATAGTTCAATTTACCAATAGCCTATGAGAACTATTGCTTCGTCAGGTATTGTAGGAAACAACTATCCATAACTTTTGCATTTGAACTCTGATTTTAAGGGTCTTGGAATAATAGGAATTATCAGAAATCAGGATAGGCCGAAATTATTACTAAAAGGAATACGATAAGTTATGTTCTGACATGTCTACTTAGAGTAGTTGTAAAAGAGCATTAGTAGGGAGAAAAATTCAATCAGGTCAATTCAGTGACGTAACTAGACCGGGACAGGGCCAGAGACAGGGTGATTTTGCAACAAAATATTCAAGAAGGAATTAATAAACCCAAAAACAATTAGGGAAAAATCAAAATGTACAGAAATGCAGAAACAGACCTCTTATATCCCCCCCCCACAGGTGCACGTAGTAGGGGTCCGGTAAGGGTGTGTAGTAGGGGTCCACAGGAAAGTTGTGTGGTGAATTTTAATCGACACGAAAAATAAAAATAACACAGGTGAAAAAGCACAGGTGTAACAGGCGAAAACGAATCGGAATGTAGAAAGCTTTTTCATGAAAATTAATTATCCATCGACAGAGGAAAAATAAATAAATTTTTATTATTTCCATAATTCTTTAGTCGCGGATTTTGATATATATATGTACAACAAAAAGTTCAGAGAAAAATTTAAAATCCCAAAAAGAGTTGGGGAAAAATAAAAATATACCGAAATACAGAAACAGACCTCTCTATTTTCCCCCCACAGATACATTCATGTTAATAAAATTTTGACAGAAGTTTTCAGTCGTAACGATCAGTTAAAAGTTGTTATCGCATTTGACACATTCACAAGCAAATGACAAAAGAAGTAATTGGAAGATAAAACAATGAAACATTATTTTACAGAACTGATGAAAGACTAGAATTCATTGCAGGGAGAAAAAATGTTTTCACGATATCAGATGACTTTCACTGTATTCAATGCATTTCTAGGGAGCAAAGTTAGACAGTTGGCTTTTCTGCTGTGTAATTTGATGAATTTGCTGATACCTATTTTAATTGTGCCGTCCCGTGGCCGAGTGGTTAGCGCGCTTGGCTACTGATCTAAGGGACCTGGGTTCGAGTCCCGGATAAGGCATGGACGTTTGTGATGTTTTTCTGCTGAGGTCCTGCCATCCTCTCAGATCTCCTACTGTGGCATATAAACTGACAGGCTCTTGTCAGACCTCTGTGGCAAGCAGCTGCTTGAGGGGGTATTTATTATTTTTATTTATTATATTTTAATTAGAACGAAAATGATGCAAAATGAATTTGAAAAATGCTGACCTGTATCAGATAAATTCCAGCAATTATAAGCTTACATTTATATACACAGTCGTATCAGAATAATATGACCACCTATTATAAATATACTATGGTAGGTGGTCATATTATTCTGATACGACTGTGTATATACCTGCATTATCAAGGAAAATAATATTGAAATATATTCAATATATAATCAAATATTCACATTTTTCTCTCCGTTTTAGATGTTTTAAAAGATTTCTTGAAAAATGAGTGAAATATGCAAAAGTTGAAAAATCTTTGGCCTCAGTTACCTTTAGTAGAATTCTCAAAGGGGTGAAATATGCACAAGTTGAAAAATCGTTGCTTCAAATTACCTTTAGTGGAATTCTCAAAGGGGTGAAATATGCACAAGTTGAAAAATCGTTGGCTCAAATTACCTTTAGTGGAATTCTCAAAGGGGTGAAATATGCACAAGTTGAAAAATCGTTGGCCTCCATTACCTTTAGTGGAATTCTCAAAGGGGTGATATATGCACAAGTTGAAAAATCGTTGGCTTCCATTACCTTTAATGGAATTCTCAAAGGGGTGAAATATGCACAAGTTGAAAAATCGTTGGCCTCCATTACCTTTAGTGGAATTCTCAAAGGGGTGAAATATGCACAAGTTGAAAAATCGTTGGCCTCCATTACCTTTAGTGGAATTCTCAAAGGGGTGAATGGCCCCCTTAGCATCCACCCCTACCACAGACACGACTCTTCTTCTGTCACATGAATAGGAAGTTGAAAAATAAACGAAAATATTTGTAATGGATATTGCGACTTTGTGCTTTGACGTTAAAGAACACTCTGAATGGCCTTGAAAGAGATTTCCATCTGTTTCTTAACAGCTGTCTAGTGAATCCCTTTCCCAGCCTTTCTCGAGCCCTTGCGAACTGGCCATCTAGCCCATTGTATACAAAAAATTAAATTTATTTACAAAAAATTATATTAATTTAAAGATGGAAGGGCCAGACTAAGAGTTCCAGTCACGGGAGCCGAGGCTGTCTATGTTTGGGCGGGTGTCATCCACGACATTTTGATTCGGCCATCCTGCTGCCTCCCCGAATCAAAATAAAAAAATATACCCCCTCACAACAGGCAGATTTATCGGGTATTTCTTGAAGAAACGTTGCCGGGACTGCTGGAAGATTTTCCCATGGCTATTCGCAGACGAATGTAGTTTCAACACGACAGAGCGTCAGCACACTTCAGCAATGATGTGTGGGATTTTCTGAACGCCACTTTTGGGAGCCAATGAATAGGCCGGGGTGAACCCGTCACCTGGCCACCAAGATCACCTGATTTAACATGTATCGATTTCTTCCTCTGGGGACACATGAAGATCCTCGTGTTCGAGACTCCCGTTGACTCAGATGAAGACCGCGTCGCAAGAATCGCTGTCGCCGTTGCAACTGTTCACGAAATCCGGGAATCTTTCAACATGTATGGCAATAAATTTTTCGACGTTGTCATGCATGCAATGCTGTTCCCTGTAGCAACTTTCAGCACTTTCTTTAAATAAACGTGTTGTTCACACTTGTTTCCATTCATTTATGTACCAGCTTCAACGATATGGGAATCTCGTACACGAGGTCTGTCAGCACTTTCTGTCAGCGCCTTCTGGCACCAAAGGGTTACATCAGCGGACATACATTGAAAGACGAAAAAGGTTTATCTTGGTGTTCCCTATCTCCCTTTGAAATCTGTACAGAGAGTTTTGAAACACCCTGTAGAAAAGTCCTGTAGTGACATATCAGGCCAATACGGTGCATGAGCCATGACAGTGGATTTCTTTTTGCCATCTTAAAGCAAAATTTAATGTTCACTCACTGCTTATCCATCCCAGATTAACTAAATCGAGTCAAATACAAATGGAGGAAAAGACATCAATGGAGAATCGTGCTGCATTTCCTTTGATAACAATGCATGTTCCAGAATTTGCATAGACATTGGGAATTGAGTCTGCTTTGTGCATATATAGGCGAAAGTACATATACAACTCTTAATTAAAAAGGAAAAATATCAATCTTGAAACTTTTGGGTTGTGTTGTTTCCACCTGTGAGCTGCACTTTTTTTGCACACGATGGTTAATGAGGAAGTCACAAGGATCCAAAGGGTTCAGAGAAGGTTGGGGAAGGGGACTCATTGGATGGCTGTTAGGAGACAGGTGGTAGCCTTCCACCAAGGCAATCCAACGGGTTTTTTAACGTACACAGGGCATGACTCTCCCGCACCCACGGTTTAATGTCCTGTCCGACCGACAGAGGCCTTTTTTCACAGAAAAATCCTGTACCAAGGGTATAGTGGAGATTTAGTGGAGATAATCTCAACACTGGCTAAACTGAGAGTCGACCCTAGGAACTGCAGATTATCAAACTGGAACTCTACCAGATAAGCCAACTGACTATAGTATGTAAAATGCGATGCAGAAGAGTCATATGAAAATGAATGGCTCTCGCAGCGATATATGCGAATGCATCGGACGTTTATTAGCATTGATCCTGGAGTTTTGTGACCAGGACTTTTGAGAGAGAGAAAGTGCCTAGGACTTTTGACGCATACTTTTTATCATCAGTACATTTGGGGACATATGTGTAACAGTGCAATTATCATCAGAAGCTTGGAAAGGCCATTGTCCATTGGGTGGGGTGTTAAGCTATGTCCCTACATACAGGAGAGCCATACTCTGTGCACATTAAGGAACACGCTGGATGGCCTTGATGAGAGTATACCATCTGTCTTCGACAGTATGGGGATTACAGAAAGAAACCTTAGAACAGGTAAGGATTGAAACTCCAACCTGGGAACTGCACATTTAGAGCTTTAGGTGTTGCCGACTGGACCAATCCCTACCCAAAAAATTTCGGGATTAACAGCTAGAGGACTATTTCGCGCTCGCTTTAAGATTGAAAAATCTATCTATGTAAGACTATTTGTGAACAGCCTTTTTAGTCCTCAGTTGCAGAAAGCCACAGAGACAAGAAACATTTTGTGGATGGGCACAAAATTGTGAGAGAAAAAAAATGGATGAAGGAAAAATCGAAATGACTGCTATATCTTTCGTGTATTTCTATATTGCATATAATTGCATGTAGTGCAACAATAAAATGGCTTAAAAACAATTGAATGCACAAAAAAGTTTCTTAAATCTCAGTCTCTTCAGTTTTTTCTTTTCTCCTTTAGAATTTTAAGAGCTTCAAGAGAGCCCTGTTAGAATTCTATCCTTTTCCACCTGCCTGAGGAGCACAAAACAAAGAAGCATCAATATGAAGTTGATTGATTTTGGTGTTTTTAGACGTTTATATGACTTGCAGCTGCACCAGGAACATTTTTTCTTTACATGTTTTTCAATGAAACAAATCATTTCTTAAACAGATAAAGAATTGCTTCGCATTCTGCACCTCTTGGTAACAACTGCTTTTACGTATTTCTATTCGGTTAATAGCAGAAAAACACTGATCAACGATATTCATGCATTTAAAAAAAAATTAATAGTTTCCACGCTTGCAGAAACATTCCTAGAAGTGTAAGTTATATAACCATTTACTATATTGCATTTTGAATATTAATTTATAGTTAAATTATTAACTTTATTGACGGTAACTAAGATTTATAATATTAATATTTAAATTATATTAATAAATAAATTATTAATATATATATTATTTAGGCAGTGAGAAAGGAAAAAAATGAAATAATGGATCAAACAAAAATATATATCCAAAGAGATTATTAATTATAATTTATTTGAAAATGTTAATTAAATTAAATTAGCAAATTATACTGGCTTCCAAAAATTAAGGGAAAATATGAAAACACTTTGGATCTAGTGCAAGGAATCGGAAGGTAAGTGTATAATAAATGCATGAATAACAGTTCAGAAATGGAATAACACTTTGAATTCCAAAAAATATATTCTAATACACTGCATGGTAAAAGCCAACTAAGTAGCGCAAGTGGTTCGATATGGAGTATGGTCACCTTTTACCGCTATGCAGGCCTCTCAGCAATGTCTCTTGCTGGTGATAAGACTGTCCAGCAGAGCTGTGGATAGTAATTTCAACTGCTCCTCCAAACCGCAATGAAGCTCCAGGAGGTTCGCAGGAGCAAGATTCAAGGAAGCACCCATCTCCATGGAGCAGGGGTGGGCAAATAGCGGCTCGCGAGTCACATTCGGCCAGCTAAGAGTTTTTGTGGCCCGCCAAGACAGTCAGAAAAATCCACCTTGAACCGAGATTTCCTTCCCGTGCGCGACCGAAGATTCGTCTCGTATTTTCCACTAGGACGGCCACGTCAATACGCATGCGCAGTGTAGATACGAAAACAATTGCCCACCCCTGCCCTAGAGCATTCCACACATTAGATTTAGATCAGGAGAGAGGCTGGCCAATCGACAAGGTGAGCAGTGCTCTTCAAATAGCAATCGGCAAAATTCTCCGTCCTGCCCACGGTTAGTAGGGTACACCGATGGGCTTGGAAAGACCTCCGTCCGTCGGATGGGATGTTAAGCCGTGGCTCCGTGTGTGGAGAGAGCCATACCCTGTGCACATTTAAGAACACACAGGATGGCCTTGACGGGAGGCTACCATCTGTCTCCCAACAGCTCTTCCAGTGGGTCCCCTCTCCCAACCTTCTCTGAGCCTTCGGGGTCCATGTGACCTGGCCATTTAGCCCATTGTGTGCAAAAAAGTGCCGCTCAGAAGTAAAACAACCCAACAACAGTGTAGGAGGAAGATATACATTGCACCCTCTTATGGTCGCATTATGAAGGCTAAAAATTTCATTTTTGTACCTATGACCAATAATGTAGCCTTTTGGTAGTACATACAGATCTTTGTGGTAACCCAAAGATATTTCTCCCCAAATAATGGTATTACCACTATAAATAAATAAATAAATACCCCCTCAAGCAGCTGCTTACCACAGAGGTCTGACAGGAGCCTGTCAGTTTATATGCCACAGTAGAAGGTCTGTGAGGATGGCAGGACCTCAGCAGAAAAACAACACACACAACCATGCCTTACCCGGGGCTCGAACCCAGGTCCCTTAGATCAGTACAGTAGGTATATTTGTATAACGATAGCATTCCTTGTTCCCTCCTTATGAATGATGCCGCAAATCACTGTGCAGGGCAAATCTCGATCCATCCATGAAGAGAATGTACTGCCATTGCTCCTGGGTCAAGTTGACGATGTTTGCACCAGTTTAGATGGGACATCATTGGCCACCTAGCATAGAGGCATACTTCATGAAATCTTTGGCGTATGGTGGTACCATCTGTCTCCCAACAGCTGCTCGAGTGGGTCCCCTCCCTTAACCTTCTCTGAGCCTTCGTGGACCTTGTGACCTGGTCATTTAGCCCATTGTGTGGGGAAAAAGTTCCGCTCAGAGGTTAAACAACCCAGCCCAATGTACGGTGGTAGTGGATATCACCGTTTCACTCATTGCTACTGAGGTCCGATCAGAGTTGACATGGTGTTGACATCCTGGTCCTCCGTTTGCATAACACCAGATTGAGGTCCTCTGTTGGGGATTGTTATCTATCCGAGTCCACTGCTGAATCATGTGGATTCAGTTTGTCCTCGTTTGCCGAAAGTCAACCTTGTAGTTGTACTGCACCAAAAAATTAAAATAGAAGCTGCACTTCACAAAAGTGCTTTAAAGCTCAGGCAGTTAGATGCAGCTTGAACTTATATATTGGACGTAACTCAAAGATGCCCATTAAGAGCAAGCTACTCATACTTAAGACTATGCTAAGACCTACCATCCCATATGCATTCCCAGTATGGGCGTATGCGAGTAAGAGAACTGTAAACCCACTACTGACTTTTCAGAATGAATGCCTAAGATCTGTTATTGACGCCCCATGATACGTAAGAAACATCAACATTCAGAAAGACCTGCAAATTGAAACATCACCATATTCATCAAAAAAGAAAAATGCTACAGATTTCTTCAAAATTATTGGAAACAATCCATATGAGTTTATTCAAAAAAATCGCCCAATAGTCAAACAACTTTTTCTGTGATACTTTACTACGGACCTAAGTCTATTTTGGCAATTGAGACAAATCTATATTTCTTCTTATTAAAATAATTTGTCATTAGTACCACTCGGCCCAATCATTTATTAGTTTTGAAACTTAATCATGTTCGTAATAGTCAGAAAACAGCCCTAGCCTTTCGTGTTCATGCCCATGTGAATGTGGTTTAGCCAGTTGTCATTCTTGACAGAACTTTTTTGTTCTGTGATGAATGACAAGAATGATGAATTTCAAGTTCCATTAGTGGGTGAAGTAAGATGGATGAGGTTAAGGGTTGGATTAAGTCGGTACTCAGTTACATCACATCACGAAATCCGATAGTTGATAAATGTTTCAAATGCATAAAAATTCAAAATAATTTTTGACATATACATTTGTGGAAAAATGGCGGTTGGAATCTCAAACCTCCCCCATGAATACGTCGCTGAACCTCATATAACAGGGATTGAACATCGGCGTCTCTCAGCTGTCTAAAGCACGGCTTTTCACACAGGTTTTTCGCTATGAGTTTTTCAGCTTAAAATTCAACTGTGAAAAAACTTTTTCCTTAATTATTTTCATTAAAAACGAGGTTTAGAAAGTGCGAATCGTAATGTTTCTTCAATACCTATCCAACCCAAAAAGAAATTTTAAAATATCTCTAAAAAAAAAACCTTGGAATATCTACAGGTGGACAGCTGGCAGACAACTAGGTCAAAATATTAATAACGTTTTTTTCTTTAAAATGTACTAAAAAAGATGAAAAGAAAACATTGAAGATGAACATAGCAGAAAATAACTAAGTCTCAGATGAAAGGAAACACTGAAGAATGAACTTAGAAAATGACTGAAAAAGTCCAAATGAAAGAAAACACTGAAGAATGAACAAAAAGCAGAATATATCTAAAAACGTTTCAGATTAAAGAAAACGTCGAAATACTAAAGATAAACTAAGTAGAAAATAATCCAAATGAAAATCTCAAATAAAAGAAAACAATGAAGATTAAATTAACTTAGCAGAAAACATCTGAAAAAGTTTCACATGAAAACAACATTGAAGAATGAACTTGTTGAAACTATCTGTTCAGTTTCAGATTTAAGAAAACACTGAAAATGAACTTAGGAGAAAAAATTTTGAAAAAAGTCTCACATGGAAAGAAACACTGAAAAATAACTTAGTAGAAAGCAGCTAAAAGAAAAGTCCAGATGAAAGAAAACTGAAGATGAACTTAGCAGAAAATATCTAAAAAAAGTTTCAGATTAAAGAAAACATTGAAACCCTGACGATGAACTAAGTAGAAAATAACTAAAAAATCTCAGATGAAAGAAAACACTGAATATTAACTTAGCAGAAAATATGTAAAAAGTCTCAGATGAGAAAAAAACTGAAGAATGAACTTATTGTAACTATCTATAAAGTCTCAGATTTAAGAAAACAAAGATGAAATTAGTAAAAAATAACAAAAAAGAGCTCAGATGAAAGAAAACACTGAAGATGAATTTAGTAGAAAATAACTCAAGTCTCAGATGACAGAAAATATGGCAGATAAACGTAGCAGAAAATAACAAAAAAAAAAGTCTCAGACGAAAGAAAACACCGAAGATAAACTTAGTAGAAAATAACTAAAAGAAGAGAGAGGAAGACATATTCTATTTTTTAATCTTTTTTCCCTTTTGTTTTTAAATGTCAATAATAAATGTTTTTTATTCTTTCAGTTGCTTCAATGACGCCAGTTTCAGTGTGAAGATGAAATTTCTTTTGAGCAGTTAATCCCATTGCATCTAGGATATTTGTTGTGTAAAGATGTGGATTTGTTTCGTAGTTTACCGCATTGTTTTCGTATACTATTGGTCCAATCGACTCAGGCGAATATGAAACGCTCTTTTTTCAAAAAAAAATAACTTTTGTGATCTTCCAAATTTAGTATTCTCTAACGGTGGATATTAAAAATAGCGAAAGGTTTGAAAAATGTGAATAGTATTAATCTATTATTATTACGCAACCAGAAAAGGAATATTTTTCTCTTTCTTAAAGCAGCTATTTTTGAATTTGCGCCTTTTGTGATCGAGTTGGGAAGTAAACAAAAGAAAGAAGATACCAATTTGGTCCGTTTAGTTTCCTTTTTGATAGTTTTGAGGCCATTCTGAGGTTCAGTTTGAAGTGTCTTTGCTGTATAATTTTACATTTGCTGCACGAATGTCGGATAATCTGGTAAAGATCAAGACACTTAAACAGGATATTGCAAATATTTTGATTAGAAATAAATCTTCAGGAATGATGATTCTGATATTAGAAGTTTAAATAGTATGATCTTGCAGGTCACTTATATGGAATTTGATCATCAGTATGATCTCCAGAATCTTGTACAAACTGATGACTACGATCTCAAAATGATGGTTTTAAAACAGTTACTAGGAAAATATCAATGAAGAGGCGAAGGTCCTCTGCAACTAAACAGGAAAACTTTTCCTCTAAAGGTAGATTTGATTGACTAGCACAAATTGGAAACGATATTGATTCTGAAAACCAAAATATTGAAGACATGGATAAAACTCCACAGACAAAAGAAGAAAGAAAATGCTGTTAGGCAGGATAACCAAGTTCTGTCAGAATTCCGCCGCTTATAATCCGTAACAAAAGTAACTGGATTAAGCAAAATAAAACATTTCTTGAAAAAGCTGTAGGAAAATTCCATGCTAAAATATCCGGCGAGACTATAAGGGTTCAAAACACCTGTTTTGAAGATTCTCGAAAGTTTAGTAATATTCTTGAAGAAAGAATGTAGGATTTTATACCTACAAGTTACATGATAAGAATACCTTGAAGGTTTTTATTAAAAAAACTTACCCAGTGATACTCCTATTCAGGATATTATGCAGGAACTAATCAGCAGAAATATACCTGTAATAAAAATCACACAATTCACCCAAGGAGACGAGAAGACATTGCTACCAAACTACTTTGTAAAAGTAAAAGATCTGTCTCAGTAAAAACTGAAAGGAGCAAAGAAAGGAAGGAAATCTTTAATATTTCTTTCCTGTTCAGTCTGATATTTTCAGTTGAATCCTACAAAAAGAAAAGTGGTCCATCACAGTGTCACATACGTCAACGTTACTTCAACACGCAACCCTACTGCTTCAACGAGCCAAGATGTGTGATCATGTGTGTCATCATCTTACGACTCAATGCAATAGGGATCCGAAAGATGGAGATCCTAACTGAGTGAACTGTGGGGTTCACATACTGAAAATTATAAAAGATGCCCTGCTTTCCCTAAGCCTAACCCGAAAGAAGACAATACAAAAAATGACAAAGGTGGGTTGGGTTCTTTTACCTCTGAGCGGCACTTTTTTGCACACAATGGGCTAAATGGCCAGGTCACATGGACCCCGAAGGCTCAGAGAAAGTTGGGGGAGGGGACCCACTGGAATGACAAAGGTGAGAAGAAACTCTCGACCTACTAAGCAAATTAATAACATACAGCCAGGAAAATCTTATGATAAAACTGGGAGAAATCAGACTGAGCTTTCCACAAGTTCTGATAATTCTAAGCCAACATTCTTTGTTCCAAATTTTATACTATACAAAATGCATTCCACTACTCAACAAGTTGCTGTTCTTAGTGTAACAGTAAAAGGAAAACAAACTGAAAAAAATATGTTACCAAAAGTTCTGCAGCAAAAAATATTTCTATCACTCGCAAAACAGCAAATCATGACTTAAAATTTTTAGAAGCTGCAAAGGAAATTGTTGAATTGTTTGATGGTTTTAGTTTTACAGAACTTTTTAATTTCATTAAATCAATTACCTGTGATTTCAAATCTGCGAAGACAAATGTGCCATTGTATTCAAAGTGTATTCAAATATATCAATAATTTCTGTTCGAATCATGGCCAATAATTCTAATGGGGGAGCAACTTTCGATTGTTTACTGGAATACCAACAGGGTGAAACAAGACTTCGAAGAACTGAAGCATTTCTTGTTTGAGTACAACATTGATATCACACTCTTTGGTGAAACACACTTGAAACCTGTGAGTCTGACTTCATAACAAAGGAGGATTTGGGTTGGGTTGTTTTACCTCTGAGCGGCACTTTTTTGCACACCAAGGGCTAAATGGCCAGGTCACATGGACCCAGAAGGCTCAGAGAAGGCTGGGGGAGGGAACCCACTGGAACAGCTGTTGGGAGACAGATGGTTGCCTCCCGTCAAGGCCATCCAGCGTGTTCTTTAACGTGCACAGGCTATGGCTCTCCCGCACACGGGGTCCATTCGACGTCCTATTCGACGGACGGCGGCCTTTCCAAGCCCATCGGTGTCCCCTACTGACCGTGGGCATGGCGGGGAATTTTGCGGAGAAACAAAGGAGGCCTTTCTTATTATAGGATATTTCAAGCATCGCGAATTTCCCCTTGGCAATCTTGTCACTCTGGAGGCCACAGCTGTTTGTCTTGAAGATTCACAATACGGACATATTCTGCTAATAAGTGCGTACAAACTTCCGAAATCTCTTCTCTGCACTGCAGATATGATTCCTTCTTTATAAATAATTTCCCAACTCTTGTGGCTGGGGATTTAAACTCAAAGCATGCCAACTACCAGCTGACATAGCAAAAGATCAAATGCAAACGGTAGATTTTTATTTAACTACTCCGTTAAAAATGGTATTATAGTGGATGCACCACAAGTCCCGACTTACTTTCCCCATGTCAGTCATTTTAGACCAGATGTGTTGGACATTGTTCTTCATAAAAAATTCTTTCTTTACTACATTCTGCAAGTTTTAAGCAACCTGTCATCAGATCACAACCCGGTGTTGCTCAAATTAGACTTACAGGGTATACGGGACATTCTCACTCGCAACAAAGTAAACTGGGATAGATTTTGTATTATTCTTAATAAAATACTCCCTGGTACATTTAAAACCCAAACACAAAAATCTGGATGCTGAAATTACGAATCTCAATGGGGCAATTCGAGACGCACTTCAGAAATTAAAAAAAAAGGAAATTGTGCATAAAAGGGAACTCAAAACTAAAAAACTTCTACCCGATATTAAGAAACAAAATAAATCAAAAAATAAGGCCAGCGGACGTAGAATCCACATGACAAGGACATCTACAACCAAATACATACGCACATAGGAAGAGACTTCAAGAATTTCTCAATGATTGCTGGGTGACCAAGCTTAGCCCGCTTAATCCACAACACGGTTCACTCTGAAAAATGATCTCAGCTTTTAAAGGAAGATACAGTCAAATTCCTGTTCTTCATGGAGAAAATGGGTTATTCTACGATAATAAAGATCAATTTATTAGAAGGCAAAAATTAGAAAAGAAATTTATGCCTAATGATGAACTCTATGACGAGGATTTCATATCTTCCACTAATGAAACAGTCCGAGATTTTAACACTCAACAGCGCAACTCGAGTCTCAAGTTTGCTTCCTCTTCTGAACTCCGTAAATTTATCTCCAGGTTGAAAACTGCAAAAGCCACTAGATGGGATAAAATCAGCAATGGAGTTGTAATAAACTTTCCCAAAAAGTCTCTTACTATTCTGCACTGCATAATTAACAAAGCTCTTAGATTGAACTATTTTCAAGATATTTGGAAATTGACGATCGTTACCATGCTTCCTAAAAGTGTCAATGACCCTCTATTTTCCCAAAATTATAGGCCCATCAGTCTTCTTTCCTGCATGGGTAAAATATATTAAAAGTTTATTAAAAACAGGATTGAGGTATTCCATGAAGACTCTGTTATCATTCCTCCTGAAAAGTTCAGCTTCAGAAGAAAGCACTTATTCGTGCATCAGGTACTCCGAATCGTTGAGCCGGTTTCTGAGGAGAGGAACAAGAAATAATCCACTATTGCCGTTTTCCTGGATATCGCAAAGACTTTTGATAAGGTTTGGATCAAAGGAATCATCTGCAAGCTTATCAAATTCAAGTTCAATATCAAATTCAAATAGGAAATTCAAGGTTCGAGTTGACAATGACTACTCAAAAACCAATCACATTTTCGCTGAGGTACCACAAGGCTCTGTCCTGGATCGAACCCTCATCAATATATATATATATGTTGTTGACATTCCAAAAATTCCTCAACTACTATGTACGCAGATGACACTACGTTTCTGGCTTCCTGTATTCGCATGATTTTACTTTACGTAGAGTGCAAAGTATGCTTAAAGACTTTGAAACTTGGTTTACGAACTGGAGGAGAAAGATAAATGCTGATAAAAGTGTTGCCATGATCTTTATACACAAAAGGTTACACCATGTTCCGAATTTGGAAATTTTTGCTAAACAAATCATCTGGATGAACACTGCAACTTATCTTGTAGTCCCATTGCAGAGAAAGCTTGACTGGACAATCACATAAGAAAAAGTATCCTGAAAGCAAAATGCAGTGTATAATAAATTGATATCCCTTTTTTGCCGGCATTCGACGCTTTCATCGGCAAACAACTTGCTTACGATATGATTATTCACCTTATTCTCCTATATGCATTTCCAACTTGGAGCTACTGTGAAAGAACTAAAATACAGGAAATTCCAAAACAATATTATGCGACAGATTGTCGACGCACCTGATTCCTGGGCTTGGAATGGCCGCCGTCCATCGGATGGGACGTTAAGCCATGGCCCCCTTGTGTGGGAGAGCCATACCCTGTGCACGTTAAAGAACACGCTGGATGACCTTGACGTGAGGCTACCATCTGTCTCCCAACAGTTGTTCCGGTGAGTCTCCTTCCCCAACCTTCTCTGAGACTTCGGAGTCCATGTGACCTGGCCATTTAACCCATGGTGTGCAAAAAAGTGCCGCTCAGAGGTAAAACAATCCAATCCAATATCTGATTCCTGCGTAATTCCATCATCCATAGGGATATTTGTTCCCTTCTGTTCGGGACTGTACTAGATGCTGCAATTCAGTTTTTTGAAAATGCTGTGGAACATTAGAATCTTTTCATTTCAGGAGCTGTTAAGTACGATCATATCTGCCAGCAAAAGTTTAAGAGGCCAAGATCTCTCCTGGTATCAGATAAATTCTAGTGATGTATTTTTCTAGTTGGTCTTCAAACGCAAGAAATAGCATTAGGGCTCTGATTCTTTTCAATTTATACCATTTTACATTTAAATTCATTGCCACAGACACACTTCAGATGGAGGAGATTAGAACTTGCAAAAAGCCCAGTGCTCCATTTCGCCCGTTTATGGTTTCTGATCAGATCGATGTGTATAGAAGAATGGTTAATAAAGTTTTATTCTTCCAGCATGATCATTTTTAACAATTCTTCACACTCTAGTTTTTAAAGAACGAAATCCCTCACGAGTCTTACTGAAATGTCTTTTTAAGTATCATACTGTAGTAGTATGGACCAAGATATAGCACACCCGGAAGTGAGCAATTAAAAATGGCGTCCCAGAACTAGGTCAGCGCTTAGATGTCATCGACCCCGCACTGGCGTGATGGGCTTAATTTTCTTGATGGCGTCGGGGTCAACGACCTCCACTTTCGTGATAGGAAGGGCTTCCCCCAAAAAGGCCCCTGGGGAGGGCTTAATTTTTTGTGACTTCCAGGTTTTTTCTCCAGTCATTGACCCCTGTATGTGAAGATGGCCTACGGAGGGCTTATATTTTGACCGGTTTTCCTCCCCCATTTCTTACCCCCACGGGTGTGCTGGGTCTGGGTTCAGAGATTTTTCTCCGGTCATTGACCTCTGTATGTGAGAGACTCCCGCAATTGTCTGGCTTTAACCCTTAAAAAGGCCCCGCGGCAGTATGGTGTTCACATCCTGAAAAATGACCATTGACGGAAACAAGTTCGCCCACGTAGGTAGAATCAGTCACGAGGAGGGATCGAAATTAAAAAAAAAATGGTCACTATTGGCGGTAGGTGGGAGGTGGGAGGACTCGCGCATGCGCATTGAAAATCTCCCGTACAACCCTGCCACTACCGTGGTGTACATTGACCCCTGTATGTGGGAGGCGGCCTAGGGTACCCACACTTTGACGTTGTCCTAGGGAGCGCTTAATTTTTGGCTCCCCATTTCCTGTATGAGCCGACCTGTTTCACAGTTTTTTCTCGAATGTTGTGTAGTGACGTCCTATCATTTTTGAACTACCATTTCTGGCCCCCTAAGCACCTTTTCCATATGGCAGTATTGTAGAGTGTGGAGGATGAGTCTTCCGTTACGTGGAGCAGGCGAAGCATGACGTCATAGGAACACTCTAGGTCGCATAGAGGAGTGGTTAGACCTGTTCTGCTGAATTGAAGCATACGCCGTTAAAAAGTCAAAGAATTTAAATACTAGAACATAGGCGTTTGGAATTATATATATTTCTAATAACCTGTACGAGGGTTGTGGCGTGCAAAACAGAAAGCTGCCTTCACGGTACCTAGAATAAAAAACTGTTTGGAGTAATATATACATAATTTACGGGACATAATATATGCAGCGTACAAATACTATCATTTCAAATATTGCGTTTAAGTGTAATTTACCGTGCGTTTTAAAATATACTCACGATGTTTGTATGACATAAAGGTGTGATTCAAATATATTTTACGTTTAATACATAATTTATCAGTCGTTTAAAATACAGTCACGATGTTTGTCACGGGTCGCGATATAAAGGTGTGAATGTAGAATAAATTTTACGTGTAAGTGAAATATATTCACATGCAAGCATACGTTATATGTCCTCGTATTATAACTTAGGTTCTACACGCCAATAGTCACTGATTAAAAATAAGATAATGTTTAACAACATACAAAAAACTTTTTGAGTTCGCGAGATCTGCATACAGAAACAATTAAAAACATCATCCGGGACATTGAATATAAAAAAATTTCTAGTAATCCAGAACTGTGAAACATTCAACATCTAGTAGTTTAATGCGAAAAGTTCAAATTAACAGATAACTCCATAAAGACCTGGACATCGACAACATATATATACACATATAAAACTCACCTGAAAAAGATTTTTTGAGGCTGTAAGCAATAATCCCAATGTGATTATTTCTTCTCTGATTCTTTACGATCATACTGTTCTCTGAGGAGACCTACCCGTTTTAGGTTTCTTATACAATTTTACAGCTCTTTTTTAGCTTTTCTTATGTTTGCCCTTAGGGGCCCACCTAAGGGTGGTTTACTTATATATTTTGTTCTTACTCATGCCAAATAGGCATATCTTTATGATGGAAATGGGTAGGAGTAAATTATTAACCGGTACATCGAATATGATTATACAATCTACAAGAGAAAAATTCTACTGGTAGTTATTTATTTTTTTTAAAAATTGGTAATTAATTTTCAAATATTCTCATTTATTTTAAATCCGTATGAATAAATAACTTTTTAATGGATTTTAAAATAAATAGCTTTTACTTAAATTTTAAACAAATTGCATCATTTGAATTTTTATGCATAATTAACACCCCTCTTTTCTTCCCTCCTTTTACTGAAGGTTCTCCAGGCCTTCTGTACCAAGGAGGCCTTGTCTCGACACCTCCACCCCCTCCCGCCTCTTAAATATGCTATAGTTTCCAGTAAGTCTTCAAAATAAAAAAGATTAATGCTTTCGATTGCTTTTGCTAAGCAAATTTTAGATCCTGATCTATTATTTTCAGTTTGGATTGCTATTGATTTTAAATTACTGACATTTTACATTTGCAAAATTCGTAAACAGGTTTTCGATTCTTAATGTAAAGTTTACGAAAGACTGAAAATTTCAAGGAAATTTTTCGAATGAAATTACTTACGTGAACATTATGAAATCATTTGAAGAAGTCCTTGTCGATAGTTGTCCTTTATTCTCTTGATTTTTCTGTAGCAAGAATAACAGTTCTTTGGATTCATAGGAAAAATGAGAGCATTTTTCATGGAAATCCTTATCGCATTTCCTGTATGATAAAACAAGCAAAAGAGATTTAAAAACATCTTAATAATAAAATGTCTAGTAACACTAATTTTCTTGGCATTACTACAAAAACTCTATCAGCATATGTTGCATATAATTGAAACATTTTCATATCTTATCAAAACGGCTAACTGAATTTTCATATCAAAAGTTGTCTTTGTGTTTGGTAAATTATGCACTTGATTATCACGCAATGTAGCTTATATAGAAACACTTTTAAACTTTAAAATTTTAAAACATAAAATTTTAAGAATTATTTTAACTCCGGTCTAATTTAAAAAACTCAATTACCCCTTAAACATCTGTTTGCCACAGAGGTCTCAATGAGTAAGCCTATCAAGACTACCTCGACTGTTCAGGTCAAAACAACGATTTTGAAGACGTCATGAATGGAGAGTTTCTAATAAATTTTAGTATATTATTTCAAATTGCTTTGGAAATATATCAAACAAATGAATAAAATAATAGTTAATAGTACTAACTAAAGTAATATTAATAAAATATGTACTTATCTAAACGTTCCACTATTTTTAATTTTGAGCTTACTGCTGTAAAAGTAATATATTTAATATTATATTAATATATTTGATATATTATAAATATTTAATGTGGTAATATTTTAATAAAATTTATAAGAATGCTGCTCAGTTCAGTAAAAAAAAATAATTGCCAAAGCTTTAATATCAAGTTGTCCTTGGCCTGTCAAAGGAATGGTCCTGTGATAAAAACGAGACTTCAACAGAAAGACAATCAATGACGCTTGGTACGGGTTTCTTTACCAAGTCCCTTTCCCTCGTTAAAAATATTTATTTAGAAAAAAATTTGAGAATATTTTTGTATCGAAATACCTTTGTTTTATTAAATTTGACTGTACAACGTACTACCATCCCCTCACGTTTGAACCATGAATTCAGGGACACCCTGTATTTTCGATAAAACGAATTCGGTATTCTGATATAAATTCAAGTAACTAAAATGAAATGCCTATTACAAATTTTTCCAAAATGTGCTTTAGAAGTTTTGAATCGACAAATCATGTATAATATTTATTTCTGATGTGCCAATGTTTCATGCAAAATAAATTGTCCCTCAAGCAGCTGCTTGCCACAGAGGTCTGAAAGGAATCTGTCAGTACACCATAAAGGAGGTATGTGAGGAAGGAGAAACCACAGCACAAAGACAAAAATCTATACCTTTTCAGGGTGTTCCAAACTCGGACCCTTTGATCAGTTGCCAAGCACACTAACCATTCGGCAACTAGGACGGTAAAGCTTCGTATTAAAAGCATAAATTAAAACACCGTGAGAACTATAATGATTAGAGTAAAATATCAAAATAATTCATAACGAATATAACTTTTAGCAAAATGAACCTGAATTTCTTTTTTTGTTTTTTTGCACACAATAGGCTAAATGCCTAAGTCACAGGGACCCCCGAGTCTCAGAGAAAATAGGGGGAAGGGAGCCCACCGGACAGCTGTTAAGAGACAAATGGCAGCCTCCCGTCAAGGGTATCCAGCGTATTCTTTAACGTGCGAGGTGTATGCCTCTCCCACACACGGTGCAACTACTTAACGGCCCATCCGAAGGACGGCCGCCTTTCCAAGCCCATCGCTGACCCTTACTGACCAAGAGCAGGGAGGGGAGTTTTTCGGACATAAATCTCAACGCTGGCCCATCTGTGACTCGAACTTGGGAACTGCAGATTAAGAGCCTGGCATTCAACCGGCTGAGCCATCCCCGCCCATTGTTGCGAGGAAGATAGAAATGTTTGGGACTCAATGGCCCAAATGAGATATATTAAGAAAGGATAAATACAATCGATAAACACCCCTAGTGAAAAATATGTACAGTGTTTGCTTTTTTAAATTAACTCTCTCAGATTCTGCAGATTGCATAATGACACAAAGAGCAGACAATTTAAAAGTTGGGTTGGGTTGTTTTACTTCTGAGCGGCACTTTTTTGCACACCATGGGCTAAATGGCCAGGTCACATGGACCCCGAAGGCTCAGAGAAGGTTGGGGGAGGGGACCCACTGGAATAGCTGTTGGAAGACAGATGGTAGCCTCCCGTCAAGGCCATCCAACGTGTTCTTTAACGTGCACAGGGTATGGCTCTCCCGCACACGGAGCCACGGTTTAACGTCCCATCCGACGGACGGCGGCCTTTCCAAGCCCATCGGTGTCTCCTACTGACCGTGGGCAGGGCGGGGAATTTTGCGGAGATAAATCTCAACGCTGACCCAGATGAGACTCGAACCTGGGAACTACAGATTACGAGCCTGGCGCGCTACCGACTGAGCCACCCCCACCCCCAATTTAAAAGAGTTCAATAAATGCTTCTTTTGATTTTCCGCAAATATCCATATTAGAGATGAATAGATGATATTCAATCATTCATCCTCCTCCATCTCTATGTAATTCATCATCTACTTACATCATCTCCATCACAACGTCATTCTATTGTTAATGCGAATTTTCTCTCTTTGAGTTAATCTCCCTAGAGGTAGCAACAAAAATTCCTGGATCCCCAACATCCACTTCTCACTCTAACGTATCGCTACCGCTAGTTAGATAATATTTAAAGCTTGAGGATTTTTTGTATCCTTCCTATGTAAAAATAGCAAAAGTATTAGGGAAACAGTAAGCTATTTAAAATCGATGTTATAGAAGATGGATGACCTTCAAATTTTTTTCTCTCTCCATCTCTACATCACTCATCCGTTTAACATTATCTCCATTGCAATGTCACTCTATCAATGATGCGAATTCTCTTTGAGTTAATCATCCTGAGAGTAAGCAATGAAAATCTTTGGACCCCCAGCATCCTCTGTTCGCTGACACATCGCTACCGCCAGTTAGATAATATTTAAAACTCAACCCAGAGAAAACTACTCATTTTGGCGGCACAGCATGGCTTGCGGTTACGCGGGGGAGGAGAAAGAGGCCTCACAAGAACATTTAGTTTCCCCAGAACGAAGCACAACACAAGCACTACACAATGGAGATTTAATTGAGTGGTATGCCGTGGCCGGGTCCCCACGGCCCATCAATTTCTTCTGTCCGTCTCCTTCGTTCGTTCCGTATTCAACCCGTCGCCGTGATTAATGCGGAGCGAGCCCGCATGCCTGTCTGCCTGCACGGCGTGCTTGTTTTGTGCTAATTCACTGGCTCGTGGACCCTGAATAGTCTCATGCCGGGCACCGCAACTGTTGCATCCAGGGAGCAGGAGATGGCCGGGCTTGTCGCAGGCGAGGCGATTCGTTCGTTCGCTGCTTTTGCAGAAAACCTGAGTACAATGGACGCACGCAGGCCGACATTCTTTCCTTATATTGCTGATAAATGCTTGGCGGAGGGAAAGCTGTCAGGACTTGGTAGTTGGAGTCCGTCTTGTGGACACGGAGAGATTTGTAGGGACGCTTTTCATTTGGGAAGTTTAGCCTCCGCGCGACTACAGATGATTCATCCGGTGTGGAGTTTGTTGGGCATTAGATCAATATGTCACCGTGAAAGATTGTTTAGATGAATAAATAAATTATTCGCTGAATGCTTGTGTCTTCACGCAGAGAATAACCTTCTTGTTAAATTGTTTTTTCCTCTTTTCTCTTTGTACCGAATAAATTGATGGGAAGATCATTCAGCTCATTATGATGCTGTAAGAGTAGCTAACGTTGAGCTCCTTTTTTCTCTTAACAAATGACGAACAGAATAAACACTGACAACAAATGATACAATGTTATAAATGCAAAACAATTAGGTTATTCCAAATTCGTTTTTTTTTCGTTGAGTGGTTAGTGCGTTTGTCTGCTGATTAAAGGGTAAAGGAATCGGAGTTCGAGTCCCAGCTAGGGAATAAAGATTTTCTTTCTGTTTTACCCTATTATTATGGTCTCGCCTTCTCCATAGACCTTCTCCATGGCATATTATGCTGACAGGCTTCCATCAGACTGGGGCTGGGGTGGCTCAGTCAGTAGCGTCACAGGCTCGTAATCTACAGTTCGAGTCCCACCTGGGCGAGCATTGAGATTTATCTCCGAAAAACGACCCACCCTTCCTTCGGTCAGCATGGGTCACCGATGGTCTTGGAAAGTCCTCCGTCCATCGGATGGGACATTAACCCGTCGCCCCGTGTACTGGAGAGTCATACCCTGTGTACGTTAAAGAACACACTGGAAGGAGATAAAAAATTGTGTAATTTGTTATCTCCGTAAAACGACCCACCCTGCCTTCGGTCAGCATGGGTCACCGATGATCTTGGAAAAGCCTCCGTCCATCAGATGGGACATTAACCCGTGGCTCCGTGTGCTGGAGAGTCATTTCCCTGTGTGCGTTAAAGAACACACTGGAAGGCCTTGACGAAAGGCTAACATCTGTCTCCCTATAACTGTACAATGAGTCACCTCCCCCAACCTTTTCTGAGTCCTTGTGTTCTAGCCATTTAGTCCATTGTGTACAAAAAAGAGCCCCTCAGAGGTAAAACACGTCAGACTTCTGTGGGTAGCAGGTGATTGAGGGAATTTTTTTAAATAATAAATTCTATAATAAAGTTACGACACCATGTTCATCGTGAAGGACAGGGTTGGATTATTTTTTCTCCGAGCAGCACACTTTGTCACACAATGTGCTGCAAGGACGCCAAGAGCTCAAATCCTATCTCCTCTAAAATTCCATCCTGCCCTAGGTCAGAAAGGGGACACTGGTGGGCTTGAAAAGGCCGCATCGGATGGTACGTAAAAGCAGTGGCCCCTGTAAAAGTTCTATTGTTATGTATATGTTATTTTTTAAAAAATCAATAGAAGCAATATCCAATAGAGCTCAGGTAGAGCTAATGCAATCAAGGTCTTACTCTTGTCTTGTAGATTGTTGTATGGTTTCATGTCTGTGGTATCAATCAACTCGAGCAGAAGCGGAATGAAAACTTAACAATTTTTTCTGAATATCAATACAGTATATAATACTGTGCTGTCTGACAATCTAGGGCAAAGATTTATAACTAATCGCACTATACTAGCACATAGCGAATGCAATATACCGTTCTTATAAGCCGTCCCTTCAGTTTTCAAAGGAAGAAATCCAACTGAGCACGTTAATTTCGTACTCCAACCGCCCTCAACTCCGGACGACTTTTTGACAATCTCACTGCTTCGAAACTCCAGTCATTCTCTTCGTCACCTATTCCCATTTTCTGTTTCCAGGACTGGTTCAAGACCCCTGGTCTCAAGCACATTAGCCCAACGACTTTGAATAAATGTGCAATTTAATCCATTCTGATTGCCCCAGACAGCCCCACTCATTATACTACCCCCACCTTGACCATTAGCGACGTTTCTGTTTGAAGTAAGCCAGAAGAGGATTACGTACGCTTCCAAGTTTGGACTCCTGGATGTCTGTCTACCCAAGGAGTTGTGGGAGATCATTTACATTCACATTGTAAAATATATATCAAATATCAATGCATATGTATATATACATAAATAGATAAAGTGAGGAAGGAAGTGCCGAACCTGAGAGCCCCATATGCATGAGAGGCATACTTTGTGCATGTTAAGAACATGCTGAATGGTCTTAACTGGAGGTTACCATTTGTCTCCTAGCAGTTATCCAGTGGGTCCCTTTCCCCCAACCTTCTCTCAGTCCTTGGAGCCCTTGTGACCTGGCCATTTAGCTCACTGTATGAAGTTTCACAACTGCACTTTTTAATGACCAAAATATTTCTAACTTGAAACACTGATTTTGTTCTTGCCCCCCCTCCCCCTCGCTTCCTGAAATAATTGCTGCTGATGTCCATGGAAACAACAAAAGCCGACTAGTGTTTATCATGAATAACAATTGAATCAAGGCTGCCTTAGGAGATAAGTGTATAAATCTGACTCTAGAATAAAAGTACTTGAAAGCCGATTAAAAGTTTGAGATCATAACCAAAATAATTAAGATTTTTTTAACCTTTTCTCTCCCAACAATTACAATTCAAAATTTAAAATATGATTCGATTGGCTGTTTTACTAAATAGAAGAGAAGCAAATGTGTCGCTTGAGTGTCGCAGTGGTATCGCATTGTTATAGCTGTGGTGTTCCGGGTTCGAGTCCTGGCACGATGGTTTGTTCTATCATAACCTGTAGATAAGCCAATAACTTTTGGGGTCTAATCACAAATTGAAGAAATATATATAATTTTCGGAATGAATAGGTATTAATGAAATATTACTGTTTGCATTTCCAGAATCATCCATTTGCTCGCTTTTTCAATCTGCAGGAGGAAAATGCAGTCAGAAAATGACATATTGTTCGATAACAAGCATTCCATATTTGTCAAGAGATCATATGTATTCTTCTGTAATTGTATTTTCGGGACTCTAAGGTATACATTTATTGTCCAAAAAAATATGACCGAAATCTCTCCCGAGTCATGTTTAGATGTGTAATATTTTTTTTTCCTCCAAAATTTATCCTCTAGATTCAGTGTGCATCTTGTAGTCAGGAAAATGCGATATTCTTTCACTGGAAATTTACGAAGAATGGTTGTTCGGTTGCTTTACCTCTGAGCAACCGAACAACCATTCTTCGTAAATTTCCAGTGAAATGAAGAGCACTTTTTGAGCGGCACTTTTTGCACACCATGGGCTAAATGGCCAGGTCACAAGGACCCCTAAGGCTCAGAGAAGGTTGGGGGAGGGGACCCACTGGAACAGCTGTTGGGAGACAGATGGTAGCCTCCCGTCAAGGCCATCCAGTGTGTTCTTTAACGTGCACAGGGTATGGCTCTCCCGCACAAGGGGCCACGGCTTAACCTACCATCCGATGGACGGTGACCTTTCCAAGCCCCATCGGTGTCCCCTACTGACCGTGGACAGAGCGGGGAGTTTTGGGGAGATAAGTTTCAACGCTTACCCAGCTGGGTCTCGAACCCGGGGTACTGCAGATTACGAGCCTGGCGATACCAAGTGGAAGGCTTTGACGAAAACTGTATTCCTTTTAAAACTGTATTCCTGTATTCCTTAATTAACTGTATTCCTGTATTCCTTAATTAACTGTATTCCTGTATTCCTTAATTAACTGTATTCCTTTTTAAACGTTATAATTTATCCAAAAGATAATTCCTAGAATTTTTTTTTTTCGGTTACTTTTCATTACCCAGTTTCTTTTCAATTTTTATTATTTTATAGCTATTTTAACTATAATCTAAGCGGTAGAAATATTTATGAACTCGCACTCATATCTTGGGCAAAATTTTACTAATTTAATGAAAAATAAACTACTTATATTGCCTATTCAGATTTCAGTTGTTTTGAACTCGTACAAGAAGTACTTAGTATATTTGTCTATTTAAAGCGCAAGTCCGCAAGGGCTAACACTCATCTTAGGATGAATGCTGCTCACACGAAAAAAATGGAAAAACCAAGTCACCGTTTTAAAAAGAACGTTAAAATCAAATTATATCAAAATTGTTGAAATTAAAATCAGAGGGCAGAGCACTGCACTAATTTTTTTGTACATTTAAATCAAACACAAAATACAATCCCATAGTTAAACTTTTTACTACTCTGATATTAAGAGATTTGTAATGAACGAACGTGAAATGCGATCCCCCCTAACTGAAAGATTTTTTTTAACATATAGGAGAGATAATTCTAGAAGTTTCTCATAATTTGTGCGACAGTCCTTCTCATATAAGGATACGGCCTAGGACCGAAATCACTGCTGACCACTGCCTCAGTTAGAGCTAATACAATCAAGGTCGTACAAGGCAATTATAATCAGAGCTATTTCAGGATAAATAAAAAATAAAGTAAATACCCCCTCAAGCAGCTGCTTGCCACAGAGGTCTGACAGGAGCCTGTCAGTTTATATGCCACAGTAGGAGATCTGAGAGGATGGCAGGACCTCAGCAGAAAAACGACACACACATCCATGCCAAATCCGGGGCTCTAACCCAGGTCCCTTAGATCAGTAGCCAAGCGTGCTAACCACTCGGCCACGGACGGCAACTTGTTTCATTTTAGGTTACATAATATTTACATAGATTTTGGTAAAATAAATAATTTTCCATTTTTGTTTATCTTATTGTTTCTAATTCAGTTTGTAAATTGTTATTCAAATTACATACGCAGAAGTAAAAATGAGACATCGTTGGATTATGTTAATTACATGTATAAATTTTTATTTACATATATGTTATTTACATATAAATATATATATATGTTTATAGACAGAAAATATCGTGTAACAATTTGTTGCACCTTATTTCGGTTTATTTTTTTTAATTTAATGGAAGCAATATCTAACAAAAACGACATAAAATTATAATACCTCTCAAAAAAATATAAATAAAGTTCCTATATAGAAATATAATGCAAAAAATTTATTTAAACAGAACAAAATTTAATTTCGTCTCTGCTAACACAAGGTGAAACAAAGACTGACGTTATTTTTTGCTACACCAAGGTTGGGTACATATCTCTGGTAGTACAAGGCGAAAACTGGTATATGTGTTTGTTAGCACATGGCGAAACAAAGATTGACGTGTATTTGTGCTAACACAAGGCGAAACAAGGAAAGACAGGTATTTTTGCTAGCACAAGGTGAAGACTGGTACGTATCTTTGCTAAACGAAGGTGCAGACTGTTATTTTTCTTTGCTAGCATAAGGCAAAACAAAGATGGATGCGTATTTTTGCTAGCACAAGGCGAAGACTGACTGTACATATCTTTTTCTAAACCCAGGTGAAAACTGGTACATACCTTTGCTAGCACAAGGTGAAACTAAGATGGACGAGTATCTTTGCTAGCACAAGGCAAAACAAAGACGGACGAGTATCTTTTCTAGCACAAGGCAAAACAAAGATGGACGAGTATCTTTGCTAGCACAAGGCAAAACAAAGATGGACGAGTATCTTTTCTAGCGCAAGGCGAAACAAAGATGGACGAGTATCTTTGCTAGCACAGGACGAAACAAAGATGGACGAGTATCTTTTCTAGCATAAGGCGAAACAAAGATGGACGAGTATTTTTGCCAGCATAAGGCAAAACAAAGACGGACGAGTATCTTTGCTAGCACAAGGCGAAACAAAGACGGACGAGTATCTTTGCTAGCACAAGGCGAAACAAAGATGGACGAGTATCTTTGCCAGCATAAGGCAAAACAAAGACGGACGAGTATCTTTGCTAGCACAAGGCGAAACAAAAATGGACGAGTATCTTTGCTAGCACAAGGCAAAACAAAGATGGACGAGTATCTTTGCTAGCACAGGGCGAAACAAAGATGGACGAGTATCTTTGCTAGCATAAGGCAAAACAAAGACGGACGAGTATCTTTTCTAGCGCAAGGCGAAACAAAGATGGACGAGTATCTTTGCTAGCACAGGCGAAACAAAGACGGACGAGTATCTCTGCTAGCACAAGGCAAACAAAGATGGACGAGTATCTTTGCTAGCATAAGGCAAAACAAAGACGGACGAGTATCTTTTCTAGCGCAAGGCGAAACAAAGATGGACGAGTATCTTTGCTAGCACAAGGCGAAACAAAGACGGACGAGTATCTTTGCTAGCACAAGGCAAAACAAAGACGGACGAATATCTTTTCTAGCGCAAGGCGAAACAAAGATGGACGAGTATCTTTGCTAGCACAAGGCAAGACAAAGATGGATGAGTATCTTTGCTAGCATAAGGTAAAACAAAGATGGACGAGTATCTTTTCTAGCACAAGGCAAGACAAAGATGGACGAGTATCTTTGCTAGCACAAGGCGAAACAAAGACGGACGAGTATCTTTGCTAGCACAAGGCAAAACAAAGACGGACGAGTATCTTTGCCAACATAAGGTGAAACAAAGATGGACGAGTATGTCTGATAGCATAAGGTAAAACAAAGATGGACGAGTATCTTTTCTAGCAGAAGGCAAGACAAAGATGGACGAGTATCTTTGCTAGCACAAGACGAAATAAAGATGGACGAGTATCTTTGCTAGCACAAGGCAAAACAAAGATGGACGAGTATCTTTGCTAGCACAGGGCGAAACAAAGATGGACGAGTATCTTTGCTAGCATAAGGCAAAACAAAGACGGACGAGTATCTTTTCTAGCGCAAGGCGAAACAAAGATGGACGAGTACCTTTGCTAGCACAAGGCGAAACAAAGACGGACGAGTATCTTTGCTAGCACAAGGCAAAACAAAGACGGACGAATATCTTTTCTAGCGCAAGGCGAAACAAAGATGGACGAGTATCTTTGCTAGCACAAGGCAAGACAAAGATGGATGAGTATCTTTGCTAGCATAAGGTAAAACAAAGATGGACGAGTATCTTTTCTAGCACAAGGCAAGACAAAGATGGACGAGTATCTTTGCTAGCACAAGGCAAAACAAAGACGGACGAGAATCTTTTCTAGCACAAGGCGAAACAAATATGGACGAGTATCTTTGCTAGCATAATGCAAAACAAAGATTGGACGAATATCTTTTCTAGCACAAGGCAAAACAAAGATGGGCGCGTATCTTTGCAAGCATAAGGCAAAACAAAGATGGACGTGTATCTTTTCTAGCACAGGGCGAAATAAAGACTGACACACATCTTTGCTAGCACAAGGCGAAGCAATCTTTGCTAAACCGAGGCAAAAGACTGGCACAATGAGTAACTTCTCTTCCTTGTGTAATGCCTGAGCGATCACTGCGTGGGAATGGAATTCAAATGATCGCGCTAT
Organism: Ryuthela nishihirai; assembly: GCA_038380435.1. Classification (NCBI taxonomy): domain Eukaryota; kingdom Metazoa; phylum Arthropoda; class Arachnida; order Araneae; family Heptathelidae; genus Ryuthela; species Ryuthela nishihirai. The sequence continues at coordinate 1,219,697 of JAWZYU010000067.1, forward strand.
TTAAGAAGTTTTTCCTAAAGAAGAATCACATTAAAAGGAATTCCCGTTATTCGGGGATTGCCAATACATTGGGAACAGAGTTACAACTGCAATCATTATCCCAGAAGCCAACAGTAAATATAGCTAAACGAGGGAAGAAACCTGGTATCGAATCTTAAATAAGATCCCCATTCTGCTCTCAATGAGAAAGGGAACACTAGTTGCCTTCTAAAGGCTGTCGTCCATTCGGTTATTTAAGTGATGAGGCAGTGTAAGGAAAGTTATACTTTCTGCACATTAAAGAACAAGCTGGATGATCTCGATGAAGATTTTCATCAATCTCCAAACACCTATTCAGTGAATCCCCTTTCCTACTCAGTTCTTGGGACCCTTGTGGTTGGGAGAGGAGGTGACTCGGTAGATAATGCACCAGGCTCGTAATCTGCAGTTCCCAGGTTTGAGTTCCACCCTGGGAAAGAGTTGAGATTCATCTCCGCCAACGATCAATAGGTGGTCTCCGCCAAACGATCAATAATCTCTTCCCCCGATCAATAGGGGACACCGATGGGCTTGGAAGGCCATCCCCATCAGATGGGGCATAAAGTTATGTGCCTTGTACATGTTAAAAACACACTGGATGGCCTTGATGGAAGGCTAACATCTACTACTAACAGCCGTCCAGTGGGTCTCCTTCCCCCAACCTTCTCTGAGACCTTGGAGTCTTTGTGACTTGGCCACTTAGTCCATTGTGTGCATAAGAGTGCCGCTCAGAAGTCAAGCAGCTGAACCCAAGCCTTGGATTGGCCATTTGGCCAAATGTGTGCAAAAAAACAAGTGCCCTTTAAATATAAAGCAAATAAACCCAGGAAAATACATGGAGAGTTTCTTTCTGAAGTGTGCTGTATTTCTGATGAGATCTCGACTTCCTTACAGATCTTCTGAATGACATATTTAATGGCAGGTTCCTATAAGGTAAATTCAATGGCAGGTTCCTTTATGGTACGACGGCTGCACAGGAAGAAACTCTTTTTATTATATTCCAATTCTACGCCAACCTTTCAGGAAGTTCGGGTGACGTTGGTTGACGTTAGTAGGTTCCATCAAGCACAGGACAAAATACAAGAGGAAATGCTCATTTAGCTGGTCATACTAGAAAATGCGATGGCAGGCAGTCTATAATATCAATAAAACAAACAAAAATTATATATTTTTTTCTATTTTGTGACAAAATTTCTTAAGTTCCTTGTGCAAATGAAGAAGAAACTTATTAAAAGTGCACTTTAGTCCTCTAATCTTAACGTAAACACTTCATGAAAATAACCTTTTATCGGTCTTCATATAACAAATTTAACTGAGTTTGTAAACGAATTCGGGAAAAAAATTTGCATTTATTAATTAATTAATTAAAAAATAAGCAGTGAATTTCACGAGAAAGATTTATGGTGAGTTTACGGCTATACAAGTACGAAATTACATTAAGACAACTGATTTAAGAAAAGATCGAATTTTAGTACAGTAAATACCGCCCTTGGCTACTAATCAAAGGGACCTAGGTTCGAACTCCGAATAAGGGATGAATGTTTGTGTCGTTTTTCTGCTGAGGTCCTTTCCATCCTCACAGATCATGTACTATGGCATATAAACTGTCAGGCTTTTGTGGAAAGCAGCTGCTTGAGCGGGTATTTCTTTTTAACAAGCAGGCCCGGAGCTAAAAAACGAGGGGAAGATTGGATGTTTTACCTCTGAGCGGCACTTTTTTTACACAAAAATGGTGTAAATGGCCAGGTCACAAAGACCCCGATTACTCAGAGAAGGTTGGGGCAGGGGATCCACTGCACAGCTGTTGGGAGATAGATGTAGGCTCCCGTCAAGGCCATCCAGCGTGTTCTTTAACATGCACAGGATATGTCTCTCCCGCACACGGAACCACGACTTTATATCCCACCAACGGATGGCGGCCTTTTCAAGCCCATTGGTGTCCCCTACTGACCGAGTGCAGGACGGGGAGTTTTGCGGAAATAAATCTCAACGTTGGCCCAAACGGGACTCGAGCCTGGCGTGCTACCGGCTGAGCCACTCCTACCCAGGGGGGGGAGGACACTGAGCCAATCCCCTCCCAACAGCCGTCCAGTGAAACCCTTCCCCAGTTTCTCTGAGCCCTTGCGGTCCTTGTGACCTGGATATTTTGCTCGTTGTGTACAAAAAAGTGCCTCTAGGACAGGGGCGACGAACTTTTTCGAGCTCGCGCGCCAAATTGCAGAATTAAGAGAACATGTTCTAGCTCACACGCCAACGTTATAAAAATGATTTAAAATGTAAATAAGGTTACATATGCGTTTATCATACAATACAAATTAAATGATAAAAAATATTACCGATTCAAATATAATGATAAAAATTGTAAGTTTTAGATTTTACCTGCTCATGAAATTCATTAAAAATATCAGATATCAGTATAAAAAGGAAAAGGGTTAAAAACACTATTAATTCAGATAAAATTATTCAATTAAGCACAAAAATTTATGCACGATCTTAGCGCATCACTGACGCCGCCTGATCAGAATTAAGTGAATTTTCATTGGCTGAGAGTTGGGTTGGGTTATTTTACTTCTGAAAGACACTGCTTTATAGCATACAACGGACAAAATAGCCAGGTCACAAGGTTCCCATAGGTTCGGAGAAGGTTGGTGAGGGGACCCACTGGAACAGCTGTTGGGAGACATATGGTAGCCTCCGGTTAAGGCCATCCAGCGTGTTCTTTAACGTGCACAGGGTATGGCTCTGATGCACACGGAGCCACAGCTTAACGTCTCATCCGACGGACAGCAGTCTTTCTAAACCCATCGGTGTTGCCTACAGACCGTGGACAGGACGGAGAGTTTTGCGGGGCTGGGAGAGGAAAACAATTCTCTCAGGTGTAGTATTAAACCTAATCATAACTACATTCAAAATATAGAGGAGTTTTAATGAAATAAGTGGGGCGGGGGTGGCTCAGTTGATAGCGCGCCAGGCTCGTAATCTGTAGTTCCCAGGTTCGAGTCCCAGCTGGGTCAGCGTTGAGATTTATCTCCGCAAAAATTCCCCGCCCTGCCCACGGTCAGTAGGGGACACCGATGGGCTTGGAAAGTCCGCCGTCCGTCGGATGGGACGTTAAGCCGTGGCCCCGTGTGCGGGAGAGACATATCCTGTGCACGTTAAAGAACACACTGGATGGCCTTGAAGGGAGGCTACTATCTGTCTCCCAACAGCTGTTCCAGTGTCCCCTCCCCCAACCTTCTCTGAGCCTTCTCGGTCCATGTGACCTGGCCATTTAGCCCATGGTGTGCAAAAAAGTGCCGCTCAGAGGTAAAACAACCCAACCAATTATAGTAACATAGTCGCCGCTCGCCATCAATGGTTCATCAATAAATATTTTTACAACAAAGAACGTGCTACAATGAACCCATGACAAATGTGTCATTGACGCTCGTGTATGTTTCAACGTGGCAATTACGTCATCATATGATTAGAATAGAGAGAGACATTCAATAATAAGAATTGAGGAGGAGAATGGAGAAGTTTTTGTTTAATAATAAGAAGATCGTATTGTGCTCATGTTGTTAGGTTTGTGTTATGTGATTCTGAATGAAAAGGTTGTTTATGTTTTGTACAAGATGAAGCCTAGTTCCACTGGTGATAAGAAGCCAAGAGGAAAAGTTTGTTTTAGGTTCTTTTTAAGGATAGATCATCGTCTCATGCATCGCATAAATAAAATGTAAGGAATTGTTAAGGTAACCATGGTAACACAAAGGGTTGGTTGTTTTACCTCTGAGCGGCACTTTTTTGCACACCATGGGCTAAGTCACATTGACCCCGAAGGCTCAGAGAAGGTTGGGGGAGGGGACCCACTGGAACAGCTGTTGGGAGACAGATGGTAGCCTCCCGTCAAGGCCATCCATCGTGTTCTTTAACGTGCACAGGGTATACGGGGCCACGGGCCACGGCTTAACGTCCCATCCGACGGACGGCGGCCTTTCCAAGCCCATCGGTGTCCCCTACTGACCGTGGGCAGGGCGGGGAAGTTTTGCGGAGATAAATCTCAACGCTGACCTAGCTGGGACTCGAATCTGGGAACTACAGATTACGAGCCTGGCACGCTACCGACTGAGCCATCCCCGCCCCCAGTAACACAAAGGAATTTCAACAGAAATTTGCCTTCTTCCTTAAATGTTATGAAATAAAAGGTTCTATTTTGTACTAGAAGTAAATATTAAAAACATTGCAGTGTAAACATTAGAAAGTTAGTTAAGCATAATAATAATCATTCTTTTTATGGTTTAACTTCATACTGATGAAGACAAAAACTTGTGTTTAGATAAGATTGCTTTATTTGTATGGTTTAACTTCATACTGATGAAGACAAAAACTTGTGTTTAGATAAGATTGCTTTATTTGTATGGTTTACATATTTGTAATAAATTACTTCACTTTTATTTATGTTTGGTGAGCATACTTTTGAACTCACGTTCATTATTCATGTATTAAATTTAAAACAATATCTATTGAATTGCCAGAGCTAGTGTTTCCAAAACTCTGCATTATTCTCTACATAAGCTACAGAGCAGAATTTATTTTCATATCTCAGTGACGTGGTAACAAAAATCGCCTCGTCAAGCACTTTTAGCGTGCCGTAGCAAACAAACTTAATCCAACTGCATCGTGACGCCAACAAATTGGGTTGGGTTGTTTTACCTCTGAGCGGCACTTTTTTGCACACCATGGGCTAAATGGCCAGGTCACAAGGACCCCGAAGGCTCAGAGAAGGTTGGGGGAGGGGACCCACTGGAACAGCTGTTGGGAGACAGATGGTAGCCTCCCGTCAAGGCCATCCAACGTGTTCTTTAACGTGCACAGGGTATGACTCTCCCGCACACGGGACCACGGCTTAACGTCCCATCCGACAGACTGCGCCTTTCCAAGCCCATCGGTTCCCCTACTGACCGTTGGCAAGGCGGAGAATTTTGCGAAGACAAATCTCAACTCTGACCCAGCTGGGACTCGAACCTGGGAACTACAGATTACGAGCCTGGCGCGCTACCGACTGAGCCACCCCCGCCCCCCAACAAATTGGATTGAGTGACTAAGTAATGCTGGTTGGTAAGATCTCACACATTATTTGCACATAAGTTTTAGGAAACTATATTAATATACCTGGAAGAGTGTTTTACATCTGTTCTTTTTTTTTTTCAAAGAAAAAGAGTCAGGTTACTTACTGACACTTTTTCTTGGCAGGTACTTTTTTGACTGGTTTTTTTATGGCCTTTACAATTTGCGACCGAGTTCAATTTAATTAATTATATTCATTTTCAAGAACAATGTTGCATTCCCATGTTTAAAACAATGTTTTTGAGCTATAACAAACATGTGTGTAAATGTGAAAAATGTATTTATTATATACATATTTTTTTCAATTTGGTTGCTAGGACTTATAGCCAATATTCGTGTTATGTCCCAAAATGGGAACATTGGTTTTTCTGACATGTCGATAAATGAAGTTTTATTTTTGTTGAGGGACAGTTGCAACATAAATGACAGAACAAACGACCATGCCATACCAGGATTCGAACCCGGATCCCGGCAGTCGCAGTGTCACCACGAGTCAACGCGATACCACTGTGCCAATGAGGGGGCAAAAATATTTGGAGGAAAAGGCACGCTGAACACTGTTTCACATTCAAAAAAATTGAACGTCAAGTCTTGTCCAATCGTAGCTTTTCACGCTTAAACAGAAAGCCAATGAAAGGCGACGACTGAAAATGTAGGGGCTGGGGTGGCTCATCGGTAGCGCGCCAGGCTCGTAATCTGTAGTTCCCATGTTCGAGTCCCAGCTGGGTCAGCTTTGAGACTTATCTCCGCAAAACTCCCCACCCTGTCCACGGTTAGTAGGGGACACCGATGGGCTTGGAAAGGCCGCCGTCCTTCAGATGGGACGTTAAGCCGTGGCCCCGTGTGCGGGAGAGCCATACCCTGTGCACGTTAAAGAACACGCTGGATGGCCTTAACGGAAGGATACCATCTGTCTCCCAACAGCTGTTCCAGTGGAACCAACAGTGTTCCAGTCTCCTCCCCCAACCTTCTCTAAGCCTTCGGGGTCCATGACCTAGCCGTTTAGCCCATTGTGTGCAGAAAATGCCGCTCAAAGTTAAAACAACCTAACTGAAAATGTATCAATCCCCACTGGTTAGAGAGCTTCTTCAGCAAGTGTTTTTACATTGCGAATGTACCAGTGTAAAAGAAATCATGTTTTATCGTATACTTTACAATATTATTCCGTTCAGTGGCCGAGTAGTTAGCACGCTTGGCTACTGATTAAGGGACCTGGGCTCGAGCCCGGATAAAGCATGGATGTATGTGTTGTTTTTCTGCAGAGGTAGTGCCATCCTCACAAATTTTCTACTGTGGCGTATAAACTGGCAGGCTCCTGTCAGACCTCTGTGGCAAGCAGCTGCTTGAGGGGGTATTTTTTTTTTATTTACAATATTTCGAAATTAAAAACAGCATTTTCAATTGCTCACTTCCATAAACTGCACATAATAATAATTTACATTAGAAAAAGTAGTTATTTTTTGCATAAGGTTGGGAACTATTTGCTATGGCGGAATTTACTTCTGCGAGTTGTTCTTGCGTTGGGTTGTTTTACCTCTGAGCGGCACTTTTTTGCGCACAATGGGCTAAATGGCCAGGTCACATGGACCCCGAAGGCTCAGAGAAGGTTGGGTGAGGGGACCCACTGGAACAGCTGTTGGGAGACAGATGGTAGCCTCCCGTCAAGGCCATCCAGCGTGTTCTTTAACCCACACACGGGGCCACGGCTTAACGTCCCATCCGACGGACGGCAGCCTTTCCAAGCCCATCGGTTCCCCTACTGACCGTAGGCAGGGCGGGGAATTTTGCGGAGATAAATCTCAATGTTGACCCAGCTGGGACTCGAACATGGGAACTACAGATTACGAGCCTGGCGCGCTACCGACTGAGCCACCCCCGCCCTAGTTGTTCTTGCTATAACTCATATCATTGAGGTATCTTTACATTAGTTGTTTCATTCCTTGATCTTCAGATTTTACCCCACCATTTTTTGTGCGAAATAGACTATAATTTATTACAACTGCATAGGTAGCCGAAATTCTATAGTTCGCTGATGGTTTACAATGCTAAAAAATTGTCACCACTAATTCTGCTTGGTGATGTAACCAGGGACACCTAAAGCCTTTCAGCTTTAAATGTATATAAAGTACTTATGAAGGAAAAGCTAACTTTTTAAGTGTTATGCATTTCCCTGTCAAAAATATTAGAAAATTTAAATATTATGTTAATAAATACCCCCTCAAGCAGCTGCTTGCCACAGAGGTCTGACAGGAACCCGTCAGTTTATATGCCACAGTAGAAGGTCTGAGAGGATGGCAGGACCTCAGCAGAAAAACGACACAAACAGCCATGCCTTACCCGGGGCTCGAACTCGACCCAGGTCCCTTAAATCAGTAGCCAAGCGTGCTAACCACTCGGCCATGGGACGGCTTCGTAATCTAATCTCGAAGCTCTATAACTAACTTGCATTTGATGAAAAACATGTGTCTGGAGATATATTCAAGGTCATAATTAAATCTATTTAAATCTCGATTTTCGATAATATTCTTTCAGTTTTTAAAGCGTTATGGAAACTAAAATATTTCACCCCAGTAATTTACCTCAGAATTAAAACTTAAATAATAAGCATTGTTTCAAAAACAAAACCCTCAAGCAGCTGCTTGCCACAGAGTTCTGACAGGAGTCTGTAAGTTTATATGCCATAGTAGAAGGTCTGAGAGGATGGCAGGACCTTAGCAGAAAAACACGACGAACATCCATGCCTTACCCGGGGCTCGAACCCAGGTCCCTTCGATCTGTAACAAAGCGCGCTAACCACTCTGCACTATTCAATAAACTAAATATAAATTTTAGAAGTTTGCATGATATTTATTACGATATTAGATATGAATGTTATTCATAACATGAAAATTTATTGTTAAATATTCCAGCTTCCATAATTAAATACCGAACGAATATTATTGAAAATCGAGATTTATATAGATTTGATTGTGATCTTTAATTTAACTTCAGTCCCTATTTTTTTTTTTATTAAATGCACATTTTAGAAGTTACGGTACTTCGAAGTTAGAATCCCAATGACATAACATCGTAGTTATCTAATATTTGTAATGTAGTATTTGTTTATGTAGTATTCATGTAATATTTCATTGAATGGTTAAGTAACAAAAGTAATTTTGTGTCCAAAATGTCAAAGAAACTCAACATTTCTTTAGTTATGATGGTGTACAGTTAGAATTACATGTAATGTCTTAAATGCCAAATTTTCAAATCGCTGGATTGGTAGAAGTGTATCGATCTTGTTGCTCCCGAGAAATCTCAAATCACAGTCAACTCTTGGGAAATTGATCTGTGGCGTTTTTCAAAAACTAGCACTTTTTTTTTGAAAGATATATATTAAATCTTGAAAGATATATTGAAAACTTGGTTTATTTCAAAAACATTCGCAATTTACAGCATTTAAAGGAAAGAATGACTGCAGTTGTTGCAAGTGTTGCTTCAGGCTGAAATTAAATATCACACAGCCAATGGCGTCCACATTGAAGTCCGTTGAACACAAAACAAAACCTTTGAAAGTTTCTTGACATTTTGTGCATCCAATTACTTTTATTTTTCAATTATTAAAATAATGAAGTATAGCATTTTAAAATATCGTTATTCTATTATAATGACTCTACTTAAAGCTACGAAATTTCTTCCGGTACTTTTTATATTCCAGTAGCATATTCAGGCCGTCCCATGGCCGAGTGGTTAGCGCGCTTGGCTACTGATCTAAGGGACCTGGGTTCGAACCCCGGGTTAAGGCATGGCTGTTTGTGTCGTTTTTCTGCTGAGGTCCTGCCATCCTCTCAGACCTTCTACTATGGCATTATAAACTGACAGGCTCCTGTCAGACCTCTGTGGCAAGCAGCTACTTGAGGGGGTATTTATTTATTTTTATTTTATTTAGCATATTCAAACCTTCACAATAATCAAAACTCTCAAATCAAGAACCGATACATTTCATAAGCATTGAAACGCCAAAGATCAATTTCCCAAGAGTTGATTGTGAAACTCACAAGTCCTGAAACTATAAGTACAAGTGTGTCTGTTTTTGTGTGTTCGGTATCTTTAGAGCTTAAACAAGAAATCCTGACTGATAACAAGAAATCCTGACTGATCAAGCATCATCCCTACGCTCCCCATAAGGGATTGCTATGGCAAGAGCGCAATCACACAGCAGGAGCTCAAGAGGAAAAAAGAAAAAAGCTCATACAAGTGGTCCAAAAGTTGCTGCTCATATTGTATAACTTCCCGCAACACATCAACTCCTGGACCAGTATCTCATTGGCTGTCTGACGACGATGGTCTACTGTAAGAAGGAGGGAAAAAGTGTTCATCCCCCCACTGGGCGGTCTCTCCCAACAGACAACTCCAGCAACAATAAATAGTTTCCTCCTAGCTCGATTGTTATTCCCCCATCAGAAGCAGCATATGGTTTGCTTGGGCTTGAAGCTGTCTCCGCATCCCAGCATGCACGGCGACGTGCTCCTCCCCATCACTGTTCCATCCCCCTTTCCCTCCCCGCCATCTCTTTTGCCGCCCTTTTAATGAAGGAAGGAAGTTTTTCATCAGGAGGAGGGATGCCGACCGGCTTACTACGCAGCAAAAGCGTACTCTGCCCAACCTTAAGGTTTTGTGTGATGTGCTCTGCAGAGGAAAACCGTTAGCACGTGGTCTCCTCTGCCGCTGCCTGAGCGAAGAGGGAGACTGAGAGAAAAGAGAGGACAGGCTTTGTGTCACCTACTCCTAATTGAATGCAGCTGCCACGAGGCCAATTTGCGTCAGTTCACCGACGGGGTTGGTTGTTGCTCTGCGGTCGCCAATCACATGATGCTTGCCTGTCGACACGGCCTCTGGTTGGTGATGGAGTGGCAAAGCAACGGCAGCCATCGGCCACAGATGCTTAAAATGCTCCCATGAGTCGTTCCGCAAAAAAAATGCGCTGATCTCTTCTAGAAAGCGTTACATATTGTTACATTTTGCTGCGTGGTTGGCACTGATGGAGTCTAATGCTGTTGCTTTAAATGATTCGGCTTAAAACTGCAGCAAATTTGGGTAAAAATAGAAGAGGCGTTTTTTCATCGAAGCGAAACTTTTGCATCCATTTAGTAATAACGTTAATGTATAACTCTTGATTCCATTAATTATGTTACAGTCTTCCATTTAAAATATCAGGGGTTTAGCGTCAGGGGAAATTAGTTTCCCTCAAGAGAAAAAGGATCCAGCTAAATCTAGTCAAAAATATTGGCTTTAAGGAACAACGATAAATCCTGATATTTGAAACGAGCTTGATCAACTATAATATAACAAAGGCCTCGAACTGTAATCTTGGTTATAATGTTATTCGTTTGTGTAGTGGACCAACTTCTTCAATTTTTCTTCAATTAATTATTCTCTTAATTACTCTACCTGTGATTCTGTATGAATCCACAGTTGAGTAGGGTTGTTACATCCGTGCTTCGATGTGCGTCAGACTTGATGTACAGTCGCTCAAAAAAGTATCCGAACAGATATTTTTTCTTAATTCTGTAATCAACTATAGTGTTCGGATGCTTTTTTGAGCAGGCTGTACCTTCGATGAACCGAGCCAGATGTCGTGTTGGACTGGATGAAAGATGTAAATGTCCAATGCACTATGTAAATGATAACATACCATTTATTTGTACTTTTTACATTATTCATATATACAATATGGGAATGCTCTTGATTCCACAGGCCTTAGCTGTGCTCAATCATCATCATCATCCTCAAGCAGCCATGGGCTATGGAGGTCCAACCAGACCGTGCAATTAGTTCTCCAAGCATATCTGTCCTGAGCTACATCTGCTGCCCACTGCACACCAATTCTAACAAAGTCCTCCAAAGGGTTGTTATAATATATGCTGTGATCATCACATATTCGCATATGTACTCAAAATGATGAAAACCGTTTAAAAATATAGTTGTATGTAAAACAAATTTACTCTGAATTTGGGTACATTTTTGACTCATCCAGCATAACTCATATTTTTTTAAAAGTATTCTGAGGTCCCACCATCCTTACATCCTTTTACTATGGAGTACATAAACTGGCAGACTCCTGTCAGACTTCTGTGGCAAGCATCTGCATGACGGGGTATTTATTTTCATTACAGTAAAAAATATAACACGATTCATAAAAAATAAAAACCATTTTAAAAAATGAAAAAAACAATGAAACGATTGAGATATGAACGAATATATTTCATTTGGCAAATTTTACTTGCAACGTGAGAGCGTAGGTGCCGACTTTTAACTTATACCACGGGGACAGAATCGTTATATACAGGGGTCGAATTCGGTGAGGGATATATTTTAGGACTTATTTTTCAAGAAAATGTTTAAAAACCTCTGAAACCGAGGAGGAAATGTTTTAATGGAAATCCAGTCTCTTACCCCCACCTCCCCCGCTCTTTTACTTTTACCTTACTTGATCTGATCTGAATTTGATTTTAAACCAAATTATGCTCGTGGTCGAGTACAAAATTTTCGTTATTTTTGTGTTAATTTGATATGGACATATCATCACTCAATAAGCCTCCTCAATCGGTAGAATCGCTCCAAAATTAAGCTATGCCAGGCCTGGGCAAACTACGACCCGCCATCTCTTTTTATGCGGGCCGCGAACTACTGATGACAAATAAATGAAAATTGCAAAAGAGAAAAAGAACGTACAGATCACAAGAAGTGCAACTTTAGGGAAGTAAATTCTCGTTAAAATGATTGATTTTAATAAAATTATATGATGTTTCACTTTAGTTGTTTTTTTTTGCATTGGTTATATATATGTTATTGATTATATTTTTTTTTTGTTACCTGCCATTCCATTTCATGCCGTCCCATGGCCAAGTGGTTAGCGCGCTTGGCTACTGATCTAAGGGACCTGGATTCGAGCCCCGGGTAAGGCATGGATGTTTGTGTCGTTTTTCTGCTGAGGTCCTGCCATCCTCTCAGATCTTCTACTATGGCATATAAACTGACAGGCTCCTGTCAGACCTCTGTGGCAAGCAGCTGCTTGAGGGGGTATTTATTATTTATTTTTTTATTCCATTTCAGTTTTCTATGCTGCCCTACAGCTGAAAAGTTTGAGCAGACTGTTCTAGCCCGATGTATATTTTCTTAGGGATGTAAGTTTTCTTTCTGCTTAGATTAAAATAAATAAATATCCCCTCAAGCAGCTGCTTACCACAGAGGTCTGCCAATTTATACGCCATAGTAGAAGACCTGTAAGGATGGTGGGACCTCAGCAGAAAATCAACACAATCATCCATGCCTTAGCCAGGGCTCGAACCCAGTTCCTGTTGATCAGTAGCCAAGCACGCTAACCACTCGGCCACGGAACTTTAATTAGAAGTATTAAGAGCATAAAAAATTTTATATTTCAATGTAAATTAATATCTACTTATATTTAAAAGGTTATTAAATAATTTGAAATTTTTCAACATTCTACTAACACAGTAATAAAAAAAATTACTCGTTACATGTGTTTTAGAGCAGAGACCGAAATATTAATTCACTTAAATTTTTATCCATTGTTTGTCTCCTTTGTCATAGATCATGTTTGTGACGCATTTTAGGCATGCTCTTCTCAGTCTGCTCTGTGGCAAGTGTCTTCCTGAAGAGTCATTTATTTTAATTAACCTTTTCGCTACTGAATAAATTTGGCTAATCTAACAAAGATCGGTGCATTTATTTGCTTTCATTCTCGACTCTAATTAACACCTTTTGCAAAACGAAAAGAAATACAAATGGAATAAAATACATAAACCTAAATTTTCTTTATTAATTATTAGCATAGATAACGCTGTCATGTGGAAAACATTTTTCGAATATGTGTTTCATTTAATAGTATAGTTTTTGCGTAGAGTCATTATGACACTGAAAGAGCCCCCGGGGGCGGGGGTGGCTCAGTCGGTAGCGCGCCAGGCTCGTAATCTGTAGTTCTCAGGTTCGAGTCCCAGCTGGGTCAGCGTTGAGATTTATCTCCGCAAAATTCCCCGCCCTGCCCACGGTCAGTAGGGGACACCGCTGGGCTTGGAAAGGCCGCCGTCCGTCGGATGGGACGTTAAGCCGTGGTCCCGTGTGCGGGAGAGCCATACCCTGTGCACGTTAAAGAACACGCTGGATGGCCTTGACGGGAGGCTACCATCTGTCTCCCAACAGCTGTGCCAGTGGGTCCCCTCCCCCAACCTTCTCTGAGCCTTCGGGGTCCATGTGACCTGGCCATTTAGCCCATGGTGTGCAAAAAAGTGCCGCTCAGAGGTAAAACAACCCAAACAACCTGAAAGAGCCCTCTCCTAGTTTCGAGTTCCGGATTGTGGCTTTCACTTTTGTATTACGGTTTCTTGTGGGCAGACCAGTATTACTTCTAAAGAATTTCTAATCACGGATGCAAATTTTTATAAGCTGCGAAGAGCATCTAATTATGGGTGCAAACAACTATAAGTGATAAAAAAAAGTTTGCAATCTTGCGTAGTAAATCTACAAAAGCTACAAAGAGCTCGTAAACATAGGTATCAAACATATAGAAGCTATGTATAAAGTTTCTAATCTTAGAGGTTGAACCTGTAGAATATACAAAGAGTTTCTAAACTTCGGAAGGAAACCTGTAGAAGGTACAAAGAACTTTTAATCCTGGTGATCAGATCTCTGGAAGGTGTAAAGAGCTTCTAAGAGAGCAAACTTATGGAAGCTACAAAGAGCTCCTATTCCTAGTGGGGCGGGGGTGGCTCAGTCGGTAGCGCGCCAGGCTCGTAATCTGTATTCCCAGGTTCGAGTCCCAGCTGGGTCAGCGTTGAGATTTTTCTCCGCAAAATTCCCCGCCCTGCCCACGGTCAGTAGGGGACACCGATGGGCTTGGAAAGGCCGCCGTCCGTCGGATGGGACGTTAAACCGTGGCCCCGTGTGCGGGAGAACCATACCCTGTGCACGTTAAAGAACACGCTGGATGGCCTTGACGGGAGGCTATCACCTGTCTCCCAACAGCTGTTCCAATGGGTCCCCTCCCCCAACCTTCTCTGAGCCTTCGGGGTCCATGTGACCTGGCCATTTAGCCCATGGTGTGAAAAAAGTGCCGCTCAGAGGTAAAACAACCCAACCCTATTCCTAGTGGTCAAATCTGTAAAAGCTGTAAACTGCGTTTAATCTCAGGGGTCAAACCTGTAGAAGCTACAAAGAACTTCCATATTCGGAAAACATACTTGTAGAAGGTGCAAGCAGTTTAGAAATTTGGGAAACACTTGTAGTAGGTACAAACAATTTCTAGTCTTGGGGAGAAAAATTGTACAAGTTTTAAAAAGCTTTTAATATTGCGAAGAAAATTTACAGAAACTACCAAGTGGACCTTGGGGAGAAAACCTCTAAAGTTACAAAAAAAATTAATTGTGATGTGGGAACCAACCTGCAGAGGTTCCGAAGAACATCTTGTTTCTTCGTTCCTACTGTTACTAATTTTGGGCATAAGTAAATATCAAACGTGGTTCCCATCTGCACCGAATTCATTGGTTGAGGTCTGATGTCTCTGTCTTTCAGCATGTAGGTAGCAAAGGAATTTTTTAATCAAGAAGAAATTTTCTTAAGGAATGGTCAATAACTTAGATCAGTGAAAATCCATCCTTAATTTATTGCAGGTCATGTAACTGGTTAATATTTGCATGGCGAACCACTATTTTAATTAATATTAAGAGCAGAAGTTATTTTTTAACCCTATCAACTGAGAAGTTGATACAAAAATGACCCAGGTTCAAACTCAGGATTAGATATATATATTTCTATTTGCTTTCTTTCTGTTGAGGCCTCGCCTTCCTCACAGATCTTTATCTCTTATAATGATCCTCACTTCTTATAATGATCTATTGTATTTACATGCTCCATGGCAAATGAATTTATTACCTAACGAATAAAATGCTATTCTACTATTTATTTTAACTTGAACTTGAAGTAAGTAATCTTTACAATAAAATTTTGCAACTTTCTTTCTTGAGAATGAATTTTGCTGATCATCAATTTCGTTTTCCCTGATTAGTCCGCACAATCACCAGCAGTCCAAGTCACTAAAAGCGCATTTACTGTTCACCAACAATGCTCTTACTGATCACCAATGGTCCACAGACTACCAACATTGATTTTACTGATCGCCAATTGTCCGTGGACAATCAAGGTTGACTTTAGAGATCACTAATGATCCGTAGACAACAAACATTGACTTTACAGATCACCAATGATCCGTGGACAACCAACATTGACTTTACTGATCACTAACAATGATCTTAATGACCTTATAAGTAGTTTAGGGCCCCCAAATATACTCTCACTGATTACCAATAATCAGCGGACCATAGATTGAAAGACACTGCCTTAAAAGTATCATATGAAAAACATCTGTATATAGTGAAACAATAGATTCTCCTGATGACAGTCCCTAGGAGATTTCACCCTTATAACAGGTACAACTATTGCAACAATTCTACCTCAACTAATCTCTACTCTTTTTTAACACGTAACTGAATCCTTAACAAAAAAGTGGTTGACAAGCGGAGATGAGATATTCACTTCCCACAACAGATGATGCTACAGATCCCAGCTGGAACCATACGGAACACAAGAGAAAGTTCCTCTAATGACATCCACAGAGCGAGATGTATGGCTCACCACACCTGGCCTTTCCCAGGGAATGAGGCTTACACAGAAATGTTGCATCAGTGTCGCGGGAGGATGGAGCCATCCAGCCGAAAGACCACCTCCCGAGTCTTTGCCATCTTTCCGATAGTCTTGGCGGTGTCGTGGGCTGACAAACCTTATGCTAGTCTCAACGCAGATGGGGTTGCCACGTGGGGATCTCTATTCACGATGTGAGGCCAGTGTGTGTGTTGCGGAGTCCATTGTGTTCACATGACGATGACACCTCTGGAATGAGGAGCAGGAAATAGAGAACGTCAGTTAGAGCCTGCTGCTGTCAATCACGGCGTGGGAGGCGAGCGAAATTATAGCTTCCTCGGTTGTTCTCTCTCAGTTAGATTGTTTGTCAGATATCGAGAGTTATTATTTTTTTCCTAAAAAGAAACAGGAAAGTGTCCTCGTTAATGTTTAGGTGTTTGCATGCAGAAAACCGCAAAATACTTCATTTATTGCTGTAGTTTCTGTGGTCTGTTTGGAGTTGTTTTAAACAAAAAAGCTTATGTATAAGCTTCAACGTTTGTAAATAAAATAAAAATAAATACCCCCTCAAGCAGCTGCTTGCCACAGAGGTCTGACAGGAGCCTGTCAGTTTGTAGTACATGGAAAATGAATTATAATGATCTAAGTGAACATTTTTATCAAATTTGTAGGTCGCAAAAGTCAGAACAACGTTTGTAGAGGATTGGGGGGGGGGGGGGGGCAGCTTTCCCTTTATGCAGCCTTGTCTGTCTTATTAAATAAATTATTTTGAATTTATTTCCCTTTGCATCGCTTTTATATGTCATAAAAAATTGCTAAGCAAACATTTAGACGGAATTTGAAATGCAGGGTCGTTATAAAATTTCCCATATTATAAAGCTTTTTTTTATATGATTTAAAAAAACGTATGTCCAAAATAATAATAATTTATTTTCTTTCATATACTGTGCAAAAGTATGCATAACAAACATTTGAAGGTACTACTCTCCAAGATAACATATATGCGAGAAGATGGGGAAAAAAATTAGAGATGTATAAATATATAACAAAACACAAGAGACCACTGCTGAACACACTTAGATTTACATGTAGGCGACCCTGTGGCCTTGCAAGCTCTAGGTGATTTAACCATCTTTCACTAAGAAATTTAAATGTAAAAATGCTTAGAGGAACTTGTAAAATGGCTAGCCATTTTAATTCCGTAAGGTAAGGGTATTAAAAATCTTTGGTGCAAATGTAAAGGTAAAATGTTTGGAACTTAGTTGAATTTGCCCTTGGTAGAAGGACTACCCTTCCTCTTCAAATATCTCCATATATTGCATAACAGTTCATAAACTTATCACCACTACTGGTAAAAAAAAATATTTAATAATTATTCAATATATAAAATCTCCATATATTGCATAACAGTTCATAAACTTATCTCCACTACTGGTAAAAAAAATTATTAATAAGTACGATAAGGCATTTGTACGCCTTCTGCCGATAAGGCGTACAAATGCCTTATCATATATATATGAAGAGATAAATTATGAAAAAAGTGAAAATGAGGGTTCTGTTCCACATTTAAACATAATTTTCTAAAACAATGTTTTTGAACAATTAATAATGGTTTCATAACAGTAACGTAGGTACCACCCGAACAAATTTTATTATAATTCATTCTGGAATGCACCAAGGAGAAATAAGCTATGGGTAAAACAGAATGTCAAAAAACTCTCAAAGTTTCCTTGTTACGACGACTTTGGGTTGTTCTATCTCTGAGCAGCAGTTTATTGCGCACAATGGACTAAATAGCCAAGTCACAAGGAACCCAAGGGCCCAGAGAAGGTTAGAGGAAGGAGACCCACTGGACAGCTGGTAAGAAAGAGTGGAAGTTTCCGTCAAGGCCTTCCATCGTGTTCTTTAACGCGTCTAGGGCTTTCATGCACCAGGAGACACGACTTTACATCTTGAATACTTGAAATTTTAACCAAATTTTTTTCGAAATCTGCCATGCGTTGGGTTGTTTTACCTCTGAGCGGCACTTTTTTACACACCATGGGTTAAATGGCCAGGTCACAAAGACCCTGAAGGCTCAGAGAAGGTTGGGGGAGAGGACCCACTGGAACAACTGTTGGGAGACAGATGGTAGCTTCCCGTCAAGGCCATCCAGCGTGTTCTTTAACATGCGCAGGGTGTGGCTCTCCCGCATACGGAGCCAAGGCTTAACGTCCCATCCGACGGACGGCGGCACTTCCAAGCCCATCGGTTCCCCTACTGACCGTTGGCAAGGCGGAGAGTTTTGCGAAGACAAATCTCAACTCTGACCCAGCTGGAACTCGAACCTGGAAACTGCAGATTATGAGCCTGGCGCACTACCGACTGAGCCACCCCGCACAGTCTGCCATGCTCCACGTTTTAGTTCAAACACGTCAGGTTAGGAAAGAATTTCTGCTTTATGTTTATGTTTACAATGTAAGTAAAAATCGATCATTTAACTCTCAAACTAGACATTAGACATTATGTACGTAACTAATCCAGTCGTTTCCTAAGCTAGAAACAAGAAAACGTAATAAGATCGATTTTCATAAACCCACTGTAGGAAAAATGTTTTTAAATATTCCTTTTCTCTGCCCACATAAATTTCATATGAAATATTCAGTATCAGTAAGCACTACAGAAACGATATTAACTGCGATTGTGACTATACTCTAACACAGCGCTGTCCAACTAGTGGCCCGCGAACAAAGTCAAGTTTTTACTTGATATTTTAAATAAATATCTGTAATCCACCTTATAATTTTTTGTCAACTTATATTACTTTACTTGATATGCAATCTTCAACTTACTCATTCTATAAAGTTTACAAAACATTCTTAAGCCAATCGGCAAACATCTGAAACCTTTTAAGTGCGGTGCGGCGTCATCAAACAAGTGTTTTTATGAAGCTGCGGTAATAAGAAGCATCTAACGACAGCACGAATCGCTCTCACTGCGCATGCATATGGCATGCATTGTCGAATGTTGCATTGTATTGTGCACCAGGAGACATTGTGTGGCATTTCGCTTAGACTAAACGACGTAATGGAAAAGGTTGTTAAAATTACCAATTTAATTCGTGGCGGAAATCGTTCTCTTAGAAGAAAATTTAAAGTTTTTTGGACGAACTGCATGCTGAGTGTGGCGATCTGCTTTTACTTATGTAAAAGCAGATCGCCATACTCAGCTGTATTAACTTAACTTAACCAGCTAATATTCGCTGGTTAAGTGCGGGAAAATGACTCAAGAGATTTTTTACACTTCGAAAAGAAATTCATCTTTTTCTCACAGAAATGGCCACCGATGAAGATTTAATAGCAAGTTTTGTTGATGAAAATTTTCTATGTTCACTTGCTTTCCTAACAAGACATTACAGAATATTTAAATGTCTTGAATTACAACGAAAAGATCAAAACGTGGGCTGTCTCTATAATCATGTACTGGGTTTAGAAACAAACTAGAATTGTTGAAGTCAAATTTGCGGGAAAACAATTTAATTCATTTTGAAACTTCTAAATGAGTTCTACGAAGAAATGAAGCAACTTAGTAAAACAGTTAATTTTGAAAAATTTGTTCCTAAATTAGATATCCTAATTGAAGATTTTAACAGAAGATTTTCTCAATTTGATGACCTTAAGAAAAGTTTAAATTTATTCAGTAATCCATTAAATATTGATATTAGCACCGTAGATCCTAAATATCAAATGGAATTATGTGACCTTCAGGCCGACCCAATTATGGCATCTAATAGAGAAACTGAAATAGAACTGTTGAAACTTTTGCCTGAAGAAAAATATCCAAAAATGAAAGAGTTTGGACTCCAAATAATTTCCATGTTCAGAAGTACATATATATGCGAGCGCGCATTTTCTGATATGAAATATATAAAATCAAGATACAGAAACTGCTTGAAAGACTCTACACTTGAACGTATGCTTCGGCTCGCAACAACAAATATCGATATGGACGTAAAAGAAATTATTGCCCAACAACTGCGGCCACAATGCTCCCATTAAATTTATTAATTTTTGAAAAGGTTTAAAAAATTTATATTGGTTTATTATTACTTATTATTTTTCATATAAATAAAATAATTTTGAAGGTTTTTGAGGTTTATTATTACTTGTTATTTTTTGTATAGGTAAAATAATTTTTGAGGTTTATTATTACTTATTATTTTTCGTATAAATAAAAATAATTTTTTGAGGTTACATGAACTGACTTTTCAATTACCTATCCTATTATATTTTTTTGGCCCGCGAAATATTGGCAAAAGAAAAAATAGCCCGCGATCTTAGAGAAGTTCGACAGCACTACTCTAACATAAAGAATGCATCGGCAAAAGCTGAAGATCAAAGAAGCCAACTACCAATGAAGAGATGCCACACTCACCCACATGAGTTCTAGCTGTAATAGTCCACCACAGCAAATAGTTACACGCCTTATGTAAGAAAGAAATAATTTTCTTAAGTGGAACTTCCATTTTTTATTTCGGAATATTGCCAACACACGATGAAGCATAGTTTCTTTTATACTGGTACATTAGCGATGAAATAAATTTGCCGTAGAGCTAGCTAACGAGTTGAGGATTGATACACTTTGAGGATACTCATCTTACTTTTCATTGGCTTTCGTGGTTAACGTAATAAGCCCCAATTGAATAAGAAACTCTTTGATGTATACTTCCAACTCCATTCTTTTTAAGAAACAGAATATAGTATGCTTTTAGTTCTAACCAAAATGTTTCATATATTACCAAGCGGATTAATTTTGGGAGTAAAATTTGGAGGAAATGGTGCGAGCAATACCATAGCCTCCTGGATAACATTGGGTTCCGGACGACTGTCTAACAGAGAGGGAAATAAGACCCCATTTATCTCATTACACCGAAATGTTAGTATAGAGAAAAAATAAGTATCACGAAATGATTTTCCGAAATCTAGGTAAACATATTTCATTTTAACGAATGTCAGTATAGAGAAAAAATAAGTATCACGAAATGATTTTCCGAAATCTAGGTAAACATATTTCATTTTAACGAATGTCAGTATAGAGAAAAAATAAGTATCACGAAATGATTTTCCGAAATGTAGGTAAACGTATTTCATTTTAACGAATGTCAGTATAGAGAAAAAATAAGTATCACGAAATGATTTTCCGAAATGTAGGTAAACGTATTTCATTTTAACGAATGTCAGTATAGAGAAAAAATAAGTATCACGAAATGATTTTCCGAAATGTAGGTAAACGTATTTTATTTTAACGAATGTCAGGATAGAGAAAAAATAAGTATCACGAAATGATTTTCCGAAATGTAGGTAAACATATTTCATTTTAACGAATGTTAGTATAGAGAAAAAATAAGTATCACGAAATGATTTTCCGAAATGTAGGTAAACATAGTTCATTTTAACGAATGTCAGTATAACGCAAATATCATTTTAACGAAACAAAAAAAGAAATAGTATAACGAAATTCGTAAAAAAATTCTTAAACAATATTCGAAACGTAGATGTTTTTTCTCCGTATTTACATGCTTTGTCTTTTAGCATCTGGCAACGATGAAATGATTCAAATGATCTGAAATATCTAACCAATCACAGCGCTGTATGAATCGCGTGCTATAGTATATTGTCGGGCAGCATTTCTGCCGATCTCACTGCGTGGCATCGACGCTCTGTATAAATAAATGTGTAAATAATGCTTTAAAGCGGCGTTGCCCCTTTTTTAGCATAAAGAAGGATCTTTCAAAACTTGGAGATCCACGCGTTTATGATTGTATTGTATTGCAAGTAACGGTAGCGTCAGCGAAAAGTTCTTTCAAAGCAGTTCCACTCCACGCATTTAATTTTATCATTCGTTAAACTTAAGTTGCCTATCCCCTGCCCACGGTCAGAAGGGGACACCGATGGGCTTGGAAAGGCCGCCGTCCGTCGGATGGGATGTTAAACCGTGCGCCGTGTGCGGTAGAGCTATACCCTGTGCACGTTAAAGAAACGCTAGATGGACTTGACGGGAGGCTACCATCTGTCTCCCAACAGCTGTTCCATTGGGTCCCCTCCCCGAATCTTCTCTGAACCTTCGGGGTTCTTGTGGCCTGACCATTTAGCCCATGGCATGCAAAAAAGAGCCTCTCAGAGGTAAAATAACCCAACCCAACCTAAGTTGCCTACCCGTGGCCGAGTAGTTAGCGTGCTTGGCTACTGACCAAAGGGACCTGGGTTCGAGCCCCGTGGATGCTTATGTTGTTTCTCTGCTTAGGTCCGCCATCCTCTCAGACCTTCTACTGCGGCGTATAAAGTAACAGGCTCCTATCAGACTTCTGTGGCAAGCAGCTGCTTGAAGGGCTAATTATTTATTTTTAAGTCATTATTTTATTTGTTCATTATTATTGTTTCAGTTCAGTTTGTTAATTTGTTTAGTTTCGTTATTAACAGCCAATATGGCGCGAAATATTCGCTGTTTCTCAATGACAAGGAAAGATATTCCAGACAATACGTTGCAGAGTTGCGACTCATTTAAGAATTGATAGAAGCTTGTTGGAACAGATAGTTAAAAAAAATTCTGACTTTTCTAAGTAAACTCTAATACACGGTAAATTTCTTTCATAATGATTATTTTCTGTTATGTAACTACAATAGCAGTTTTCACCTGCATTTCAGTATAACGAAATTTCGGTATAATGAATATATTTTCGCCACCCCTTCTATTTCGATATACTGACATTTCACTGTATATGCAAGAAAGGGCCACTCAAAGACAAAAACAGCCGAACCCAATTAACCACGAAAATTGGGAAGAGGCCGTACTTAGTTCTTAGACAACTGTATTTTTAAACATTATTGATTTTTTTTCTGCATTGAATAGAACCAACTAAGGAAGAGCGAATAGCTTTTTCCTTAATGCCCGTTTCTTCCCTACAAATAAACCGGCAACTTGAAGTGAAACGCCCGCGTTATATATTACAAGAGTAGAGGTTCTCCAACTGCAGAGAAAATAAACAGAATTCCTGACACCGGGACCCACGTTAGCACGTGCTTAGTAGCTGTCCACAACGCATGCGTTTGGGCTGACACAAGCACTTGCTTGTCAGGGTCGCCTTCTTTAATCGCAGGAGGAGGCGATTTATTTCATCGGTTTGGTGTAAAGTAAGTGTCAGATGCAAGGTTTATAATTGGTGTCTTTGTCTGCTAAATCTCTGGCTTATGTTTGGTTCCAACAAGCCACGTGGGGAGTGAAGAGGTCATTTAACTGAGAGGCGAACCCAAAGAAGCTAAAAAAGAATTAAGTTTCTCCTTTGTTATGAGAAAGAGATGAGATATGAGTAAAAGGTCACTAAAAAGAATTCGTTTCGTTGTTCATAAAGTCTACAGTTAGTTGCAAAGCTTAATTAATAAGAGGGTGTGACACTGAATGATGAGCTTGCTGGAAAGATAATGATTCACGTTCTGTGAAGTTGGGCTGTTTTACCTCTCTGAGAGACTTTTTGCACACAATGAGCTAAATGTCCAGGTCACAAGGACCACCAAGGGTTCAAAGAAAGTTGGGTGGAGAGGACGCACTGGACAGAAATTGGGAGACAGGTCATTCCCTCCCTTCAAAGTCATCTAGTGTAACGTGCACAGGTTATGACTCTCCCGCAAATAGGGCCAGGTCACAAGGTTTCCCCCCAAGGTCCACTCCAAGGGTTCAGAGAAGGTTAGGGGGAGAGGACCCACTGGACAGATATTGGGAGACAGATGATTCCCTCCCTTCAAAGTGATCTAGTGTGTTCTTTAACGTGCACAGGTTATGGCTCTCCCGCAAATAGGGCCAGGTCACAAGAACCACCCCAGGGGTTCAGAGAAGGTTGGGAGGAACACCAAGGGTTCAGGGTCAGAGAAGGTTGGAAGGATTATCAAGGGTTCAGAGAAGGTTGGGAGGAGAGGATCCACTGGACAGATATTGGGAGACAGATGATTCCCTCCCTTCAAAGTCAGGCTGGCCTCTATATCAGAATTCCTGACATCCGGACCCACGTTAGCACGTGCCAGGATCCAGATGATTCCCTCCCTTCAAAGTCAACCTGGCCTCTATATCAGAATTCCTGACACCGGGACCCACGTTAGCACGTGTCAAAATCAGGCTGGCCTCTATATCAGAATTCCTGACATCCGGACCAACGTTAGCACGTGCCATGTTCCCAGATGATTCCCTCCCTTCAAAGTCAACCTGGCCTCTATATCAGAATTCCTGACACCGGGACCCACGTTAGCACGTGTTAAAGTCAGGCTGGCCTCTATATCAGAATTTCTGACAACGGGACCCACGTTAGCACGTGCTTAGTAGCTGTCCACAACGCATGCGTTTGGGCTGACACAAGCACTTGCTTGTCAGGGTCGCCTTCTTTAATCGCGGGAGGAGGCGATTTATTTCATCGGTTTGGTGTAAAGTAAGTGTCAGATGCAAGGTTTATAATTGGTGTCTTTGTCTGCTAAATCTCTGGCTTATGTTTGGTTCCAACAAGCCACGTGGGGAGTGAAGAGGTCATTTAACTGACCACCCCAGTGGTTCAGAGAAGGTTGGGAGGAACACCAAGGATTCAGGTTCAGAGAAGGGTTCAGGGTCAGAGAAGGTAGGGCCAGGTCACAAGGACCACCCCAAGGGTTCAGAGAAGGTTGGGAGGAGAGGATTCACTGGACAGATATTGGGAGACAGATGATTCCCTCCCTTCAAAGTCATCGAGTGTGTTCTTTAACGTGCACAGGTTATGGCTCTCCTGCAAATAGGACCAGGTCACAAGGACCACCCCAAGGGTTCAGAGAAAGTTGGGAGGAGAGGACCCAGGGGCTCAAGGAAGGTTGGGAGGAGCTGTCAGGTTTTGGTGATTCCTGATTATATATTTGTATTTGACCTTGCTCTGTAACTCTTTATGTGAAACTGTCTCCTTTTTTCCATCTCTGGTGAAGACTATTTGTGGTTGAAATGTCTTGCTGCAATTAACAAGACAGGTTTATTGCACCTGATCGTTGGGGATCGCTCTCTTTCCGGCCTGGTTCCTTTCATGTTGGAGCGCAGACCAAATGACCGTCCCATGGGACAGTGAGGACGGCACTCTCACCAAGAGCTCGGACAACCCGTCTCCTAGATCAGACAGTTCTGTCTGTACTGGCTATGTGAGCAGACGTATGACTACGGCTGCTCACATAGCCAGTGCATAGTCACATAGCCAGTGTGAATAGGTAATTCAAACTAAGGAATTTTGAGTTGAGAAGTTTTCCTCTGTTAGGTGCGTTGAAGACCCAACCTGTTAAACAACCTGCACACGGTTGTTTGTAGCCAATGTAGTCAGTAGCCAAAGTCAGTTCCCACAGAGACATCTGTAAATATCTTGAGAATTAAACCTTTGTTATTGTTGTAACTTAGAGTTTGCATCACTCTTAAATTCTTAAACGCCGAAAGCCCAATATTACTAACGGGGGTGCTGTGGATAAATTAAATTCGACAACCCCCAGAAACTTACAACTGTCAACAGTCGATAGGATTAGTGTTTTTTCGACGTTTGAAACCGGAAAAGGACAATTTGCGTGTTAGACGCAACAATATAAGGAATATTGCGTCTAACATAAATTAGCAACAATGTTGCACACAAAAACGCAACAATGTTGCGTCTAACACACAAATTTTAAAACTGAACTACGGGATTCTCCGTATTATGTCCTGAACTGTAAAGTGCTTCGGATTCCCGAAGTGTGATTAATTCTTTGAATTGCAGAACTGTGTAATTAGTTCTTCGACTTGCGGAACTGTGAAATTAATTCTTCGAATTGCGGAACTGTGAAATTAATTCTTCGAATTGCGGAACTGTGAAATTAATTCTTCGAATTGCGGAACTGTGAAATTAATTCTTCGAATTGCAGAACTGTGAAATTAATTCTTCGAATTGCGGAACTGTGAAATTAATTCTTCAGATTACAGTAATGAATCCGAAGAACTACATAGTCCAAAGAACTATGTAGTTCTTCGGATTGCAGAACTGTGTTCAAGTGTACTTTGGTGCTCATCGATTCTTCGCTAATTTTGAACAATCCATAGTGACTCAATGCATCAAGATTTCCGTTCCTGATCCAGCAGTCGTGATCAACAGAGGCATAGAAAGAGATCCTCAACGAGAGAAACACACACTGGTACTGGTAAATATATTTTTAGTATATAATTTCTGTTTGCCGATTGCAATTTTTCAAAATGTATTCAATTTTTAGGTTAGAAATTTTGTGTAATTTTACATTTCGCTTTAAATTTTTTTGTGTGTTTGTATTATTAGTTAAGGGAATGGAAATAAATGGAAATGTTAATTTAGATTTAGAATCAGGGTGTAGTGAGAGGAAATTTATTATTGCGATGATATGGATGCTGTAAATTTAGACGGGGCTACGTCAGCAGATATTGCTAGCCCTAACATATGGTTTGATCAGAGCACAGAAATGCAAATTAAATTGGAGAAAATGAGAAATGAACAAGCGATAAGATTGCAAGAAATGCGATACAGAAATGAGAGAGAATTAAGAGAATTGGAGATTAAAAGAGATATAGAGTTGGCCAAAATTAGTGCAGGAAATAATGTGAGTCCTAAGCGAAGGTAGCTCAAATTCTTTTAGCAGTTGGGTTGGGTTATTTTACCTCTGAGCGGCACTTTTTTGCACACCATGGGCTAAATGGCCAGGTCACATGGACCCCGAAGGCTCAGAGAAGGTTGGGGGAGGGGATCCACTGGAACAGCTGTTAGGAAACATATGGTAGCCTCCCGTAAAGGCCATCCAGTGTGTTCTTTAACGTGCACAGGGTATGGCTCTCCCACACACGGGGCCACGTCTTAACGTCCCATCCGATGGACGGCGGCCTTTCCAAGCCCATCGGTGTTCCCTACTGACAGTGGGCAGGGCAGGGAATTTTGCGGAGATAAATCTCAACGCTGACTCAGCTGAGACTCGAACCTGGGAACTACAGATTACGAGCCTGGCGCGCTACCGACTGAGCCACCCCTGCCCCTCTTTTAGCAGTCAGACGAGCATTACGAAAAATGCGTTGACAAATCCACCAAAGCATGATGAGAAACTCCCTCAATTCGTTGAAAGGTCTGAGAAAATGCTTGCTATAAATATGATAGCAGCAGAAAATCAAGCTCAGATAATTATGGCGTTAGTAGCAAAGTTTGTGGAAAACGCAGTAGCTTCTCTTAGCATAGACGAGCTAAAATCTTACGAAGTGATAAAAGAAAAGATTTTTCCTGAATGTCGTTTAACTCCCATTTCGTATAGGAAAAGATTTGATGAAGCTACGAAAAAAGTCGACACGAGTTGGTTTAGTTTCACTAGTAGGTTGGAGAATTCTTTGGATTATTATATTAAGAGTAGAAATGTGCGAAAACAATCACCTCTTGTGAAATTAATTGTGGCAGAAAAATTAAAACCCTTTTACCTGCAGAAACACTGAACTATGTGATCTGACAGGAGAGCGATTCGTGGTTCTGACTACAGAAGCTGGCTGAAACCGCTGAATTACATTCGCAGAGCATATCAGTTCTTAGAAGACCGAAGCTTTCAGAGCAAATGAAATACAAAATGCCTCAAGTCCATAAGAATTTTCATTTCCAAGATTTAAAGCCTCAAATCACAGCTAAAGCAAGATTTTTATCTGCGCACCCATACACAATATGCTATGTTTGCCGAGCTGCAGGACATTTTAGGAAGGATTGACCTTGAACGCTGCAGCACAAACAAACACTCACTCACCAAGTTCGAGTGAATGATGCTGACAAAAAGTAATAAGGAGATTGCTATTATTGCCAGAGTTTCAAAATTGCGTAATAATAATATCCAGGTGGAAAGTAGTAATAAATCAAAGAATATGTTTATGAGTAGTATAGTTCCATTAAAGCGATCCCCCACTAGTAGTTCCCCCTACGATGCCACCGGCTACGCCCCCTTATTAATATTCATAACTAATGATATAGAATTAATAATTAATTAATAATTAATAAAGACCATGGTTGACCCATTAAAAAACCTTATCAAAAGTTCTGCCCCCTTTATTAAAAATTTCTCCCCTTTCTCAAAAAACCTGTGGCGCCATCTAGTGTATATTATGAGTACTATATTTAGAAAGCCCTCTATTTTAACTGAAATTATTTCCAGTTTTGACTCCCCCGTCATTAAAAAAAACTTTATTAAAAATTCCTCCCCCTTTATTAAAACCTCTCATTAAAGACCCACTGGTTGACCCACCTGTTTTTAAGCTCCCCCCCTGAAAAGTCACCTGAAAAACAGTCTTCGATTTTATGGTGGCACCTTCTAGTGTATACTTTAGCAAAATTTTAACCGCAAGTCCCAATTTTTAAGCACCCCTCATTAAAAAAACCCCTTATCAAAAGTTCAGCCCCTTTTATTAAAAAAACCCGTGACGCCATCTAGTGTATATTATGAGTACTATACTTCAGAAAAGCCTTCTATTTTAACTGAAATTATTCCCAATTTTTGACTCCCCCTCATTAAAAAAACCCTTATCAAAAGTTCCACCCCCTTTATTTAAAAACCTATCAAAAGTTCCTCCCCCTATATTAAACTCCCCCCCACCGATCACAAACTCCCAAATAAGTCCCTTGATTTCTACTCTCATCTGAAATTTACCAAGTCCAACTAAACTTTTTGTGGCAACGCTCAGAATGGCTGATGCAATCCTCAATAATAATTACAAAGTCCCAATTTTTGACTCCCCCTCATTAAAAAAAAACCCTTATCAAAAATATATCCCATTTATTAAAAACCCTATCAAAATTGCCACACCCTCGTTAATTAATCCGTTATCAAAAGTTCCGCCCACTTTATTAAAAACTCCTCTCGCGAATTTTTATTTTCTCGTAAATTAAATCCATTCACACTCTTGATCATAGTTTTCGGACACATCTCAAAATTTTTCTAAGTCCAGAGATGTCACTCATTGACAGCCCTTCTGACTAAACCGAATTGAACCAATAAAACAAGCTTTTTAATTCCCATATATCCGTTACACGATCACAAGTTTAAACATTTTTATTCCTAATACTTATTACCGCTGTATCCTTAGTACATGATGCAAAATATTACTCTCTCCTAGGAAGTAACGTTACTGAGTAACAATCGATAACATTATTTCTTCCTCCGAAGAAAAATCAGCTAATTATTTGGAAGATATCATTTTTTTTAAAATCTACAATTCTAAACGCTCTCACAGTTTTCAAAAATCGTCTTTTCCACCATTCACTGGCGAACGTGTGATCTCATGATTCATCACACTGATGAAATTTTGTTTTGTGTTGCGACCTCTCATTACTACACGTGTGTGCATTATGCTTTACAAGGTCAGTTGTTTTCATCGGGTAAAAAATAATTCTGTAAAGAATTTTGTACACGGCAGAATGCTATAGAAAGTAAGCAATGCTAAATGTAGAAAACAATTCATACGTTGCGGGTACCCTAGTGTTTCTGCTTACGGTGCGTAAAACATCTAACTTTAGTTCTACATCCAACATGAATGTATGTTAATGGTGTAGGGGATATTAGTTTTAACAAATGCTATAAAATACACTAAGCTACTATAAAAATAATACACTTAATAAGTCTCACTCGATCGTACCTCTCAACTTACCTGAGCTAATCCGTCGAAATTTTCTTTGCAGCTGGACTGATAGTCAAATTTAGCAAATGATTCAGCGATTATAGCAGTATATCTGTGGAACAAGCTACATGAGAAAGCTTCTTCGATTCGGTAACATAAAAATCCGCCTAACTAAAAATTTTCAGAAATAGTTTAAAAGTACAAACCTCAGCAATAAGTTTTGGATACTTATTACTGTTCAGTGACACCAGTGAAAACGAATTTTTCCCTTGTGCAGAAAAGCGACACTGATATACCTTTCATGAAAATACTTGGTTAACGATTGCGAAGGATGAATTTTTTCCTGCAGACCCAATCACGACACGGACGGGTGAATTGTGCACTTAATTTTCATAGTCACCCTGTGTACAATGGATATAAGTGTCAGACAAAAAATAATGTCTTTACAAACTAAGAGTCACTCTGTGTCAAACATCCCAAGTCCAGAAATACCCTTCTTAAAAATAGAAAATTCGCTCCACACATGCTCCTACTTCTTGGCGCTTAATTCAAAGAAATGCAGGGAGACAAGCGTGCACACAAACAGCCAGTCCAACCGGTGATAACTCAAAGGTCACGGGGGCACTGACCTATGGAACACCCCGTCGATGTGAAAACAGATATGCTACTGATTATCTAAATCCTTTACTTATGGGAAGAGCTGCCTGCTCATTTAATGACAAAATGCCGCACTTTATGTGTGCCTTTCTTTCGCTTTCCTATCGCTTCTCTTTTTCAATCTTCCTTACTTCTGTAATGTATCGATTGATTGTCTTGATGAGAAGTATTTACCAGTGTAAATGATGTTTTTCTTGTTGATTTGCTAACTGTGCTAATGTTGTTTTCATGAAAAGTTGTTTCATTTTCGTAAACATCGAAAATTTCAGGAAACACCCTCTAACTGTAGCTATGTTATCGCACTGCAGTCGAGATATCGGCTATATAATATATAAAATCAGCTGAATAACTCTTGATGAAGGAGGGGCTTGTCAGGTTTTGATGCTATCCTGATTATACATTTTGCCATTTTATATACAAGGTGATTCAGAATTCATCATCAATATTTGGTGGGGAGGTAGGTAATAAGAAATGAAGGAGATTTCACATAGGAAAGCATGGGCACATATGCCATGTAGTAGGGCAAAATGACCCCAGTTCAATGATGGAAAGAACACATAAGAAGGAAGTGGTAAGGAAAAAACATTTATTATCTTACATGTAACATTTCTTTGCATTGATTGTACAGACTTACAAGAGGTGCTCGAACTGCCGACCATGTGTAGAATGCATGACTCACAACAGCGTTGCATGGACAGCCGGACCCTGTGGAAGATGCCTGGCATTTCCCGGATGTTTGAGGCAGCAACTGATATGCGTGCTACAAGATCCATATCACTATCAACAGGGGTCTCGTACACCATGTTTTTCATAGCACCCCATACAAAGAAATCGATTGGAGATAAATCTGGTGAACGTGGTGGCCAAGAAACCGGTCCACCGCGGCCAATCCATTGACCACCAAACTGTCTGCATAGGTAAGCACGCACAGCATTTGCGAAATGTGCAGGAGTGCCGTCATGCTGGAACCACATTTGCCGGAGACTACCATCAGAAACCTCGTTCAGAAGATCCGGTAACACAGTCTGAAGAAATGTTAGGTACTTGGCACCGTCCAAACGGGATGGTAGTAAATACGGGCCCAACAAACAGTCACCGACAATCCCAGTCCACACATTGACAGCAAAACGTTGTTACGCAGCTCCAGGTCTTGTACCGTGTGGGTTCTGATGAGCCCACACATGCCAATTGTGTGTGTTGAAGACACCCTCTCGAGTGAACAACGCCTCATCGGTGAAAAGAACATACGTTGGGAAATTGGGATCAACGGCTGTTCTCTGCATGAACCACTGACAAAAAATAACACGCTTGGGATGGTCGTCTGCTGCCAATAATTGCACGCTTTGCAGATGAAACGGATGTAACCCTTCATCGTGTAATATCCGCCACGCTATTGCTTGCGAAATTCCAAACTGCCTAGCCATACCTCGTGTGCTAGCACCAGGTTGTTCCTCGATTTCCTGTAGGACAGCTTCCTCTACTGCTACTGTCCGTGCCGATCTGCGCCTCCCTTGATTAACATTACTAGCAGCAAACGATCCTGTTTCACACAGTTGGCGATGAATACGTGAAAACATTTGATGCTGTGGCACACAGCGGTTTGGGAAGTGCGCTGCATACAATTGCCTGGCTCGAAGACATCTTTCTCCTGCCGCACCGTAAGTTACATGCATATCTGCACATTCATTCCACGTATACCGGTTCATGTTACTTCTGCAAATTCACCTTGTCGAATGACAACTGACTGCACGCGTCAAACAGCTGTGCTTCTGTATGAGAGGTGTGTACACACAGCGCCCTCTACACCACCATGCGTTCGTCTGCCCCCATACTTTCCTATGTGAAATCTCTTTCTTTTCTTATTCCCTTCCTCCCCACTAAATATTGATGATGAATTCTGAATCACCCTGTATATATTTGTATTTGACCTTGCTCTGTAACTCTTTATGTGAAACAGTCTGCTTTTTTCCACCTCTGGCGAAGGCTATTTATGGCTGATGTTCTTGCTGCAATTAGTAAGACAGGTTTATTGCACCTGATCGTTGGTGATCAGTCTCTTTTCATGTTGGAGCACAGACCAAATGACCGTCCCATGGGACTGGGAGGACGGTGCTCACACAAAGAGCTTTGGATGACCAGACCTGTTGCTGAGATCAGACAGTTCTGTCTGTACTGGCTTTGGGGGCAGACCTAATACTAAGACTGCTCGGTGAATAGGTAATTCATGAGTTGAGAGGTTTTCCTCTGTTAGGTGCATAGAACACCCAATCTGTTAAACAACCTACACAAGGTTGTTTGTAGCCAACGTAGCCAGTAGCCAACGTCAGTTCCCACAGAGACATCCGTTAATATCTTCAGAATTAAACCTTTGTTATTGTTGTAACTTGGAGTTTGCATCACTCTTCAATTCTTAAATGCGGAAAGCCCAATATCACTAACGAACCAAAAGCAAACTTTGGGGCGCTTTTGCAACAAGAAAACCTTACCTGTGGGGTACTATGGATAAATTCGAGAATCCCCATGAACCGAGACAGATGGCCAGCCTCCTTCAAAGCCATCCAGCGTGTTCTTTAATGTGCACAGGGTAATGCTCTCCAGGACATGGAGCCACGGCTTTATGTCCCATCTGACAGATGATGGCCTTTCCAAGCCCATCGGTGTGCTCTACTCAATGAGGGCAGGATGGGGAGTTTTGCCAATATAAATCTCAGATATGGGCCACGAATAACTCGAACCTGGGAAGTGCTGATTACGAGCCTGGCGCGCTACCGATTGATCCCCCTCCCCCCGCATGGTGAGCCACTTCTGCAGTACCACCCTTGCATTGATATATGTCAGGAATGTATCAAATATTTTGACATCATATAAGTAGAAAAACGTTACGTTTGTTACAGCGCCAACAGTTAGGATGTGGGGCAATGAAAAGAACAAAGGATGCTTAACCTTATTTATTACATTTTACTTATTGATACAAAATACTATTTTTATTTAATTTATAACCCCGCTGGCTGGAATTTGTGTTTGCTAGCCCTAATTTACGATGAGAGGACGCTGTATATGGAATTTGGTGGTTCTACTAACTCTTCAGGAGCCGAGAAATTCAACCCGCACAAACCTATTTTGATTGATCTTAGCGGGTATACACATAGTTATAAAACTTCTCTTAGCTGAGGGGAAACTCCGTTCTATTATATATAAGATTAATATTTTGCAGACTATTTATTGAAATCATACACACAGTGTTCAATGAATAATTGTGACCACTCTACACCATATTTGTCAATGGGAAGCTAATTTGGGTGTTCCATAACCAGACACGTCACATCCGGGAATTCAGTTTCGGGAAAACTCAAACAATTTAACTTTGAGGGGAGGGGGAACTGAGAATAAGACTGGAACAGAGTCTTCCAATTACTAAAATATTCCACCGAATAGGAAAGGTTAAAAAAATATTCTCTATGAAATGAGATTTTATATTTGTTTCTTTTCAATTTATTTTTAGTGTCGGATATAAAATGTGTTGGCTAAAAGAAAATTATACAAAGACACCAGATTAGGATTTCAAGGCA
Organism: Ryuthela nishihirai; assembly: GCA_038380435.1. Classification (NCBI taxonomy): domain Eukaryota; kingdom Metazoa; phylum Arthropoda; class Arachnida; order Araneae; family Heptathelidae; genus Ryuthela; species Ryuthela nishihirai. The sequence goes on from JAWZYU010000067.1 coordinate 1,253,395, forward strand.
GGTAGAAAAATTTGAAATTTACTATAAGACAACTTCCCCCCCCCCCCCACACACACACCTCTGGGTACGTCCCTGTCTATAATTTCCAAAATATGTTTTTTACGTAAAATATCACTGATGATAAATTGTAGATCTCAACTACATCTATCTAAATCTGGATTTTCCAATTATACATTCAATATTTAACGAATTATGGACGTTTGAATAATTAATGTCAGTAATGCCAATCGTAAGAAACCTATCAAACTGAAAAACATTGAAAGAACTGTTTCCATAAACGTTTATAATATTCACTTTTCCTATCAAATTGTAAAAATAAGTTATTTTTTTAAGATATAGTGAACTTATAAGTTGACTTCTTATCTAGCATTACTGTTGTTCAACAGTTTGATTCCATAATTCTTTAAATACAAGTAACCCCATTTAATGCGGGAGATATGTTCCGGGAAGACCCAATTAAACGGGGAAATTTTTTCATTTTTTTATTTGCCTGTTTTTTTTAAGTGCCTTATTAACCTTTCTTTTAATATTTTTATCTTTCTCTTATAATGGATATTTTATTTCAACAAAAATAACTATAATTCACAGGTTTGCTTTTTAAATCGTGTAAATAAATAAATAAATAAATACATAATAAATGAAAATAAATCCAAACGTAACGCCCTGTTTTTTAATTTATTCTTTGTTCTTTCGTTAAAGGTAATCCATGTTCATTTACAAAATCTGAAATATAATAACAAATTTTAAATCTGAAATAGAAAATTAGAAAGTTATTATGAACTAAAAATTATAAGAAAATTACATAATTTAAAATATTATATATACGCAAATATAAAAATAATAACAAAAAAGGGCGTTACTTTTGAATCACCTTGTATAACCGATTAGTTAAATTTACAATTCATTCTTAATAAGGAAAGAATCTAGCATGTCTACTTGTCTCCGTTTTGTGCATAACATTTGTTTGTAAACATTTCATTAATCGGCCACATAAATAACCATAGTAACTAGTGTTGCTATCATGAAAGCATTTAATTAGATCAGTGGTTCTCAACCTTTTATGCTTCACGTACCCTCTGGAAATGTGTTTGTAACTGGCGTACCCCTTATGTAGATAAAACTATAGTTATAGTATAATAATGCCAACTTAGCGACTTTGTTACTTGATCTAGCGACCTTTGAGCTCTCACGGCGTACCCCAAAAAATTTTACCGCGTACCCCACGTTGAGAACCCCTGAATTAGATTATTGAGTTTTTGTATGGTTTTCTCTTCGAGGAAAGGTATTCGTCAACGGATTCATACGAAAAGAAAAGCTGGAAGTGCTGACATTTCCACGAGTTACGCAGAATAATTATGACGGTAACTTCGCTAAAAAAAATTGTAAATAAAATATTTATTAATTACTGGGCAGAACAAATACAACAACCGTGGGAAAAATACACCAAAAATTCACGTGCATTTACCTATGAGCACGATTTTAAAATATTTTAAAGAACTTTACTATAAAAAAGGGGGGGTTGTTTTTAATTAACATTAGGGGGTTGTATTTAATTCACATTAAGGGGGTTGTTTTTAATTCACATTAGGGGGGTTGTATTTAATTCACATTAAGGGATTGTTTTTAATTCACATTAGGGGGTTGTATTTAATTCGCTTTAGGCGAGTTGTTTTTAATTCACATTAGGGAGGTTGTTTTTAATTCACATTAGGGGGTTGTTTTTAATTCACATTAGGGAGGTTGTTTTTAATTCATATTAGGGGGATTGTTTTTAATTCACATTAGGGGGTTGTTTTAATTCACATTAGGGGGGTGTTTTTAATTCACATTAGGGGGTTGTTTTTAATTCACATTAGGGGTTGTTTTTAATTCACATTAAGGGGTTGTTTTTAATTCATATTAGGGGGTTGTTTTTAATTCATATTAGGGGGTTGTTTTTAATTCACATTACGGGGGCTGTTTTTAATTCACATTAGGGGGTTGTTTTTAATTCACATTACGGGGGCTGTTTTTAATTCACATTACGGGGGTTGTTTTTAATTCACATTACGGGGGTTGTTTTTAATTCATATTAGGAGGTTGTTTTTAATTCACATTACGGGGGCTGTTTTTAATTCACATTAGGGGGTTGTTTTTAATTCACATTACGGGGTTGTTTTTAATTCACATTAGAGGGTTGTGTTAATTCACATTAAGGGGGTTGTTTTTAATTCACATTAGGGGTTGTTTTTAATTCATATTAGGGGGTGTTTTTAATTCACATTAGGGGGTTGTTTTTCATTCACATTAAGAGGGTGTTTTTAACACCTAGGGGGTTGTTTTTAATTCACATTAGGGGGTTGTTTTTAATTCACATTAGGGGGTTGTTTTTTATTCACATTACGGGGGTTGTTTTTAATTCACATTAGGGGTTGTTTTTAATTCACATTAGGGGGTTGTTTTTAATTCACATTAGGGGGTTGTTTTTAATTCACATTAGGGGGTTGTTTTTAATTCACATTACGGGGTTGTTTTTAATTCACATTAGGAGGGGTTGTTTTTAATTCACATTAGAGGGTTGTGTTAATTCACATTAAAGGGGTTGTTTTTAATTCACATTAGGGGTTGTTTTTAATTCACATTAGGGGGTGTTTTTAATTCACATTAGGAGGGGTTGTTTTGAATTCACATTAGGGGGTTGTTTTGAATTCACATTAGGGGTTGTTTTTAATTCACATTAGGGGTTGTTTTTAATTCACATTCGGGGGTGTTTTTAATTCACATTAGGAGGGGTTGTTTTGAATTCACATTAGGGGGTTGTTTTTAATTCACATTAGGGGTTGTTTTTAATTCACATTAAGGGGTTGTTTTTAATTCACATTAAGGGGTTGTTTTTAATTCATATTAGGGGGTTGTTTTTAATTCATATTAGGGGGTTGTTTTTAATTCACATTACGGGGGCGGTTTTTAATTCACATTAGGGGGTTGTTTTTAATTCACATTACGGGGGCTGTTTTTAATTCACATTACGGGGGCTGTTTTTAATTCACATTACGGGGGTTGTTTTTAATTCACATTACGGGGGTTGTTTTTAATTCATATTAGGGGGTTGTTTTTAATTCACATTACGGGGGCTGTTTTTAATTCACATTAGGGGGTTGTTTTTAATTCACATTAGGAGGGGTTGTTTTTAATTCACATTAGAGGGTTGTGTTAATTCACATTAAGGGGGTTGTTTTTAATTCACATTAGGGGGGTTGTTTTTAATTCATATTAGGGGGTGTTTTTAATTCACCTAGGGGGTTGTTTTTAATTCACATTAGGGGGTTGTTTTTTATTCACATTACGGGGGTTGTTTTTAATTCACATTAGGGGGTTGTTTTTTATTCACATTACGGGGGTTGTTTTTAATTCACATTAGGGGGTTGTTTTTAATTCACATTACGGGGTTGTTTTTAATTCACATTAGGAGGTGTTGTTTTTAATTCACATTAGGAGGGGTTGTTTTTAATTCACATTAGAGGGTTGTGTTAATTCACATTAAAGGGGTTGTTTTTAATTCACATTAGGGGGTTGTTTTTAATTCACATTAGGGGGTGTTTTTAATTCACCTAGGGGGTTTTTTATTCGCATTAGGGGGTTGTTTTTTATTCACATTACGGGGGTTGTTTTTAATTCATATTAGGAGGGGAATAAACGCTTTATAGCGGATTCGCGTGAAACAAAAGATTTGTCGTCTGTCCATCCGTCTGTCTTTAGACTTTGAATTTTTCTGTTTATAGAGATAATTTAAAAAATTTTTTTTAAATTATGGATTGGATAGGTATTGATGAAATATTGCGATTTGGACTTTCCGATTCTTCCAAAAAGGTATAATTTTGCCCTCTAATAGTGAAAAATTTGGAAAATTCAAAAATTTTAAATGCATATTGCAAATGATGTATTTAGGCTACAAATTTGAAATTTTGTTGATGGAATATGAAGATCAAGAAGTTTCCATTGGCAGCAATGAGTTGATCTCTTGCTCCCAGGGAGGGTAAGAAATGTAACTGTTTCCTTTAAGAGATAATCGGAAAACTCATTTTTAGGTACTTATGAAGCATAGTTCGCATTTGTCAAATCATTAAGTAGTTTAATTTTATATCGTTAGTGATCACTAAATACTGAAAAGTCGAAACTTTTAACCAATGTGGAAAGTGATCTGTTTATGGCAGAAATTTTAAAACTTCGGTGGTAGATTGTCAAGAGATATTTCACTAAATAGGCCCGGATCTAGAAAAAAATCTAGAGAGGGAGGAAGGAGCAAGAAACGCAATAGAACCAAAAAGAAAAGTAAAAGGGGGAGGGCCAACACACTTGATTTCCAATGCAATACAGCATTTCCCCTTCCTTTTTACGGGTTTTTTTAAAAAAATTCTTGAAAAATACATGAAATATAAATAAGTTTAATATTTTTTGCTACTTTTACCCTTACATTCTGAAGTGGGGAGGGGCACTCACAGCAATAATCTACCCACGTTTCTCAGAAGGGTGTGCGAAATGCAATTTTTCAATTTAAGGAATAAAAGGCAAATCCTTTTTATGTTGTATAATTACTAATAAAATACTGTTATTTACATTTTTTTTCACCATCCATTAATTCAAATTAAAACTTTTAAGGAGTGAAAAAGTGAGTAAAGCAAAAAATTTCATTCTCTTTGAAAACGATATTCCCTTATGCGCTAGAGGTTATATGCATTATTCTAGTTTTAAAAGTCATGGAGCATAGAAACTAGCTTACTATTGATGCAACTTTGAATGAAAGTGGTCACTACTCAATGAGCACTGAGTATATATTAAGGGCCAGAGTGGAAGATTGGGTTGTTTTACCTCTGAGCGACACTTTTTTGCACACAATGGGCTAAACGGCCAGGTCACAAGGACACTGAGGGCTCAGAGAAGGTTGGGGGAGGGGACCCATTGGAACAGCTGTTGGGAGACAGATGGTTGTCTCCCGTCAAGGCCATCCAGCGTATTTTTTAACTTGCACAGAGTATGGCTCTCCCGCACACTGGTCACAGCTTAACGTCACATCCGACGGACGGCGGTCTTTCCAAGCCCATCGGGGACCCCTACTGACCGTGGGCAGGGTGGGTGTTTTGCGGAGATAAATCTCAACGCTGACCCAGCTGGGACTCGAACCTGGGAACTGCAGATTACGAGCCTGGAGCGCTACCGACTGAGCCACTCCCGCCCCCAGAGTGGAAGGAATGGATTCATTCTAAATATTAAGAACCAATATTCCTTTTTCTTTCGATTTCAATTTCTCCCCCGCATGACACAAACATTAAATTTAATAACACCCATATTACAGTTTTCACTTTCATTAGGTATGACAATAGATTAATAATAATAATAATTTAATAATAATAATTAATAATTAACCTTAATAAAACCGTCCCTTCAGTTTCTAAAAGAACTTATATATTGAGGCATATTCGAAACTATATATCCTCCTATTCCCCAATGTTCTAGAAAATTTACATCCGACCGAAACTCGAATGCTGTGCTTCCACTCTTTTTGGTATCAATAAAAAGAATTCTTATAAGTTAGAAAAAGTTCGAAATGAAGCTCTCAAGATCATCAGCAAAATATATTTTAACAAACGAGAATCTCTAACTCTTACTAATATTCGTTCCAATTCAATTTGAATTATTCAAATCCAATTCTTAGTTATTCCAATCCTTTTCAATCCAAGAATTCCAATCCTTTTCAATCCAAGAATTCCAATCCTTAATTATCAAATTCTCACTCTTGATTCTAAAAGAAAGCTGCGGTTTATTATCCTTATTCACGACACTATTTATAACAAGTCTCATCCTCTTTATTCGATTCTTACACCCTCTATTCGATTACCACATCGCCACATCCTTCGCTCTGAAAATAAAATGTTTCCTGTTCCCAAGATATTCTAAGTACGGGAAATTTCTTTTGCCTTTCAAGCAACCTGAACTTGGAACTCTCTACCGAGCGATATCACTTCTTTAAATTCTGAAACAAAATTCAAAAGCTATATTACTCCATTCCTATCAAAATATTGAAATGTTTGACCAACAACATCTCCTCATCCCTATTCCCACTCCCCATCTTTTCTCTTTGTCTGAATTATCTGCAATCCTTTCTTTTCCCCTGTTCATTCATTTAATATTACTCTCTGTTGTCTTAAATCTTTCTTTTCTTCCCTCTGATTTTAAAATGTTTTTTTTTATCATATTTCATGTTGTATATTTGTCTCCGTCTGTGCCACTTGTCATTTTGTTTATATGTACCAAATAATTATTCAATTCCTGTAAATGTTTGTATTTTTACACTATCCAATATTTCTTTTAAAGTTCTCAAATGTACTGGTACTTCAATGTATCATGCCACTTGAATGTTTAAATGAATATCCAAAATTTCCTGTACCTTGGCTTTACTGTAACCCCCTGCATGAAATAAATTACTATTATTATGCCTTCTGCACTCTTATTTTTTTCAGAAAACTTATATATATTATTTCCTTTCTTAGAAATCTTTCTATACCCATTGGTTCGTCACCTAAATCTTCGGTAAATTTCGAAATTTTGATCAGAGAAATGAATTTATGAGGCAGATTTGTACTAAATAAAAAAAAAATGTCATGTCGAGTTTCTTCTTCTACACCTCGAGTTGTAGAGAAAAAAATGGCCTCTAGCTTCACGCATTCAAGTTGTTTACTATACTCGAATTTCGTGTTTATGTGCGTATAAAAAGTTGGGAGACGCCATGACCAATGTCACCTGGATACATCAGACCTGGACGTTGGATAGTCGTTTAGCAAAAGAAGGGAAGAAAGAATAGAATTTATACATAAAAATTTAATTAAAATCTATTTATTGTTAAATTAAATAAATCAGCAGAATTTATTCATTACGATTATATATAAATATTTGCAAATATTTCAAAATTGATTTCGAATTTTTTAATCATTTGTAGTTACCAGTTAAATTTTAACATTAAATTTAATTAAAGCAAATATATTTATATTATACCAATTAATTTGTTATGCATTGTTAAAGCTTGGTGTGATATAGTGAGCTTTACCCTGTCTCTTTACACCCTCTCAAGGACACCTTCATACAATACGCCTGGACACTGCCAGTAACAAAATAATTTTCAAAAATGTAGCAGTTTGAAATCAAAAATGTAGCAGCCTGGTGTATCAATGTGGCCTTGTCCCCTCCCCCCTCTTGTGATTGGCGCATGTGCGTATTTTTACGACGGCACTAGATACACTGTTTTTTATTAGATGTTTTATAGCAACAGTTCTTAACTGTGATCCACATCCAAGTTTTCAGGGCAGTTCGAGAAATTCTACAATATATGTACTTCATGGTATTACTATCAATGTGAAACTTAACGAAATTCTTAGGGGTAAGCCATGAACTCGTGTCCAGGAGAGAGCCATACACTATGCACGTAAAGAACACGCGGGATGACCTTAACGGGAAGTTTCCATCCGTCTCTTACTAGCAGTCCAATGGGTTCCTTTTCTAAGCCTGTGGGGTCCTTGTGACCTGGCCATTATGTGCAAAAAAAGTGTCGCTCAGAAGTTAAACAACAACCCAAATTCTCTCCTGGGGTAAAACTGTATATGTATATATTTTAGTTTAGCAGGAATTGCCGAATCTTCCATTAGTTTAAATTTTCACCTCTAGAGGACGTTAAAATTGAAAAATTATAAGCTTTTTTTTTTGAAAGACGGTTTTTCCACATTCGACAGGAGATTGGCCTTTTTTTTGGGGGGGGGGAGGGGTTTGTGTGTGTGTTTTGACGCCTTTGTCACATTCTGTTAGATTTGAGATGGGAGATTATTTTGGTTGGCATGCCGCATTATATGTGTCAGTCTTTCGACTGGCTAGTTCTGTTAAGAATGGCGTAGAAATGTGGGGGGAGGGGGGGACGATGAACTTGAGCCTGAGTATCCGCCATAAAGAGATGTACGAAAAAAATGGATTTTTAAACGATAATTTTATTCTGTAATTTGCAATAATAATTTGTATTAGAAGCATTTTAGAATTTTTCTTATGTAGGTATCTGCGACAATCCTTAATAGGGCGAGTTCTCAAAGTAATGGTCGGCCCAACAACCTAAGCATTCAAAGCGGCTCTAATCAACTCGGTATGAAAGTGCCTTGAGAGTAAATTTTAATATCTTTACATGATTTTGGTAGCACAGTGAATTTGAAATCTCATTATGTAAGATTTATCTGATGTTTAATTTCAAATGTGGAGATATAAAAATTTATTCTGTTAAAGCCACAAAAAATAAAGAAGTAAGTTTTCTTCGGGTAACAGAAAATAAAATCAGTCGGAACGGCAAAAAGGGAAAAATCCAGTTAAAGTGAAGAAATGTATATATATATATATTTTTTTTTTGGTGGGGGGGGAGATGTTACGTTTACTTGTGTCAAGTAGAAGTAACTTTACTTTGGGTGGCAAAGAGTAAGTGTAAATTCGCTTGAGGGCGGCAAAAAGGAAGTACGTTTGAGGCCGGCAAAGTACGTTCTCTTGGGGCGGCAAAATGCAAGTTAGCTTGGGGGCGGCAAAAAAAAAATTCTCTTGGGGGCGGAAAAATCTAAGTTAGCTTGGGGGACAGCAAACAAAAGTTCGTTTTGGGTGACAAAATGTAAGTTGGTGGGAAGGCAAAATACCTTGGCCGGCGCTATCAATGTGTTAAAATGATTATAGGACCAATCGTGTTATATTTTTTTTCTAGATTGGACTGTTTGCATTGCACTAATGGTTATGAGGAAATAAAATTCTGTTTTCATACGAAATTGCATTTTAAGAATAAAGAACTACTTCCGAAAACTCGAATTTACTCTAATATATTTCATGTTATATTTCATAGATTTCCGTCTCTTAAAAGTGTCGCGGGCAGCAGAAAATACTCCTACGAGGCCGTATTTTGCACACTCCTGTGTCAGATCAAAGTTTTTAATCTTCTACATTTGCTTTCTACACAAGGAAGAAAGACTACACGCGTAAGAACCGATTCCACCATTTCTTTGCACTTCTGAAAGAATAAAAAATGTAGCTTATCTACCCCCACCTACTACCTCGAACACTGGAATTCAAAGCATTACCATTTCACCTCCCTGTCGATCCTCACCCGGTGTCGGGGGCGGTGACGCGGCAGCGGCGGTGAGAACTGTTTACCTCCGCTGCAATCCACGGCCATCGACGACACAAGAACTATCGGCTAAGTCTGCTTGACTGTGTGCGCTTAAGTGTGTACCAAGACGGGGGTTTTCGTCACGGCATTTCGTCTGCAACAACGGCTAACCTCCTAAACGTTGGGACAACAGAGGCTGGGCCGGCGGGGGCAGCTCGAGGACCATTTACACGGCCCTTCAAACGGCCTAGAGGATGCAGGGCATGCCGGGATCGATGGACTAGAGAATGGAGTGTCCGGATTAAGCAGCTTCAATGGCGTTCCAGAGGAAAGGAAAAGGTGTTATAATTGAGCCCATTGAGCCCATTTGACACGCGGGGCCGAGCGATCCATGCTCCCTGGTCCGGGGCAACGCCATTGTGTTGCCCTGCCCGTCCCATTAGTGGGCGGTGGCCCGGCTGTCAGGGTCGAAGCAGGCCGCTAATTGATGGCAGTTGGTCGTTCTACCGCGGACTCTCCATTCACGATGGAGAGCGGAGTCCAAAAACCCCCGCCTTCGATTCCTGTGCAGAGTCGGATCCGTTCTTCCATCTTTCACCTGGGGACGTCTAAAAGGTTTTTCGAACGATTTGGATTTTCTACCCACCTCTCCCTCTCTTCCCCCTCCGTAAGAAGAGAATAGGAAACGTCGTTCAAGACGAGTCATGCACCATTTAGTATTAAGTTACTACGTCACTTCGGCAACAAAGATTTTTGTCTGGATTCTGAAAATAAATAAAATAAATCATCACCGAACGAAAAGATGAAGGATCTGCAAAGCTTTTTTTTCTGTATCCTATACACTACGGAGGCTGAATAATCAATCATCATATCTATTTTATATGCTGCTTTTTATACTGTCATGGAGGGACTGTCGTGTTTGACTGCAACACAAAGGGATTTCGGTTCAAAACTCTAGTATTGACGTTCTGTTGTTAAGGTCTTACCTCTACACAAAATTTTACTTTAGGAAGATCTTTGCTTGATCTTTACGTCAAATGTTTGCCACACAAGGGAATTTTGGTTCAAACCTTTAGTTTCAATATTTACTTTCTGTTAAGGTCTTCTACATACCATTTTGCTTTAGAAAACGCATAACATTTTTAAGTACAAACTGAATATTTTTCAAATTCAGGATTTGGACACACTTAGTGTCGTTATTTAATTTATCCTCAAAAACATTTTTCCATAAAAAGCTTATTTTATAAAATACTGAACATCAGCTTTGACTTTCCATTGATCCAACATAGAAATTCTTTAGCGTGGAGTTTTTTGTCTAGGTTCTGAAAGTTCTGTTTATTACTCAAAATTTTCCGTAAATTTTTCCGTAAAAATCGTGCAAAAACATGCGTGACGTATCTAGGGGTGGGGGGGGAAGGCCATGCCCTCTGAGAATGCTGTAAGAGTAATATAGACAAAATATTTTATAAAATTTTAATGCATTTTCCAAAAGTTCCTTTTCGCTGTTCAATTTGAATTTCCTGCCCGCCCCCCCCCCCCCCCCCCTAGTTTTTCCGGCTCAATTGATTTTCTTGCCCTTCCATTATATGATTTTGACCATATATGAGTTAGATGACATTAATATCATCACATAAAGAGAAGGAAAAAAGCATAAAGTGATAAACTTTTCCGATTTAAAACATCACTTTTTCATCAACCACACAAATGATTTATGAATATATTGAAAACTGAAGAGGCATGGGAATTGATAAAAGGGGGATAAGACATGGGCCGTGCATGGACTCAGGTTCAATCTTTCCCTCTGCATAATTAAGCTCCTGGCATCATCTCACTTATTCAAATGCTAAGATATTTATAGCCAGGCCCAGATATGGAAAAAAATCGAAGAGGGGGGTGGGGACGGAGACTGGATTTCCAATGCAGTATAACATTCCCCCTCCGTTTCACAGTTGCTTAAACACATTTCTTGAATAATGCATGAAACATAGGTTTAATAATTTTTGTCTCTACTATCCTTACTAGCATTCTGAAAAGGAGGTCATGACCCCCATAACCCCCCCCCACCCCCCTAGATCCGGCCCTGTTTAAAGATGACGTTAACCTCAAAAGAAAAACAAAAAAATCAGTTGGGTTGGGTTGGTTTACCTCTGAGCGGCACTTTTTTTGCACACAATGGGCTAAATGGCCAGATCACATGGACCCCGAAGGCTCAGAGAAGGTTGGGGGAGGAGACCCACTGGAACAGCTGTTAGGAGACAGATGGTAGCCTCTCGTCTAATCCATCCAGCATGTTCTTTAACGTGCACAGGGTATGGCTCTCCCGCATACGGGCCACGTCTTAACGTCCCATCCTTCGGATGGGACGATAAGACGTGGCCTGTCCCATCCGATGGACGGCGGCCTTTCCAAGCCCATCGGTGTCCCTTACTGACCGTGGGCAGGGCGGGGAATTTTGCGGAGATAAATTTCAACGCTGACCCAGCTGGGACTCGAACCTGGTAAAAAAATCAGTCTTCGTTGGAAGTTCATGGTCAAACACAGATTGTGAATACAAATATTAGTAAGTTACACAAATATTTAATGAACCTTTTTCCGAATCTTCGCTTATCGTGGAACATTAGGAAAATGTGAAATTTCGCAACAGAGCTCTCAGGTATTTATCTCTCAGAAACTGTATTGGAATTTTCATCTTTAACCTCCGTTTACCTTCGATGAGGAAGGGAGTATCGGTGGGCTTCGAAAGGCTGTCGTCCATCAGATGGGAAGTTATGGCCCATTATTCAGGAGAGTGGTACCTTTGTTAAATACTGAAATACGCTCGTAGCTTAGACGGAAATTTTCCATCTGTCTCTTAACTAATTACCAGTGACTTTCTTTCCCGTGTCCAGTAAAAGCTACCTAGTTGAAATCAAGCCTGAACATTTCACTAACAAGTCTAAAAATAAAAGTAAATTCCCCCTCAAGTAGCTGCTTGCCACAGAGCTCTGACAGTTTATATGCCACAGTAGGTCTGAAAGGATGGCAGGACCTCAGCAGAGAAACGACACAAACATCCATGCCTTACCCTGGGCTCGAACCCAGGTCCCTTAGATCAGTAGCCAAGCGTGCTAACCACTCGGCCCGAACCCAGGTCCCTTAGATCAGTAGCCAAGCGTGCTAACCACTCGGCCACGGGACGGCTATTAACAAGTCTAATAGTTTTAAATATATATATATATTTATTTTAAAATTTTCGTCTTAAAATTAATCTGGTTGCTATTTTTGTTTTAAAGTTGATAATTAGTTTTAAAATATTTAATATTATTATAATAATAATAAATAAATTATTTTGTTCTACACTATTCTATATTAAATAGCTTGAAGTTAAACTTTAGATACTCAAATCTTTTAGCATATTTAATATATCTTCTTTTTTCTTTCATTTTATCTGGGTTCAGTGTATCTAGATAGTTCTGGTCACGGCCACCTACATTCACCAGGCCAGACAGAGTCACCAATATCATAATTCATACCAAACCCTGAACAATGTAATAATATGCTTATTAATTTCAGAACTTCTTTTATTAAAATTATATTTTTTTAAGATCCAACTGATAGTCATTTATTTATTTTTTAAAAATTGGCAATATTTCGAAATATTCATAAATATTTTAATCAAACAATAATGAATAAATAATTTTATTTTGTAGTGTTTAAAAAAAATTAGTTATAACTGAATTTCAGAAAAGTAAATATGTAAAAAAACTTTAAATAATTTAATTACTAAAATTTCTTATCTTTCTTAGACATATTTAATTTTTTCTTTTCATTTTTTTCCTCCATTTTTTTCCTCCTTTTGCTAACAGTTGTCTAGGCTCAGTGTATCTAGGTAGCCCTGGCTAGAACAGCAGTTGAACGAAAAAAAAGGGAAGAAAGAAGTGAAATTAAAAATAAAGTTTTAAATTTTTCTAAAGTTTTACCACAAATAACTTTAAACAATATAAAATAAAATAATATTTTTAGCGTGGTTTTGTTAAAGTTTACAAAATTTTAAATTAATTGCAAGTCTTTAAAAACATATGATTGTATGTGACAACCAGTTGAATTTTACGATATAGAAATAGTTCTTTCGCTAATACAGTGTTATACATGAAGTAAGTTGCCCACTTCTGAGGCCTGGCTTCAGGAAGACCTGACCATTAGCAGAGACCTGGCTTTGGGTTGGGTTGGATTATTTTACCTCTGAGCGGCACTTTTTTGCACACCATGGGATAATTGGCCAGGTCACATGGACCACGAAGTCTCAGAGCAGGTTGGGGGAGGGTACCCACTGGAACAGCTGTTGGGAGACAGATGGTAGCCTCCCGTCAAGGCCATCCAGCGTGTTCTTTAACGTGCACAGGGTATGGCTCTCCCGCACACGGGGCCACGGCTTAACATCCCATCCGACGGACGGCGGCCTTTCCAAGCCCATCGGTGTCCCCTACTGACCGTGGGCAGGGAGGGGAATTTTGCGGAGATAAATCTCAAAGCTGACCCCAGCTGGTACTCGAACCTGGGAACTACAGATTACGAGCCTGGCGCGCTACCGACTGAGCCACCCCCGCCCCCAGAGACCTGGCCATTTAGCACATTGTTTGCACAAAACTTCCTCTTAGAGTAAAACAAACAACACAATCCCGGAATTATCAATCTTGACTTAGGCTGAACGAAGTGTCACATTTTTCTAATATTTTAATTAATATCATTTGTCCCTCAATCGAGTTTCTTTCAATGTCCTTTGGTGTCCTTTTCTTTTGAGATAAATCTGAAACCGGACTGATAACATTATATTCGCTTGATCTCTTTATGAACTGAGCCAACTCCTGCCTTCATAGGACTTGGCCTCGAGAAGTTTGTCTTTGGCGGACGTTTAATTCTAAACTACTCGCCCACACAATCACAATATCCAGAATTTATCTTGAAATTCATTGTAATACATACTGAAATTACGAAAACTTTAGCAACAATAATACAACACAAATACAGTGCATACGCTTATTTAGAGAATATACATTTTGGTAGGTACAATGAAAATCAGTCTTTTTCCGTTAAGCAGCAATTCATTCATCTCTATTCCATTTCCATGTGAAAACAAAATCTTTAAGATATCTAATAAATCCATAAGATATCTAAGATATATCATAAATAATAAATCCATAAGATATCTAAGATGGCAAATGGATATTCATTTGCCATTTTAGATATCTTATGAATATTTTCTGGATGTTGTCTTGTGATTCTTTACACTAGTTTCTTCGTACACAACTGCTCGCCATTTATGAAGTCGTCATATTATTATACAAGACAAAAATTACGAAGTGAATTAATATTATTTGCATTTTCGCTAAAGCTACATAAATCGTAAACGAAATATGTATGATATCGTACAGGTCATCTGATAACTTTGAAAGTGTAAAATGCATAGCAATGTTTTTCAATTGGAATTACGATAGCATTGACTAAGTGTTCCTTAAAGTTTTCCTCCGATAATCAGAATTTTTGATCAATTGAAATAAAAATATGCCTTCAAGCAGCTATTGCCGCAGAGGTCTGACAGAAGTCTGTCAGTTAATACGCCATAGAGAAGATCTTTAAGAACGAAGAGATCTCAGCAGAAAAACAACGCAGATATCCATCCCTTAAAAAAAAACACCCCCTCAAGCAGCTGCTTGCCACAGAGGTCTGACAGGAGCCTGTCAGTTTATATGCCATAGTAGAAGGTCTGAGAGGATGGCAGGACCTCAGCAGAAAAACAACACAAACAGCCATGCCTTACCCGGGGCTCGAACCCAGGTCCCTTAGATCAGTAGCCAAGCGCGCTAACCACTCGGCCATGGGACGGCTAATCCATCCCTTACCCGGGTCTTAAACCCATGTCACTTTGATCAGTAGCGAATCACTGATCGAACTCGGCCATCAGACTTCTTAGATATTTTAATAAATATTTTTACAAAAAGAGCAACCTCGCCGCCGTCCCCCTCTAGTCGCCAAATGTGGCTGAAAATCTAGATTTTTCCTACCTTCGTGTGTTTACGACTAAGCAACAGTTCTAGGCCACTGTTTCTAGCTATGATGCCAAATTTTATTTGGTAAAATCTATTTTGATATAAAATTGTAAAAGTGTTCCACCAAATTTTAGTCACATTATAGAGTGTCCAGCCAAATTTATATCACATTACGAAGAATTCGGCCAAATTTTCATTGCATTAAAAAGTGTTCTGCCAAATGTTTTCACCTTACAAAGTATTCCGCCAAAATTTGATCATACTATGAAATATTCCGCGAAATTTTGATCACACTATGAATATTCCGTCAAATTTCGATCACACTATGAGTATTCCGCCAAATTTTGATCACACTATGAAATATTCCGCCAAATTTTGATTACACTATTAGTATTCCGCTAAATTTTGATCGCAATATGATATTCCGCCAAATTTTATCAGATTATAAAGTGTTCCACGATATTTTCATCACATTACAAAGTGTGCTGCCAAATTTTTTATCATATTACAAAGTGTTCCGTCAAATTTTTACCGCATTACAAAGTGTACTATCAAATTTTTATCTCATTGCAAAATGTTCTTCCAAATTTTTATCACATTACAAAATGTTCCGCCAAATTTTTGTCACATTGAAAAATATTCCGATATCCAAAATTTTTTTATAAAAACACCTATGTAGTCACTTCGACCAACACCCGAACAATTGCATTACAAAACTTGTGGACTAGTCAAAGGTTAATCGAATTTCTCCTAATCTATTGATCGCTATGTTTTAAAACATTCAATGCAGCCATTTCAAAGATTACAACAGCCATTCTTGGCGAACGTTTAAGCTTAAAGGTGAGACTGAAGACAATAACCTCTAAAAAAAGATAAATAAGATCGATCCTTAAACAATGTTCCCATCCAAAAACCATAAAAAAATGATGATGATGATGACGCCGCATTATTTTCTCTTCGAAAACAAACACATTTGTCACTAAAGCCGTACACCCCCAGCATCAGATCGATCTGCATCCAATTCACTTTCAATCTGCCAGCTCTTCTTCCTCTGCTGCGCATAATGGATCACAATGAAGAGCAGGAGAGCATCCCTCCATTATTTTGTGGCGGAGGTGACAGAATCTTTGCGGCGGCAGTTAGCGGCTGCGTACGCCTGATGGGGCCAGGTCCTTCGCCCGCCGAACGGCCCTCCGTGAGATAAATGCGCCTCCCGGTAGTATATTAATGGCTAATGCGAGTCATCTGCTCTTGATCTTTTGATGGCTGAGCTGATTATCAAGGGGGGAAAGAATATCGAAGCTATTATGCACCATTTAGGAGATAGAGAGGGAGTGAGGGAAGGAATTTTGCGTGCACTTTCTATCCCTCGATTCCAGATGAATGTCATTGCAAATGCTTTGTTTTATTTAATTTCTTTTTTACTTATGTCTCTCAGCAATTTCGGGTTGTTAAACGATGCGTGTGGAAAAAAATGATGCAAATATAAATGGCTTTTCTCTCTTTTTTTTTGCATTAAACTGCTCTTTCGTTTTATTTTCTTACAATTCGGTACAAGTTCTGTGTTAATGCAATGGGCGATATCAGAACTTAAAAAAAAACATTAAAGGAATTTTTAAAATGTATATTTCTTTGTCAGAGAAAATGTTCATAAAGAGTTTATGCTGTTAAATGTTTAAATTTATGTCAACGCATAAAGCTAACAACATTTAGCATTCTTTTATTTACCGTAAATAGTGCATTGTCAAATAAAGTATGCATATAAAAAAGTAAAATATTAAAAAATTTTGACGTTAGGTCAATGGGAGTCTAACTTCGAAGCTCTATAACTTCTAAAATATGAATTTAATGGGAAAATGTGACTGATGATAAAGGATCATAATCAGATCTATTTAAATATCAATTTTCAACAATATTCGTTCAGAATTTAAAGAGTTATGGAAGCTGCAATATTTTTTTACCCTTACTGTGCCAAGTTTTTTTGTTTTTGTTTTTTTCACTAAAAACGCAGCTCAATTTCTAAGCTATATTATGAAACAGTTAATGAATGAAATAGTTCACATTACATACTAAGGAAAAAAAAAGCATTTAATTCTGAACAAAAAATATAAATGTTGAAAGGGAAAAAAATGTAGGTAACTTTTTATTTTTTATTTTAACCATAAAAAAAGCATTGCAAGATCATTTGTAGTTATTTTTTAATTTTTTTTTTTGTTACTCATTTATTGAGCTTTTGGCATTGTAAGAGTTAGTAATAAGTTATCTTGTTTTCCTTTTAAAAATACAAAAAAAATTCTAATTGCCTAATACTGAAATAATGATTACGCACTCTACAAAACTGTGTATTATTTTATGAAATGGTTCGAAGCAATTCTTATTATTATTTAAAATTGAATTGATTTCGGAGAAAAATTATTACGATCCACTACTGTTGCGAAATATTCCAGCTTCCATCGATCCAGTGACTTGCCCCTTGCTTTCTTTATTTTTTTCCACATTCCAGCAGATTTTTGCTTATTATCGAAATTCCAGGGAAGCATTTATAACATACACCGAAGAGCCAAAACATTATGACCAGCGCGTCTTTTATGAAAATCGAAGCAACTGAAGGTAATCGACGGCACGTGTGAAGGTCATGAAACGGTATAAATAGCACTTGATACGAACTCTGTTAATCAGTGTTATTCTTGTTCTTCAGATGGGAAAAGCAGCGGATTTAAGTGACTTTGACAAAGGCCAAATTCTAATGGCCAGACGACTGGGTCAGAGCATTTCCGAGACAGCAAGTCTTGTGGGGTGCTCACTGTCAACCGTGGTTAGTACCTTCAAAATGTGATCCGAGAAGGGAAAAACCACGAACCACCGCCAAGGTGTGGGCCGACCACGGCTCATTGATGTTAGAGGTGAGCGAATGTTTATCCTGTATTGTACGAGCCAACAGAAGGGATACTGTGGCGCAACTCAATCATAATTTGAATGCTGGTGACGGGAGTAATGTGTCACAACACAGTACATCGAACTCTGCTTAAAATGGGGCTGCGTATCCGCAGGCCACTCCGAGTATCCATGTTAACTTCGGTTCACCGTCGAAAGCGCCTACAATGGGCATGCGAGCATCAAAATTGAACCTTGGATGATTGGAAGATCGTCTGGTCCGATGAATCTCGTTTCCTGTTGCACCATGTGGATGGCCGAGTTTGTGTGCTTCATTTACCTGGGGAGGTGTTGGCACCAGGATGCACCATGGGATGAAGCAGCTGCTTGCCACAGAGGTCTGACAGGAGCCTGTCAGTAGCCACAGTAGAAGGTCTGAGAGGATGGCAGGACCTGAGCAGAAAAGCGACACAAACAGCCATGCCTTACCCGGGGCTCGAACCCAGGTCCCGTAGATCAGTAGCCAAGCGCGCTAACCACTCGGCCAGTTCAGTCATGTGCAGGAAACTATGACGTCTACCACCTACTTAAACGCCATGCAGACCAGGTACATTCTTTCATGGCAACGGTATACCCCTCTAGTTGTGCCTTCTTTCAGCAGGATAATGCGCCATGCCACACTGCCTGAATTATTCGAGAATGGTTTGCGGAACATGAGGAAGACTTTCAGATACTGCTCATGCCTCAAAATTCCCCAGACATCAATCGAATCCATTTTCTGTGGTTTGTATTGGAACAGCATATCCGATCTGCGGTGTCTAAACCACGTAACTTACAAGAGTTAAAGGATCGGCTGGTAACATGTTGGTATCAGATACCACAAGACACTTTTAGAAATCTTGTAGTGTCCATGCTTCGCCGGGTAAGAGCTGTTTGGGCGACACATGGAAAATCAACATCGTATTAGGCAGGTGGTCATAATGTTTTGGCTCTTCGGTGTATAAAATTTAGAAATGAAGAAGTTTAGGAACAATATATGGTTTGATACTTAGCTAACTTTTCTGATTTTCCATTAACAAAGAGTCCATTTGGCACGGAGGTCTGACAGGAGCCTGTTAGCTTTATATGGCGCCAAACAGGATATTTGCGAGGATGTCGATACTTAATAGAAAAGCATCATAGATCAAAAAATAAAGTTCCCAACGTTAATCCATATTCGGAGGCTCTGGAAATTTTTTTGAGTAATGATTAACTCAATCGGTAGCATGCCAGGGCAGACCTAGATGATACCGGGTCCGGACAGTGGATTGAAAAGACTTATTCTTTAAATGTATATAAACACCTATCCCTCGATCTACACGATTTCGGTTTTACACGATCAAAAAAATGCAGCCAGTTTCGTTTTACACGATCAAAAAATGCAGCCAGTTTCGTTTTACACGATCAAAAAAATGCAGCCAGTTTCGTTTTACACGGTGAAACTCATTTTACTCGATGAAGGAAATGCAACTAGTTTCGTTTTACACGTTGATAGTCTCGGTTTTACAAGGTCAAAAAATGCAACCAGTTTCGTTTTACATAGTGAAAGACTCGTTTTACTCGGTGATGATTCGGTTTTACACGATCAAAAAATGCAACCAGTTCGTTTTACACGGTGATAGACTCGTTTTACTCGGTCAAGAAAATGCAACCAGTTTCGTTTTACACGGTGTTAGTCTCGGTTTTACACAATCAAAAAATGCAACCAATTTTGTTTTACACGGTCAAGAAAATGCAACCAATTTTGTTTTACACGGTCAAGAAAATGCAACCAGTTTTGTTTTATACGGTGATAGTCTTTATTTTACACGATCAAAAATGCAAACAGTTTCATTTAACATAGTCAAGAAAATGCAGCCAGTTTAATTTTACACGGTGAAAGACTCAGTTTCACATATTCAAGAAAATGCAGCCAGTTTCGTTTTACCCTATGATAGACTAGGTTTTATACGATCAAAAAATGAAATCAGTTTTGTTTTACACGGTGATAGATTCGGTTTTACATGATCAAGAAACACAATCAGTTTTGTGTTACATGGTAAAAAAATGCAACCAGTTTCGTTTTACATGGCGATAGACTCGTTTTTAGTGGGTCAAGAAAATGCAACCAGTTTCGTTTTACTCGGTCAAGAAAATACGACGTTTCGTTTTTACACGGTGATAGACTCGTTTTATTCGGTCAGGAAAATGCAACCAGTTTCGTTTTACTCGGTCAAGAAAATACAACCAGTTTCGTTTTACTGGGTCAAGAAAATGCAACCAGTTACGTTTTACTGTGTCAAGAAAATGCAACCAGTTTCGTTTTACTCGGTCAAGAAAATATGACCAGTTTCGTTTTACACGGTGATAGATTTGTTTCATTCGGTCAGGAAAATGCAACCAGTTTCGTTTTACTCGGTCAAGAAAATGCAACCAGTTTCATTTTACTCGGTCAAGAAAATACAACCAGTTTCGTTTTACACGGTAATAGACTCGGTTTTACATGGTGCTTTTTTTACTATGACGATATAACATTTATTACGAACAAGCAATAGTATTATAGCCTCATATGAGATTGTTTAGACTGTTATCACAAAAATCCACTAAAGGGTTTAATTGATATCATCATCTGCATCATTCATAATTTTTCACTGAAATTATATTCTTGTCATTGTAATTCAGTGTGTTTCCCGTCATCGTAATGAATAGCTTAATTATTGTCCGGGCCCGCAAGTCTGTCGATCTCGCGTTGATTCAGTATGTTTTGAATCGACAGCGAAATCTGATATTTCTATACTGAATTTTTCAGACTGGTACAAACCGTATTTTATCTCATTTTTGGCAAACAAGTTTAATTCTTCAGACTCTTATGTAGTCTAAATACAGCTGTTTTTTAAGTACACTGTTTCATAAATCACCGTACAAAAGACTAATTTTACAAAAATAAAGTACTAAGTGTTAGTACAAATGCTTAATTTCTAAATTAATATTCAGTTCATAAATATCCTTCTTTCGAATTTCATCTTCAAATTCAGGGGCGGGGGTGGCTCAGTCATGGAGGTAGAAAGAGGAGGACACGCTCTGGACACGCTCTGTGGCTCGAAAACTGTAATCGAATGTCGCCATATTGCTCCAACTCGTACGCGTGCTATATCACTGGGCTAACAAACGACAGAATGTGTTTAAAGAATGGGTACGTGCCATGGGCGTCCGCAGAAAATTTCCCAGGTGGGGGGGGGAAGGCTTGGAGACAAATAATTATATCAATAAATTTTTTTAATTATTTAATTTTTTATGGTTTTTTTTTTACAAGTAGATTATAGAATACAGTACTGCATCAATACAAAAAACGCATAAATAATGTATATAAATTAATTAGGTTTAAATTGTTATGATTATAATTTGTGGAATTTTTTACTCGATCCCAAGGGGGCAAGTGCCCGTTTGCGTCCCTCTGCAGACGCCCATGGTACGTGCATAGTATACGGATGCCTCAATAAGCCTGCGAAAACGATCAAAGGGATAATATTTCATTGGTAATAAGTGATGCTAAAGTTTTATTTTGTAAATGAAAACTTTTTTGTTATTTCTACTATTTATGACAGTAGCGTAGTTACGACTTGCGGAAGGGGGTAGGGGGGGGGGGGGTAACGAAAACTTGCGGAAGAGGGTTGCGAAAATTTCCCAGTTTTTTAAATGTAAACAGATTAAATAAAGGTTTATTTTAAAATAATAGAAAGAAATCGTAAATAAAGAAACGGGTTAGAACGTAATGCCCACGTTATTCATTTCCTATGCTTTTGACATAAATAAATAAATAAATACCCCCTCAAGCAGCTGCTTGCCACAGAGGTCTGACAGGAGCCTGTCAGTTTATATGCCAGAGTAGAAGGTCTGTGAGGATGGCAGGACCTAAGCAGAAAAACAACACGAACATCCATGCCTTACCCAGGACTCGAACCCAGGTCCCTTAGATCAGTAGCCAAGCGCGCTAACCACTCGACCATGGGAAGGCTACCTTACTGCAACGCTACAGAATTTTCCTGTTATCTCAATGAGAATCTAACTTTAAAGCTCTAAAACACATATAATATGCATTATAAATCATAATGAAATATATTTAAATCTCGGTTTCAAATAGTTTTGGAAGCTGGAATATTTAACAATAATCTTCCATGTTCTGCCAGTGAGAACGTAACTTGGAAGCTCCATAATTTCAAAACTATATATTTAACGGAAAAATGTGACTGAAGATAAATTAAAGATCATAATCAAATCTAGTTAAATATCCACTTCAAACTTTAGAAACTTTTGATTAAACAATGATACAACTTTGGAATATTATGCGGGGGGGGGGGGGGGGGGTCTAACATATTTCTATATCAGGCACCACACGTTTTTTCATTGGTGCATTTGTTACAAATTTGAAATGAATTTTACATAATTAAGCTTATATAAAAGATGAAGCGTCATTTGATATATTCCAAGAATTTGTATTTTGAACTTTCTCCTGGAGAGAATTTCCTTCCCAAATTCCGCTGAATCAGGACCGGAAAAGAATCGAGTTGAAGTGGGTGGGGGTAGGGGCAAAAAAAAACTCAATTGACCTGAAAAATATTAGAGAGGGGGGGGGGGGAGAAAGAGATGATTTCGAATGCAATATAACATTTTCCCTCCGTATTATAGGTTTTTAAAAAATGAAACTTAAGTTTATTCTTCAATATCATGAAATATGTATAAATAAGTTGAATAATTTTTTGTTTCTATTCCTTTACTTACTGCACTGGATATAACTCTACAATCAATCCCTATTTTATGAAAAAGATGCTGCGTAGCTTTCATTTGATATGCAATTTGTTGACTAATGTTAAGTGGGATTAAATAACTGTGTTTAAAAACAAAAGTGAATGCAAAACCGAAGCCGAAAAAAGTAATTTTTTGATAATTATAAAAAAATTATTGACCTTCCAAAAAGAATACATCGATTTTATTTAGCAAAACCGAAGCCGAAAAAAGTAATTTTTTGATAATTATAAAAAAATTATTGACCTTCCAAAAAGAATACATCGATTTTATTTAGCAATAACTGTAGAAATAGTATGCTAATTTAATCAAAGGAGTTCAGTCCCTTTTAAATGCTGAATAAGAATCATTTTTGTACATGAAACAATTGCGATTTTAATGAGCAGTATTAGCATAAAACATTCGGATTATTGCGACTGACGTGAAGCGCGCGTCTTTCTGAGTAGGAACAACATGGCTACCGCCGTTCTCCGCGGCTACACTAGCGACATAAGCCAGTGGTTCTCAACCTTCTATGCTTCACGTATCCCCTGGAAATGTGTAACTGGCGTACCCCTTGTATAGATAGATAAAACTATAGTTATAGTATAACAATGAGACTAAAATAAAACATATATAACATATATCTAGCGACTTTTGAGGTCTCACGGCGTACCCCAAAAATTTTTATCGCGTACCCCACGTTGAGAACCCCTAACATAGGCTAAGAGATAGTAAAGGCGCCTCCCTCTCTTCCTACCTCCATGGGCTCTGTATGTGGAGCGCCAGGCTCGTAAATCTGCAGTTCTCAGGTTAGAGTCCCAGCTGGGTCAGCGTTGAGATTTATCTTCGCAAAAATTAACGCCCTGCCCTCAGTCAGTAGGGGACACCGATGGGCTTGGAAAGGCTGCCGTCCGTCGAGTGGGACGTTAAACCGTGGTCCCATGTGCGGGAGAGCCATACCCTGTGCACATTAAAAAACACGCTGGATGGCTTTGACGGGAGACTCCAATATGTCTCCCAACAGCTGTTCCAGTGGGTCTCCTCCCCCAACCTTCTCTGAGCCTTCGGAGTCCTTATGACCTGGCCGTTTAACCTATGGTGTGCAAAAAAAAAGTGTCGCTCAGAGGAAAAACAACCCACAACATTTTCAAATTCAATAGTGTAAGTTTACATTAACGATGAGTATTTTTCCTGACCAAAAAGAAATTTATGAGATATTAAACTAAGCTTATCTGATTTAGTGCAAATAAAGACAATATAAAGTTACATTAATTCTGCTTATTACTGCTAAAGTGAAATTTGAGATAAATATTTATAAATAGAATTTTCAATGTACCTTTCTTCACATGATTTTTTTCGGAACCAAAGGTTGCTGGTTTCGATTTGCACAGTGACGATTGAGTCTGAAATTGAATTGACGACGAATGAAATGACGATGAAATGAATCACGAATTGACGACGAGTCTGAAAACCAGCGCTTATAAGTTCACTGGAAAGCGCCCTCTAGCGCTTCACCGCTTGAGTTCCGACCATGCATTGTATGACGAAAAGTGCTTGTTTAAGTGTGTTCTATCACCCCTTAAAGTTTGGCCCAAGAGTTTCGAATCACCCTGTAGGTCGTAGATCGTATAATTATATTCAATGTACCGGGTAATAATTTTACCCCTAACCATCTCCATCATAAAATATGTCTATTTGTCATGAGTAATAGCAAAATATATAAGTAAACCACTCTTAGGTGGGTTCCTAAGGGCAAACAGTATCAATGGATATGTGCCTATATGTCATTTAATGTAGTATTATGTCTTAAAATACAACTGGTAGCGATTTATTTTCGAAAACTGGGTAATTCGTTTTAAAATATTCATAAATATTCTAAAGAATAAATCATTATATTCATTTTTAACATAAATAATTGGAGTTAAACTTCAGATAAATCAAATGACTCAAATCATTACGCATATTTAATATCCCTCATCTTCCTTTTCTAATCAACTTCTGTCCTGGCCCGATGTATTTAGATGGTCCTGGCCAGGCCTGCAATCTCCAAGTTTCCAGGTTGGAGTCCCAACTGCGCCTGCTTTGAGGTTTATCTCCGTTAATCTCCACCCTACCCACAATGAGAAAGTTTACAAATTAAAATAGAACACTGATGTTGATAACGCCTTAAAAAGTCTAAAATTCTTAGAAATAAACTGCACCCACTCATCAGCAGTAAATCTGCCTTAATGCCAAATCTCAAACTACTTATAAGCAAACAAATTCTAAGCCTATTTTCCTTTACGTAGCGCCGGTCTCGGGAAGCCTGCCAGCTCTGTGAAGAATCGCCAAAAGCGACAAAATTTTCAGATTTCGATCATTAGATCGGCTATAGAACTCCTTGCTTTGTTCCTAACTCAATTATCCAATGTGATTAAATATGTGAACCACACTTCAGTGCCATCAAACAAATGGTAGAAAAATTCTTCAGAGATTTTGCCAAACATCCAATTCAATTAATCAAATACATGCTGGATTATGAAATTATTCATAATCAGCGTTTTAAAAGGCGCAAAGCCAGCCTTCAAATCTTACATTTTTCTACCCTTATTTTCCCTGCTTTCAAACCGTAATTTTTAATTAATTACTACATTAACACCTCAGACCCAAACATACGTAATGCTTAACTTGCTTCTGTATGGAGCTGGGGTGGCTCAGTCGTTAGCGCGCCAGGCTCGTAATTTGCACCTTCTAGGTTCGAGAACCACCTGGGCCAGCGTTGAAATTTAATCAGCAAAACTCCCCGCCCTGCTCACGGTCAGTAGGGGACACCGATGTATTTCTAAAAGCCACCGGCCATCGGTTGGGACATTAAATCTTGGCCCTGTGTATGTGAGAGCTATACCCTGTGCTAGTTACGAACATGCTGGATGACCTTGACGAGAGACTTACCATCTGTCTCCCAACAGCTGTCCAATGGGTCTCCAACCTTCTCTAAACCTTCGGCGTCCATGTAACCTGACCATGTGTGCAAAAAAAGTGCAGCTCATATGTAAAACAACCCAACCCTGCTTCTGTGTCCTCTATGACGGGGACTCCTTAGGACCTGATTCTAGAACCAACTCTGAGTATGGCCCTTCCACCCCTTAAGGAATTCTTACCTTTAAGGGATTCTACAAAGAAACAAATTACTTCTCATGGGCAAAAACTTTTTCATCGATTTTAATCGACTCAGTAAAATAGTCATCACTATATAAGTTAAGTCAGTTGGAATAGGTATGGGTATTTTACCAGGGACTACATAGCGTCCGCCATGATCTTTGACGCCTTTGGGCTTGGAAAGACACCATCCTTTGAATGACACGTTAAGCAGTAGCCTTTTGTGCATAGAGGCATACTAGAGCCACTTTGATACACAACGCCTAGTATTCATTGAAACAAAGGGGGGAAAGGAAGAAATTAAATATGTGTAAAATTTTAACTAATTTATTTTTCTAAAATTATTTTTTTAATTATTTAATTTGAAGTAGCAGAAGAAAAGATAATTATTTACACCAGCTTATTAGACTATTATTGAATGTTTTAGAATCAATTATTAAATTTTGAAAAATAATTAACTACCAGAAGTATTTTTAAAACACATAAATGACCATCTGTTAGTGTACTGTCAGGGCCTGGTATATCTGACTCCGAACTGCTCTTGAGCCTCATGGCCCATATGTCAACCATGTGACCTGGCAATTTAGCAGATTGTGTGGGAAAGAGTGATTTCACAAGTAATTTGTTCACAAGTGTAACTCATTACGTGGTATTACACAAGAGGTAATGGGGGAGGATTTTCATGTAACTCATTACGTGATATTACATAACAGGTAGATCTCTGTGGCAAGCAGCTGCTTGAGGGGGTATTTATTATTATTTAATGACAGAGACGATTCGTGTAACTCATTACGTGATATTGCATAAGAGGTAATGGAGAGAGGAGATTCGTGTAACCCGTTACGTGGTATTGCATAAGAGGTAATGGGTGAGGGATTCGTGTAGCTTAATACATGGTATTGCATAAGACGTAATGGATGAGGGATTCGTGTAGCTTAATACATGGTATTGCATAAGAGGTAATGGAGGAGGGATTCGTGTAACTCATTACATGATTTTACGCATGAAGTGATGGGAGAGGGAATCTGTGTAACTCATTACGTTGTGTAACTTATTAAGCGGTATTACTTAACAGGTAATGAGGGAAGGGATCTGTGTAATTACGTGGTATTACTTAAGAGGATTTGAGGGAGGGATAAAATTCTGTTAAAATAGCGATGTCATTTATGATGACTCCCATGCAGCGGTGGCTCATGCGCTTCTAAAACAGATGGAGCCAGTAAATAAATACATTGCTAAAAGGTCAGCTAAAATCGGTTACAGCTCAATATTTTTTTAAGATCAATATTAATCTGAAAATGTTAAGCATCTCATACACAAATGAAAGTTCCTGAACTTCCTTTTTTAACAAAATCTAAGTCTCCAAGAGATACTGCATGAAATGAGATCTCTTTTCCCTTTATTTTCTCTATAAGACACGCATGATTTTGATCGCAACAACACGAAAAACTGTTTGCCTTTCCCATTGAGGCAATACAATGCAAACGGGGCCCAGTATCCATTTACAAGCAGCCTCCTTGTGTGTATGTGCAGTGTAGTGTTAAAAGGATCCCCCCGCCGAGAAAGTGGCTTTTCATGCAGCTTGGCACGATTTCAGCCAAAGTGGCGTTCAACTCTTACAATCACCGAACACGATAACGACAACGAACTCCGACGTTCCGATTCCCTCTATACGACGGCACGATGCGCATGAGGAGCGGCGAGCGCTGACGGCGTGTCTTCTTCAGAGGCAAGAAGACATTGGTAGTCGTTGAGTCTGTTCACTGCTTTGGAACCAAGCATGGATCTCTTGTCTGCAAGTCGCTGTTGGCTTCATTAGGAAAGAGGATGGCGAGGAGAGTCCCGTCGGTGTCCACCAACAATTACCACATGCGGCTAATAACGACGGGCTTTGTTGGCTACTCATTGATGCCGTCTTTGGATCGTTTTTCATCCCCATTGGGAAATGTAACGAAGCAGTTGCAATTTGCTTTTCACGTGCAATGAGCATTTCCTCTCTCACGCCACAAATGGCTTTTCATGTGAGAACAATTCAATCTGGTTGTGCTCGGAACATTTTTTTTTGTCACAAAAATGTCAGTTTTTTTTTTATCTTAGAGGTGATCTAGTCAAGATCTCATTTATTTTCATCTGAACTGGATTTACGCCTCGGTTGAAAATACTTCGTGATGATGTGTTCGTCTTTGTCAGAGAATAATAAAGATACTCGACACCAGTGGCTTAGCGTGACTGGTAATTGGGAGACTTTGTCAAAATGACCAGTTTCCCATAGGTGAAAACAGAGGCATTTACGCAAATGTTAAGCATTTACGCAAAGTTTAAGTATGTAGGCTGAAACCGAAACAGTTTGCAAATTTTTTTTTTGTTCTTACTTTTTTGAAACTGGGGCATTTTCCTCAAAGTATTTGCAACGTACCCCCTCTTGCATATCCAACGTATATAGTTTTGTTGCATATTCACGTTCTTACCTATAAAGCAGAGTTTTTGCGACCTTTTTCTCTTGGTGGCACAATTCTAAATTTGTCCATTTACAGCCACACAATTCTGAAATTGTCTTTTTACCGCGACAGATTTGCGAAGTAGTCCATTTACAATAACACTTCTGAAGTAATCCATTAACCGCGACACACTTCTGAAATAGTCCATTAACCGCGACACACTTCTGAAATAGTCCATTACCGCGACACACTTCTGAAATAGTCCATTTACCGCGACACACTTACAAAATAGACCATATATCCGACACAATTACGAAATAGCCCATTTATCATGACACACCTGTGACGAAAAAATTTTTGCTTTATTACATACTTTAAAATTCAATTTATTAAAAAACAAACGCATATAAAGTGCCATATTTGACAAAAAAGTAATCGATAAAAATGTAATGAAAATTTTTTAAAATTAATAAAGTACTAATTGTTATGTAATATTATAGTTTTTCTTAAATTTCCGCGACACACTTGGACATTGCATACGTCACATTGTTTGGGAACAACTGCTACAATAAATGGTGATGGTGAGTTCAACCGGCAGCCGCCAGGCTCGTAACGTGCAGTTCCCAGGTTCGAGTACCACCTTGCCCTCAATGAGGAAGAAGACACCGACAGACTTAGAAAGTTCATCGTCCGTCGGATGGGATGTTCAGAGTGCAGGAAAGCTAAAACTTATGCCGATTAAAGAACACGCTGAATGATTTCAATGTGTCTCCTGACAGCTATGCAGTGCAGCCCCTAACCTTCTCTGAGCCCTTTGGGTCTTTCTGATCTGGCCATTTAGCTCATTGTGTGCAAACAAGTGCAACTCAGAGGTAAAACAACCCAACCAACGTCTTCCTCAGAGATCTTCCCTATGGCGAATTATACCGACATCCTACTGTCAGAGGGGCGGGGGTGGCTCAGTCGGTACCACGTCAGGCTCGTAATCTGCAGTTCCCAGGTTCGAGTCCCAGCTGGGTCAGCGTTGAGATTTATCTCCCAAAATTCTCCGCGCTGTCCACGGTCAGTAGGGGACACCAATGGGCTTGGAAAGGCCGCTGTTCGTCGGATGGGACGTTAAGCCGTGTCCCCGTGTGCGAGAGAGCCATACCCTGTGCACGTTAAAGAACACGCTGGATGACCTTGACGGGATGGCCTTCCCAACAGCTGTCCCAGTGGGTCCCCTCCCCCAACCTTCTCTGAACCTTTGGGGTCCTTGCCATTTAGCCCATGGTGTGCAAAAAAGTGCCGCTCTGGGGTAAAACAAAACAACCTACTGTCAAACCTCATGGGCAAATAATGAGGGTTAAAATTTCGATGTATCGTTTTTCAACACACATCGCCGTAGCTTCTCCACGATATGATCATAAAATAAAACCATAATGAGCCTCAGCAAAAGTTTAGTAGTCTTTCATATTTCTATTCATATGTAAAACGATGAAGGAGGAATCGTACACCTCTACTCTTTTTGTCTTGGTCGACTACTGACAATGGACCTGTGAGGAGAACTCTTGAGTGACCATTGTCTGAAGCATCCGACTTAGAATGGATACCAAAAGATCTCATCGGAGCAGGAGTCCCTTGTCTCTAGGACTCCGGTTATGTTTTATTTATACACTCCTATTTTCCTGCGAGCTCTTTGGGGAGTGAAAGGCTCTCGCTATCTGCGGAGAGAGAGCGCGCGCCTCACCAGGATGCTTGACGTCACAGAGGTCATATGGGTCGCCGACGCTGCTTGTCTGTCACACAAAGACGACTGGCTGCACGTGCGGAGCATGAGGATGGACGGAGGACGTTGGCAACAAGCTGCTGAGGCGCCAGGTACCTGTGTGATTTATGGACTGAAAGACTCCAGCCCCTGCTACTAAGTTGCTGTAGCCAGCTTGTCGATACGACTTGAAGAATACAACTGAGGTTGGGTGGAAACGAAAACCAGTTGTTTCCTTGATTGTTTGAATATTTTTTTTTGACTCCAGACTGCTCCGCTTGAGTGCAATAAGAGGAGAGTTTATTGACTACAGTTTCAGATGGGCTGTTAAAGCTTCGATAAATAAAAGTAATGTGCTTATAGGGGTCGTTCATAAATTATTAGAACACTCTTTCAGCCGAATTGTGACCCTACCCTTTTATTAGTAGAGTAGTAAATATGTTGGGAGAGATTTTAATTCTTTCAAAAGGTTACAAAATAGGTAAGAGTAGGTTCTAAAAAAAACTGTCAATAAATAAAACAAAAAACTGGTATTATGATGATGATATTCGCATCAATACGTAAGAGTAGGCAAGTATTTAAAAAAATACGCAGACACATTCAAGCATAAACTTTATTGACTATAAAAAAATAAATACACCCTCAAGCAGCTCCTTGCCTGGTCACAGAGGTGTGACAGGAGCCTGTCAGTTTATATGCCACAGTAGGAGATCTGAGAGGATGGCAGGACCTCAGCAGAAAAACGACACACACATCCATGCCTAATCCGGGGCTCGAACCCAGGTCCCTTAGATCAGTAGCCAAGCGTGCTAACCACTCGGCCACGGGACGGCTGCTTATTGACTATAGTTTTAGTTAAGTTGCCTGTTAGCATTAGTGCATTCTAAAAATACGTTTGGAGGGGGGGGGGGGCTTTTTTTTGAAGAGATTAAAATTAGTAAGTAGGAGTAGCTAAATATTTTAAAAACATAAAACTGCGGAAAGAAATCTGAAACATATATACATTTCAGTGGTTTTTCTAATTCTCCCCCTTAAATAGCTCCTGCCCTAAACAAGAACACATTTCTCCGTTCCTCCTCTCCCCAATATATTACGCCACTTCTTTTATTTTTTAAATTGTTGTAGTTTTTTTCCATGCTTTATTTAAAAATTAACTCAGTAGAAATTAGTAAGTCAACTCAATTATTTTAAAATTCGTAACCAAATCCTTATATAAATGCATCCACAGCTCATCATTGATTTACTAAGCATTTAACCACTATTAAGCTATTTAAGTAACAAAATGAGGTTGAGTGTACAAGCCCCCTATTGTGGGGTGGGGGAGCGGGTTCCGCAGGACTCCCCCTCCCCCGGGAAGAATCTCATGATCCGTCTATACGACACTACAGGAAAAATTGTCTTAAGCCGGGTTGGGATCTGAACCCACAACCTCCTGATTACATGTTAAATGCTCTGACCACTAAGCTATCAACCGCTGATCGATCTGTCCTCTACTGCCCATGTAATGCTATACACCATCGGGTCAATCACAGTTTTTATTTGAGTGCATTTTTTTTTTTTTTTTGGGGGGGGGGGGTGGAGTTCTATTCATCATAGCCATCCCAGGCACCTGCACAGTCGTTGCACAGGCTGGTCGTGTGCAGGTACCTGGGATGTCTCTGTAGAATAGAGTCCCCAGTTGGGTTGGGTTGTTTTACCTCTGAGCGGCACTTTTTTGCACACCATGGGCTAAATGGCCAGGTCACATGGACCCCGAAGGCTCAGAGAAGGTTGGGGGAGGGGACCCACTGGAACAGCTGTTGGGAGACAGATGGTAGCCTCCCGTTAATGCCATGCAGCGTGTTCTTTAACGTGCACAGGATATAGATATCCCGCACACGAAGCCACTGCTTAACGTCCCATCCGACGGACGGCGGTCTTTCCAAGCCCATCGGTGTCCCCTACTGACCGTGGGCAGGGCGGGGAATTTTGCGGAGATAAATCTCAACGCTGACCCAGCTGGGACTCGAACCTGGGAACTACAGATTACGAGCCTGGCGCGCTACCGACTGAGCCAACCCCGCCCCTAGAGTCCCCAGTAATTCATCAGATGGTGTATACTGGCAGTAGAGGAGATATTCATCAGCTGATGGTAACTCAGTGATCAGAGCACCTGACGTGTCATTAGGAAGTCGTGGGTTCAGATCCAACCCTCCTCGAGTCAATTTTCCTTCTACACCCATATATATCCTGTTGCTTAATAGTAATTAAATGCTTAGTGAATCCTTATACCTTTATTGCATTTTCTCTCTCTTTAATTCGATCTTTTTTCATCGTCATCTCGATTGCGCGAAATTTTATAAAGCATATTTGAAAGAAAAACCCTTTTTCGATAAATATTTTCCCATGAAATTTTGTTTTCTTACTGGTGACAGTAAGTTGCTGAAATTTTTGCCAGGTGGACAAAAGTGTTTCTTATTGGCTACGTCCCCACTGCTTGCACAAAATTAAGGGCACATCACCCCAACGTTGGGGCGGGGTGGTTCAGTCGGTAGCGCGCCAGGCTCGTAATCTGTAGCTCCCCAGTTCGAATCCCAGCTGGGTCAGCGTTGAGACTTATCTCCGCAAAACTCCCCGTCCTGCCCACGGTCAGTAAGGGACACCTATGGGTCTTGAAAAGGTCGCCGTCTGTCGGATAGGACGTTAGGTCGTGGCCCGTATGCGGGAGAGCCATACCCTGCGCACGTTAAAGAACACACTGGATGGCCTTGACGGGGGGCTACCATCTGTCTCCCAACAACTCTTCCAGTGAGTCCCCTCCCCCAACCTTCTCTGAGCCTTCGGGGTCCTTGTGACCTGGCCATTTAGCCCATTGTTGTGCAAAAAAGTGTCCTCAGAGGTAAAACAACCCAACGTTTGTTTTCGAATGATAATAAAAGAAAACGAAACCACTTCTTGTAGGTAAACAGTGATTCTTATTATCAATGAACTATTTCCACCATCCCCGATTCCATCATCCGACTGATAAGAATTTCTCCCATTCGTCGAAGAAGCTGCTGGTTTAATTTTAGTTTAGGGTTAGGTTCTCTTGGTACAAATTTAATTGCATTACACTGGTAGCAAAGTGCAAAGTGAATGCATTATTTGTCATTAAGGGATAAAGGAAAAGTAATCACAGCTTTTGAAAGAAGAGGAAAAGAAATATTGCCAAAGAATTCGGAATACCTATCAGTACTCTGTTAACCATTTTAAAATACAAAGGTATGATATTGAAATAGCTGGAATGCAATAAAGGAAAAATCAAAAGAATGCAGCATGCAGAATTGCCCGATGTCTAGCTGTATAGCTGCTAAAATTCTTTACTTAATGTAGGAACAAAAACATTCCAGAACGTGGGAATCTATTGCAGGTTCTGTAACTATGTAGATTCTAAACTGCTTATGTGTAATTTTAGCTTCGATAATTCGAACTTTTTTC
This sequence comes from Ryuthela nishihirai, assembly GCA_038380435.1. Lineage (NCBI taxonomy): Eukaryota > Metazoa > Arthropoda > Arachnida > Araneae > Heptathelidae > Ryuthela > Ryuthela nishihirai. The sequence goes on from JAWZYU010000067.1 coordinate 1,287,031, forward strand.
CTTTAGCTTCGGCAAGTTAACAACAAGAGTTTATAAGTAATAATACATTGTAGATATATAATATAAATAAATACCCCTGGCCGAGTGGTTAGCACGCTTGGCTACTGATCTAAGGGACCTGGGTTCGAGCCCCGGATTAGGCATGGATGTGTGTGACTTTTTTCTGCTGAGGTCCTGCCATCCTCTCAGATCTCCTACTATGGCATATAAACTGACAGGCTCCTGTCAGACCTCTGTGGCAAGCAGCTGCTTGAGGGGGTATTCATTTATTTACAAGCAGCTGCTTGCCACAGAGGTCTGACAGTTTATATGCCATAGTAGAAGGTCTGAGAGGATGGCAGGACCTCAGCAGAAAAACGACACATACATCCATGCCTTACCCGGGGCTCGAACCCAGGTCCCTTAGACAGTAGCCAAGCGCGCTAACCACTCGGCCATGGGACGGCTATAATGCATTGCTCTACCAAAATATTAGAGAATTTCAATGTTTTTTTTTTATGTAGGTTGAAATTTAACTTCGAAGTGCTTTAACCTTTAAAATATTCATTTAATGAGCAAATGTGACTGAAGATAAATTGAAGATCGTGATGAGATCTATTTAAATCTCGTTTCTTAACAATATTCGCTCAGAATTTAAAGAGTTATGGTAACTGGAATTTTTGGAACATTTTGTATACATTTTTGGAATATTTTGTAACAATAATGCTGGGTAAAAATTTACCTCAGAAACTAATTAAAACTTATATATATTTTCAGCTAACTATTCATCATGAGTGCCATGTTTACAACATATCTCCTGTGACGCTCTACCATTGACATATATAATTATTATTTTAAACCATTTATTAATATAAATATACAATTCAGAAGTTTCCGTAATCAATTCAATTCAAAAACTTCACGGGGATTGGGATATCCTTCCTCAGACTTTCCCATATAATATTTTGTTTTCTTATAGGTTATATATATGTATTTTTTTTTTTCAGAAGGTTTCCTTATTTTCAAAGATTTTTTTTTCTCTCTTATTCTTTAAGATAGTAATTTTTTTAATTTTTTCCCCGTATTTTTTATACATATATATATATTTTCTTTTTTTTTCATATTTCATATTTTTTTTCTGAATATGTATTTTTTTTTCTTTATAGATTATTCCATACAGTTGTTTTTTGGAAGAAGTCAAGTAAGAAGACAAATATTTTAATTTGAGTTGTTAAGATAGGATAATTTAAAATTGAGTTTAAAGTAATATCATTAATATCTATGCTTTCAAGATTTTCAAAAAATTTTTTCCTTTGAGTATTATATTTTTCACAATTTAAAATTATGTGGGAAAGTTTCCGTAATCACTATTTCAGTCGATTATGAATGGTTTGCGCTCGCGGCAGACCTAGGGTTGATAACCAAGCACTTGAGTAAAAAGTAGAAAGAAGGGAAATTAAAATAAAATAATTTATTCATTATGTGTTTACTAAAATATTTTAAAATATTTCAAACATAAGTACCAAATTTAAAAAACAATCACTACCAGTTGAATAGCATATTTTAAATTAGCTATTTCATAGTTATCCAGTTTCTGTGTCCCAAGGTGACCTTGGGCGGATGTTTCACTCGAGCGTGCTTTAGCTTGGATTATTATACATCTAATCGGCATTTTTTTTGTACCAGATGAGCTTAAATGGCAGGTTACAAGGTCCCAAGGAATCAGAGAAGGTTGGTACTGGACAGTTGTTGGGGCGGGTGTGGCTCAGTCGGTAGCGCGCCAGGCTCGTAATCTGTAGTTCCCAGGTTCGAGTCCCAGCTGGATCAGCGTTGAGATTTATCTCCGCAAAATTCCCCGCCCTGCCCACGGTCAGTAGGGGACACTGATGGGCTTGGAAAGGCCGCCGTCCGTCGGATGGGACGTTAAGCCGTGGCCCCGTGTGTGGGAGAGCCATACCCTGTGCACGTTAAAGAACACGCTGGATGGCCTTGACGGGAGGCTACCATCTGTCTCCCAACAGTTATTACAGTGGGTCCCCTCCCCCAACCTTCTCTGAGCCTTCGGGGTCCATGTGACCTGGCCATTTAGCCCATGGTGTGCAAAAAAGTGCCGCTCAGAGGTAAAACAACCCAACTGGACAGTTGTTAGAAAATGCATGGAAGCAGCCGTCAAGGTTATCGAGTGTGTTTTTTAAGGTGCTTAGATACATCTCTTTTGGGCAGGGAACCACGGTTTACCGTCTCATCCACCAGACTGCAGCCTTTCCAAGCACATTAGCCGAGCTTTTCGACAGCGCAAGGTGAGGATTTTGCGGAATAAATCTCGACACTGGCACAATGGCACGGAGGTGGCTCAGTTGGTAGTGTGCCAGGCTCGTAATCTGTAGTTTTCAGGTTCGAGTCCCACTTGGGCGAGCATTGGGATTTATCTTCACAAAACTTCCCCGCCCTCGGTCACTAGGGAACACCGATGGGCTTGGAAAGCCCGTCATCCGTCGGATGGGATGTTAAGCCGTGACCACGTATGCGGAAGAGCCATACCTTGTTTGCAAAGAATGCAGCTCAGAGGCAGAACAACCCAACCCACTGGCATAGTTGGAACTCGAACCTAGTGACTTCAAATCACGAGTCTGGTACACTATCAATTGACCCAACAGTTAGTTGTTACCAGTTGAATAGCACCAGTTTCTGGGTCGCAGTTGCAGACTTCACATTCCTACAGCGACGGGATCCGATACAGACTATCCAACGAAATGTTAAACTGTTATTAAACGCATAAAAATAATGAGATGTGCTTTATATAAAAAGCGGTTGCTAAATAAGGGCCAATTTATTTATGAATTTTGGCTGAGACGTGACATTCACAAACGGAGCAGAGTGATTCTGTTGTGAGGCGCTTTTGGCACTTCTGTCACCGCTAACGAGGGTTCAGAATTTAGACCTCAACAAACAAATCCATCAAACGTCGGAAGTGGCAATCTTATCAAACTGACAAAGCGAAACAAGCTTTGTCCTCGTTGGAAACAGTGATGCAGCTTCCTTAACTAATCAAATAGCTGATTCCTAGAGGTATTTTATTTCCATGTACTCACAATCTAATGCTGTTTTGACAATCATCTTACTGGCCGATCAATTGTTTTTAAATATAATTAAAGTTTTGACATCTTTTGGGGGGGGGGGGGGAATTATTGGACACGTGACTTATTTTACTTACTTTATTTAAGATCAGCACAAAATATATAAATTAAAGAATAGTAATTAAATTCCTCAAGTATTATTTTCTGCAATCAAAATAGGCTAATTACAGAAGAACAATTTGGCTTTAGGCGGAAACGATCTACTTGCATCAACTACTGAGAGTAATTGAAAAAACAGCTGAATCTTTAAATAAGGAGACCGTTCCGTCCCCCATTTTGGATGCAGCAAAAGCATTTGATAAAATCTGGACGGACGGTCTCATTTTTAAAATGATCAAAGCTGACTTCCCTTCGTATGACTCATATCATCCAATCATCTCGAAAGGAAGAACGTTCTGTGTCAAGATTGGCAACTGCCTGTCCACTGAGAGACAGATAGATGCATGTGTTCGGCAAGGTTCCTTGTTGGGCACTGCTCTATTCAATTTTTACACTCATGATCTGCCTGATCTTAAACCGATCACAACGGCACTTTACGCCGATGATATTGTTCTTCTTTCTCCGTCCCTCAGCTCCAGTCTGGCTTTTAAACGATTGCAGCTGGGATTGGACAAAGTACAGCGCTGGTACTCTAAATGGAGAATCAGGCTTAATGCTGAAAGGAATCAATTAATTCTCTTTTCCAGTAAATGAATTATTATTCCTGATTCTACAACTATATTGGGGCGGGGGTGGCTCAGTCGGTAGCGCGCCAGGCTCGTAATCTGTAGTTCCCAGGTTCGAATTCCAGCTGGGTCAGCGTTGAGATTTATCTCCGCAAAATTCCCCGCCCTGCCCACGGTCAGTAGGGGACACCGATAGGCTTGGAAAGGCCGCCGTCCGTCGGATGGGACGTTAAGCTGTGGCCCCGTGTGCGGGAGAGCCATACCCTGTGCACGTTAAAGAACACGCTGGATGGCCTTGACAGGAGGCTACCATCTGTCTCCCAACAGCTGTTCCAGTGGGTCCCCTCCCAAAACCTTCTCTGAGCCTTCGGGGTCCATGTGACCTGGCCATTTAGCCCATGGTGTCCAAAAAAGTGCCGCTCAGAGGTAAAACAACCCAACCTACAACTATATTTGGTATGAAAACTAAACAGACACCAATCGTTAAATACCTTAGTGTCACTCTACAACATAAAGAAGCTGAAATGGAATGCACACGTGACAAATGTGCTTTCCAAAGCCAATATTGTTAGATGTAAACTCAGCCCCTTGATAGGGTGGAACTCTACGATCCCTCCGAAAAAGAAAATTATTCTTGTATAAGGTCATTCTGTGGCCTATCTTGATGTATGCCTCACCAGTGTGGGGCATTACCACCAACACGAACGTCAGGAGACTACAGAGTTTCCAAAACAATTTTTTGTTTTAGACCTTTCCAAGTCCTTTCCAAGTTTAGACCTTTCCAAGATGGCTTGGAAAAGTCTCCGTCCATCGGATGGAATGTTAAGCCATGGTTCTCTGTGCAGGAAAGCCATATCATGTGTAAGTTAAAGAACACACTGGATGGCTTTGATAAGAAGCTATGGTTTGTCTCCTAACAACTCGCAAGTGGGTTCCCTTTTCCCAGTCGTCTTTAAACCTTGGGGTTCTTGTGACCTAGCGTGTAAGTTAAAGAACATACTGGATGGCTTTGATGCGAATCTATGGTTTGTCTCCTAACAACTCGCCAGTGGGTTTCCTTTCCCAGTCTTCTTTAAACCTTGGGGTTCTTGTGACCTGGAGTGTAAATTAAACAACACACTGGATGGCTTTGATACGAGGTTATTGTTTGTCTCCTAACAACTCTGAAGTGGGTTCCCTTTCCCCAGTCTTCTTTAAACCTTGGGGTTCTTGTGACTTGGCGTGTAAGTTAAAAAACACACTGGATGGCTTTGCGAATTGCGAACACTGGATGGCTTTGCGACACACTGGATGGCAATGCGAATTGAATAATTTTGTCAACGGCATTTTTTATTTTACTTTTTCGCAACTTTTTTACCACACTTGAACTTAGTCGTGTGCATCACGTTTGTGCAAAATGCACACGACTAAGTTCAAGTAATGCACCTCAAGTTTAACGCACACGACGAAGTCCGAGCGTATCCCATATAAATGAGATATAATGAGGATTTATATGATGAGGATTTTATCGGGCTGAGCCCGAGCCCTGGTAGGAGAGTCCGACTCAAAATAGCGTAGACGACTTCGGGCTCGGGATCAGAATAATTCATATTTCAAATATTTCTTGTAATTGTGAAAAAATTGTATTATAATTTCAACCATTTAATCCATCTTCAGTAATTAAAAATAACCACCATGTGGCTTTCGACTGCATTTTGCATATCCTCTGCTTTTAATAGATGGATTACTCTTTGTGATCATAATTATGTTGCCCACGAATTTTCCGTTCTCTAAAGAGCATTGACAATATTAAATAAATAAAGTTATTTCCGACATGCATTTCTGTATATACAGGGTGAATCTGAAAAAGTGGGCAAAACTTTACGGGGTGGTAGAACGCAGCTATACGAGCAATATTCGTCATAGAAAGTATGGGCGGAACGCAAACGGCGAGCCGCTAGGTGGCGTTGGAAATGGTATAAAAGGGTCGGTCCTCGCACCCAATGGCATTTCTACCGTGGATTGCCGAGAGGATGGCTGGTTATACTAACCACGAAATGGCGGATATGCACTTTGTGTACGGTGCGGCGGACGGGAATGCAAGTGAGGCACAGAGTATCTCCTCTCCTTCTTGTGTTCATTCTTTAAATGTGACAGTGGAAAACTACCTTTTAACTTCTCACCGCTTGCGTTCCGACCATACATTCTATGATGAATATTGCTCGTATAGCTGCGTTCTACCACCCCGTAAAGTTTTGCCCACTTTTTCTGATTCACCCTGTATATATCTCATTTTCCCTAAATCAAACTGTCGAAATGTTTTGGCTCGGATTCAAAATATTCAGCCCGAACTCGTCTCCAATGCCTACATTGATCCTATTTCCTGCTCAATTTGTTAAAATCGTGATCTAGAATTTGAAATTCAAGTGGTAAATGGACTCTTGCAGAAGTGTGCCGCCAAGAGAAAACGATCGAAAAACACTGCTCTGGAATATCTTTTAGCCTCTATATACTACTTCGCGAACAGAAAAGATTTTAGAAAATACCCCTCATACAGCCGCTTGACACGGAGTTCAGACTGTATAATATGATATCTGGGAAAGGATCTGAACCTCGAACCCAGGATACTTTAATCAACAGCCAGGCACGCTAACCACTCAGCCACCGAGATGGTTGATAAATGTGTGCTTACGTTATATTTACACATGTTGGCAGACACTCCCCTATTATGTAATTAAAAAGCCGCAATAACAGAACAACTAAATTTCAAAATAAACCTTTTAAAGAAAAATGTTACGGAAGTTAAACTAAAGACTTCATTCAAATATCTCAATTCCCGATTTTTTGCACTATTCGCATAATATTTAAAGGGTCATGAGGACGGAAGTGTTGATAATTATAAGAATTTTCGCAGAAGTGTATTAAATGCAACTAAAACCGTTAACACAAATCATTTAGGAAAACAAAGGTAAATCTGGAAGTTTCAGTAAGATTTTTTTTTCCTCTATTTGAAAGAAAATAGTTGCTAAACAAGTGTGATAGCAGTGTCTGTTGTTAACTGTTCTAGTTCTATTAACTACTATCTCCGCAAAATTCCCCGCCCTGCCCACGGTCAGTAGGGGACACCGATGGGCTTGGAAATGCCGCCGTCCGTCGGATGGGACGTTAAACCGTGGTCCCGTATGCGGAAGAGCCATACCCTCAGCACGTTAAAGAACACGCTAGATGGCCTTGGCGGGAGGCTACCATCTGTCTCCCAACAGCTGTTCCAGTGGGTTTCCTCCCCCAACCTTCTCTGAGCCTTCGGAGTCCATGTGACCTGGCCATTTAGCCCATGGTGTGCAAAAAAGTGCCGCTCAGAAGTAAAACAACCCAAATCCATTAACTCCTTAAATACAAGTTGTCCGAAAAATAATGTGAGGTTTCAAGAACCAATACATAGGAAAATAATATAATCATTCAAGCAAGTAATATTTTAACCGAAAGCCTACCACAAATAATTTTGAATGCAGTTAATTAATCTCTATATCTCCAAAAATTATAGTCTTATATATATGTCCAATCCGTATTCCACATCTGGCTGATTTTCTTACTTGTTCTGGGAAAGCCTGAATAAGGACCTCCCATATTAGTGTTACGTGTAAGTAAGCAAGCAACCACATCTGGCCACGGTTGCTGCAGCATCTCTCTTGTGCATTTGCTTCTCTTATTCTAGCTTTCAAATGATTCCAGCCTCGAATTTGGTTAATTAAAACATAATTCTTTGCAAAGCCCAGAATAAAAAATAACAAGGGGTGTCACATCAGGATTTCTTGGTGGACATAAAACTGGTTCCCCCTGTCCCCGCCATTCCATGAGTCAGGAAATGTTGCATTAGAACTTCCGTCACATCTGTTGAAAAATGTGGCGTTGCGCCGTTTTCCTGATAGCTGCCGTGAAATCGTTGAGTGGAGGAATGTACAACATTCAGTGTGATGCTTTTTGTGTATTGTCGACAGTGCTTCCCGAAACCTCACTATTATTTATCGGATACCCTGTATTAAACCAATATTATTAAAAACTGAAATTTAGGAAGAATTTAATGGGATTGTAAATTTTTCCCCAGCATTTTTTTTTTTCATAAAAGCTTATTTAAATAGTTAGGGAGCTTTAATGTCGTTTCACATTTATATAATACAGGAATATCCGATGTTTTTGATAATATATGTGTGTGCAAACTCATCGCTATTTCATTAAGAACAGTTCCATGTAAGGTTAACAGGAGTGTTGGAAAATGTTATTGTAACGAAATGATTTTTGAGTTGTTGGGTTGTTTTACCTCTGAGCGGCACTTTTTTGCACACCATGGGCTAAATGGCCATGGTCACAAGGACCCCGAAGTCTCGGTGAAGGTTGGGGGAGGACACCCACTGAAACAACTGTTGGGAGACAGATGGTAGCCACCCGTCAAGGCCATCCAGTGTCTTCTTTAACGTGCACAGGGCATGGCTCTCCCGCACACGGGGACACGGCTTAACGTCTCATCCGACGGACGACGGCCTTTCCAAGCCCATCGGTGTCCCCTACTGACCGTAGGCAGGGCGGGGAATTTTGCGGAGATAAATCTCAACGCTGACCCAGGTTGGACTCGAACCTGGGAACTACAGATTACGAGCCTGGCGCGCTACCGACTGAGCCACCCCGCCCCAATGATTTTTGAATAACGTTATGAATAACATTAACGGAATTTCAAAATATTTTTAACGATAAAGCGTAAGAAATAACAGAAAAAATTATTTCGTTATTTTCACTTTTATTTTTGTGTTGTTTGATATATTTCAAGATTTTTTCGTTTATAAGATATATTTAGAAACTTGTATGAAACAGACAGATGTAAAATTTACACTTAAGGTCAACAACAAAGCCCTTCAGTCGCTCTGCGTAATGATACATTCCAAAAGAATTTAGAAGCACCTGTCTTAGATACCTTCCTCGTAATTGTCGCTTAAGAGAAAAGGATTTGTGATAACCAGATAAAAGATGCAGTAGGAAATAAAGGGCCATTCATGCAGAAGGAAAAAGAACAATTAAAACAGGGCAAAAATCCCAGGCATATTACAATTCCCTGTTATCGGTTTAGACCTCCCGCCCTGCCCACGGTCAGTAGGGGACACGATGGGCTTGGAAAGGCCGCCGTCCGTCGGATGGGACGTTAAGCCGTGGCCCCGTGTGCGGGAGAGCCATATGCACGTTAAACCACGTTAAACCATATGCACGTTAACGTGCACCCTGTGCACGTTAAAGAACACGCTGGATGGCCTTGACGGGAGGTTATCATCTGTCTCCCAATAGACGTTCCAATGGGTCACCTCCCCCAACCTTCTCTGAGCCTTCGGGGTCAATGTGACCTGGCCATTTAGTCCATGGTGCGCAAAAAAGTGCCGCTCAGAGGTAAAACAACCCAACCTAACGGTTTAGACACTTAGAAGAGTAATTATGTAGAATTGGAGGAAGGGGCCATTAACTTTTTGCCAGTAGTCGAAACTTTCGTTTTTGATCTTCCCACCATTTTCGTCGACTATGCGTTATGATGTTAACTATTCTGAAGAGAATTTCACTTTTCCTCGAAATTTCCTTGATTCATTTTAGAAACTTGCTTTAAAAATATTAATTTGTGTACAAAAATCGTTATAGTAATAAAAATTATGATTACATACTTATGCTCAGAAATTGTTATTAATAATGCTCCAGTTTACTTTGAACAATTCCTAGAAATTTGGTGTAAATTTCTTCAGTCAGGGACGTATCCAGGGGGTGAATGATTATCCTCCGCCCCACAAATCTTATCGTATCATACTATATCTGAAACTTATCTTTCTGCTTTAAAATCCAAAACAGGTGTCTTTCTATAATTTTTATTTTAGCCCATATTTTTATGCCCGACACTAAAAGTAGATATAAAGAAAACAACTGTAAAATTTTATTTCATATAGAATATCATTTTAACCTTTCCTGTCCGATGAAATATTTTAGTAATTAGGAAACCCCACTTAAGTCTTATTCTCAGACTCACTCCCCAAACTAAATTCTTACCCCCCCCCCCCAAAAAAAGCTAAATTTTCCGCCCCCACCCCCCTCTCAGAAGGAAAAAAAAGTAGTTGGACTGTATCTTCAGTAGTTTGGACTACTTAATTACATACATTACTAGAATATCATCATCCTATTTATTCAAAACTGGGTCTCCTAATCAAATTTTTTATTTCATTATTATTCTTAAACCACAAATTTTAGGAATCAATATAGCACAAAAAGTAACCGAAACAATTCCATTTACATATATGTATTTATTTCCTTATTAATGTTCATAATTTTCTTTTTCCACAATTTTTTTCTTGTTTTTTTTTAGCAAGTTGACTGATTGAACTGGTGCGAACTACTGGACGACGCTACTACATACATATATCATAAAAATGATAACATATATTTTATTATTTTGCATTTATATTAAAAACATTTCGAATAACATTTACGTAAAGTTATAAACGAAATTTAATTTTGCTCTAATGAAAAACGATATTAAATTTTTGCCTGTAACGAAACACGTAACGAAACTTTTTCATTTCGTTTGCCAAAAGTAGTTAATTAGTAACTTAGAGAATTCAACAATTGCTTTCGATAAGCTTTTCACGAAAAAATGCGACAAAAGGCATTTGAAAATATTCATCAAATTTAGGGTATTTCAAACTCGATTTAGAATAATATGAGTTCAGTATTTAAAACTTTGTGGAAGCTGAAACATTTAAAAAATTCGCTAGTCTACAAAAAAAAATTACAGAAATTAACATAATTATTACGCGAATTGCTAAAAAAAATACTCTTATACGTATTAGTCAAATCTAGTATTACGGTTTTTTATTAACTTTTCACAGCAACTGTTTAAACTGGCATTGTTGCAGTTAAATATTCTAAATTTCGCAAGTCTTCAAATATGGAACGAATATTGTTGAAAATCGAGATTGAAATAGGTTTGATTGAGATCTTTAAATTTTCTTCAGTCACTTTTTTCATAAAACGCGTAGTTAAGAAGTTACTCTTAAGAAAACATGGAACTGCATAGAATCAAGTGGCTGCAAAGCGTATGTCGGTGTAAAAGTTATTATCAAGTGGCTGCAAAGCGTATGTCAGGACACGGCTTAACGTCCCATCCGACGGACGGCGGCCTTTCCAAGCCCATCGGTGTCCCCTACTGACCGTGGGCAAGGCGGGGAATTTTGCGGAGATAAATCTCAACGCTGACCCAGCTGGGACTCGAACCTGGGTTGGGTTGGGTTGTTTTACCTCTGAGCGGCACTTTTTTTGCACACCATGGGCTAAATGGCCAGGTCACATGGACCCCGAAGGCTCAGAGAAGGTTGGGGGAGAGGACCCACTGGAACAGCTGTTGGGAGACAGATGGTAGCCTCCCGTCAAGGCCATCCAGCGTGTTCTTAAACGTGCACAGGGTATGGCTCTCCCGCACAAGGGGCCACGGCTTAACGTCCCATCCGACGGATGGTGGCCTTTCCAAGCCCATCGGTGTCCCCTACTGACCGTGGGCAAGGCGGGGAATTTTGCGGAGATAAATACCCAGCTGGGACTCGAACCTGGGAACTACAGATTACGAGCCTGGTGCGCTACCGACTGAGCCACCCCCACCCCGTGAACAGTTAGGGTCTTTCTCTCCTGGCCAAAGAGATATTTGTAACGGCCGCCGTCTGTCGGATGGAACGTTAAGCCGCGGATCCCTGTGCAAAAAAATCATACCCTGTGCACGTTAAAGAACGCACTTGATGGCCTTACGAGAGGAACACCATCTGAATCCTAACTGCTGCTCAGAGTTCCCTTCCCCTAACCTTCTCTGAGCCCTCGGGATCCTCATGACCTGGCCATTTACTCTTGAAATAACATGGAACTGCATAGAATCAAGTGGCTGCATCATGGGACGTTAAGCCCATATGGGTGAAGCATAGAGAATCACCGGTCTGATGATTCTTTCTGTATAGATATTTATATAGATTATATATTTTTGATTCTAATATTATTACTGGTGAACTCTTGGGCTAATCTTTACACTAATGTTCATTTATAAATATATTTTATTTTAGGAGGAAAATTATTCGTATTTATTATCGAATATAATAATGCTAATTAATACGAATAAATTTTCTCCTAAAAATATATTTATAGATAAACATTAGTATAAAGATTAGCACAGAATCAATCCACCAATAAAAATATTAAAATCAAAAATATAAGAATTGTCTGTATAATAGAACTACTTAAACTGACGTCATAAATTGGTCTTCTGTTATAGGTGATACTGCTTATTATGTCCCAATGAGAGAAGATAGAATTTTATGACATGTTGATAATTGAACTCTTTTGATATTGAGGGACAATCACAACAGATAGGACAGAACAAACGACCATGCTATCCACACCGGGATTCGAACCCGGACCTCAGTAGTCGCAGTGACCGCGAGCTAAAGCGATACCACTGAGCCACCGAGGTGGAAGGAGCAAATTTACCGAGAAGAACTGAAAATGTTGCAATCAGAACTCCAAACATTTAGAATTTACGTCCCAGCCAATGTCATTTATGGGTGCTCGGTAAAACAAGGATGTAGTGTAGGTCTCGATTATTGCACGGGTTCATGAAATAAGGACGTGTTAAACTTAAGTTCACAAACCTGAGACTATTGTTGGCGGGCTTCCAATAATATCACACTCATTTCAATAAATTACAGGAACCACCCTTTGTTATGTCAATGGGAAGCTAACGTCGAAGCTCCATAACTTTTAAAATAAGTTTTTTTTTTAATATGATAGCAGTTTTAATAAGATCTCAGTGAAATATAGAAATATCTCAATTTTCAACAATATTCATTCAGTATTTAATGAGTTATGGAAGTTTGAATATTTAACAGTAACAATGCCAGACACAAAGATTGGCTTCATAAGTTAATTAAAACCTAGTGCTAAGTATTGTACCAATAATAAGTGTGCATTTTAGAACTTTGTGTACAGAATTTTTTCACTATTCTTCAGTTTTGTATAAGTTTCTTAAGACTGGCATAGCTGTTGTTAAATATTCAAACTTTCATAACTCATTAAATACTGAACGAATATTTTTGAAAATCGAGATATTGATTTATTTGATTGAGATCTTTATCTGAAATCACATTTTTCAAAACTTATTTTAGAAGTTAAAGAGCTTTGACTTTAGCTTCCCATTGACTTAACATAGCGATATTCCCTACTTTATGGAAACTACATGTATACATGTAATTTGTAGGTAAAAATCGTAATTCTTACTTTATGATCAATAAAGCGGAAGAAATTTTCAGAAATGACTGGTCCAGGAAGAAAATTGTGATTATCTTTAGTTATCGACACGGCCGTTACGGCTTCGTCCAGCTTCGAGCGATTTCATCTGGCCGAGTCACGTGTTTGTTTATAAACATCCAGTTTAGGGTGACGTTAAGCTGTGGCCCCGTGTGCGGGAGAGCCATACCCTGTGCACGTTAAAGAACACGCTGGATGGCCTTGACGGGAGACTACCATCTGTCTCCCAACATCTGTTCCAGTGGGTCCCCTCCTCCAACATTCTCTGAGCCTTCGGGGTCCATGTGACCTGGCCATTTAGCCCATGGTGTGCAAAAAAGTGCCGCTCAGAGGTAAAACAACCCAACCCAGTTTAGGTAAGCTTTGTTGTACACCCACCAATATTAGTCTTACAAAAAAAAGATTTTGAGAACTGCGGTCGATGCCCCCTGGTTTGTCACTAACAGACAACTCCATAAAGACTTGGGCATCGACCATATATAACACACATATAAAACGCACTTCAAAAAGATTTTTTGAGGCTGTAAGCAATAATCCCAATGAGATTATTTCTTCTCTGATTCTTTACGATCATACTGTTTTGAACAAGTACAAGAGGCCTAAAACGGTAGCGTTCTCTGAGGAGACCTACCCGTTTTAGGTTTCTTATACAATTTTTCTGCTATTTTTAGCTTTTCTTATGTTTGCCCTTAGGGGCCCACCTAAGGGTGGTTTACTTATATATTTTGTTCTTACTCATGCCAAATAGGCATATCTTTATGATGGAGTTGGTTAGGGGTAAAATTATTACCCGGTACATCGAATATGATTATACGATCTACGATAAGCTTCGTTATTGCAACTGCTTCTTACTGGAAATAGCAGTTTATTTTCCCTCGTTTTTATTTAACGACTTTACCTACATAAACGTATCAGAAAATAATTCAATATTTCGCACATTTTATATCATGTCACGAATATTAAATGTCCTTGACATTAATAGTCATTTATCGATAAAATATTTTATTTAAACATAATAACCCCTATTTTTTTGTCATACTCTACTTACTAGTGTAATAAAATGCTTTAGTAAAATGTTTAAAATTTCACAAGTCTAATATACCTCTCATAATTTAAACTACCTTCAATAGTTCAGCATAGTGAAAGCCACCTAGATATACCGGGCCTGGAATGCTATTGAACGAAAGGAGTGAAATTAAATATTTTTGTGACATATATCAGTACCCTCATGGAAGTCTATTATTTGCAACAGAGAAGAATCCTAGAAGCTACTCCTAGCTTTTACAGGCCTTCTCATGCAAGGACATGCCCCACTACGACCGAAGTCACTGCTGACCACTGCCTTAGAGCTAACACAACACACAAAGTTTGCTGGAACAGTCGCTAGCTGCCTAACCACTATGCCAGTTACGGCTGTTTTGAACAAGTACAAGAGGCCTAAAACGGTAGCGTTCTCTGAGGAGACCTACCCGTTTTAGGTTTCTTATACAATTTTACTACTATTTTTAGCTTTTCTTATGTTTGCCCTTAGGGGCACACCTAAGGGTGGTTTACTTATAATAAAGGGTTAATTACTTAAATATGCAAAAAGATTTCAGTAAATTTTTTTGTCTAAAATGTAATTAGAAGTTATTTAGTTTTAAAAGATATAAAACATAATTTATTAATTATGATCTTTAATTAAGCAAATAAATTATAATAGAATTTGCATAAAATATATATATATAAGGATTAATAATTTTGAAACTGTATTTTCCAGATTCGTATCATGTAGGAGGCTCTGACAGTATCTCAAGGATTTCGGGTTAAAAGCGTTCTACAAAACAACTTATAGTCAAAGCGAAGAACGAATAAGCCTGTTTCTATCATTATCAGATCGTATTTTCTTTTCAGAAGAAGCAGAACCAGAAAGAAAAACGAGATTACTTACATGGATGCATATATCTTGCTCTAACTGCCACGGCGAAAAAAAGAAATGGGCATCTTCTCCAGAATAGATGGGAATTCTTTGAAACTTCTTTCCTCACATACATGAACTGTACTCGGTAAGCAGTTCGAAGTTCGCGATAAAAAACTTCAAACGTGACTCTCTATTTAGCTGGCCAGCTCCAAACAGTTTTCACAATATCTATTTTTCGCATGAATCTATGTGTTTCTTTATTCCTCAGTCGTGGCCGTCGAAAACAACTCCTACACTCTCTAGAATCCACCCGAGAAGGCATGATATACATATCTTTCAGAATCGGTGGGGTTACTCTCCAGAAATCCTCTCCTCTCCAACCAGTTTTCGTTCGCACTCTCTTTTCCCGCGAATAGTGATTCCTTCCAGCTTGACACCGCGGAAAAAGTCTTTCTTGCGAGAACGAAACAAGCAGGACCGAAAAGTAACACTGAAGTTAGTCAGAAACACTCTCGACCTGTTCTGCCGAGACACACCAGAGAGACAGACTCCAGAGAGAAGAAGGCATCTGCACTTATGCTCGGGCCTGGCATGTGGTCCGGACCCTTGCTGTTCGTCCTTCCGCCCGCGTGAGGCTGGGCGCGCCGCGGGAGACGACGGAGACACGGGCGAGGGCTGGCGGCCCCCTACCTGGTCTTGCCGGACGACACGCTGGTCTCCATAGCAACAGAGACACCCATGCATCATGCATTGTTCAACCGTTTTCTGTTTCCTCCGACACAAAGTTTCTTTTTTTATCTTCCCTTCCTTTTTTTTTTGCTTTCCATCTACCCCACCCTCAGATTTCCTCCTCCTCGGAGCAGTAATATGAAGCGAAGATCACATGCGAAAATATCTCGGTGTCTCAAGAGAAGGCCTTTCACCCGAGAGGTGACCTAGCTCATGACATCAGGTGGACTTGACTTATAGGAGCAACAAAACTCAGCCGGTTTTGCCTACACTGGGATGGTGAGCCTAATGTAAAGTACACGCTATTGTTGGGTAGGATTAAATTATCCTTGAGAACAATATCGTGAAATCTTATGGCATACCAGAAAAGTTAGTTAACGTAATGAGAGCTGTCTATAATAACACCGAGTCATGTGTGAGCATTGCTTTAGTATTGCTTCTGGTGTTAGACAAGGGTGCATTTTGACTCCTTTTCTCTTTAGTTTGGTTATTGATTACGTTAGGCGAAATTCACTGCAAGGGAAAGATTTCGGGCTTAAATAGTTCAAAGGTCTTTTTTCATTTCTCATGGAAATTTCCATGATTTTCTTAAATAGTTCAGAATTTCTGATTTAGATTATGCTGATGATTTAGCCCTTTTGACAAATGATGTTGATGAGATGAACTATTTCATTCGAGTTGTTGATGAGACTGGTAGAAGAGTATGTTTGATAATAGAGAGAAAACTATAGTGATGAAAATTGGTTAGGCAGGTTGTGATTCAGTTCATCTGAATGGTTGCAGTCTTGAACAGGTGTCACAATTTAATTACCTTGGGAGCTATGTAACAGATACTGGTGATGTGCAGCATGAGATTAACAGACGAATAGGTATTGCTGCCGGGACTTTTAAGAATCTATGGAGATTGTGGAGAAATAGGCGTATACACCTAAAGACTAAAATTAGACTGTATAATAGTTTGGTTCTTTCTAGGATTAGTTATGGTAGTGAAACTTGGACGCTGTATAAACAAGATAACAGGAAACTAGATGCTTTTGATTCTAGATGCTTACGTAGTATCTTGGGTATTAGGTGGTTAACTTTGTAACTAATGATGAGGTTACGCAAAGGAGTCGGCAACCTCCTTTAAGCAGCATATTGTGCAGAGAGAGACTCCGTTGATTTTGCCTTGTTGCTCGTATGGATAATTATAGATTGGCAAATAGGGTTATGAACAGTGTGCCTAAAGGTCTCAGAAAGAGAGACCTAGGATGCGGTGGGCAGACAATGTCAAACAGGGCCTTGTTAGAATTGGTGTACAATGGCCAGATGCAACAGATGTAGCTCAGTACAGATGTGTTTGGTGAACTAAATTGCACGGTCTGGTTGGACCTCCGTAGCCCATGACTGCTTGAGGATGATGACGATGAGGATCATCCGAGGGCTCCCCTTAATTTCGGAATATAAAGTACATAATGTGAAGAATAATTTCCTTTTCATCAGTACATTCGAGATGTAAAACGCTTGCCGCAGTCTAAAGAGTCAGTATTGATGCAATGATTTCAAGAGTCGTATCTTCTTTTTCATTGGCTTTCGAGGTTAAGCATAATAAACTGCAATTGGATTGGAAACTCTTTGGGAAAGACTTGCCGCTCCATTCTTTAGGTAAAACAGAGTTTAGTGAAAGGGATCAAAACAAAAAATAAAAAGCTGCGTTTTAATTTTTTATGGTAAAATAAAAAATCTTGTGGAAATATCCGGTGAGTGTCCTCATGGAAGTTTCCAGGGATTGTACTTATGGAAACGTTCAGTGAGTACCCTCAAGGAAGTGTCCGGTGAATGCCCTCATGGAAGTTTCTGGTGAGACTCAAAAAAACGTTCATTGAGTGCCCTCATCAAAGTGTCTGATGAGTGTCTCATGGACGTTTTCAGTGATTATACTAGTGGAAATGTTCAGTGAGTACCCTCATGGAAGTCTGGTGAGTACCCTCATGGAAGTCCCATGATTGTACTCATGGAAAATCAGTACCCTCGTCTGGTGAGTGCCCTCATGGAAATTTCCATGATTGTACTCATGGAAAATCAGTACCCTCATAGAATCTGGCGAATGCCCTAATGGAAGTTTCCAGTGATTACACTCATGGAAATGTTCAATGAGTACCCTCATGGAAGTGTCCGGTGAGTGCTCTCATGGAAGTCTCTGGTGATGAATGCCCTCATGGAAATTTCTGGTGAGTGCCCTCACCGAATATTTGGTGAGTGTACTCATGGAAATATTCAATGAGACTCCCATGGAAGTTTCCAGTGATTGTACTCATGGAAATGTTCAGTGAGTGTCTTAATGGAAGTGTCCATGAGTGCACTCATGAAAGTCTCTGGTGAGTGCCCTCACCGAATATCTGGTGAGTGTACTCATGGAAATGTTCAATGAGACTCCCATGGAAGACTCCCATGGAAGTTTCCAGAGTGATTGTACTCATGGAAGTGTTCAATGAGTGTCCTAATGGAGGTGTCCATGAGTGCACTCATGGAAGTGTCCTTTGAGTGCACTCACTGGAAATTTGAATATGAATATCCTTGGAGTGTACTTCACCAGCTCATCAGTAGCAAATACAGAATATTGTACTTATATCATTTTTTTTCTCTCAATAATCTTTTTCCTTAATCCCTTCTGCCCCGCAAACTTCAAAAAATATTTTTCTGCCGTTATTTAGTTGGCGCCACATGTAAAACCATGCCCCTTCAGCAAACTGTTGAAATGTACACTAAGAGCCCACTTTATTACGTACAGTTCCATGTTATGTCAGTATTAACTCAGATACAAAACTCAATAACATCTTAAATAAACTTTTTATGGAAAAATATTAATGAAGATAATTTAAAAATCTCAATCAAATCTATTTAAAATCTCGATTTTCAATAATATTCGTTTAGTATTTAGAGAGTTATGCAAATTGGAATATTTAACAGCAACATTGCCTGTTGTAAATAATTGCTCTGAAAAGTTCATAAAAACAAGTTAAAAGGAAAGCAAGAAACGTTATACTAAACTTGACGAACAAGTGGAAGATTACTTTTAAAAGTTCGAGTAATAATTAAGTTAATTTTCGATAATTTTGAATGATTTTTTTTTTTCAGAACAAGCCAACATTTTTTAAATTTTTCAGCTTCTATAATTATTTAAATACTCAATGTATATTGTCGAAAATCGAGATTTAAATAGGTTTGTTTGATATCTTCAAATTATCTTCCGTCATATTTTTCAATAAAAAGCTTACTGAAGAAGGTACAGAGTTCAATATATGAGTTACTATTAATATAGCACGGAATTGTACTTGTGCCTCGGAATGCATAAAATCATAATTATCAGAATCTTTTGACACGTGGTCTGATTGAAATTCCATATTTTTAGATGATTCAAGTTTTCCATCCTTAATGGCCTAATTATAAACATTTCTTACTTTCAACTGAAAGTTCTAATTCACTTCAAAAATCGAAAAGCAAAATATTATTTCTTTTTTTCCAAAAAAGAAACACTGAAAAAAAATAGATGTATTTAAATCTCCTTTAAACTATAAATTTTCCTTCTTGTTTCCAGAATAGGAAGTTCCATAGCAGAAAATAGGGAGCAATGTTATTTGGTTTATCTGAAATAACATTTGCTACGGTATCTGGGCGTTCCGTAGCCATCCAAAATGCTTCCCCTGACCTCCTTCGAGAAACTTCGGCGACTCATTAGGAAGAAGAGTCTGATAGCCCGCTAGGCCGGCACTGTTCCACATCTGTCTTGAGTAGGTGTCGCTGCGGTAGCTGTCCACTAACGAGAGAGCTACTCCCTCCCCCCCTGGGGCCATTAGTACCACACACAATGGGGGAGCCAACAGAAACAATGGCAGACTCAAGAGCAGACCTTCTATGATTAATTAGCACTGTCCTAATTGTTGAAAATGAGTTTCTTCGCTACTTCACGACCACCCAGACCCCCGCTGGGCGGTTCCCTCCTCTTCCACCGCATTTTCTCTCGAACTGGTAGACTAACGCCGCACGTCTTCTTACATCTCTTTCTCCTCTCTCATCCCTAGCCTATCTCCATCCTCTTTCTCTCTTTGCTGTCCATTATAGACATGTCAGCATGTTGCGCTGTGGAGGAATGGAGAAGTTGATGCTCACTCTCCTGGTGACATCACCTCTCGTTTTTATTACGATATCCAAAAACTATTGACAAATCTGATATATACAGTACGAAAATTCATAAGCGGATTAAGTAAAGTTATTTTTTTATTCCTGCTTTGAAGAATTAATAACGTATTTACTCGCACACTACTGGTAATCTTTTTTCCATTCCTGTTTTTTAGCTTAAAAAAAACGGATGTAATCATTATGGCAAGATTTTTTTCTGTAGGTTATCAGCAGCACTGCTTTGACTTTGCATATAATGAGCTATATGGCCAAGTTACAAGGATCCATATCTCCAGAAAACTCCCCGCCCTGCCCACGGTCAGTAGGGGACACTGATGGGCTTGGAAAGGCCGCCGTCCGTCGGATGGGACGTTAAGCCGTGGCCCCGTGTGCGGGAGAGCCATACCCTGTGCACGTTGAAGAACACGCTGGATGGCCTTGACGGGAGGCTACCACCAAAAAAGTACCGCTTTTTTTAAACAACCCAAACAACCCATACAAGGATCCACAGCGTTTAGAGGCTTGTTGGGTAAGGAGGACTTGTTTTTCCTCTCAGCGGCATTGTTTCGCACATATTATGCAAAGCGGCCAAGTCAGAAACATCCCAAGAGTTCAAAACTAGCTAAGTAAGGAAAAACTTGCTTTACCTCTGAGCGACACTGTTTTCGTAAAACGTGCTGAATTTCTAGGTTATAGGGAACCCAATGGTAAAGAGTTGACTGGGTAAAGGAAGGCTTGTTTTAGTTGGAGCGCACATTTTCTGCACAAAAAGGGCTAAATGGCGAGGCTCAGGTAAAGGAAGGGATATTTCACTTTCAGCAGCGCTGTTTTGCACCCAATAGTCAAGTCACAAAAACCCTAAAGATTCACAGCAGGGTCAGAGAAAGATTGCTTTTACCTCTAAGTTTTTCACAAAGTGAGCTAAATAATCCGGTCACAAAAACCCCAGGGAGGAGAAGGCTAGGGAAGAGAATCAACTGGACAGTTATCAAGAGACAGATTGAAGTTTCCTGTCAAGACCATCAGCAATGGGGGAGCCAACAGAACGTTGCACGTGGTAAGGTTCTCATATCGTTTTAAACGTGCACGTGGTAAGGTTCTCATATCGTTTTAAACGTGCACGTAGTAAGGTACTCATATCCACAGAAACGAGGTTTAGCTTCCCATAAAATGAACAGCGGTCTTTCCAAGTCCACTTGCATTTCGCTCTTCTCATTGACATGTAGAGCGGAGGTTAATGCAAAAAATATCAATGCCAATCAACCCAGGAGGAACGGATTTGTAATATCAGATTGCAAATCCTATGATTATTGACTGAACTAAATTATGCAGCTGTTTGTTTAACAATGGGATATATCTTTCTCGTACTAATGAGGTAAGAAAATAAAGTAACCTCAGAGATTAATGTGCTATAGGGGTCTGAAAGGAACATTGTTAGTATATGACACGCGTGCCAAAGGTGGCACGCGACACGATTTTTGTTGTTACGCCACTGGGAAATGAAAAGAAATACGCGTCTATGTCTAGTGTAGAGACTTGGAAACAACGGCCTTAGCAATTCAATAGATATTTATGGATGAATCATTCTTAGCAATATGGCTACTATGTTGTTATAATTAGTTACTTATTAATTATTAATTTCAGTGGTGCGTTCATATGGTTAAAAAACCTCGTCAAATAGCTGATTACACATTGCACAATGTAATGCATCATAAAAATATTCGCACTAAAAAAAAGTTGGGTTGCTTTCCTTCTGAGCGGCACTTTTTTGACACAATGGGCTAAATAGCCAGGTCAAAAGGACCTCAAGGGTTAAGAGAAGGTTGGGGGAGGGGGACTCACTGGAGAACTGTTAGGAGACAGATGATCGCCTCACGTCAAGGCCATTCAGCGTGTTCTTTAACATGAAATGGTTCTCTCATCCATTTAACACAGGATATGGTTCTCTCATATACAGGGGCCAGAGCTGAACGTCCCATCAGACGTACGGCGACCTTATCAAACCCATCAGTGTTCCCTACTAACTGAAGGCAATTTTGCGGAGATAAATCTCAAAGCTGGCCCAGGCGAGAGTTGAACCTGAGTACTATAGATTGCCAGTCTGATCTAGTCCACTCGACACTACAGGCTTGAACACTGCAGTAAAGAAAGACTTAATTTTGAAATAAAAAAATATATAAAAAAAATTTTTATTATACTTAAATTTCGAAAAATTCTACTGGTGGTTATATATTTTCCAAATTCTGGTAATTAATTTTAAAATATTCTCATTTATTTTAATAAAATCCGCATAAATTTTGTTTTAATTGATTTTAAAACAAATAGTTTCATCTTAAATTTTAAACAAATTGCATCACTTAAATTTTTTTTATTAATTAACATTCCTCCTTTCTTCCCTCCTTTTACTGAAGGCTGTCCAGGCCTGATGTGTCAAGGGGGCCCTTGTCCTGACGCGCCACTGACTAAGCCACCACACAGTGTTCCGAATCCTTATATTTTAAATCTTTAGTAATCTGTATCATTTAATTTATATTGTATGATGGGTTGTTTTACCTCTGAGAGGCACTTTTTTGCACACTATGGGCGAAATGGCCAGGTCACATGGACCCCGATAGCTCAGAGAGAAGGTTGGGGACGGGACCCACTGGAACAGCTGTTGGGAGACAGATGGTAGCCTCCCGTCAACTTGACGGGATGGTCACTAGTGGAAGTCACAGAAAGCATATTTTATTTGTTCATTTCTTTATTTTTTTATTTGGGGGGGGGGGGGCGTCAGTGAGCAACTTTCAAAAACGGAACTAATTTGCTCCAGTAAATAAAGTATATTCAAAAACCTGAACGAAACAGCACTGCTCCGATTTAACCTGAAATAAAAATATACAGGCTAATTAAAAAGTAGTTTAAAACTCCAAACGTAAATAAATATTTTATTATACTTTTTGTGTTGCTGAACGTTATAAAAGAAGACATTTGCTGTGTCAAATAAATCAGCTGTTTTCAAAGTTACAAAAATTCGATAAGGCAATATCACATCTGTTTCACAATGCATCTCATCTGCAATCAGAGAAATGAAAAAAGTTGCAAAATGCGACGCTGTCTCCCCCTCTCCCTCCCCCACAATTCATTAGCGATCGCTTGAATCAAAAGCCTAAGGCGCTGAGCGTGTGCGGGTTGTTTTACCTCTGAGCGCCACTTTTTTGCCCACACTGGGCTAAATGGCCTGGTCACAAGGACTCCGAAAGCTCACAGAAGGTTGGGAGAGGGGACACATTGGAACAGCTGTTGGGAAACAAATGGTAGCCTCCCGTCAAAGTCATTCAGTGTGTTCTTTAACGTGCACAGGGTATGGCGCTCCCGCACTTGGGACCACGGTTTATCGTCCTTTTCAAACCCATCGCTGCCTCCTACTGACCTGGGCAGGGCGCGGAGTTTTGCGGAGATAAATCTCAAAGCTGACCCAGCTGGGAATCGAACCTGAAAACTCAGGATAAACAGGACTGAGGAA
This sequence comes from Ryuthela nishihirai, assembly GCA_038380435.1. Lineage (NCBI taxonomy): Eukaryota > Metazoa > Arthropoda > Arachnida > Araneae > Heptathelidae > Ryuthela > Ryuthela nishihirai. The sequence continues at coordinate 1,310,446 of JAWZYU010000067.1, forward strand.
AATCAGGATAAACAGGACGAACTTAACCTAGGTTTAACAACAAATAGCAATTATAACCAATCAGATCAGGATCTAGAGAAAAAAAGGAGGAGAGGGGGGGGGGTGCAAGGGGGGTGCAAGGGGGGGTTGTTTTGCCTCTGAGTGGCACTTTTTTGCACATCATCATCATCATCATCATCCTCAAGCAGCTATGGGCTACGGAGGTCCAACCAGACCGTACAGTTTAATTCTCCAAGCAAGTCTGTCCTGAGCTACATCTACTGCATCTGGCCACTGCACACCAATTCTAACAAGGTCCTGTTTGACAGTGTCTGCCCACCGCATCCTAGTTCTCCCCCTCTTTCTGAGGCCTCTAGGCACACTGTTCATAACCCTATTTGCCAATCTATAATTATCTATACGGGCACATGGCCAAACCAGCGGAGTCTCTCTCTGCACAATATGCTTCTTAAAGGAGGTTGGAAACTCCTTTGCCTAATCGCATCATTAGTTAAAAAGTTGAACCACCTAATGCCCAAAGTACTGCGTAAGCATCTAGAATAAAAAGCCTCTAGTTTCCTGTTATCTTGTTTACATAACATCCACGTTTCACTGCCATAAATAACCCTAGAGAGAACCAAATTATTATACAGTCTAATATTTGTCTTTAGGTATATACGCCTATTTCTCCACACTCTCCATAGATTCTTAAAAGTCCCGGCAGCAATCCCTATTCGTCTGTTAATCTCATGCCGCACATCACCATTATCTGTTACATAGCTCCCAAGATAATTAAACTGTGACACCTGCTCAAGACTGCAACCATTCAGATTAACTGAATCACAGCCTGCCTGACCAATTTTCATCACTTTAGTTTTCTCTCTGTTTATAACCAAACCTACTCTACTACCAGTTCCATCAACAGCTCGAATGAAAGAGTTCATCTCATCAACATCATTTGCCAAAAGGGCTAAATCATCAGCATAATCTGAATCAGAAATTTTGGTATCTACTGTCCATTTAAGGCCAAAATCTTTCCCTTGAAGTGAATTTCGCATAACATAATCAAAAACCAAGCTAAAGAGAAAAGGAGACAAAATGCACCCTTGTCGAACACCAGAAGTAATGCTAAACCAATTGCTACAAGCCTTACCAACTCTCACACACGACTCAGTGTTATTATAGAGAGCTTTCATAATGTTAACTAACTTGTCTGGTATACCATATGATTTCACAATCAACCACAAATTATGACGATCAACAGAGTCGAAAGCCTCTTTGAAATCAACAAAGCTAGCAACCAAAGTTTTCTGAAACTCTAAACATTTCTCAAAAATCTGCCTAAGTGAAAATATCTGATCCATACATCCCCTACCACTTCTGAATTCACATTGTTCATCACGCAATTGACTGTCAACCAGATTCTTAATTCTATTAAGTACAATCATGGAAAGAACTTTACCTGGAACAGAGAGAAGGCTAATACCCCTATAGTTATCACAAGAACTGCGATCACCTTTTTTGAAAATAGGGATAACAATAGCTCTGGTAAAATCCTTAGAAACCATGCCTTTATCACAAAAGATATTCAGAATTTCAGTCATCCAAGTGGCAACTAAAACATTCCCAGCTCTAAGCATTTCCGTAGTAATTTCATCTACCCCTGGGGATTTATGAAGTTTAAGTTTAGAAATAGCCAAAATAACTTCAGATTGTGTTATAGGGCCAACATTAAAGCCACCAATGCATCTATCATCATTGCAAACAATGGGAGTAGAACTAACCACATTGTTTAGAACATCACTGAAATGCTCAGCCCACCTAGCCATGACAGAATCCACACCTTCTATAACATTACCTTGTTTATCCTTCAATCTCTGTATACCTGTCCTTTTTCTACCACACAAAACATTAACTATCTGGTACAGCTCTCTGCAGTTGTGCTGTCTAACTGCTTCCTCGGCTTTGTCAACCAAGCCATCTAGCCAAAGATTCTTATCAGCAGCTAACTGATCTTTTACACGTTTATTAAGTTCTCTCTAATGCTTTCTATTAGGACTAGAAGGGTATTTATTAAGAACATTCCTGAAGTTCTTTCTTTCCGAAATAAGCTCAAGTGCCTTATCACTCAGATAATTCTGTCTCCTCTGCTCCTTTTTTCCTAAAAGAGTACTGTTAGTGTCCAAAAAAGCCTGTTTAAAATGATCCCATTCTTCCTCAACTTCAGTAGTAAGCATACCATGACTGTCATAATGACTAAGTAACCTATCATGGTAAGTTTTGGCTATAACTGGATCTTTCAGAGCTTCAATATTAACAGTAAATTTTTTAACCCTAGCACAACACTTTTTAAGTTTAAGTTTCAAGACTCTTTTAACAAAGTAATGGTCAGATTCAATTTCAGCTCCTCTATATGCCCTGGTATTCCTAACAGAACTAGCCCATTTGCTGTTAATTAATATATAATCAATCATATTCTTATGCAGCCCATCAGGTGAAACCCATGTGTAATGTATGTCGCGGTGTTTGTAATAAGTGTTAGTTATTTTGAAACCATTGAGTTTACTTACCTGTAGGAGACGTGCCCATTGCCATTGCAGCTACCAATACCAAAAGGGCCTATTACTCCTCCCCAAAGGGCAGAGTCAGTACCTACTTTTGCATTGAAGTCACCAAGAACAAGGGTAATATCTCCTTTCTTGACAGAATTCAAAATATCCTGAAGTTGTCCGTAAAATCTATCCTTCTCATCCTCATCAGCATCCTCAGTGGGGGCATAACAGGAAATAACATTTAGTCTTTAATGCTTGTCTGAAAATTTGCTGTAAGAAACCTTTTATTAATGCACTCATATCCTAGAACATCACTAGCGCGTCTGCTGAGAAGCAGATCCACGCCTTGGTGATGCATATTATCTTCCCTCCCTGAAAGGAGAAATTTAAGATTATTTTTAAGAATCTGACCTTTATCTGTCCATCTGGTCTCTTGCAAGCCGAGAATATCTGAATTATAATGGTGGAATTCTTGTGTGAGGACATCAATAGAAAAAGCTCTGTGCAGAGTCCTCACATTCCAACTACCTATGGAGAGAAAATGGTTAGTGGGATGTTTAAAGAAACTATGTTTATTGAGAGAGGGAATGCTGACAATATCAAGCAGCCCCCTAATCGCACACATGGGGCAAAGACCCGTTTCCCCACCACTAAAGGTTGACGATGGAAGACTTCCTCCAATGTAGAATTTGACGATGCCAATAGAAGCAAAGAGTTCAGGTGCCAGCGATGACCTCAGCTCAGGATTATCCACCAGCTGATAAACATATCCTGTGAATCTATTCACTTGGGGCTGTCAACCCACAAACAAACAGAAAACACAGCGGAAGATTTTCCCTCCACAGAAGCCCACCAGTGCAGCAAAATCAGGATCCATAATCAAGCTCAGAGCCATATATCTGTCCAGTCCAGTGGGTTTATATGGTCAGCACCAGGACCCTGTGTGGTTGACCACTCCTCAGCAGGGTAGAAAAAAAAAGTAGCCATAGTTGTCCAGATCAGTAAAATAAAAATAAAATAAATACCCCCTCAAGCAGCTGCTTGCCACAGAGGTCTGATAGGAGCCTGTCAGTTTATATGCCATAGTAGAAGGTCTGAGAGGATGGCAGGACCTCAGCAGAAAAACAAAACACACATCCATGCCTTATCCGGGGCTCGAACCCAGGTCCCTTAGATCAGTAGCCAAGCGCGCTAACCACTCAGTAGGCCACACTAATCTGGCAGCCCTCCCCTTCCGTTCACTTCCACAAGAGAGTATCTCTTTTGAAAGGTACTAACGGTCTGCACCAAGAGAAGGCGGGGTCGGACATTAGGTGCTCGGCATGGCCGGTTCTATGCATCATCACAGGGGATTGGTTCATAGCTCTCCTTCCAGTGACTACACCATGGGTTAAATGGCCAGGTCACGTGGACCCCAAAGGCTCAGACAAGGTTGGGGGAGGGGACCCACTGGAACAGCTGTTGGGAGACAGATGGTAGTCTCCCGTCAAGGCCATCCAGCGTGTTCATTAACGTGCACAGGGTATGGCTCTCCCGCACACGGTCCACGGCTTAATGTCCCGTCCGACGGACGGCGGCCTTTCCAAGCCCATCGGTGTCCCCTACTGACCGTGGGCAGAACGGAGAATTTTGCGGAGATAAATCTCAACGCTGACCCAGCTGGGACTCGAATCTGGGAACTGCAGATTACGAGCCTGACACGCTGCAGACTGAGTCACACCCGTCCCAGAGGGGTGCTAGAGAATGGAATTCCATTGCAGTTTAACATTTTCCACTCCGTTTAAATCCTTTTAAATTTTTTTTAAAGAATGTGTGAAATATGCACTAGTGTAATATATTTTTGGCTCCAATACTATACTATTACTAGCACGTTCGCTGGGTAAAACTATATAAAACTACGTACTTTAAATTGGCTTCTCAGAGTCGCACAATAGAGGAGCAATGGATCTCCAGGTGCAATAACGTGGCTGCCCAAAGTAGGAACTAACACGTTGCTGTGTCTCTGAAAGTCACAACGAAAGCGATTATCGGCTTTTTTCTCATTTATGTTTTTTTTTTTGTTTGATAATTTTCTTTTTCTCTCCACCCTCACTCAGGTTACTACAGTTCACGTGATAAAAATGCCTCTCTAAATTGCTTGTGGCCAGGACCGGATCATTAAATAGAAATAAAGGGGAAGGCAAGAGACTGAATTTTCATTTTAATGTTATATTTTCATCTTTTCGTTTTAGAAGTTTTTAAAAATATGCGCGAAATACGCACACGTTTAATAATTTTTTGGCTCCTTGCTAACATTTTCAGGGGGAGATTTGGCTTTATCCTAGATCCGGCCCTGCTTGTGGCCCACGCTGTGACCACGCAGAATCCCTAGAGAATCTGAAAACCAGGATATTACTTTCACGGTGTACAGAATCTGTTAATCCAGAATATCATCTGTTTGCTCTGCAGAATCTAGTAATCCATGATATTTCTTTTTTGTCTTTGTGTTTCAGAATCTGGTAATACAGAATACTTGCTTTTCTGATTAATTTGCAGCTGATAATCCTGAATGCTTTTTTTTTCCTTTGCTCTGCAGAATCTGGTAATCCGGAATACTTTTCCTTTCTCTTTCATCTGCAGATTCTGATAATCCTGAATGCTTTTTTTTTCTTTGATCTGCAGAATCTGGTAATCCGGAATACTTTTTCTTTCTCTTTCATCTGCAGAATCTGGTAATCCGTAATACTTTTTCTTTCTCTTTCATCTGCAGATTCTGATAATCTTGAATGCTTTTTTTTTGGCTCTACAGAATCTGGGAAACCGGAATACTTTTTCTTTCTCTTTCATCTGCAGATTCTGATAATCCAGAATACTTTTTTCCTTGCTCTGCAGAATCTGATAATCCGGAATGCTTTTTCTTTCTCTTTCATCTGCAGATTCTGATAATCCAGATTCTGACAATCCTGAATGCTTTTTTTTTCTTTGCTCTGCAGAATCTGGCAATCCGGAATACTTTTTCTTTCTCTTTCATCTGCAGGTTCTGATAATCCAGAATACTTTTTTCTTGCTCTGCAGAATCTAGTAATCCGGAATACTTTTTCTTTCTCTTTCATCTGCAGATTCTGATAATCCAGAATACTTTTTTTTCTTTGCTCTACAGAATTTGGTAATCCGGAATACTTTTTCTTTCTCTTTCATCTGCAGATTCTGATAATCCTGAATGTTTGTTTTTTTTTTTTCTTTGGTCTGCAAAATCTGGTAATCCGGAATACTTTTTCTTTCTCTTTCATCTGCAGATTCTGATAATCCAGAATGCTTCTTTTTTCCTTTTTGCTTTCCTAAATCTGGTAATCAAAATATCAATTTTTTTTTTCCTGCACTGAAAAATCTTTTCAAATTGAACATAGCTTGTCATTTTTCTGATTTCTCAACTTTTTAAGGTGTAATTGACAATAATAAAAGATTCGGAAAAAATTCAAATTAACATTTCTTTAGTAGTTATCCAACCTAAAGATCCAACCTAATGTTTGGAAAGAGGGCAATGCTCCAGCAGCAGCATACCCCCCTTTCCAAAAGAGATATAAGGGCACAGTTTTGCTGCAAAGATTAACCCCTTGACCGTCACACTCTACTATAAAAATTTTAAATTTCTATTGCCGAGTGGTTACTGATCTAAGGGACCTGGGTTCGATCCCCTGGTAAGGCATGAATGTGTGTCGTTTTTCTACTGAGGTCCAGCCATCCTCTCAGACCTTCTACTATGGCATATAAAATGACAGGCTGCTGTCAGACATCTGTGGCAAGCAGCTGCTTGAGGGGGTATTTATTTTTTTTAGTATGAATAGCTCATTTGAAGTAGTCGTTTAGAATTTCAGTATTTCCCAAAGTAACGTCTTACAACGGTAGAAATTAGAGAAATTATACTTATCACGGGATGGGGGGAGACTTAATAGGCAGCGTGCCATTATCGTAATCTGCAGTTCTCAGGTTCGATTTTCAACCGTGTCAACGTTGATATTTAGCACCTTTAAACCGCCACTCTACCTCCGGTCAGAAAGAGGACACCAATGGGCTTGAAAAGGCTATCGTCCGTCGGATGAGACGTTAAGCCGTGGCTCGTTTACAGGAGAGTCATACCCTCTGACGCTAAAGAACATTCTGGATGGACTTGACGAGAGAATACTATCTATCTACTAACAACCTGTTCAATGGTCTCCATCCCTCAAAATTTTCTCTGAGCCTTGGGGGCCCTTGTGACTTGACCATTTAGCCAATTGTGCACAAAAAAATTGCCATTCAGAAACAAAACTAAGCATCACTTCGAAGACTTCAGAAATGCTAATCCTAATATTTTATCAATGCCTGTCCAACTCAAAAGAATTTTTCATTTATTTCTTAAAACGAAAGAAGTTGAACCTTCTCCAGCCGGGCAGGTGCAAGAGAAATCGAAACAATAACGCTTTGATGTTGGTTTGAATGCTTGAGACATAATTTAATTTTTATAAAATAAAATTCGAAATGATAAAAAGGCTCCAAGAGAATCAAACACCTTAACTATACCAAAATTCCTCAACATGGTTAAATCTCTAGATGGGTTGGATTGTTTTACCTCTGACCGGCAGTTTTTTGCACACCATGGGCTAAATGGCCAGGTCACATGGACCCCAAAGTTCAGATTGGATTGGATTGTTTTACCCCTGAGCGGCACTTTTTTGCACACCATGGGCTAAATGGCCAGGTCACATGGACCCCGAAGGCTCAGAGAAGGTTGGGGGAGGGGACCCACTGGAACAGCTGTTGGGAGACAGGTGGTAGCCTCCCGTCAAGGCCATCCAGCGTGTTCTTTAACGTTCACAGAGTATGGCTCTCCCGCACACGGGGCCATGGCTTAACTTCCCATCCGACGGACGGCGGCCTTTTCAAGCCCATCGGTGTCCCCTACTGACCGTGGGCAGGGCGGGAAAATTTTGCGGAGATAAATCTCAACGCTGACCCAGCTGGGACTCGATCCTGAGAACTACAGATTACGAGCCTGGCGCGCTACCGACTGAGCCACCCCCGCCCCCAAAGTTCAGAGAAAGTTGGGGGAGGGGACCCACTGGAACAACTATTGGGAGACAGATGGTAGCCTCCCGTCAAGGCTTTCCAACGTGTTCTTTAACGTGCACATGGTATGGCTCTCCCTCACACGGGGGGCGGGGTGGCTCAGTCGGTAGCGCGCCAGGCTCGTAATCTGTAGTTCCCAGGTTCGAGTCCCAGCTGGGTCAGCGTTGAGATTTATCTCCGCAAAATTTCCCCGCCCTGCCCACGGTCAGTAGGGGACACCGATGGGCTTGGAAAGGCCGCCGTCCGTCGGATGGGACGTTAAGCCGTGGCCCCGTGTGCGGGAGAGCCATACCCTGTGCACGTTAAAGAACACGCTGGATGGCCTTGACGGGAGGCTACCATCTGTCTCCCAACAGCTGTTCCAGTGGGTCCCCTCCCCCAACCTTCTCTGAGTCTTCGGGGTCCATGTGACCTGGCCATTTAGCCCATGGTGTGCAAAAAAGTGCCGCTCAGAGGTAAAACAACAACAACCCTCACACGGGGCCAGGGTTTAACGTCCCATCCGACGGACGGCGGTCTTTCCAAGCCCATCGGTGTCCCCTACTGACAGTGGGCAGGACGGGGAATTTTGCGGAGATAAATCTCAACGCTGACCCAGTTGGGACTCGAACCTGAAAACAACAGATTACGAGCCTGGCGCGCTACCGACTGAGCCACCCCAGCCCCAGTAACGCTTTGATGTTGGTTTAAATGCTTGAGATGTAATTTAATTTTAATAAAATAAAATTCGAAATGATAAAATGCGTCCTACAGAATCAAACACCTTAACTATACCAAACTTCCTCAACCTGGTTAAATCTCTAGATGTCTAGAGATTTAAACATGTTTGGTCCAACAGTTCCAGCATATATTCTTGAATTAATAAGATCCTATTTGACATTTTTGTACTTACCTTACACTCCTCGTAGCTTGTTCTCAACACATCTTCGTGAAGTTTTATAATTGCGTTTAGCACTCTATCTTTCTGCATCTACATTAGCATGCAACGCAAATTCTACCGACATAAGATTCTTCTTCGGACTGTTGGAACTTTCCTTCGCATATCCCCGTCATTACTTACAAAATCAAGCCACCGAAACACTTCTGGCGGCAGAAGAAACAACCATCCTGTTATCTGGTTTAGATAAAATCAGATCATAATTTACTCCTTCCACACATATTATGCTGTCACTCATATATACATCCAAAGATATGAGATATTCCTCTCACAGAACGTTGCATCTCATACGCAGTTACAAGTGAACTGCAAAAGTCTTCCACGAAACGTTGTTTACCAGGTACAGCAATGACACAAATTTCACCAGTTCTTTATTAGTGTCACCGGAGAGGCGACCTTCTAGCGAAAATTAGCGGAGCTCTTGGTAGGGTGCCTTCAAGTCTTGTCTGCCATAGAAGAAAACTCAGTTTCTTGCATATATCACTCTCTGGGGATCCTCTCTTTATGCACGCCATCATCAGCGTGGATCAGTGTTGCGTCGTCATACTGGGAAGTGACAAGAAGACCAGTAATTCTCTCTTATCCTAACCCTAAACGATGAGAGTGTGCAGATTAAAGTTGGTTTCCTGAGATGCACATTTTTTGCACACAATGGTCACGACACAATTTTAATAGCAAGGTTCAAGGAGATGTAACATCATGATGAAATTGGCCTCCATCCAGCGATTCCAATGAAGAGTAGTTTGATATCTTAATAAAATATGCCACTGACTATCTGATGTTTGTCTGTGACTAAGGTAAGTGACTATTGGTATGTTTTAGTTCTTGAGAGAATTCTGACATAACTCTTCTCTTAAAAAACAGTTTTGTCCCCCCCTTACAGAAAAAAAATAAGCAGGAATCTACATACAAGAGAAAGATCATCCTCTCTCCTTAAACAGAAATTACTCCGCTGCTAATTGGTCACAGTGGTGAATTTCTGGTGCGCCGTTGTTCTTACTCTGTCACGGGACGTTAAGTCGCTAATTATGAAAGTTAAGTGAAAAGAAAAGGAAAGGGGGACTCTTTGAGACATTTCTAGCGTTACATCGTAATTCTGGGTTTGTTTAAGCTATTTGAGACACAACAATTAAACTGAAGTGAGCAAAAATTTAAACACACTTGAAATTCTCCGAGCTTTTCTCGCTTCTCTAAGGAATTTTCGCGAACAATAATGAAAGCCAGAATGATGGGTAACCGTCTCGTGGCCAAGTGGTTAGCACGCTTGACTACTGATCAAAGAGACCTGGGTCCAAGCCCCGGTAGGACATGGATGGATGTTAATTTCGTCTTTCTGCTGAGGTCTCGCCCTCCTCACAGACATACTATGCCGTATAAAGTGACAGGCTCCTGTCACTCTTCTGTGGCAAACAAATGCTTGAAAGTGTATTTTTTTTTTATAGAATGATCTGTAATTTAGATTTCTTTCTTCTTTAGTAATAATAAGGGGAGGGGTTGGCTTAGTTGATTGGGCACGAGGTTCGAAATCTTCAAGTCCTAGGTTCAAATCCTAACTGTGTCTGCATTGAGAAATGGATCTTGCTATACAGGCACTTTCAAAGCTCATCTGTGTCTGCATTGAGAAAGGGCTCTTACTATGCAGGCACTTTCGAAGCTCATCTGTGTCTGCATTGAGAAAGAGATCTTGTTATGCAGGCACTTCCGAAGCTCATGTTATGCAGGCACTTCCGAAGCTCATCTGTGTCGGAGTGCTGGCGTCCTCAGACACAGATGGGCTTCGAAAGGCTTAAGTCCTTCGGATGCACTGTGAGCATTAAACAACATACAGGATGCTATGTCTCTTAGCATCATAGCAGTTGTCCAGTGGATCTACTTCCTCAAATTTCTTTCAACCCTTGGGGACCTTGTGACCTAGCCATTAGATGAAAAAACAAGCGCCACGCAGAGCTAAAACAACCTTACAAGAACAAGCTATACCAGAACAGAAGTACGCGGTTCTCCGACTACTTCCTTAACCATAGCCAATGCAACGCACACAAATTACAATTGTACCTCCAAACAAAACGCACAAGATACATAATTCACAAGACTCCAACAATGTATCATAATAATTCTTCCAATGAGTCTCCAATTGTCCTAATCCATCATCATTAATTAAAAAAATTCTAATTTTTGCGAAAATAATTATTATTTCATCCACACACTTTTTCTAAGTGCCCCCTCCTTGATTTTTTTTCTAGAACTGGGCCTGCTCATAACCAAAAAATGGGCGGGGGTGGCTCAGTCGGTAGCGCGCCAGGCTCGTAATCTGTAGTTCTCAGGTTCGAGTCCCAGCTGGGTCAGCGTTGAGATTTATCTCCGCAAAATTCCCCGCCCTGTCCACGGTCAGTAGGGGACACCGATGGGCTTGGAAAGGCCGCCGTCCGTCGGATGGGACGTTAAGCCGTGGCTCCGTGTGTGGGAGAGCCGTACCCTGTGCACGTTAAAGAACACGCTGGATGGCCTTGACGGGAAGCTACCATCTGTCTCCCAACAACTGTTCCAGTGAGTCCCCTACCCCAACCTTCTCCGAGCCTTCGGGGTCCATGTGACCTGGCCATTTAGCCCATGGTGTTCAAAAAAGTGCCGCTCAGAGGTAAAACAACCCAACCCATAACCATAAAAGATGGGTTGCCTTGTTGAAAATAAAGCTATATGTGTTGGACGTTCAAAAATACCAAGGAATCTCCAATAATTCCATTGCCACACTAGAATAATTATTTTCACCTATCTTTTTATTGCTTTTCGTTTGATATTTGTCAGTTTGTGGATTTGTCAAAGTATTTGCTCCACAATATCTTACGAAACGTGAAGGATAAACTGAACGATTTATGTGTCAAATGAAAGCTTTATGACGCGGGGAGTGTCATAGGATTAAAAATCTGACTTTCTTACTTTCTTCTCCCCTAAAAAAGGGGAAATATAAAGACAATTGTTATTCTATATCTCAGAACTCGATAGCCGAAAGTAACACGCAATGTGTCAAATAAAAGCTTGAAACTCCTGGACTGTCATAAAAAAATTGTAGAAAATTGCCACTCCATGCTTTTTTCCCCTTTTGTCACTTTTAGCCTTCGCGTTCCGAAGATATAGCGAAAAAGTCGTTTCCATATTTTAGGGGGAAAAGCCTGGGGTGGTTTAGGGTAAAAAACATTGAGTGGTTTAGGGGGTAAACATGGTGGGATCCGATCAGGTCCTGGGGAGGAAAGCATGGGGTGAATTAGGAGTAAAAAGCTTGGGATATTTTAGGGGGGAAAGGATAATTTATTGCGGGGAATGGGATATTTTAGGGGGAAAGCTTTGAGTGGTTTCATGCTTTCCCCCCTAAACCACTCAATGCTTTTTACCCTAAACCACCCCAGGCTTTTTCCCCCTAAAATATGGAAACGACTTTTTCGCGATATCTTCGGAACGCGAAGGCTAAAAGTGACAAGCTATGCGTCATATGAAAGCCTGTGACATGGGGGAATGTAGAGGTTTAAAATATTCCCCCTCCCTGTTTCTCCACCTCTTAAAAATGGCAAATATAGAAACAATTGTTCCGCTGTTATATCTTCCGAACACGAGGGTATATTATTACAAATTAAAGCTCATAGAGGACTATCGTACGCTGTTTCGAATTCTGCCCCTCACTCCGAAATCCGAAAAAAAAAGGACAAATTTTTGCGCGGGTGGGCCTTAACGAGTTATATCTCAAATTAAAGCTTGTGACGTCTCCAATGCCATGGACTACCTCAAACACGAGTCCAAAATAAAGAGGAGGAAAATGTTGTCCCTCTTTATGAGTCATCTATTAAATGAAAGTTTCTAATGGTGGGTGTTTTAGTGACAAAAAAAAATATAAATAAGTTAAAAAAAATTAAAAAGAAACCTGTCTTCCTATAGGGCTTTAAAAAGTAGAAAATAAACTTAAGCATATCGATGGTGCAATCAGTCTGAGTTCATATTCACTTCAAATGACGATAGGGCGCTGATTTACCTACACAATAAGATTTCCAACGCTCTATCTTCCTTTGAAGTGAATAAGATCTCAGTGACTGATTGCACCATGGAAATGCTTTAGGTTTATTTTCTACTTTTTAGGCCATATATAGGATGATATGTATTTTTTTATTTTTTTTATTTATTTTTTTCCGATACTGAGGCTTTCAAAGATTTAAAAGTGTTCTTTAGCACCTCCCCTGATTACTCGCCTCTATATCAGTAACTATTCAGCAACTAAAGCAAACAGAAAAAGAAACCTTCACTCTGAAAGGAAACGGAAAAAAAAAATAGAAAACCTCTTTGTAAAAAAAAAACACTAGCAGACCCCGATGTCACAACCGCTCTTCCCACTTCGTTTACCTAACAATATCCTCCCTTGTCTTCTAACAAGAAATTAACGTTCCAGTTACATATGGTTCTCTTCTGGTGACACCAGGCGGGATAGAGGAGGGATCTCAACATCCCCCCAGACCTCCAACTGAGCCCTGAGGGAGCAGTAGGCGTGGGTCTGACTCCTTCACATGGAAACAATTAATGATCTCCCAACACAGAGCAACCAATGAGAGTCATCTTCCATTGGCCCGAGTCCTGACAACCCCACTACGCCATTAAAGGGGACAAAAAGAAGGTAGTTCGTTCCCAGCAGGTGATCCCCGTAGGCCGCCCGTGTCATCAATCAGTGGTATTCCGACGGGTGAGTGAGACACTGACAAATGCCACCCACTCCTTGGGCCGTCCCTTGCCGCAGAAGGTCACCGGTGTTCCGGCTCCTTGGCGACCTTTGTCAGGATATGGAGATGGTGGATGATGGAATGGGTCCTCGGCTCACCTCTCCTTTTCATCTGTAATTGCTGCTCGCTCCGAAGATTGCACATTTCTTTGTCGCCTGCAAAATTTTAGCTACTAGTAACCCATTTGACTTCTCAAACGGAAAAAGAAACAGGTCGGAGAGGTCTACTTGTCTCTTTCTGAGATGAAGAAATAAATGGACAGTCCAAAATGAGGTCTTTACTCCTTTCAATGCTTTAAACTTAATTGACAACTGAGAATTTATTGTAATACAAAGCATGATTTGCACAATTTTCCCCGCTCCTAATTTTAGTGAGAGAATTTATTGTGATAAAACAGAGTGCGATTAATACATTTCCTCCCCCCCCCCCCGCGCATCGCCTAATTATTTATTGATTGGAGAATTTATTGTGTAACAAAATAGACTATTTGCACAGTTTTTCCCCCCTCTTAATTATTTAACGATCGAGAAAGTATAGTAATATAACATGGCTTATTTGAACATCCCCCCCTATATTAAATAAAATAAATACCCCCTCAAGCAGCTGCTTGCCACAGAGGTCTGACAGGAGCCTGTCAGTTTATATGTCAAAGTAGAAGATCTGAGAGGATGGCAGGACCTCAGCAGAAAAACGACACACACATCCATGCCTAATCCGGGGCTCGAACCCGGGTCCCTTAGATCAATAGCCAAGCGTGCTAACCACTCGGCCACGGGACGGATTAGTGACAGCAAAATATATTTGATACAACATAGGTTATTTGCACAGTTTTTTTCTTTTCCTAATAATTTATTGATAGGAGAATTTTTTGGGATGCAACAGAGAGTGATTTGTACAGCCCCCCCCCCCCCACACACACACACACAGACACACACTTTTTATGCTAATTAGTAGATAGCGGAAGAAAAGATCTTTCGAAATTTGTTTACATACCACTGGAAAAGCGCCAAGAACTAGCGACTCGACAAGGAAAAATAATTGAGTTAAAACTGATTACTGATTTTATCGTCCAGTGTAAGAGTAAATTGCGATAATTAAAGAAAACGGTTCGTCAGTTCTAAACAATATTTAAAATTTAAAATTTTAATCTTAGTAACAAAAATCTTAGCTTAATATTACACAAGGATCTCTTTACAACCATTTAAATTGCGAACAATTCGTATATACGATCATTGAAGTTGTGAATATTTCGCACTTACGACCTTTTAAGTTGTGAACATTTAAAGTTGAGAACAATTTGTACTTACGACCATTTAAATTGCGAATAATTCGTACCTCCTAACGTTTATTTTGCGAACATTTAAAGTTTAGAACAATTTGTACTTACGACCATTTAAATTGCGAATAATTCGTACCTCCTAACGTTTAATTTGCGAATAATTTTCGCACTTAAGAACGTTTAAGTTGCGAACAGCTCATACTTAGGAATATTTAAGCTGCGAATAATTCGTACTTAATAGCATTTAATTGGTGAATAATTCGTACTTAAGAACATTTAAGTTGTGAATAATTCGTACTTCTGAGCATTTAATTTGTGAATAATTCGTACTTAAGAACATTTAAGTTGTGAATAATTCGTACCTACTACCATTTAAGCAACGAACATTTAAGTTGGGAACAATTCGTACTTACGAGCATTTAAGCTGTGAATAATTCGTACTTCTGAGCATTTAATTTGTGAATAATTCGTACTTAAGAACATTCAAGTTGTGAATAATTCTTACTTACTGCCATTTAGGCAACGAACATTTAAGTTGGGAGCAATTCCTACTTACGACCATTTAAGTTGTGAATAATTCGTACTTCTGAGCATTTAATTTGTGAACAATTAGTATTTCTGAGCATTTAATTTGAGAATAATTCGTACTTAAGAACATTTAAGTTACGAACAATTCATACTTACGAACATTTAAGTTGCGAATAATTCGTACTTCCGAACATTTAATTTGTGAATAATTCATACTTAAGTCCATTTAAGTTGTGAATAATTCTCACTTAAGAACATTTGATTTGTGAATAATCATACTTAAGAACATTTAAGATCTGAATAATTCGTACTTACTACCATTTACGCAACGAGCATTTAAGATCTGAATAATTCGTACTTACTACTATGGCATATAAACTGACAGGCTCTTGTTAGACCTCTGTGGCAAGCAGCTGCTTGAGGGGGTATTTTTTTTATTTATTTATTATACCATTTACGCAACGAACATTTAAGTTGGGAATTATTCGTACTTACGATCATTTAAGTTGCGAAAAATTCATACTTCCCAACGTTTAATTTGTGAATAATTCTTACGTAAGAACATTTAAGTTGCGAATAATTCTTATTTACTACCATTTAAGCTATGAACATTTAATTTAAGTTGGGAACAATTCGTACTTAAGACCATTTAAATTGCGAATAATTTGTTCTTCCGATCATTTAATTTGCGAATAATTTTCGTACTTACGAAAATTATAGTTCATACTTACGAACATTTAAGTTGCGAGTAATTCATAATTGCGCCCATTTAATTTGCGAATAATTCATATTTACGAACATGTAAATTGCGAACAGTTTCGTACTTGCGAACATTCAACATGCTACCGAATAATTCCACGCTATTCAATTCCGCACTTACATCAGAATTTGTTCGAAAGCGCATTTCCATTCTTGCCCAAAGTGAACAATAGCTTAAAAATTTTGTGGTGAAATTTAGTAATTTTAAAAACCATCTCTTTTAAATCTCCTCAAAATCCCTACCCTGACTACAGTCAGCCGGGATCAGCGATGCACTTGAAAATACCGCCGTCCATTGGATGGGACGTTAAACCGTGGCTCAGTGTGCAGGAGCGCTATACCCTGTGCACTTTAAAGAACATCTTAGCGGCCTTGATGAGAAGCTGCCATCTGTTTGCTAATAGTTGTTCAATGGGTCCTCTTCGTGAACCTTCTCTATCTTTGAAGTCCTTATGACCTGGTCATTTAGGGGCAGGGGTAGTTCAGTCGGTAGCGCGCCAGGCTCATAATCTGCAGTTCCCAGGTTCGAGTCCCAGCTGGGTCAGCGTTGAGATTTATCTCCTCTAAACTCCCGCCATGCCCACGGTCAGTAGGGACACTGATGGGCTTGGAAAGGCCACTGTCCACCGGATGGGACGTTATGCCGTGTGCGGGAGATCCATACCCTGCGCACGTTAAAGAACACGCTGGATGGCCTTGACGGGAGGCTACCATCTGTCTCCCAACAGCTGTTCCAGTGGATCCCCTCCCCCAACCTTCTCTGAGCTTTCGGGGTCCTTTTCACCTGGCCATTTAGCCCATGGTGTGCAAAAAAGTGCAGCTCAGAAGTAAAAAAAACTAACTCTGGCCATTTAGCCCATTGTACACAAAAAAAGTGCCGTTCAGGGGTAGCATAACCCAAAATTCGTAATTTGGGGTTCATTTGTATTTGTTTGATTTTACTTTTGTAGGTTGCAACTACGGAATAGCAAGTACTGGCATACAATCTGTCGAAATTCGATGGTCGAAGACTCTTAAGATTCGAAACAGAAAAACTGGAAAATGTAAATAGAAATTTATTATTAGACCTATAAAACGTAAAAAGCCTATCTCAATTATCTCTTATACTGAAAATGTTGGATTTTCTTACTCCTTAGGGTTAAGGAGCAAATCATCAAGTGTATACAAAATAAAATTATTTATTATTGCTATATTACAATGGTATTTAAAATTTTAAAATAAATACTAAATTGATAAAGAAAAATAAGGAGCAGCTGGTCAAATGTTAATCAATTATAATTTTATTTAAAAACATATGGCTCAATTATTGAATTTTTATCGACACATTCACCAGAATTTCTAATTTCTACATTTTCACATTTTCTACATTTAGCTGCCTCTAACGATTAGTAAATTAAGGCCATTTGGGGGATTCCAAAACTATGAATATCATATTTCGTTAGTACCTATTCAACTGAAAAAAAATTTTTCATTAATTTCTTAAAACAAAACTTTTTGTTCTCTCCACTCACCCTGGTAGTGAAGGGACAAATAATACTGGTCTGCGTGAAAATCCTCCCTGAAAAAAAAAATGGGTGTACTTTATAGATTGGGGGTGCTAAATCAACACCTCCTATAACAGAAGGCCGATAGATTAAATAATGACGTCACCATAGGTAGTCCGTAGATCGTAGAGTATAATCATATTCGATGTACTGGGTAATAATTTTAGCCCTAACCATATCCATCATAGAGATATGTCTATTTGGCATGAATAAGAACAAAATATACAGGGTGATTCAAAACTTATCGTTCAAATTTCGTGGGAAGGTAGGGAATACTTCAGGAAACCGATTTCACATAGGAAAGAATGTCCGCAAATGTACGCATGCGTATGTAGAGGGCGCTGTGTGTACCCAACCAGTGTACAGCTCGCCCGACCACTCCCGCTGTCATCAGTGTACGAGCTGACTTATTAGTGATAAGATAAATAGTTTTACGCATCAAGAGCTAGCGGATATGCATCTCGCATATGGGGCAGCTGGCGAAAGCGGCCGCCGAGCTAGGCAAGTTTACGAAGACCGATACCACAACAGAAGAATACCGCAGCATCAAATGTTTACACGTGTGCATCGCAATCTGCGCGAACGTGGTTCACTGTGCAGCAACATGCAGGATACGGGGAGAAGACGACTGACGCGGACTGTCAACGTCGCAGAACAAGTTCTACAGTCCATCGAAGATAATCCGAATACCAGCACATGAGCTATTGCTCAGCAGCTTGGGGTCTCTCAGTCAGCAGTGTGGCGGATACTGCACGAGGAACGTGTGCATCCTTACCATCTGCAAAGGGTGCAGTTACTGCATCCTGACGATTATCCGAAGCGTGTGGAATTTGCACAATGGTTCATGCAGAAAGGTGCCGTGGACCCCAGTTTTCCAGCTTCTGTCCTTTTTACAGATGAAGCTTCATTCACTCGTGAAGGTGTGTTCAATACACACAATTCACATGTGTGGGCTTACGACAACCCGCATGGTACGAGAAGTCACGCTGCGCAACATCGTTTTGCCGTAAATGTGTGGGCTGTAATCATTGGTGACTGTTTGTTGGGACCTTACTTGCTACCGCCCCGATTGGACGGCCGGAAATACCTAATATTTCTCGAGACAGTGTTACCGACTTTTCTGGGCGCTGTTCCTGCGCATATCCGCCGAGATATGTGGTATCAACATGACGGGGCTCCAGCCCATAGCACAATTGTTGTGCGTGATTACCTGAACTGAACATTCGGAGTTCGATGGATCTGTAGAGGTGGACCGATCGCTTGGCCACCCAGGTCACCTGATTTATCGCCAATGGATTTCTTTTTGTGGGGGGCCATGAAAGACCATGTGTACGAGACCCCCGTCGACAGTGAAATGGGCCTTGTTGCACGAATAGTGGCCGCCGCAGGCATTGTCCGTGATATGCCAGACGTTTTTGAAAATGTTGGCGGTCAGTGCAACGGCGCTGTGAATCCTGTGTCCGTGTAAATGGTCGCAATTTTGAGCACCTACTGTGAACCTGTACTTTACCTAGTTGGAATAAAAGTCACATTCGTTACCACTTAACTGTACTGTTTCCTTGTGTTCACTTTACTTGTCCATTTTGTTTATGTAGATGACGTTTGCGGACATACTTTCCTATGTGAAATCGGTTTCCTGACGTATTCCCTACCTCCCCACGAAATTTGAACGATAAGTTTTGAATCAACCTGTATAAGTAAACCACCCTTAGATGGACCCCTAAGGGCAAACATAAGAAAAGCTAAAAATAGCAGTAAAAATGCATAAGAAACCTAAAACGGATAGGTCTCCTCAGAGAACGCTACCGTTTTAGGCCTCTTGTATTTGTTCAAAACATTATGAATTAGAGAAGAAATAATCTCATTGGGATTATTGCTTACAGCCTCAAAAAGTCTTTTTGAAGTGCGTTTCATATGTATATTATATAGTCGATGCCCAGGTCTTTATGGAGTTGTCTGTTAGTGACAAACCAGGTGACATCGACCGCAGTTCTCAAAATCTTGTTCTGTAAGACTCGAATCTTACGAATATTGGTGGGTGTAGTATTGGCCCATATGGGTGAAGCATAGAGAATCACCAGTCTGATGATCATATCATAGAGTAAAAGTTTATGATCAATCATTAAAATGGAATTTCTCCTAAGGAGTGGGCCTAGCTGGCCCCTCAATGAATTGACTTTGGAGATTATATTATTTATGTGATAGTCCCACTTTAACCTCTTATGTATAACAACCTCAAGATACTTGACTGAATCACTCCAATCAATGGGAATATCTTGTAAATGGAGGCAAATGGGATTCATAATACGCTTTCCAGTGAAAAAGATGGCAGAACTCTTGTCAGAGTTAATCTTTATCTTCCATTTTTCGTACCATATGTCCAGCTCGGTCAAGCTACGCTGCAGCCTCTTCACAGCGATATCAGGACCGAGGGAGGGAGATATTAAGGCAAGGTCATCTGCGTAAAGGGCAAGATGAATACGATCAAAGGAAGGTAAATCTTTTAAGTATAAAGAGAAGAGTTTAGGACCCGAAAGGGAGCCCTGATGCACATTTGCAGAGATGACTTTTCTTGTAGACATGGCAAATTTAATTTGGACTTGAAATGTCCTATTTTAGAGATATGATTGGATCAAACAGATGAGTGCAGATGTCACTTCGGTTTAATAGGTAGTCCTATAATGTAGATAATTCTTATAAATTTATTTCTATTATTACTACTGGTGAATATTTATGCTAATCTTTTTATTAATGCTTATTTAAAATATGCTTTATTTAGAAGAAAAATTATTTAGATTTATTAAAATTATCTAGTGCTAATAAATACGAACAATTTTTCTTCTTAATAAAGTATATTTATCAATAAACATTAATATAAAAGTACACCACCGATAATAACAGAATGAAATGTATAAGAATTATCTACATTACATGGCTACTTATGATAATGTCATAATTTGTGCATAGGCCTTCTGTTGTAGGAGGTGTTGGCTAAATCCAAATCTGGCATCCAAAAGTTTAGATCAGACACTATTTTTATGGGAGGGCTTACAGAGTATTAGGATGTAATATGTCGCTAAAGCTGCATTTATTACATTCACACCTGATTTTTTTCCACAATTGATGGGAGCGGTCTTGGATGAGCATGGAGAAAAGTTCCATCAAGATATATGCGAAATGGAAAAAAGTTATAGCGGCAAATGGAAAGGGAGTAAGTTGGCGGACTACTGTTGGACCCTGCAGCGAGAGGCTCCAGAAATAAAATATAAACGACAGAAGTGTGTAAATTATTTACATGTATCAGGATTTATTAGTGTCAGTTTAACTTTTTGTAATGCAAATAAATATTTGGTAAAATATATTTATCTTCTGTGAGTCAATAGTGCTTTTCTTTTTAAGTTAAACCCATATCTCTAGATTCGGATTCATCACCCTCAAATATATAAATATCAGACAAAAGTTTGGAAGAGGAAAAAAAAAATTGTTTTTCCAGACAAAAGTTTGGAAGGGAAAAAAAATTTTTTTTTCCAGACAAATGTTACTGCTGCCAATGTAATAACACTGATGCACGCGAAAAAACACTTTGGATGTCCTGGACTGGAGACTTCCATCTGTCCATGACACGCCTTGATCAAATGGATCAATCTAACCCAAAAAATTTTCAATTTATCTCTAAAAACAAATTATTAACACATAAAACACAAAAATACCAAACCAAAACTTGAACAGCCGTTGAGAAAAAGTACAGAAGTTAAATATATATAAAAATTTAATTAAAAACTTTTTTTAAACCATGTAAAAAAATGACTATTACTGCTATATTAAAACCTTATGAATATTTTAAAATTGTTTACATGTTTTTAAAAAATAATGGTTACCAGTTTATTTTTAATAGATGTAAATTTAATATATCAACTTTTTCTGAATGTATCATTGTAATACCCAATGCAATATAGAAGGCTTTCGTTATATCCTGTGCACATCAAAAAACACATTGGGTGTTGTGGACTGGAGACTTCCACCTACCTTCTAAAAGCTGCTCAGTGGATCTCCATCCTCAATCTACTTTGAGCATTTGGGAACCTTCTGGTCCTTGTGACCTTGCCATTGAGCATATTATGTGTAAAAAAAAAGTACAGCTCAGAGGAAAAATAACCGAACGCCGGGTAATCTATATTTTAAATAACCATGGAAAAAGAGAAAATTTTGGTGCTTATCTTTTTTCTTCATTAATTTATAAAAAAAAAAATTCATAATTTAAAAGTTGTTGCGATGGTCACACCATTCGCGTTCCCTTGGCTCTAGTTCTTCCACTAACCTCAAAGCCAAAAGTGACAGAGATTCAAATCTATAGAAACGGGTTGAACATGAAGTACGAAATCTGCAAATTAATCATTCGTTTACGAATGAACAGTTTTAATGGTTAGCAGTGTTTTGTTCATTGATGAAGCTTGTTTGTAGTAGCTCATTAACGTAATCGTGATATAAAAAAGTTTCATCTTGCGTAGAAATGGTTATCTGAAAATATTGATTAGTGTGCAGGAGAGACATAACCTGTGCAAGTTAATGAACGCGAACTTTTTTGGCTCAATTTTGTTCCGCATCCTTTAAATCGTGTACCATTCGAAACACAACGCAATAGTGTGTACCACATATTTTCAAAGTTACTGGGGATATAAATGTAATAAGCAAGTTTCAATACAATTGCAGCAGATGCTGAAAGTGTCAGCCACCTTCTTCAAGACAAGCATCCATCCTTTTTACCGTGTTTCTTGGAACTTTTCGATAAGTTTGTTCGCAATTACCGGCAACAATCTGTTTAAATGTTATGTTTAAGATCCTTCAGGCTTCGTGGGTTATTTGTATATGTTGATATCTATTTGTATTATCGTATTGTATCTTGACAGAATCTTTCTTTAGGATCATGGAAAAAAGTCAGGTAGGTCTGAGGAAGGTGGTAGTCTAAGACCACTCTTGACAATGTGCTCCCCAAAGAAACCCTGCAAGATAGCCATTGTTCACAGTATGAGCTGTCGCCCCATATGCTTCTATCTTTTTTATTATTTTTATTATTTGAACAGTTCTGCTCTTTAGGTAGCTATTGTTATCCCTATTTTCAAAAAAGGTGATCGCAGTTCTTGTGATAACTATAGGGGTATCAGCCTACTATCTGTTCCAGGTAAAGTTCTTTCCATGATTGTGCTTAATAGAATTAAGAATCTGGTTGATAGTCAATTGCGTGATGAGCAATGTGTATTCAAAAGTGGTAGGGGATGTGTAGATCAGATATTTTCACTTAGGCAGATTCTTGAGAAATGTTTAGAGTTTCAGAAACCTTTGGTTGCTAGCTTTGTTGATTTCAAAAAGGCTTTCGACTCTGTTGATCGTCATAATTTGTGGTTGATTGTGAGATCATATGGTATACCTGACAAGTTAGTTAACATAATGAAAGCTCTCTATAATAACACTGAGTCGTGTGTGAGAGTTGGTAAGGCTTGTAGCAATTGGTTAACATTACTTCTGGTGTTCGACAAGGGTGCATTTTGTCTCCTTTTCTCTTTAGCTTGGTTATTGAGAATGTTATGCGATATTCACTTCAAGGGAAAGATTTTGGCCTTAAATGGACAGGAGATACGAAATTTCTGATTTAGATTATGCTGATGATTTAGCCCTTTTGGCAAATGATGTTGATGAGTGAACTCTTTCATTCGAGCTGTTCATGAGACTGGTAGTAGAGTAGGTTTGGTTATAAACAGAGAGAAAACTAAAGTGATGAAAATTGGTGAGGCAGGCTGTGATTCAGTTAATCTGAATGGTTGCAGTCTTGAGAAGGTGTCACAGTTTAATTATTTTGAGAGCTACGTAACAGATAATGGTGATGTGCGGCATGAGATTAACAGACGAATAAGGATTGCTGCCGGGACTTTTAAGAATCTATGGGATTGTTGAGAAATAGGTGTATACACCTAAAGACCAAAATTAGACTGTATAATAATTTGGTTCTTTCTAGGGTTAGTTATGGTAGTGAAACTTGAATGCTTTGTAAACAAGATAACAGGAAACTAGATGCTTTTGATTCCAGATGCTTACGCAGTATCTTGGGCATTAGGTGGTTCAACTTTGTAACTAATGATGAGGTTAGGCAAAGAAGTTTGCAACCTCCTTTAAGCAGCATATTGTGCAGAGAGAGACTCCGT
Source organism: Ryuthela nishihirai (assembly GCA_038380435.1). NCBI lineage: Eukaryota > Metazoa > Arthropoda > Arachnida > Araneae > Heptathelidae > Ryuthela > Ryuthela nishihirai. The sequence goes on from JAWZYU010000067.1 coordinate 1,334,060, forward strand.
TGGTTTGGCCATGTTGCCCGTATAAATAATTATAGATTGGCGAATAGCGTTATGAACAGTGTGTCTAAAGGCCTCAGAAAGAAGGGGAGATCTAGGATGCGGTGGGCAGACAATGTCAAATAGGACCTTGTTAGAATTGGTGTGCAGATATTTTTTCTGAATTCTGTTATCAACCATAGTGTTTGGATACTTTTTTGAGCGACTGTACCGGGCCAGCCAGCTAGCCTCAGAATATGGTAATTGCATATGTTTAGAGGGGTCCTGAGTTCTGGCATTTGCACATACTTGGAGGGGCCCTGGGTTCCAACATAATGGCAAGAGAAGGATGTTATATAAACTATCAATTGCCATCCCTTGATTTCTACCCTAATTTGGCCTTAACCATCACGTTAGATCTGAAATTTCGTATTTTTTCTCAGATCTGTTACTGGAATTATCCTTAAGCACCAATTTTCTAACCTTCGTCGGTCATGATTAAATGGAAATTTGATTTCTATTTCACATTGAAAAAGAGGTCGTATCTCGAATTCTACATTTCTTCCGAAATCAACGATCTGAATTACTCTTAGGTGCAAATTCTCAAAGTTCAGTGCATCTGCATCACAGTCAGGTAATAGTGTTATCCCCCCCCCCTCCATATACACACCTTCTCCACTCACACACCCACACACCTATAGCTAGCAGGAGTGGGCCAGTCGGTATTGGGCCAGGCTTGTAATCTGCAGTTCCCAGGTTCGAGTGCCACTTGGGCCAGCATTGAGATTTATCTCCGCAAAACTCAGTGACCTACTCTCAGTCAGTAGGGGACACTGTTGGGCTTGGAAAGGCTGCCGTTCATCAGATGGGATGTTAAGCTATGGTAACGTGTGCAAGAGAGCCATACCCTGTGAACATTAGGAGAACATATTTGATGGCTTTGACTGGAGACTGCCATCTATCTCCTAACAGTTCCAGTGGGTTCTCTTTCCCCAACCTTCTCTGAGCCCTTGGGGTCCTTGTGACCTGGCTAGCGCACTATGTGCAAAACTGTCCCAGTCAGAAGTAAAATAACCCCCTTCTCCCCCTAACCACGCTCCCCTAGTCAATCACAATCAGCTATATAAAATAATGTATTTAAGTGCTCTAAGGTGAGGTGGTGGTCGCGATACCTGTAAGATAGGTGGCCTTCCAAATATGATATCCGTCCATCATTAAGTTTATCGTGGCATCCGTATGCAACTTTAAGTTAAAAGATACCTTGTTTCTTTGTATCTAAAATTCTAGTGCTTTAACTAAAAACTTTTATATTACGAAATACACAAAACAAATGCACGTATTTCTCATGCAAAACAAGATTTTAAAATCGGACACTTTATATTTGATATTATTTTTTGTGAACAAAATAACGTGAAGCTCTACTTATATTTGATGGGACCTTTAAAATCTCCCTTGTTAAAATATTTTATCCTCCTGGAAGTTGGACAGAAAATATTTGTGGGTTTAACGTTAGTGCTACAATTGCGAAAGACATCATTTAATACATATCACCGAGTTTAATGTTCCTGTTGCACCTTCTATAGGCATCACTGAATGTATATCAGTAGGTTTGGGGCGGGGGTGGCTCAGTCGGTAGCGCGCCAGGCTCGTAATCTGTAGTTCCCAGGTTCGAGTCCCAGCTGGGTCAGCGTTGAGATTTATCTCCGCAAAATTCCCCGCCCTGCCCACGGTCAATAGGGGACACCGATGGGCTTGGAAAGGCCGCCGTCCGTCGGATGGGACGTTAAGCCGTGTGCGTAAGAGCCATACCCTGTGCACGTTAAAGAACACGCTGGATGGCCTTGACGGGAGGCTACCATCTGTCTCCCAACAGCTGTTCCAGTGGGTCCCCTCCCCCAACCTTCTTTGAGCCTTCGGGGTCCATGTGACCTGGTCATTTAGCCCATGGTGTGCCAAAAAGTGCCGCTCAGAGGTAAAACAACCCAACCCAAAAACAGGAAATCAGGCTCCTGTCAGACCTCTGTAGCAAGCAGTTGCTTGAGGGAGATATTTATTTATTTATTTATTTATTTGCATAGATTTAACCCTTTGACTGCTAGTATCGGTTAAATCGATGCTAAGAAAGTTTGTGTAAAATACCGTGATCGATCCTTTTTATTTCATACGCAATTTTTTCTAAAAAATCAAGAAAGAGCATAAATGGATAGACTAGAATTAAAACTATTACCAACCTCAATAACGATTACAAAGGCCCCATACAGATGACACGCACCTCAACTAGTCATTAAGGAGTTAGGTTCTGGCATAATCATTACGTATTTATATATTTTATTAGACACATGCAGAACTGCCCAGAGTTTCTCGGCCGTTAATGAATTTACTCAGCCTAGCAAGCTTCCAGGCATATTCAAAACATGCACTCGGACACTCGTTTACGACTGGGGTGACGTCACTGGTGAAGGAATTTTCGGGTCCCTGTAAATCCTTAGGTACTTGACTGATTGATAGCGAATTTGGTGAGGTGTTGGTGGGGACACTAGTGTCTTGCTATATAGGGTTTAGAAATCGGGTTCCTAACTGCGATGGGAAGGGAATAAACCCGCCGCAAGTGTCAGAAATCTCTGGGGGCGCTGCAATCGCCTAAATTTAGTAATGAAGTGTCCAAGGGGCTCACGCTAAAAATTCTGTAATGGTGTTTTAAGTAGTAAAGAATTGTCCAATTGTGCTAGAAATATATGTTTCCTCTGTGGCAACAAGCATGTACATGTTTGAAGCATTATTAGTTTGTTTCTGCAGCGATTCCATAAAATTCAATAAAATTTGTGCAGTAAAAATATTCAGTCTTCCAGACAATTTTTTTTATAATTAGAGTTTTATAATTTTATATTCAAACTCTAAATTTTAGAGGTTTCATAATTATAGGTAGTGAAATTTTATATTTTATAATTATAATTATATGATGTAAATTTTAATTTGGAGTTCTTTTTTAGTCATTATTACCTTGGGGGTTTGCAACACATTTTTTTGGTTGAAAGGGGTTCGCGGAACAAAAAGCGTTGGAACTGGAGTAATACATTATGGTGTGCAGTTATCAATGGACAGATATTTTTGGCCAACTTTTGGGGGAGGGTCTAATTCAAGGGGTCAAAAACTTATAAATAAAAATAAATACCCCCTCAAGCAGCTGCTTGCACACAGAGGTCTGACAGGAGCCTGTCAGTTTATATGCCATAGTAGGAGATCTTGAGAGGATGGCAGGACCTCAGCAGAATTAATAAAACTTAGAGTTCTATAAATTACGATGAGATGAAGCTATAGACGAAGTTTGGTGGCCCTAGATCTTACCATTTAGGAGAAGTTATTGAACAGACAGACAGACAAACTCTCTCAAATATGTAATACATAAATAAATGTCCTATATTAGAGTAAATTATATTTCATTCGTTTTCTTGAACGTTTCCCCTGCAAAACGTAATACACAGCCAGGGTTGCTAATCTTCATAAATCTACTGACTGTCCATAAAAATTAGCTGAAATTTTACTGTCCGTATGAAAATTTATGTGTCTGAAAATGCTAAAAATTTTAGGCACAAAAAGTTATGTAATTTTTAAATAACCTTAATACATATGTTTTTGGAATAATGCGCCAAAACCACTTTATCACTATCGTTTGTGGTTTGAATTTGTGAAGCTTAACATCACAGCAAGTTACGAAAAAACTATTTTAAACCAATAATCATATCTATTATATATTTTAGAGCGTTTGCTTTCTATTTTTTCGACAACTCCTCCTAAATGGCCAGAGCTAGGACCACAACACTTCCATCTACAGCTTCATCTCACCATAACTTAGTACACTCTGACGTTTTAGAGTTCAGAAAGTAGACCCTCTCCCAAAAGTCAACCGCGAAATTTCTGACAACTTTACGCATCGATAACGTACTATTCCATTCATAACTCTCATATCTCCATTCATAAATTTTAATTCTCCTTTCATATGGTATGCGGATGCAGTGCTCCCCGAGATTTCAGACATTTGAAACATCGAGCCACCGCAGCTACGGTCAAGTACTTGCGGAATTACGAGGAACCGAAAATCATTGCCACCAATCGTAAATCATTGCCACTCAGGAAGTAAAAGCCAAATATTACAAAAATACCTATAGACTGTCTCCATGAATTGGTTTCTCCATCTATTCACTGGAGATAGATAAGAAAATGCTATTATGCTACAAACAAATACATTTGAATGGCGAAAAGGTAAATTTGCTGGTAGCTAAAAATGGAGATTGCTTTTGTTAAGAAATTGTAACGAAATTAAGTATGTATTGCTTAATTTTATTGTAGAACCATTTTATTTAGAAACAAAAAGGTGTCCGTAAAATATGTTTCCTAAATTCACAATCTTGTACACAGATATTACTGACAGTGAACCTGTTAATAACCGAATATATATATTATAATAAACCTATGTTTTATTATATTTTTAATATTTTGGAACAGTATACTCATTCCAAGATGCATGTTGAGAAACTCTGAAACACTATTTAAAAAAAACTTTACAGGCCTACACAGTTTTCTGAAAGTTTTAGATTATTTTGTTCACGAGCAAATAATATCCATTTTAGAGGGTCAGATATTTGAAATAAAAATATGTATGTTAATATTTTATTTTTGGAAAGGATACATTAAGTTCAAAGCACTTCTTCCCTGATTTCAGAGACAGGAAAGTCTCAGGGAGCTGAAAAACTGTTCGCGATAGATTCGCGAGCATCGATTCGACCCTTGGGACAAAAGCTGTTATCCCTTACAACAGAAGACAATTCCATCTGGCGAATGACCAATGCCCTGAAGAAACCAGTTTCAGATTATCCACAGATTCATGGAATGAATGGTATTGTTTACAACGACGAGGACAAGGTGGAAGCTTTTGCGACCACCCTGGAAAATCAGTTTCAGGACAATGGTGATTTGTCACAAGAAGAAACTTCTAAAATTGTTGAAAATACACTCGATCACTTCTCCCAGGTGGCGATCTCTAACATTCGCTTTACAACTCTTACTGAGGTTAACAAAGAATTAAATTATTAAAACCCAGAAAGGCTCCCGCCCTTGATGAAATCACCAACATCACGATCAAACAACTTACGCCTAGAGCCATCGATCTGGAAAAGGGCTGTTACTAAAATGATACATAAACCGGGCAAAAAACCAACCTTTTCCCAGATTTATCAACCGATCAGTTTGCTCCCATGTTTAGGTAAAGTTTTTGAGAGAATTATCTTAAATCGCCTAATGGAGCATACTGATCAGAATAGACTAATTCCAGAACAGCTTGGCTTTAGGCGGAAGCGATCTACAGTTCAACAACTGCTACGAGTAGTGGAAAGGGTTGCCGAATCCTTAAATAAGAAAGAGACCGTCGCATCCACCTTTCTGGATGTGACGAAAGCTTTTGATAAGATCTGGATCGACTGCCTCATCTTTAAAATGATTCAAGCCAACTTCCCTTCGGGTATGACCCACATTTTACAGTCGTACCTGAATGAAAGAACATTTTGCGTTAGGATTGGCAACTGCCTTTCCACTGTGAGAAACATAAATACAGGTGTCCCAAAGGCTCCTTGTTGGACGCTCCTCTATTCAACTTCTATGTGCACGATCTCCCAGATCTCCATCCTGTCATGACGGCACTTTACGCTGATGACATTGCTCTACTCTCTTCATCGCTGACCTTGTTGTCAAAAGGTTACAGTTTGGGATGGACAAAGCAGAGCTTTGGTACTACAAATGGAAAAATCAAGATTAACCCAGATAAGAATAAATCAGTGCTCTTCTCTAGAAAGAAGATTGTTAATCCTAATTCTCCTAAACTTTTTGGAGTTGAAACATCCTGGACACCCTCGGTTAAATACCTTGGTGTCATTCTAAATAAAAAACTTTGTTGGAATGCACATATTGATCATGTGCTCTCAAAGGCTCAAATCATCAGATGTAAACTTGCACCCCTGATAGGGTGGAGCTCGAAACTGTCTCCAGAAAAGAAATTATTTCTCTATAAGACTCTTCTGCGACCAGTCCTGACATTTGCCTCACTAGTGTGGGATAATACTACCAACACCAATGTCAGGAGGCTTCAAAGCTTCCAAAATAAAATCCTCAGATCTGTGGCCAGTGCTCCCTGGTTTGTGAAAAATAAGACCATTCACACTGATTTCAGCACTGAGCATATATACACTCATATTCAGAAGCTCTCGCAGAACTTTTTCGAGACAGTGGGAGATCATCCTTATGATAAAATGAGATCTTTGATTAATTATGATCCATTGGTTTTAAACCAATTTAAATGTTTGACACTCGCATGTTTAACTTTTAGTTGTGCTTTTTTAGCAAATTTATTTTGCCCTTATGGCCCCCTTTAGGGTTTATCTGTTATAACTTTTGTCATTGCCCATCAGAATACAAGCGAGATATCAATCAGAATACTTCGAAATACAAGCCTTAGGTTTGGAGCTCCTGAAATTTAAAATATCAGATCTCTCAGAAAGGAACAGTGGCATCCTTCATTTCTTGTTACTGCAGTCAGCTTATGACCAGCGGGCTTATGACCAGCTGACGCTTTTTCTGACATTCTTGAGCAACAGTTCACAACAAATATCGATCCTTCCGACCAAGATTCCATCTCAGCTTTTAATCTAAGAGTTAAGAGATTTATTCAAAATAAGGGATTGATAAGGCAATTCAAAAATTAAAACCAAGAAAGCCGCTAGATTTGACATTTCTAATGCTGTTATCAAATATTTCCCAAAGAGAGTGAAAATGAAAATTATTAAAATCTTTAATAAATTGCTATGATCAAATACCTTCCCAAATCAATGGAAGCTTGCTAAAATCTTCGTTGTATTTAAATCTGAGCAAAACAAAACTTTTCTTCGAAATTCTCGGTCCAGCAGTCTTTTTTCATACTTAGCTAAACTCTATGAACTTGTCATTCTGAACAGAATAGAAAAATTTATTATGAATGAAAAAGATTATCCATCCTCAGCAATTTGGATTCCAAAAACAGCATTCGACTGTTCATCAAGTTTTACGAGTTGTTGAACACATTTCTGAAGCTCTTAGTAAGAAAGAATTCACGGTAGCAGCTTTTCTTGACATCGGGTCAAAGGCTTTTGATTAAGTATGGATATAAAGACTGATTTTTAAATTCATTGAACTTTGCTTTCATGATTAATTCATTCATATCATATACGATTACCATTCTCATAGATCATTTCAAGTGAAAATCAAAAGATGTTTCTTTACAAACCAGACACTTTCTGCTGGAGTACCTCAAGGTTCTTTGCTTGGTCCAACTCTTTTCAACATCTATGTTAGCAACATTCCTAAGTTGAACAGAATTCAGTTAGCTTTGTATGCAGATGATACTGTATCATGGCGTTATCTTTAAGCTACGGTATAGCAATAGAAAACTTCAGGCAAAGCTAAAGTGACGGAAATTTGGTGCATTAAATGGAGAGTCAAAATTAACATCAACAAAAGTGCATCACGTCTAGGAGTCAATATATATCACAACCTCAACTGGTGAGACCACGTTACAAATGTTAACAAGCTTAATTCGCTGTTGAGGAGAGGTTCTGAACTTTTTCTAGAAAACAAGATACTATTGTATAAAACAATCTCAGTCATATTTTCATGAATACTTCACCTACTTGGGGTTATGCTAACGAGTGTCCTCCAAAAACTTTAAGTGTGGCAAAATAAGTTTCTTACAACAGCAATTGATGCTCCTTCGTATGTAACAAATGCGTAAATTCATACACAGAGACTTGGTATTTCTTACATCAAGAACTTGATCAAAGAACGATTTATCAAATTTTATGAAAATATAGATCACTCTAACCAATTAGTAGCTAATCTGATGAAGTAGACAACACTTGTGAGCAGAGACACAAGCGTCAGCCCTCGATCTTGTTATGAGCTGTTATGTAGCCTTCGAGTTTTAGACTTTTCCAGCTTATATCAGTGTAACTTAACACTATGATATATATGATGCAGAACACTGCTTACATGAAGATGGGGAAGGTTATGGACAAAATTTTATTCATTACTTCAAAAATCCAGTTATGATCTCTGATCGGATTCAACATATGCTACAAAACTCATATAACTGTGGTCTTCAACAAGTTAGAGGGTGCAACTGGAGCAAATATCCAGAAAGTTTATATTTATCATTAATGTGCGATTAGTAGGTTTACTCCCTTGCGCCCCCTAGAATAGTTTCACCCAACGTCCATGCTTACCATTAATCCATATTAACCTCATAATTTGGTATCCAGCTTGGAGTCTCACCTCTGCCACCGTTGACCCCCCCCCCCAACACACACACACCCTGCCTTGATCAGAAAAGGAATCAATGGCCATTGCCGTCCATCTAATGGGACATCAAGTCTCCCGCTATACTCTGTGCATTGTAAAAAAAGAATACATTGGATGGCGTTGATGGGAGGCTTCCATTTCTTTCCTAACAGATGTCCAGTGGGTTCCCTTCCCCCAACTTTCTCTGAGCCCTCGGGGTCCTCGTGATCTGGCCATTTAGCCCATTGTCTGAAAAAATGTGAGGTTCAGTGGTATCCTCACCCATTTTTAAACCATTATGCAACAAAAAACAAATAAAAATATAACTAAATCCCCATATATTTTTTTCGGAACTGTAGTTATAAAATAAATCATTTCTAATTTGAATGAAAGCAATTCTGCTTTTCAAAATTTTTTCATAGTTACGGGCGTTTCTTCTTTGTTTCCCATTAAAACTAAAAAGAAGCTGAGTAAAGAAGCTTCTAAGGCACAAATAGCTCGATGTCGCCTTAGATCTGTTATTGGTCAGAAATCGCAACTTCCAATCGAAAATAAGCTACTTATTTATTGTTATTCGATCAACTATTAGGGGTGGCTCAGTCGGTAGCGCGCCAGGCTCGTAATCTGTAGTTCCCAGATTCGAGTCCCAGCTGGGTCAGCGTTGAGATTTATCTCTGCAAAATTCCCCGCCCTGCCCACGGTCAGTAGGGGACACCGATGGGCTTGGAAAGGCCGCCGTCCATCGGATGGGACGTTAAGCCGTGGCCCCCGCGTACGGGAGAGACATACCCTGTGCACATTAAAGAACACGCTGGATGGCCTTGACGGGGGACTACCATCTGTCTCCCAACAGCTGTTCCAGTGGGTCCCCTCCCTTAACCTTCTCTGAGTCCATGTGACCTGGCCATTTAGCCCATGGTGTGCAAAAAAAGTGCCGCTCAGAGGTAAAACAACCCAACCCGGTCAACTATTACATATGCTTGCTTTATTTGGGATCATGCTTCTAAAACAAACATTGTCACATTGCGAACATTGCAAAATTTTCGTATTAAGATCTACTATCAATGCCCCATGGTTTGTGAAAAACTAAAATATTCATAAAGACCCGTGCATTGAACATAACTTCACTTATATCAAGAAAAGGGCATCTGAATATTATGATTCAGTACAGGAAAACTCCAATGAAATCGTTACCTCACTAAATAGATTACGATCCTTCGCTTTCAAATTAAGGTTAAAAGAAACCTAAGATCATTTTTAATCTTGAATATCCTGATATTATTCAGTGAATATTTCTAAATTAATTCGATTTCTTTAGAAAAACTTAACCATTGCTTTTGTTCCAATGGGACCCACACCGAGTGGTTTAGCTTTAATTGATGCTTCCATGTCATGCCTTTTAAGGTTTAAAAGTAATGATGAAGGAGGTTATGGGCTTTCATCCTGGTAAATATTGATACTATATCCTGGTACTATAAAACTGGTGCTGTAACTGCGCTAATAACAACTCGACCTGAATATTTCTATCTTGAAATACGATTTCCCACCCCAGCAACAATATTTCATATTAGTTTTTATTGTGTAGAAATTTTTAAATCATTCTAGAAATTGCTACTGCTGATAATCGCCTCTGAATTATTATTTACACATCACATTAAAAAAACAACAACAAAAGGTACTCAACAAATAAGCAGAAGCATTTTCAACTGTAACCACTGTTTTATTAAAATGTACACAGTGACTTATATGTCAGCTTTAAATAATACATTAGTGCTTCATCTACGCGACGTAGAAACACTTACTCTACAAGAGCAGAGCATAAATTATGTACATGAGCCATTGTGACATCACATTGTGTCGCGACATCAAATTGCTTTAATATACAACGAGAAATTAATTTCTCAACACATCTTTTTGTATCATGGATAAATAATCTCAAGTGTAGTGATTGACCACAATAAGGTAACCGATGATCTTTGAACTATATGGCCTTTCTCTGTGAATAGAATGCATCGAAAATCTGAAGAAGGCTCGACCTATATACTTAACTAAGCATTTAGACACAGATAAAACTACTAACCACAGGTTCAGAAAGGTCTGTGAGCTGGTTTTAGCACGTTTGTTTACTGAATGACTATTATTTTCAACGGCAATACCTTCACTTCGTTTACGTTCACAATATAAATTACAGGAAACTCCAGATTAACACCATTTACATTATTGCAACACTTTAAGGTTTTTTTCGCTGAATTGAAATTAAAATCTTAGAGAAATGTGACAATATATAACAAATTTTTTATTGTAGCATTATATATGCTTATTTTGTGTAATAAATTTTTAATATTTTTTTAATTTAAATATTATTCTTTAGCCAGTATAAGGCATCTCAAATTATTGAAACTTTAGTTTTCATAGTGTATTATTTCACATATTTTTAGGTATTAATTTTAAAATTAGACTCAGTTTAGTTCTATTCTCTTAGTTTGAAATTAGACTTGTTGCGAGAAGTTTTGGCTTTAGACACTGAACATTTATGTAGATTACTTAAATGAACAAAACAAGTACTTCACACATAAAACCGTACATACGTCATGAATTACTATAAATTTGATTGTAACACAATGCTCGAATGCATAAGCAGAGATATAATGAAACTACAGTCAATGCAACCCCCTCTATACTCTGTAGGAACCGAAAATACATTACACAGATGTTTAAAAGTATATTAATGTGCCTCGGGAAATTTTGAAATATTAACAAAATTATATATATTGAAAAAAATGCATGCAGTAGCTTATTGGAAAATAACACTTTTTTTTTGGCAATTTTATTCCTTTTGCAGTTTGTCCTGTCCTATCAATGCCTCTCTTCAACAAAGAAAGTATCTGCTAGTGTTAATGTGTGGAAGCGATGCCTCTTTCCAATGAAGAAAGTATCCAGCTAGGGTTAATGTATGGAGGCAATGCAATCTCTGTAATGAGTTGAGTTGTTTTACCTCTGAGCGGCACTTTTTTGCACACCATGGGCTAAATGGCCAGGTCACATGGACCCCGAAGGCTCAGAGAAGGTTGGAGAGGGGACCCACTGGAACAGCTGTTGGGAGACAGATGGTAGCCTCCCGTCAAGGCCATCCAGCGTGTTCTTTAACGTGCACAGGGTATGGCTCTCTCGCACACGAGGCCACGACTTAACGTCCCATCCGATGGACGGCGGCCTTTCCAAGCTCATCAGTGTCCCCTACTGACCGTGGGCAGGGTGGAGAATTTTGCGGAGATAAATCTCAACGCTGACCCAGCTAGGACTCAAACCTGGGAACTACAGATTACCAGCCTGGCGCGCTACCGACTGAGCTACCCCCGCCCTTCTCTGTAATGAATATAGTATCCAGCTAGTGTTAATGTATGGAAGCGATGCCTTTCTCTAATGAAGAAAGTATCCAGATAGTGCTAATGTATGAAAGCGATGTCTCTCTCCAGTGAAGAAAGTATCCAGCTAGTGTTAATGTATGGAAGCGATACCTCTCTCAAATGAAGAAAGTATCCAGCTAATGTTAATGTATGGAAGCGATGCCTCTCTCCCGTGAAGAAAGTATTCAGCTACTGTTAATGCATAGAAGCGATACCTCTTTTCAATGAAGAAAGTATCCGCTAATGTTAATATATGGAAGCGATGCCTTTCTCCAATGAAGTATTCAGCTAGTGTTAATGTATGGAAGCGATAGTTTGAGACATGTAGCCGAAGACTACGTCATGATCTATAAAGAAAATTAAAGAGCTGAAAAAAATTGAAGAGGAACATTTCCCCCCTAAACCAAGTTACAGAATAGAGCTAGAACTTGTCAGAATGCCGTTCCGATGTATCATTTTTTAGATGCTTCAGTGGTCTTTCAACCTTCTACTGTGTCATATAAACTGACAGGCTCCTGTCAGACCTCTGTAGCAAGCAGCTGCTTGAGGGGTATTTATTTATTTATTTATTATTATCTGATTAATATTCTTACCCACTCGTTCCGAATATTTACATTCGGAAAGGGGGGATATAGATTTAACAATGTTTTTGTTTAAAACTAATACATGTCTAAAGAAAATAAATGGAGAATTATCTTCTGACCTAAATGGAAATCTATATTTAAACGCTCAATATCTTGAAGAATAAATTGTTTATGGAATAAGAATGAAAATAAATTTATTATATAAATCTCGAATTCAAACAATATTCGCTCAGCATTTAAAAAGAGTTATGGAAGAACTGACTGCAAAAGTTGCCAGCCATAAGAATTTATCCTAGAAAGTTAAGAAAAAGTTAGTGTTAAAAAAGTCAATTAAATGTGTAAAGTTAAGAAAAACGAAAGACTAATTAATTGCTATATGAAATTGCTTTTCTTAAAATAATTGCACATTTTGGAGTTCTAATAATTTTTTTATTTAACAATTTTGGCGAAACTATTTAAGAAGTGACGCATATTCCAGGTGCCATGACTCTTTGTATGTTAACGAATATTGCTGAATTGAAGATTTGAATAGATTTGATTTAGATATTTAAATTATCTTTAGTCTCGTACCCGTAAAAAAATCTATTCGTCCAAAATATTAAGTTCAAATATTTCTTTGACATTATATGGGAATTTTCGAATTTCCTTTTTCTGTAGGAAATGTATATGTCAGCAGATAGATTTTGAAATTTTCAAATCCTTTTATGAACTAAAGCGTAAAGCAGTTAAAGTACAAAGAGTTTTTTTATATTAATATATTAACAATGTCAAAAAATAATTTGTTTAATAACATTGCAATTTACAAAACATTACACATTTACATCTTTGTAAATTATATGTATATGTAAGCGACATTTTTTCTGTCTAGAGGGGTGTTAAACTGCCTCGCCACATCTCTGCTTATCAGAGCTGAACAAAATTTTTACAATATATCAGGAAATTATCAAGTATTCTGAAAACTGTATCAAAAAAGTAGCAGTGAAATATACTGAACTCCAAGAGCATATTTTTATCCAAATATTCAATTTCAATTTCAAAAGAATTTCCCCCACTGATGCATCTTTAATATTTTAGAAGAGAAACTTATGTAGTGTATCAAGCCTTGAGCGAAAGGAGGAAAATTAATTATGCATAAAAATATAAGTAATTTAATTTATTAAAAATTTAAGTAAAACTTTTTTATTTTAAAACGAACGAAAATAATGTACAGTCACCATTAGAATTTTATTGAAAATTTCTCAAATATATTCAAATTAATTACTAAATTTTTTAAAGCAACTAACTACCAGTTGAAGTTTTAGATAATTATAATAAATATTGGTGTGTGTGTGGGTCTGTACATTGAGTTGGCAAAAATGCCAACGAATAGATCTTCAACATGACTGATATTTTCCATCTAAAGATCACAGCAGAGTCCTTTCAAAGGAGGAAAGGATCAACACAATGCCACAAATGTCAGCGTTATGGGTATACTCAGGGTAACTGCTTCAACACCCCTAGATGTGTGAAATGCGCTGGCAACCATCTTACTGTTACGTGTGCCAGGACACACAAGGATGGTCCACCGACCTGTGTTAACTATGGAAAAGATCACGCGGCCAATTATTGAGGCTGTGAGCTCTTTCCCAAATTTCCCAATATGGAAGTACCTTTGGAAAAACACAAAAAAGAGTAAAAATAAAGTACCCCAATATGTACAACCCAATAAGACCTACGCACAAGGTACCAGATCTCCTGAAAAGATTCCAGAAAAATCTAACATTGCTCCACCAGTTACTAAGCTTCAGACAAAGGGAAGGCCACAGTTACCGAGGCAAATGAGCAAATGAGGATGAATCGTTTTGACTTTGCTAAGGAAGTTAAAGATATCCTGGAATTCTTCAGGAAATTGAATTTGGGTAATATATTGCTCATAGTTAAAACATTTTGTCTTAAATTCAAGATGGCTAAGGATTGGACTGAGAGGATCTCTGTAGGCATCAAAGCCTTTGATTTTGTTGCATTTCTCTTGGGTGGTTAAGTCACCCGGGACTAAAGATGCTTGATCTATTACGATCCCTTGGTTTTTTACCAATTCAAGCGTCCAAAGATAATAGTGTTTGAAACACGCTTATTAATTAATTAATCAATTAATCGCTTGTGTTTTAGCATTTGTTATTGCTAATCAGGCACTATTTTAGACTTCGAGTTGTAAGCCCTAGGTATTTTTGGTGTTGTTTCCCATGGCCGAGTGGTTAGCGCGCTTGGCTACTGATCTAAGGGACCTGGGTTCGAGCCCCGGGTAAGGCATGGATGTATGTGTCGTTTTTCTGCTGAGGTCCTGCCATTCTCTCAGACCTTTTACTGTGGCATATAAACTGGCAGGCTCCTGTCAGACCTCTGTGGCAAGCAGCTGCTTTAGGGGGTATTTATTATTATTATTTAAATAAGTTATATCTCTTAAATTTCTTCTGGTAAATATTAATTTTAAAAATTTAGTAACTGCTCTAAAATATTCAATAATCTAATATATAAAGAAGAACGTTTGTGTGTCTGTTCGCTTATGCACTCAGCCCTCCGAAGAACTAGAGATACCAAACTTTGCATGAACGTTCCCTCCTGCCGGGCGAAGAATATAGGCTATGTGCGAACTCTCTGGAGTCAACCATAATTGGTTTGAATTTCTCAAAATAACTGTTGCCACTAATAAATTTGGAAAGAGGAATACATCAAACTAAACTAATATCTGATTTCGCGTGACTGAACATTAACAGTTGAAAGTTATTCAAAATAACTGTTGCCACCAATAAATTTGAAATAATTAATGCATCAAATTATTTCTTTTTGATTTCACGTGATAAACGTGGCCGAGTGGTTAGCGCGCTTGGCCACTGATCTAAGGGACCTGGGTTCGAGCCCCGGGTAAGGCATGGCTGTTTGTGTCGTTTTTCTGCTGAGGTCCTGCCATCCTCTCAGATCTTCTACTTTGGCATATAAACTGACAGGCTCCTGTCAGACCTCTGTGGCAAGCAGTTGCTTGAGGGGGTATTTATTTTAATTAAACTCATTGTTCAGTTTGCCGGGTCAAGAGCGCGAGCATCCGTGTATATTGAAGTCGTTTTAATTAAGCACGAGCAAAACACGAGATTCAAAATAAAATTCCTAATCGGAAATTTAAATCATTAACTTAATTTGAAAACTATGCAAAACCTAATAAAAGTATATACAAACAATTAATAAATGCTTCAAATATTATATTAAGTAATAAATAATTTTGTTTAATAAAAATAATTTTTTTATACCCCTCAGACCATAGGTTTTAATTTTCTTTTCCTTAAAGTTACATATGCCTGGCAAATTGCATCCGAGAAGCTCTGGTGGGTACGAAGTGATTTGAAAAGTTCGATTATTTGAGCGAAGAAATTCCGGTTTTTGGTTTAAAAACTTCCGACTTGGGGAGGATAATGGACAACTCGAACTATGTCCATTTCTTTTCTCCCCAAGTCCGAAGGTCTTGGTCTTTTCTCCCCAAAGAGGGAGAAATTTTGAACCGGAGGGGGAGATTGGGTTGAGTTGTTAAGGGACACTTTTTTGGACACAATGAGCTAAATGGCCAGGTCACAAGGACCTTGAAGGGTCAGAGAAGATTGGGAGAGGGGGCCTACTGGAACAGCTGTTGGGAGAGAGATGGTAGCCTCCCGTCAAGGCCATCAAGCGTGTTCTTTAAGATGTTTTCACAGGGTATGGCTCTCCCGCACACGGAGCCACGACTTAACATCCCATCCGACGGACGGAAGCCTATCTAAGTCCATTGGTGTCCCCTACAGACCGTGGGCAGGGTGGGGAGTTTCGCAGAGATAAATCTCATTGCTGAGCCAGCTGGGACTCGAAACTGGAAATTATAGATTACGTGTCTGGTGCAGTACCGACTGAGCCACACCCGGAGGAAGAGGAGATCGAGTGTAATGATATTTATGCCAAATGAAAGCTTGCGACGTGGGAAGTGCCATCTTCTCTACGTTTTAGAAAGTTTCAGACCCGAGCAACGCCTGGTAAATCTGCTAGTATTTTAATAAAATCTTAGTAAGTAAATTATCTTTTTGTGTTATTTTAAATTAAGTAGCTTTTAGTTAAATTTTAGGTTTATTAAATCATTTAAAAATTCACGTATATTTAATTTCCCTCTCTTTTTATCCTGTGTTAGTTGGATGTCCAGGTCTGATGTATATTATTATTTGTGGCTCTCTGCTGAAGGCTAGGAGTTAGGAGTGTTTTAAATGCTAGGAGTAAGTATATCCTGAATGCTACGAGTAAGGAGTGTTATTCTCCTCTCTTATTGAATAAAAAAAGTCGGTAGAACGCCAGGCTCATAGTCTGTCGTTCAAGTTACCAGAGTGCCTTCACCAGAGTGGCCAGATTTTAAGGGGGGCGGGGGTGGCTCAGTCGGTAGCGCGCCAGGATCGTAATCTGTAGTTCCCAGGTTCGAGTCCCAGCTGGGTCAGCGTTGAGATTTATCTCCGCAAAATTCCTCGCCCTGTCCACGGTCAGTAGGAGACACCGATGGGCTTGGAAAGGCAGCCGTCCGTCGGATGGGACGTTAAGCCGCGGCCCCGTGTGCGGGAGAACCATACCCTGTGCACGTTAAAGAACACGCTGGATGGCCTTGACGGGAGGCTACCATCTGTCTCCCAACAGCTGTTCCAGTGGGTCCCCTCCCCCAACCTTCTCTGAGCCTTCGGGGTCCATGTGACCTGGCCATTTAGCCCATGGTGTGCAAAAAAGTGCCGCTCAGAGTTAAAACAATCCAACCCAGATTTTAAATCACCAGAGTGGCCAGATTTTAAGTAACCAGAGTGCCTTTGTCGACATTTTTTCCCTTTAATCTTTATTCTGTCCACGATGACGAAAGAGTCACCGATAGCATTAGAAATACTGCCATCTGCCAGATTTATCGTTAAGCCGTGTTTTCCTATGCAAGAATGTTTCTAAGCCGTGTTTTCCTATGCAAGAATGTTTCTAAGCCGTGTTTTTCTATGCAAGAATGTTTCCAAGCCGTGTTTTCCTATGCAAGAGTGTTTCTAAGCCGTGTTTTCCTATGCAAGAGTGTTTCTAAGCCGTGTTTTCCTATGCAAGAATGTTTCTAAGCCGTATTTTCCTATGCAAGAGTGCTTCTAAGCCGTGTTTTCCTATGCAAGAATGTTTCTAAGCCGTGTTTTCCTACGCAAGAGTGTTTCTAAGCCGTGTTTTCCTATGCAAGAGTGTTTTTAAGCCTTGTTTTCCTATGCAAGGGTGTTTCTAAGCCGGGTTTTTCTATGCAAGAGTGTTCCTAAGCCGTGTGAGAACAAGCGTAATAAGTTGTGTTTCCTGTGCAACAACGTGCACGTTAAAAAGAAACAGAATGCCTTTGAAAAAAAGGATTTTTTTTTTGTATCTAGCAACTGTTCAGTAGATCTTCTTATCCTGCCCCAAACCCGTGGGATCCTTGTGTCTTATGCACAAAAGTACTGCTCAGAAGTAATGCAACGCAATATATAAATTTATAATATAAATATCCTAAATTGTCTGCTAAAAAAATCGATTTTTGCCTCCAATGGTATAAGAATCCAACAAAAACGTACCCAGGAGGTCCGCCTCCTCGAACCACCTTGATACACCAGGCCTGGACAGACTTGAACAAAAGGAGGGAAGGAGGAAAACTATTATGTATAAAAATGTAATTGATTTAATTTATTTAAAATTTAAGTCAAACCAGTTAAAATGTCTGAGAATATTATAAAATTAATCACCAAATTAAAAAACTATCAGTTTATTTTTTTATAAACATAATTATAATTAGAATCACTTTTTTTTGTTATTGCAGTTCCCAGGCCTATTGTATCCCCCCTACACCTCCGGAAATTCTGGTCGTCTTACACGAACCCAGACTTCTCTGCTTTAAAATCCAAAACAGTTATCTCTGTATAATTTTATTTTAGCATCATAGTACATGTCCAATACTAAAAATAGATTTAAGAAACAACTATATAATTTTATTCTACATAAAAAAATAAATACCCCCTCAAGCAGCTGCTTGCCACAGAGGTCTGACAGGAGCCTGTCAGTTTATATGCCAGAGTAGAAGGTCTGAGAGGCTGGCAGGACCTCAGAAGAAAAACGACACACACACACACATCCATGCCTTACCCGGGGCTCGAACCCAGGTCCCTTAGATCAGTAGCCAAGCGTGCTAACCACTCGGCCACGGGACGGCTTTTATTCTATATGGAATATATAAAATATCATTTTATACATTTCATTTAAATTTGTCCTTTTTTTGGTCCGGTGGAATATTTTAGTAATTGGGAAATCCTACTCAAGTCTTATTCGGGTGTTCCGAAACTAAATTCGTAGACCCCCTCCCCCCCTAATCAAATTTTCGAACCCAGGTCCAAAACTAAATCCTCTGACATCCCTCTCGAAACAAAATTCTCCACATACATACACGACCACCTGATAACATCTCAGGTCTCTGGCACTGAGCTATCGATAGCTAGCCCCTTTTTTCCCAGCAAATGATGACTGTTTAAAGCAGAGCTAGATCTCTGTAGCTCACTGGCCAAAGAACCTGACATGTTACCAGGAGATCGTGGGTTCCTATCTCATTCTAGGTAAAAAAAAACTCACATTTTTCTTTTAAGCACACCTTTCATAAGTTACATGTTTACATGAAAATTACCTATAATTTTTCTCTACTATATAAATATCCAATTTTATACCCGCACCATATCTACCGTTGAAGAAAAAAAAAACGAAAAAAGAAGAATTTTTTTTTCGGCATAATTCCGTTAAAAAAAAAAATCCTCAACATTGTTTTGACGTACATTGTTTTGACGTAACCATTATTCAAGCTCTAGGAGTCCCACAGAAGCAAAGCTCTAGATAGAATGATTGAAACAAATAAAAAGAAAGAGCAAGAGACGATCTGAGCATGTCCTCCGAGCTCACGAGGAAAGAGAATTGCGTGAATCGAGATGATAAATAGCGCGAGGATGACATTGCCAGACAGGCGGAGTTCATCCAAACAAAAATCATCACTACACCAGCCATGTAGGTGTCGCTAGCGTGCTTCGCTCTCCAGCGAAAAACCGGGAAAACCTTTTCTTGAAGAAGTTCTCAACTTCACTATCATTTAATTAGTGATTTTTTTTTATGTCTGCCAGATTCATAATTTTTATCTATTTTATTTTTTCCATTTTTATCTATCTTATTTTGCAGAAAATGAAGTAAAGTAATGTCTTTTTACCTAGTCAAGCTTTATTCCCAATTTCGTGGAATTTTTTTAACATATTTTTAAACACGTATAATCAGGATTGGGTTGTTTAACCCCTGAGCGGCACTTTTTTGCATACAGTGGGTTAAATGGCAAGGTCACGATGACCCCGAGGGATCAATGAAGGTTAGGGGAGAGGGACCCACTGGACAACTGGTAATCTTCTGTCAAGGTCATCCAGCGTGTTCTTTAACGTGCACAGAGTATGACTCTCCCGCACACGGGTCACGGCTTAACGTCCCATCTTACGAAAGGCGGCCTTTCCAAGTCCATCGGTGTCCCCTGCTGACCGAGGGCAGGGCGAAGAGTTTTGAGGAGATAAATTTCAAAGCTGGCCTATGTGGGACTCGAACCTGGGAACTACAGATTACAAGCCAGGCGCATTACCGACTGACTTCCCCCCCCCCCCTTCCAATACAATCAAGAAGAAATTATTTAACTAGCGTAGATTTCCAAATGTTGAGCTGGATTGTTTTATCTCTGAACGGCACTTATTTGCACACAATGGGCTAAATGGCAAGGTTACAATCACAGGGTCTGAGAAAAGAGTGGGTAAGGTGATCTAACTATAATTCCTTTCACACTTGTTCTTTAAGATGCACAGGGTATGGCTCTCCTGTTAATGCGCAACCTTTCAAGCCCATCGTTTTCTTTTTTTTCACGTGCGGAGATAAATCTCATATTAAGTTAGTATCAAAGTGATTTTCATTTCGAAGATTTGGATTGCAACAATTTCAACATAATAATCAATATTAAGACTTTCCTAGTAATTATTAGTTTAGCTTAAAAAAATTACGTATTCGACTGCGATTTTTATAGCAGCCTAAAGGCGAGAGGATGACGATGATTCAAGAAAATAACAGGCTTCGAGGGTCAAATTTTAAGTGATTTAATTTTTTACAATATAATTACAGGTAGTATATAATTACATAATTTAGATAATATGTAATAAAATAATTTACTATTGCTCTAATAAAATATTCTTAAATATTTAAAATTATTAACATTTTAAAAAACAATATTCATATAATTCCAATGTTGTAAATTTAGAATTTTTAAATCTTTTTTATTTAACTGCTGTCGAAGTCAAAGTGTAATAAACACAGAGGATAAGCTTCCACTTTTTTGGGTGCGCCCTGAACAGTAGAACATGAAACTAGTGCTACATGATGTGATTCTGTCAACGGCCACAAACTGCTAAAATACATGCAGTTTAAAAGAAATATCAAACGAAATTATTTTTATTGTATTTGTATAAAATTATTACAGAACAATATTAATTTCTAACTTTTTAAAAAACAAAAAGCTACTTGTAGAATTTTAAAAATGTAACATATAATAATTTGCTAAACCCACTTCCATTCGAACAACGTGTATTTTGTGTTTCTATTATTATAAAGTGTATAGAGAGATTACCCTCTGAGCTTATTTTATTACGCTGTATCGAATAGTACTAGGCGGCATTGCCAAGGCTTCCTAGCTATCATATAAAGTTCTGTAGCAGAGAAGTGTACAAGAGTTAAATTTTCAAAAATATAATTACTGTTACAAATGGATAAAAATATGCTCATGATTCTGGAGTTAGCTCTTAGATTTCTCGCAAAGATAGGAATTGCAAAGAAGTTAAGGTAGAGAAGTATTTAAACGCATAATTTTAAAATTGTAAACGTTTGGAGGTGTTCATCGGAGTGAATTCATTGAACATCGTGTTTGAATCGGTACTCTTCTAATGACAACATCGTTAGTTAATAATACACATACTAACATGTTATCGGTGGAATAGAAACAGTATTTCTTTGGTATGAACACAATTTCACATCCTTTCCCTTCTTAAAAAGGAAAAAAGTAATTTAGGTTTCTGTTTACAGTCATAGATTGAGAACTATTTACAAAATTTGAGATTAGTCTGCATCAGAAGTTGTTATCTAGAAGAACCACTCAGTCAGTTTCGGTGGATTTTTTCTTCCCTAAAGTTCCTAAAAGTTCAATTTACATATCTTGCTGTTGTTATTTTTCAGATATATGATGCCATTTCTATTATAAGAAATAAAATTCTCTTTAAAATCAAACTCAACCTTAATTGATATTGTTTGTTTCAATGATGGCTGAGAGATGTTTGAGAAGAGTGATAAGAAACTAACGGCGATGGGATTGGCTTAACCCAGTGGCGCAAATTTAAACTTTGGATCTCCAGGAAAATTTCTGAAGTGGCATCTCCAATGTTAAAAATTTTTCCATGCTGCAGTTTTCCGTATTTATTTATTTATTTATTAAGTCACTCAATTATTTTGTTCTATGAACATGCGAAATGGTTTAACTAAAAAATTTAGTTCTCGAGAAGGAGAAAATACTCACAGCTTAGCTGTGAATTTAAAAGTTGCTTGAAATAGTTATTAACTTAGGGCTTAAAAGTGTTACTTTGACAATTTAGCTATATGATCAGCTGAGATAATGAATTATGCTTTCAACACTTTAGCTGAGGACTTAAGTGGTGCTTTGAACATTTAACTGACGACCTAAGTGTTGCTTTGAACACCTTAGCTGAGGACTTAAGTGTTGCTTTCTTAGTTTAAGATTTAAATGTAAAAGACAGACATTTAAGTCTTTGATTTAACTTAAATGTCTTGAGACAGACATTTAAGTTTGTGAATTTGAATGTCCACAGACTTTGTCTGTGGATTTGAAATCCACAGACATTTAAGTCTGTGGATTTGAATGTCCACAAACTAACCACAGTTAAGTTAAATCAATGACATTTAAGTCTTTGATTTAACTTAACAAATCCACAGACATTTAAGTCTGTGGATTTGAATGTTGCTTGGGAACTTAAGATGAGAATTTAAGTGTGTCTCGGAAAGCCTTAAGGACTTAGGTGATATCTGAGCTGATTAGATGAGGGCTTATGTGCTATCTGGAATCTCAGACAGACAGAACTCTTGGCATACTATCAGGGATCTTTCATGAGTTGGTCTTCCAATATTGCCAAAACTCAAAAATTTTCAGCAAACTCTTCAGGTGTTCCAAATTCTATAGGATATATGCCTTTGAGTTACTATAAGTTGTAACTGATATTTAATAATATTTTTCGTAAAAAAAAATCAGAGCTTGATTTTCCATATGACCAAAAATATAAAAGATAGCGGGGGGGGGGGGAAGCATAATTTAAAATCACCACTTAGAAAATAAAATATTTTTAATTAGTTAAAAACTTTACAAAATGGTTCAATCTTTCGTCTGCACTTCGCATAGTAAAGGATTATGGATAGTTAAGCCACTGGTTTCACCAAAGGAGTACCCAATTCTGTTATAGAAAAGGAACAATGAATAGAAAGGATAAATAATTTAAGACAAGGAAGATGTGTCTGAAAACTTCTAGTTTTATATTTTTCGTTACATTCTCAAAACGTGAAAATCTCGTTAGTCCTTAGCGACATCCATCAATCACTGCAGGTATTCCAGAAACCGAACAATGACAAATTTGCTGCTAAAGCCAGTAAAGTGGATAAGATTGATGGGTGGGTGGTTAAACGAATCTGGGATGGAGATGCAGAGGGTGAAAAGATGGGGATCAAGTGTTAAACCCACCCACCCCTGTGAGAAAAGACTCTTAATGACAACAAAGCAGCAGTTTGGAGGTGTAATTTCCCACAGTTCTGGAACAATAAGATCCACCATACCAAAGTGGTTGCTTCACCCATTAGATCGAAAAGTTGACAATGGTAAATGGGCACTTCTTTTTTGTCTCGCTGGACACTGGCACATCCCACAGCTCTCCCGGAAAACACAAAGAAGCAATAGAACTTTTGTGACTCTTCTTAGACGTGGGTTATAAACCACTTTCTGGAGAACGAAATCTCTTCGAAGACAATAAGTCCAACAACGGGCTGCACCTTGGATGGGTGGGGGGAAAGCAGATGCCGACTCGCGGGATGGGACGCTTGCCAGGCTGAGCCCATAAATACTACCCCGTCCTTCCCGTCAGGGATGCGAGAGAACCATCGAAGGGGGAAAGGATGACTATCTACACTCGTACGTATGAACTTGCGCTGTACAGGGGCCGTCAGAAGACGGAAGAGTGAAGAGAATGGGAGATCGCCCCTACGGGCGAGTGCTCATTGCTGGGTGGGGTGGGCATGCCTGCCGTTGACTGGCACACATACCACTCACTCAAGTTCGTCGGGTGGCCCGTAGACGGCCCGCTGTCGCTGTCGTAGCCAGAGCCGGAGGAACTGCCGGGAGTGGCGCCCGGTGGTGGCGGCGACTTCCCATGAACCTTCATGTGCTTCCGCAGCGAACTGGGATGCGTGTAGCTCTTGTCGCAGCCGCGGATCTTGCAATTGTAGGGCTTGTCGCTCGTGTGCACGTGCGAGTGTTTCTTCCTGTCCGAGCTGTTGGCGAACCTTCTGTCACAGCCTTCGTATTCGCATTTAAAAGGTTTCTCTCCTAAATAAAAGAAAATGAAGGAGAATATTAATTCAGGGAAATTAGCATGGCGTCTCATACAAGTAATACAGATTACGTTATCGTACCATATATTATTCTATTGGACAGTCTTTAATTATAAATAAGGAGTCTTTATTAATTAGTAATAATAAAATTGTATTTATAAAAACCTTCTTAATAAATAAGGAGTCTTTGTTAATCGAAATAACAAAAACTTTTAGTCTTTGGTATTATATACATATACATTGATCTGCATTTGAGAGTGTTGATAGATAAGTTGCACTGGGGCAGAGTAAAAATAATAGCCATTCACAACAGGCCCGGATCGAGGGTTGGATTTGTTTTACCTCTGAGCGGCACTTTTTTGCACAAAACGGGCTAAATGGCAAGGTCACTGGACCCCGAAGGCTCAGAGAAGGTTGGGGGAGGGGACCCACTGGAACAGCTGTTGGGAGACAGATGGTAGCCTCCCGTCAAGGCCATCCAGCGTGTTATTTAACGTGCACAGGGTATGGCTCTCCCACACTGGGGGCCACGGCTTAACGTCCCATCCGACGGACGGCGGCCTTTCCAAGCCCATCGGTGTCCCCTACTGACCGTGGGCAGGGCGGGGAATTTTTGCGGAGAGAAATCTCAACGCTGCCCCAGCTGGGACTCGAACCTGGGAACTACAGATTACGAGCCTGGCGCGCTACCGACTGAGCCACACCCGCCCCACGGATCGAGGGACAGCGAATCGAGGATGGGGGCGGGCAAGAAAGTCAATAGAGGAGGAAGAATTTAAAGGGGGGAGGGCACGTGAAGAGACTGGATTTTCAAAGTAGTAACATTTCCCCCTCCTTTTCATTCTTGAATTCAACATTTCTTAAAAAATGCATGAAATATAAACAATTTTTAAAACTTTTGGCCATCCCAAAAGTTAAAAAATTCCGAAATCTCAGAAAGCACTAAAAAAGGAATATAAAAGAATTCTAATTTATCTGCACTTTGTCGTGATAAAAAACATCAAATGAATGGCACCTGTGACATGTACTGAAACTGTTCTTGTGGTTTCCATTGAAATGTAGCGAAACTGTTCTTGTGGTTTCCATTGAAATGTAGCGAAACTGTTCTTGTGGTTTCCATTGAAATGTAGCGAAACTGTTCTTGTGGTTTCCATTGAAATGTAGCGAAACTGTTCTTGTGGTTTCCATTGAAATGTAGCGAAACTGTTCTTGTTGCGTGTCAGGCACAGGTATCTTAAATTTTATTAAAGGCAGTTTCTCTTCCACACATGGCACCGAAGTTCTGTCCATTGCTGGTAAACTACACTTTACAAACAATCCAAGTTTAAGTGGGTTGTTTTATAACTGAGCGGCATTTTTTTGCACAGAATGGGCTAAGTAGCCAAGTCAAGGACACCGAGGGCTCAGAGAAAGTTTTGGGGAGAGAATCCATTTGACAGCTATTGAGAGACAGAAAGTAACCTCCCGTCAAGGCCATACAGCACGTTCTTTAACGTGCACATGGTATGGCTCTCTCACACATAAGGAACCACGGCTTAACGTCCCATCCGACGGAGGGAAACCTTTCCCAGTCCATAGGAGTCCCCTGGTGACCAAGGACAGGTCGAGAAGTTTTGCGGAGATAAATCTCAACGCTGACTCAGGCAGAAGGTTTGCGGAGATAAATCTCAACGCTGACTCAGGCAGGACTCGAACACCTGGGAACTTCAGATTACGAGTCTGGCACGCTTCCATCCTAAGATCACAAGCATCAATTCTTGTGTGTAAACAAATTCTCAAAAGTAATGTTTTAGCCCAACCTATTATTACTACTTATTAACATGTCACTACAGGCGCCGAGTCAACTTGGATCCTCAATATCCTTGCTTGTGGCGACCCAGGACGAAGATTAAATTTAGGTTTTGACCGAGGGATGAACTCTACTTCTATAGAACTGTTCGCCCTAGGTAGTCGTGGGGTGAGCTGTATCTATATGGTATTGTCTTGTCCCCGACCGTAGTTAGTGGTAATCTTGGCATTATCCCTATAGATGGCGTGCAGTCCTTGAATTGCGATACATCTGGGTTTTGTCATTCAATTAATTGCTTATTAACATATCTCCCGATAGATGTAGTGCAGTCTCTGAATTGCGGAGCATCTGGGTTTTCTCAGCATCTGGGTCTAACCACTAGACCATGTAAGGCTTTTAGCCTTACATGGCCTAGTGGTTAGCGCACCTAATTACTCTTCCTGCGGGCATGTCTTTGTGTAAGTGTTTGTATCATATATATACGAGAAACCAACACAATTCCTACAAGTTATCTCCGTCCTTCGGGTATTATTAAAAAAATATACATCGTAATGTAGACAGAATCTGAAGGGGTTGAAACTGTGTTGATTACTATATAAAAAAGGAAGACCCTTGAAACTGCAAAAGTGTAATGCTAACATGAAGGGAGTAGGATCTGGCCAAGCATTAGGCGACATTGCGTTGGAGGGAAAGAAGTTCAAATTCAAATAAAGGAATGTTACATAACATTTTTTTTTGGTGATAAACTATTTGTTTAAACCAACAGCAAAGATGATCAGGCAGTAAGTAAAAATATTTTCGCACGGGCAGGACAGTTAATATATATATATTTTTTTTTTTTTTTTTGGGGGGGGGGGGCAAAATGATGTTGGGTTGTTTTGGGTTGTTTTACCTCTGAGCGACACTTTTTTGCACACCATGGGCTAAATGGCCAGGTCACGTGGACCCCGAAGGCTCAGAGAAGGTTGGGGGAGGGGACCCACTGGAACAGCTGTTGGGAGACAGATGGTAGCCTCCCGTCAAGGCCATCCAGCGTGTTCTTTAACGTGCACAGGGTATGGCTCTTCCGGACACGGGGCCACGGCTTAACGTCCCATCCGACGGACGGCGGCCTTTCCAAGCCCATCGGTGTCCCCTACTGACCGTGGGCAGGGCGGGGAATTTTTGCGGAGATAAATCTGAACGCTGACCCAGCTGGGACTCGAACCTGGGAACTATAGATTACGAGCCTGGCGCGCTACCGACTGAGCCACCCCCGCCCTAAATGACGTTGGAAGAAATGAAACCGATGTAAGTGAAATATTTTTGCTTTCTTCCGTAAAGTATAAAAATACATGCTTAAAATTAAACACAAAATAATACATACTAAATTTTGTTTTTTAAATCTTAATCACCTATTTTTTTTATCATTTTATCATATCGTGATCCCACCCCTCCCACCTACCTGGTTATATTACAAGAAAATTGCAGTTTACAATATGTATTACGAGATCATTTACGAAATCAACACGACTAAGATGTATTAAATCAGTTATAATGTGAAAACAGCATGTTAGACATGACAAGACAACTTTCTACTCAATTCGCTAATAAATAACGATGCACAATATTTGTTCACAGCACGGTTTTCATTCCTTTGATGGCAATCATCTGAATAACAATTTCTTCTGTGTAAGAATCTTCCTGTAAAATCAGTTAGGAATATGTTAATGAGTTCATCGTTGCAAAACGTTTATATTACCCATCTTGCATTACTTTCTACACTAGCATTTGGCCTTCAGTGTCTTTAAGCAGTCAACAAGTCTTTACGGAAAAACCCGCTTTCCATAGAGTCATCATTCAGGAAAATCTATCAAGGATATTGGAATTGCGTTTGGATTGACAGACAAAGATATCGGAAAGACAAAACGAAAGGGAGAAAGAAAATAGAGAAAGAGAAATATTAAATTGAACAGTGGACAAAATGGGAGAGGATACTGAAAGAAGAATATTTGGAAGGACAAATAGACCGACAAGGATACTAGAAAGATAACTGAAAGGACTCAAGAGGATATTGGAAGAATAAAATGACGATTGACAGAACAGATGGACAACAGATGAGGATAGTGGAAGGGAAAATGGACATACAGGTAAGGAACTGGAAGGACAAACGGACAGATAGATGACGTTACTAGAAAGGCAAACGGATAAGTCGACAGGATAAATGGAAGGATAAGTCGAGAGACTGGATAAATCAACGGGTTGTCAAACGCGGAATGTTGAAAGGAGGGACTGAGCAGATGGTGGGATATGAAAAGGACGGATTGAAAGTGGGAGGATTTGAAGAGAGACGGATTGACATATAGAGGGATAGGAAGAGAACGGATTGGCAGATGAAGGGTATTAAGAGGAATTTGGAATAGATGGACTGACAGACACAGGGATATATAAAGTACAGATTGATAAATTGGGGGGGGGGGGGGGTTTGGAGAGGGCAAATTTGAGATAAAGGACTGACTAACAAACGGATAGACTAGGTTTTGAGAAAACATGTTTACAGATGGTAATTAACAGGATGGGTAAAGGATGAATCAATTACTAGAAGTAACATAATTTATGAATTGAATTACTGCATCAAAATATTTCTAACATAATTTCTCGATTTTCATCTAGTGTGGCCGAGTGGTTAGCACGCTTGGCTACTGATCTAAGGGACCTGGGTTCGAGCCCCGGAATTAGGCATGGATGTGTGTGTCGTTTTTCTGCTGAGGTCCTGCCATCCTCTCAGATCTACTGTGGCATATAAACTGACAGGCTCCTGTCAGACCTCTGTGGCAAGCAGCTGCTTGAGGGGGTATTTATTTTTATTTATTATTAAACAACTCACGCTGCTAATTTATGTTTCACAGCTCATCCAAATTCAGGGATAACGTGGTGGTCAAAAAGTTTCTTTTCCCAACTAATTCCAGTTAATTCCGCTTACATCGCTACCGTTCCAAAAGAGTTCTTTAAAAGAAAATTACACCGAAATATGATATCTGAGTGGAAACTGCTTAGCAAGTGAAAATAAATACCGACAATGTGCAGCATCTTTAGTCTATTAAAGAGAGTACTCGGAAATGATTTCACAGACCCAGAGACATCATCATTCTCATCACTGATCCATAATCAGTTTCAAATGAATCTCACCTCTCAGAATCTGATGAACATATTGCCTCTTCTCAGCTGGGAGGCAACAGAGCCATAAAGTGAGCAATGAACTCGTAACGACTCCAGTGAGGACATAGCGCAACAGTTTATAAATAAACAGAAACCAGACGAGATGTTGGCAGTAGAAGACAGTTACCGGAAGCCACATGTGACCAATCACCCACTACGGAGGAAACCAGACCCTAATCCCCGCATGTTCCCGCATTTCTGCCGCGTGCTGTCAGGGTGTCTCGAGACGGAGGAGAGTGAGCCGTGATTCCGAGAAGCTCTTCGCTCGTAAGAGGTGAAATCGCGAAAGCGAGCTCGAGATTTATTCAGAGGAGACGAGGCCCGTCATCTCGTGCTCAACCCTTGTGCTCGCACTGTCTGTTTATTCAAGCAGAAACCCTTTCAACAAAACTCGACGTTTCTAGGAAACGGAAAGATGTTGATATGGGAGACATAACCCGAGCAGGGTTGCTATAATCGGAAGCGAAGAAATTATTTAAAAAAGAAATTACCGCTTTTATTTTTTTCGGTCTTTTAAGAGTAGAGCTCGTCCAAGACATTTGGCGCCTTTGAACAAGTTTGCTTTCATCATCCTTGAAAATGTGACGAAAAGATAATTTGATACGTCTACCAAAGTTGAAATTAGAAAACAAATTAACTGGTAGGTTATTACGGTATATTAAAAAACACAAGTCGAATCTAAAAACTTTATGAGCTTCTATAACAATTGCAGTTATAAATGAGAGTTGTGGTAGTCTACTCATGCAATTGTGGGAAATTTATTGCTAAAATGGGCCGGATCTATGGGGGGTGGGGAGTTAAAATAAAACAATAAAATATTAAACTTTTGCTTATTTCACACACTTTTCTATGTTTTATAAGACTGCTAAAACGGATTGGGGAATTGTTATAGTTCAATGGAAATCAAGTTTCTTGCCCCCACTTCGCCCCCTTTATTTTTTTCCCTAGATACAGGCCTCGTGATAAAGATAGCTTTCCTAATTGTTTTTATTTTGCGAATTCAATTATTATCGGAAGTAATTCATTTCGCTACAGTGATAGTCGTTTTGTAGTAACAAGGCAAGTGTGAAAAAACCCACCCATTCGTCTCCCGGACTCGAACCCAGGATCTCCTCGTTACGCGCCCGTTACTCTACCAGTTATTACTATAAAATGACTATCACTGTAGAGAGATTAATATTCCTTCCTATCAAATTGGTTGGCTGCCTACGGCGTGCGGAGTTATTTCCATTCAGGGATTCGATGCTGTCCATCGAATGAGACAAGATGTAATATTACTTGATATGTGGTGATAAAAAGCTTGTTTCTCGTGAGTATATAAAGAGGCATGAGCGCCTCGGAACTTAAAATCACAAGGTAAAACTTCATAGCACAACCTTCCTTAAGCAAGTGTGAGTTGCCCCCACCTTTGGTCACATGGTAGAGTAACTGACGCCTAACTAGGAGATTTCTAGTCCGGAAGGCGAAATTTTTTCACACACACACCTTGTTAAAACAATCATTATAAAGAGGTGTGGTTCGCAATCTGCATTCCCACGTTCGAGTCCCGCCTGGGTCAGAGTTGAGATTTATCTCCGCAAAACTCCTCGCCCTGTCCTCGGTCAGTAGAAGACACCAATGGGCTTGGAAAGGTTGTCATCCATCGAAAGGGACGTTCAGTCCTGGGCCCGTGTGCGGGAGAGCCATACCCTGTGCACTTTAAAGAACATGCTGGATGGCCTTGACGGGAGACTACCATCTGTCTCCTAACAGCTGTCCAGTGGGTTTTCTCCCCCCAACCTTCTTTGAGCCTTCGGAGTCCTTGTGACCTGGCCATTTAGCCCATTGTGAGCAAAGAGAGTGTCGTTGAGAAGTCCAACCTAATTATTATGATCTTCTATTTTTGCTTTTGTAAACCAGTAAAGAGTAGAATTTATATCTGTCCCGAATTTTAATCTCTGTTCCGTATTCTGCACTGACAACGTTCGTTCGAAGACGCAAAATCCCCGGAATGATGGGGGTTTTTTTTACTAATTAAAAAAAAAATCAATGAATTGGATTTACATTACTATCCGGTTCAAAGCCGACCCTAATTCACTATTAAGCCCTTTTAGTTCTTGCTAAAAGTGTTTTATTGTGAAAGAACATCAAGAAGAAAGATGGATTATTCATTGAAAAATTAACGGTGACTAAAATCCAAAGCTTTGATTTTTAGAAACAGAAATGTAAACGTGGGTTGGGTTGTTTTACCTCTGAGCGGCACATTTTTGCACACCATGGGCTAAATGGCCAGGTCACATGGACCCCGAAGGCTCAGAGAAGGTTGGGGGAGGGGACCCAATGGAACAGCTGTTGGGAGACAGATGGTAGCCTCCCGTCAAGGCCATCCAGCATGTTCTTTAACGTGCACAGGGTATGGCTCTCCCGCATACGGGGCCACGGCTTAACGTCCCATCCGACGGACGGCGGCCTTTCCAAGCCAATCGGTGTCCCCTACTGACCGTGGGCAGGGCGGGGAATTTTGCGGAGATAAATTTCAACGCTGACCCAGCTGGGAACTACAGATTACGAGCCTGGCGCGCTACCGACTGAGCCACCCCGCCCCAATGTAAACGTGACTAACAATATATTCTGCTCTATTAAACGAAATCAAAAGCTTTTCCTTTTTAAAAACAGAAATGTAAATGGCTGATAATATTTTCTGTTCAGCTGTTGAATTGAATGATACGTTTTATGAAGTAACTGGCACACACAAATCAACGCAAATGAAAAAGAAGTTGTCCTTGCCTCTGTGAGCATATTACCTCTGCATAATGCCTCTTCAATCTGCAAGTCAACGCGAAACGTTGCAACGAGGAAAAGTCTCACTATTTCGCGTTTAGTTGGTGATTATCATGCTCTGCAACTATCATCAACTCTCAAGAGATGCTCTGAGAAGGAAGTGCAAATCTGATCACTTTAATGAAGAGAGGAAATGATTAGCATAGAATAAACTCATAAAGAGAAACCCACTAGATTTATAATTTGCGCTAATCTCCCTTTTTTGGTTCCAACACTATTCCTTATTCCAAGGAACGTATTCCAACATAAAACATATGTGTGTATATTCTAAGGAGATTCTTTTACTATGGAGAAAGATTAAATAAAACTAGTAATGTCACAACAAAACTCAGAGATGTACCCAGAGAGGTGACCCTTCCCCTGTCTTATCAAACTTGTCTACCTGCTTTGAAATCCAAAACAATTGTCTTCGTATAATTTTATTTTAGCCCCATATTTTATGTCCGACACTAAAAATATGTTAAAAAAGAACAATTATAAAATCACATTCCATATAGAATATCATTTTAACCTTTCCTGTCCGGTGGAATATTTTAGTAATTGAGAAACCCCACTCAAGTCTTATTCTCGGATTCCCCTCCACCCCGCGGGGTGGGGGTGGCTCAGTCGGTAGCGCGCCAGGCTCGTAATCTGTAGTTCCCAGGTTCGAGTCCCAGCTTGCTCAGCGTTGAGATTTATCTCCGCAAAACTCCCCGCTCTGCCCACAGTCAGTAGGGGACACCGATGGGCTTGGAAAGGCCGTCGTCCATCGGATGGCACGTTAAGCCGTGGCCCCCGTGTGCGGGAGAGCCATACCCTGTGCACGTTAAATAACACGCTGGATGGCCTTGACGGAAGGCTACCATCTGTCTTCCAACAGCCGTTGCAGTGAGTTCACTAACCCAACCTTCTCTGAGCCTTCGGAGTCCTTGTGACCTGGCCATTTAGCCCATGGTGTGCAAAAAAGTGCCGCTCAGAGGTAAAATAAACCAACTCAACCCCTCCCCGCCTCGAAGAAGCTGAAATCCACCCCAACCCCACGAAACTAAATCCTGGTACATGGCTGAAAAAAGTCCATGGTATCATTTCATACACTGCACCACCAAAATGTTACAGAATTTCTGTGGAATCTAACTTCCACTAAAATATAATTTAATGAAAAAACACGACAGGAGATAAATTAAAGATCACAATCGAATCCATTTAAATCTCTATTTTTAAAAGCAAATTATCTTGTTTAATAATAATAATCGAAATAAGCATGACGCAAACTTCTGAAAATGTATTTTTATTTTGTTAAATGATTTGAAATAAAACGGAGAGCGCGTTCAAAAGGTTCTTGACAGATATCTGCAGACTTTCACCCTTTCCTCCGACGTTAAGAGCGACTTGTTTGAAAGCTTGTCTAAACTTGTCATTACGTGTTAAAAACAAAGGACTTATTAAAGACGTAGAAAGATTTTACATTTTCAAAAGGATCTACTATAGCATATAAAGACAGGCTCCTATCAGACCTCTGTAGCAAGCAGCTGCTTGAGGGGGTATTTATTTTTTTATTTATATGCAGCTTGGGGACGATGCCAAAAAAATTGATGTCGATTTATCACAAGTACCGTATTTCCCCTAAAATAAGACGTAACCGTAATATAAGCCCTAGCATGATTTTTCAGGATGCTCGTAATATAAGCCCTACCCCAAAAATAAGCCCGAGTTAAGATCGTCAGCCAGACGGACGCATTTAGTACGTCCGTTGCAACACACGACGGACGCATTTAGTACGTCCGTTGCAACACACGACGGACGTATTGAATTATAAAATAATAATATTAATATATAATTAAATATAAATAAATAATATTGACATTAATACTTAAAAGTAAATGATATATAAATTATAATTAAGTATTTGTAAATACTTAATTATAATCTATTGCTGGTCATGAGAGATTGGGACCAATGGTTCTACAGGAAATGGAGTCGCAAGAAATTCAGGCCGGAATTCTGGGTTTGGAGAGTTATGTAGATTTTTGTACATGAATAAATACAGATTTTTGTACATGAAAAAATAAGATATCCTCTGAAAATAAGCCCTAATGCGTCTTTTGGAGCAAAAAATCAATATAAGACCCGGTCTCATTTTCGGGGAAAGACGGTATATAGGGATCGTGCCTGTTCACATGACACTTTTTCTGGATGGATGCGCAAATTCAGAGAAGGACTGCAGAGCTTCAAAGACGTTCCTCATGTAGGAAGACAAAAGGAAGCTGTGAACGAGAGAACCGTCGCTGCTGTTTCTCGACTAAATAAAATAAATAATAAATAAATACCCCCTCAAGCAGCTGCTTGCCACAGAGGTCTGACAGGAGCCTGTCAGTTTATATGCCATAGTAGAAGGTCTGAGAGGAAGGCAGGACCTCAGCAGAGAAACGACACAAACAGCCATGCCTTACCCGGGGTTCGAACCCAGGTCTCTTAGATCAGTAGACAAGCGCGCTAACCACTCGGCCGTAGGAACGCTATGTTAAAGAAAACCCACACATCACCGTTCAGGTAATAAAGTTAGGCGTCAGCGTGGAAACAATCGTTGCCAGATATTTTTTCTGAATTCTGTAATCAACCATAAATAAAATAAATACCCCCTCAAGCAGCTGCTTGCCACAGAGGTCTGACAGGAGCCTGTCAGTTTATATGCCACAGTAGGAGATCTGAGAGGATGGCAGGACCTCAGCAGAAAAACGACACACACATCCATGCCTAATTCCGGGGCTCGAACCCAGGTCCCTTAGATCAGTAGCCGAGCGTGCTAACCACTCGGCCACGGGACGGCTAATCAACCATAGTGTTTGGATATTTTTTTGAGCGACTGAACATGATTGGCTGAATCTGCAGGATGGGGAGCTGTTTGATTTTTTTCTTGTTCCAGATAGGCCGTAACTTTCCAGGTTTGTGAAGGTTTTCTTTGCTTGTGAAGGTTTCTAATATTTAAAGTTCCGAAAGATCTGTGCCGAAGAGTGCCAAACCCTCAAACTCATAAAAATAAATAAAAATAAATACCCCCTCAAGCAGCTGCTTGCCACAGAGGTCTGACAGGAGCTTGTCAGTTTATATGCCATAGTAGAAGGTCTGAGAGGAAGGCAGGACCTCAGCAGAGAAACGACACAAACAGCCATGCCTTACCCGGGGTTCGAACCCAGGTCTCTTAGATCAGTAGACAAGCGCGCTAACCACTCGGCCGTAGGAACGCTATGTTAAAGAAAACCCACACATCACCGTTCAGGTAATAAAGTTAGGCGTCAGCGTGGAAACAATTATTCATCAACATTTAAAGTTCCGAAAGATCTGTGCCGAAGAGTGCCAAACCCTCAAACTCATAAAAATAAATAAAAATAAATACCCCCTCAAGCAGCTGCTTGCCACAGAGGTCTGACAGGAGCTTGTCAGTTTATATGCCACAGTAGAAGATCTGAGAGGATAGCAGGACCTCAGCAGAAAACAACACGAACATCCATGCCTTACCCGGGGCTCGAACCCAGGTCCCGTAGATCAGTAGCCAAGCGCGCTAACCACTCGGCTACGGACATAGCAAAAAAAAGGGCTACAGTCAGCTAGTGCAAGGAGATGCTGGCAATGTTTGAATCTACTGGCTCCAAAGGGTTAACAGACATTGCCACAGGTGACGAGAAGTGAGAAGTGGTTTTATTACTATACAACTACCAGATAGATAGACAACTATGCTTGGTAGAAGATGAACCGCGTTCACAAATCCTCCGACAAGACTTTCGCTCAAGGAAGAGGATGTTCATAATTTTTTTTTTTCAATTCCCAAGGAGTGACAGCCGTGGTCACCTTACCAGAAAAAAAGACTATAAATGGCCAATACTACACCAACCTTTTTTTTTTTGCTTAAAATGGTTAAGGAGATGAAGGAGCAGCGTCCAACAACAGGTGTGTCAAGGGTTCTCCTTCTTCATGACGATGTCAGTGCTCACAAACCTGGAAAGTTACGGCCTATCTGGAACAAGAAAAAAATCAAACAGCTCCCCATCCTGCAGATTCAGCCGATCATGTTCAGTCGCTCAAAAAAATATCCAAACACTATGGTTGATTACAGAATTCAGAAAAAATATCTGGCAACGATTTTTTTTAGAAATTAGTGATCTGGCAACCTTCGTATGGTTGATTACAGAATTCGGAAAAAATATCTGGCAACGATTTTTTTTTAATTAGTGATCTGGCAACCTTCGTGACACGAAGGTTGCCAGATCACTAATTTCTAAAAAAAAATCGTTGCCAGATATTTTTTCTGAATTCTGTAATCAACCATAGTGTTTGGATATTTTTTGAGCGACTGTAAAACAACCCAACTCTTTGGGGGTCCTTGTGATCTGATCATTTTAGCCAAATGTGTGCACAAAAATACCGCTCAGAGGTAAAAACAACCAACCAACCACAGGTATTTAGTGCAGGTAGAGATTGGGTTTTTGAACAAATACGCTAGTGATTCGAACCCAGACCTAAGAAGCTGCAATGTCACTGCTGCGCCAAAAAACCTCAAAAAAAGAAAACTTTCACTCCGGATTTTTTATAAAAAGAAATCGTTCGTTTCCTCACCCTCCCCCCATCCCAGGCACAAAATGGACGGTCGGTCTGTCGGTCGCATGATGCAACAATGCTCGGGAACGTCACACCTCGCGCCCTCGTGACGTAACAATGACCGACCCAGCAACCCATTGTTGCCAGCTGCCGCGGCATAAGAGTCTGGGGAAGCGTGGATGACAAGATAAACACTCGTTTTGCTTTGGAGGAGAGACGGGCTCTTCCGCTCTCTAATTACTGAGGACTCCAGTTGTTGGCCTTGTAAATGGAATCGTTATCTATGAGGACGCCATCATTAGGAGAAGTTATGCGTAAGTTAAGGGGGGGAAAAAGGTGCAAATCTCGGATCTCTCCGAAAGGTGTCAAAATGTTGCAGTTTACGGCGAAGCGGCGCTTAAATCTCTGTTGACAAGACACTCACAAGGAGTTGAATACAACATCAAGCGCCAAGTATCATCATCATGCAAATGTCTCTTCTCTGCCTGCGATCTCCATCTGGGTACATCCATCTGCCTCGTGATCGATGCACACCACTAGCAGATAAGAATGATGATGAAGATAAGAGGCTTGATGATGAAGATAAATGCTTTGGGGCTTGATGATGAAAATCGGATGGGCTTTGCTTGTGAAGGTTTCTATCGTTTTGCATCGGATAATTAATAGGACTGAAATCGAACAGGAAACGAAGCGAAAACTGTTTCGATTATCTTCAAAACAATTTCGTTTCGTGTAAGCAGCTTTTATTCGGGAAGCAGTCATTTCATAAAAGTTGCAATGGCAAGCAGTAAAGTTTTTACAAAAAATTGTGTTATTATTTTTTGGTGGGGGAGAGGCCCCTTCCCCCTTTCTTTTTTGGTGGGGGAGAGGCCCCTTCCCCCTTTCTTTTTTGGTGGGTGAGAGCTCCCTTCCCCCTTTCTTTTTTGGTGGGGGAGAGTTTCCTTCCCCCTTTCCTTTTTGGTGGGTGAGAGGTTCCCTTCCCCCTTTCCTTTTTTTGGTGGGGGAGAAGTTCCCTTCCTCCTTTCCTTTTTTAGTGGGGGGAGAGGTTCCCTTCCCACTTTCCTTTTTTGGTAGAGGAGAGGTTCCCTTCCTCCTTTCCTTTTTTGGTGGGGGAGAGGTTTCCTTCCTTTCCTTTTTTGGTGAGGGAGAGGTTCCCTTCCTCCTTTCCTTTTTTGGTGAGGGAGAGGTTCCCTTCCCCCTTTCCTTTTTTGGTGGGGGAGAGGTTCCCTACCTCATTTCCTTTTTTGGTGGGAGAGAGGTTCCCTTCCTCATTTACTTTTTTAGTGGGGAAGAGGTTCCCTTCCCCCCACCAGAGGTGGGGGAAGTGAATCTCTTCCCCCCCCCCAAAAAAAAAACCCTGTCATCTTAAACTTACTTATCTACGTGCTCTGAAATCCAAAAGAGCTGCCTTTCATCATTTTATCTTAGCCTCATATTTTATGTCGGTCACTAAAAAAACAGGTATAAAATCTTATTCCATATGGAATATCATTTTAACCTTAACTGTGCGGCGGAATATTTTAGTAATTGGAAGACTCTATCTTATTCTCAGACCTACCCGCCCCTCCGGAACTAAATCTTGGGTACATTCCTGATCCATCGGAAGGGACGCAAAACCGTTGTTCCCGTGTGCATTAGAGCCATACCCTGTGCAAGTTAAAGAACACACTGGATGATCTTGATGGGAGGCCACCATCTGTCTCCCATCTGTCCAGTGCGTCCCCTTCCCGAAACTTTGAGCACTCTGGGGTCCTTGTGGCCTGGCCATTTATCCCATTGTGTGTAAAAAAGGTGCCGTTCTGAAATAAAACAATCCATATTCATTTATAAAAACATTACATCAAAAATTCACAGTCAAATTTTGAGTGGAAACCACCGAAAGAAGAAAATGAAAAGTAAACGATAAAATAAAAAAATAATTTTAGTCTATCCCAAATATTACCAAGGGGTATTAGCAAACCCTACCAGATAATTAACCTACATACAAATAAATGAGTAGTCAGTGTGGCTGGAATAACTCAATATTAACTCTTCAATTACATTGAACAAAAATTCAAAATCATGCCCTTTATTCAAATATTCCCTAAGTTTATGCTTGAATATAAATTGATTGTTTAGATTTCTGATATCATCTGATAAAGAATTAAACATTTTTTGGAGCTAAGTAGAAAATTAGTTTTTGACAGACATTTTTGTTAACTTTCAGGACATCATAAATTCTCCCCGATTCTCTGAAATAATATGACCGTCTTTGATTCAAACCATTCAGAATTATTGCAAATAAATAATATTTTCTTGAACATTAGATAAGTTCCAGGAAATTCACCGTGTAAAGCTAAACCAGGAACTTTGGGGGAAAAAAAGGAGAATAGGGTCCGGAAAATTTTTTGTTATGAATAAAACGTACTTTGAAAGTTTTATTCATACACATTTATCTGAAATTTCAGTTCAGTAGAAATAATAAGTATTAATGTAACATTATTTTGTACTTTATTGGCACTAATTCAGATAAGCTTAGATTAATTTCTCATACATTTCTGTAAACGCATACTATCAAATTGGAAGATGAAATTTGGAAGAAGGATATTTATGAACTGAATATAAAATAGAAATTATAAAATTAATTTTGCTAGCATTTACTGCTTTATTTTGTAAAATTGGTATTTATATGAAATTTTGTGAAACGCTGTACTTACGAATCAGGTGTATTTAGCGTACAGTCGCTCAAAAAAAATCCGAACACTATGGTTGATTACAGAATTTAAAAAAAATATCTAGCAACGTTTTTTTTTAGAAATTAGTGATTTGGCAACCTTCGTGTACAGTACGTGAAGGTTGCCAGATCAACCTTCGTGTACAGTACACGAAGGTTGCCAGATCACTAATTTCTAAAAAAATCGTTGCCATATATTTTTTCTTGAATTCTGTAATCAACCATAGTATTCGGATTTTTTTGGAGCGACTGTGCATAATTGTCTACAAAGTTAAATTTGTTGATAAAAATGAGCTAAAACACAGTTTTTATTAGTCTGAAAGAATTCAGTCTAGAAATGTCAGATCTCGCTGCCGAAAAAGAAAAAGGCTATTCCGTTATGATGCTAAGAATGCGATTTCGGTTTGGGTTGAGCGTTAACTGGGCGGCACTTTTTTCATGCATTTGGCTAAATGGCCAGGTCAAAGGACACCGAGGGCTCAGAAAAAGTTGGGGGATGGCACCCACTGGAACAGCTGTTGGGAGACATGGTAGCCTCCCGTCAAGGCCATCCAGCGTGTTCGTTAATTTGGACAGGGTATGGCTCTCCCGCAAACGGAGCCACGGCTTAGCGTCCCATTCGACGGACGGCGGCCTTTCCAAGCCCATCGTTGTCCCCTACTGACCGTGGGCAGGGCGGGGAGTTTTGTGGTCTTATACGTAGCGATAAGGTCTTTAGTCAATAGGTAATGAGCTGCTTGTTTACATCAGATCTCAACTTAGGTGAAAAGGAGTACAACTGCATTTTCTTCACAATGTAAAGCCAATCGTAAGTGACAAAAATATAGTTAAAAAAGAAATTGAGAACTGTTTTGATTATATAAACATGGAACTACAACAAAGTCCCAATCATCGCACAGAGGCCTGTCCAAGTCCATTGTTACCTACTTTCTCACCTAAGTTAATGGAGAAAATATCAATTCAGCCATACTCGAACATAGGGATATCAGATTATGAGCCTAGTGCGCTACCGACTGAGCCAATTCACGTTCCACTATTGCTTTTAAAAACAAATATAATTTACTCAGTTAAGCGCCATATATCCTTTGAGGAAACTAGCTTCCTAGTCTCGTTAAACACAATGCTACTGATATACACAAAAGAAAGATAAAAACACATGAACTTTTTGCTACTTAAACAGAAAAATTTCCACAAATCAATTCCGCATGCCTTTGTAAGCATCTATTGCATAAAAGAAAGTCTCTAAAATGGTTCCATGGAGTATCTCAAGAGATCTGCCTCAGAGCGCGAAGTAGTTTCTTTTTCCGGTGAGGTGTGAAAATTCCTTCTTTTCTCACCCACGAACCTCAAACAACAGTTCAGTGAACGTTTCGCTGCTTTTGGATGTTGGCAATTAACACCCGTCAGAACCTCCGGAATCTGATGCTCGAATTGATGAATGGGGATGCTAGAACTTCGCGAACCTTTGACCCGAAATAATTGCTTCCGATGTGAGCAATTAAATCTGCTGAATAGTGATGGACGACTAAACGATGGTTAATGACAGTTCAGAATGTTAATATGTTCCAGATTTTTCTTCAGCGATCGCTTTTTGTTTTTTCACTTCCCCATTCATATTCCTCATAAGCTTTCTTTTCCTCTCTTCCACACTATTCATATTCTTCATCAACTATCCTGTCCCCTATTCTACCTCCATTCATATTCATCATCAGCTATTCTATCTCCTCTACTCTCCCATTCATATTCTTCATCAGCTATCATATCCCCTATTCCACCTCCATTCGTATTCATCATCCTGACCCTTCTTCCAACCAATTCATATTGTTCATCAGCTATTCTATCCCTCTATTCCACCTCTATTCATATTCGTCATCAACTATCCTGCCCCTTCTTTCAACTAATACTTTTCATCAATTTTCAGCCATTAATATTCTTCGTAGCTTCCTGTCCCCTCTTCCACCTCATTCATATTCTTCGTAGCTTCCTGTCCCATCTTCCACCTCATTCATATTCTTCGTAGCTTCCTGTCCCCTCTTCCACCTCATTCATATTCTTCATAGCTTCCTCTCCCATCTTCCACCTCATTCATATTCTTCGTAGCTTCCTGTCCCATCTTCCACCTCATTCATATTCTTCGTAGCTTCCTGTCCACTCTTCCACCTCATTCATATTATTCGTAGCTTCCTGTCCCCTCTTCCACCTGATTCATATTGTTCATAGCTTCCTGTCCCCTCTCCATCAGCTAT
This sequence comes from Ryuthela nishihirai, assembly GCA_038380435.1. Classification (NCBI taxonomy): domain Eukaryota; kingdom Metazoa; phylum Arthropoda; class Arachnida; order Araneae; family Heptathelidae; genus Ryuthela; species Ryuthela nishihirai. The sequence goes on from JAWZYU010000067.1 coordinate 1,375,459, forward strand.
CGTGTCCCTTCTTTTCACCCATTCGTACTCTTCATCAACTCCCTGACCATTCTTCCACCTCTCTTCATATTCTCATCAACTATCCCCTTCATATTCTCATCAACTGTCTTCATATTATCACCAGCTTCCCCTTCACCAACTTCCTATCTTCTTTTCCACTCCCATTCATATCTTCAGCTTCCTTTCCCCTCTTCCGACGAAAAGAATTTCACCCTAAAAATCTAAATAATTAGACAAATTACTTTTTTTTTTCAAATTTATCTGTATCACTGGGCAACACACAAAAAGGCTTTGAAATGAAAATAGCAATCTTTGTTAATTTCGAGGTGCTGAACATGAAAATGACAATAAAATTAGTCCATTGGGTCTTGTTTAGGAGAGACAGAGATGGTCATGTATAAACGACTCAGTCCGAATTGAGTACATAGGTAACCATTTTGCAACGCAGTATTTTAAACTCCAGATTGAAACATATTGCGTTGTATTGCATCATTGTCTGATGCAATGTAGTTGAGTCATGACATCGCGACTTTACGATCGCAGACAAAAGATGATGCAATCGTTAGTTGTAAGCGACGTCTCGTAGTGTGAACAAGTCTTTCGAGCAACTCCCATTTACCTCTGAGTCATGAGTACAACACAAGTGATCCTTGCAGTTTTAATCCAGCAGTAGTGATGTCTCGTAACTGTGTTAATAGCGCAGATACATTTTGTTACATTTGCGGGGAAGTGACGTTTGCAAGCCAGAAAAGGGTCATCACTCCAGTAGTGAAAGCGGCGTATGAGTTTTATTTTGGATGCAAGATCGGGGACCAGGACAAGGCCTGGGCCCCACACATATGCTGCAGTATGTGTGCAAGAAATCTTCCGAAGTGGCTGAAAGGTGAAAAAGTGGCGATGCCATTTGCTACTCCTATGGTTTGGAGAGAGCCAAGCTCCATGAAATTGAATCTCAAGGCGGTTATTTATTATTTATTTTAAATATCCTTCAGAGTAGGGGGCATCGATGGCTTCAAAACGCTATCGTTCATCAAATGGGACGTTAAGTCGTGGCCCGTGTTTAGGAGAGAGAGTTATAAACTGTGCTCGTTAAAGAACACGGTGGATGGTCTTGACGAGAGGCTACCATCTATCTCCTAATAGCTGTCCAGTGGGTCCACTTCCCCAAAACTTCTCTCAGCCCTCCGGTTCCTGAGACCTGGCCAATTGGCCAATTATGCGAAAAAAGGTACCTCTCAAAGGTAAACCAACTCAACCCTGATAAGATGTCAGGCTCGTCTGACATGTTATCAGGAGACCGAGGTATCCCACCTGGCTAAGACAATTTTTCCTCTAAATTTGATATTAAAGATAAGAGTGAATACTTCCCTGATAACAAGTATATATACAGTAAATACACTGGTGGAAATTGAAAAAAGAACACCCAGAAGGAATTCCTTTAGGAACGTCATATTATAATATGTTAATAGTTAAGGGCAGCAGAAATTCTGATCCAAGATTGAAAATCATTGGATGAAATAATGACGTCACTGAGGACAACAACCTCAAATGTATGCAGGACTAGATTAAGGACTAGGGCGTTAAGAAGGAGTTATTTGTTTTGTGTCATGTTGTTCAGTGTTCTTTGAAGAATCTACCATACCTGGACGATGCAGGCACGCAACATTTTTTCAGTTGGAGTTTGAGCGAGGTAGTATAGTGGGTCTTCGGGAAGCAGGCTGGTTTTTTCATCAAATTGCACACCGTGTTGAATGAGGTATCGGCAGTGTTATGATAGTGGCGTCGATGGTCAGAAAAGCATTTGCACACTCGCAGACTTGGTTTCAAACAACACAGAGTTATGGATGCATGACATGATTGGCATATCAGGAGGGCAGCGGTAGCAGTGTGGACAACTACAGAGTCACAAATTAGATCCTCTCTCATACCAAGGGTGTTTACAAGAACGATCGCAATCGTCTTTTGGTAGCAGTACTACAGGCACGGTTACCACTGTTACCTCGTCACTGTCGAGCACGTTTGCAGTGGTGTCAAGAACGACTTCATTGGAGGGAAGAATTACAGTCTATGGTCTTCAGTGATGAAAGCCGATTTTTCTTAGTAGAAACTCATGGTTGTTTACACATCTGAAGGCGACAAGGTGAGCGGCTTCTTCATTGTGCATCAGCCAGTGACACATAGAACCCACGCTGGGCATCATGGTGTAGGCTGATATTAGCTATCACTCTCGTACATGTCTGGTGTTTGTACAGGATACACTGAATAGCAATACATATGTCAGCGACATCGTACAGCAGGTCGTCCTGCCATATTTGAGTGTAATCCCAAATGCGATATTCCAGCAGGATAATACCTGCCCACACTCCACCCTGTCAACTCAACATGCTCTTCAGGCAGTGCACCAACTCCTCTGGCCAGCAAGCACTTCCTCCTTGTCTCTAATTGAGCATGTCTGGGACTGGATCGGACAAAGACTCTTCCGCAAACAGCAGCAGGCAACGACCATCGCTGAATTATGCACCCAAGTTGAAAGTATATGGAATGGTATCCCCCCGTGTGATATCCAGCATTTGTACTACGATTGCATGTCAGACTGGAAGCTTGTATTGCTGCTCAATGAAGTACACTCTCCATCCTGGTCTCTAATCGAGCATGTCTGGGACTGAATCGAACAAAGACTCTTCCGCGGACTTCAGCAGCCAATGACCATCGCTGAATTACGTGTCCAAGTTGAAAGTGCATGGAATGGTATCCCCCCAGCGTGATATCCAGCATTTGTACTACCGATTGCATGTGAGATTGGAAGCTTGTATTGCTGCTCAATGAGGTTCAACACCTTATTAAAATGTCCCTTCTGTAAAATATAATACTCACTAAAAGGTGAAATAAATATTGAATCACTTCAAACATGTGATCACTATCCTTTCTTAATAAGTTGTTTCTACTAAATAAATCTCATAATTACGCTTCAATTGTTAATGGTGTTCTTTTTTCAAATATCCCCCAGTGTATAATTTAATATTCCATCTTACAAAAAATCTGTACCTGAAAGATACGCTCTAGAAGTTAACAACAACCACTCTTTTTCCTGTTGTAATTAAAGCGAAATTTTTTTTTATAGGACTTTTAGTTTATAATAAAAGTGGTAGCTATATACATGTATTTGCTCATTTATTGACAAGAATAACTATTTAATTTTTTTAAATTTGCTTTTAAAAATAAGTTGAAATATTACACTTCCTAAATTGATCTAAAAAACAAATACAATATTAATAAACGTGCTGCACGTGTTTCAGTGATGTGCGTGCAGGTGAACAATGGTTGATTAGTTGTAATTCTTCTTGCCCTTAGATTTATATTACTGTATTCCATTTAGACATTTAAAATCAAACCTGGACTTTGAAAATTATAAAGCGTCCAAAACGGAAGAATCAAATTTTCTTCAGAGCACCAAATTTTCACCAAAACTGTCCTTTCCATCATCGCCTTTATATCTTTACCAAAATGTCTGTAATTCTATATGGACTACATGGTCGTATACGTATGAGTTCTACATGGACTACATGTTCTGTAAATGGCACTAGGCATAAACTGCAAGGAGAGCTGTGTACCAACACCACTGGGCAACACACAAAGAGGCTTCGAAATGAAAATAGCAATCTTTGTTAATTTCGAGGTGCTGAACACGAAAATGGCAATAAAATTTGACGATTGGCTCTTGTTTAGGAGAGACAAATATGGTCATGTATAAACGATTCAGTACGCATTGAGTAAGTAGGTAACCATTTCGCAACGCTGTATTTTAAACTCCACATTGCAACATATTGCGTTGTATTGCGTCAGCCCGTCATACACACAACCCCCGGAAGAATTGCATCATTGTCTGATGCAATGTAGTTGAGCATGACATCGTGGCTTTACGATCGCAGACAAAAGATGACGCAATCGTTAGTTGTAAGCGATGTCTCGCAGGGTGAGCCAGAAAAGGCCATCACTCCGTGAAAAAAAAGCGGCGTATGAATGCAAGATCGGGATCAGGACAAGGCCTAGGACCCACGTATATGCTGCAATATTGGATGCAAGATCGGGGATCAGGACAAGGCCTAGGACCCACATATATGCTGCAGTACGTGTGCAAGAAATCTTCCGAAGTGGCTGAAAGGCAAAAAAGTGGCGACGCCGTTTGCTGTTCCAATGGTTTGGAGAGAGCCAAGCAATCACGCAAATGACTGCTACTTCTTCATGGTTACACCTGTTTCTGGAGACATCACAAGGAAAAAGAAGTGGACAATAGCGTACCCGAATATACAATCTGCTCTCCGACCAGTTCCGCAGGGCGAAGGCCTTCCCGTTCCTGTACCTCCAAAAGAATTTTCCATCGATTCAGATGATGAGGAGGGAGGAGAACCGACGTCAGGTTCACCGCGTCCTTTGGTGTCTAATGATGATCCATACATCTGCCACGGTGCGTGATCTGGGCCACACGTTCTCACCAAAGAAGAAATGAACGATCTTGTTCGCGATCTGGGAATGTCCAAGGCCAAAGCAGAGTTACTTCGATCAAGACTTAAACAATGGAATCTTCTCAAGGAAAATGTCCCAGTGACTTCGTTTCGAACTCGTCATTAGCGGTTTGCACCTTACTTCAGAAAGGAAGATGACCTTGTGTTCTGCTCCGATGTAGATGGCCTGATGAATGCCATTGGAATCAAGCATGACCTCAAGAATGGCGACTATTCATAGACTCCTCGAAATTGAGTCTCAAGGCGGTGTTGCTGCATAATGGAAATCGACTTCTATCCATTCCAGTCGGACAGGCTGTCTACATGAAAGAAACCTACGACAACCTAAAACAGCTGTTGAACTATCTTCAATAGAGCAAGTATGGCTGGCATATCTGAAGGTAGTGGCTCTGTTGATGGGTCTGCAGATGGGATATATGAAGTACTGCTGTTTCTTGTGCGAATGGGACAGCCGAGCAAAGCACTACCTGAAGAGAAACTAGCCTCAGATGAAATCTCTGAAGGTCGGAGAGAAGAATGTGAAAAACCCAGCACTGGCAGAAACGCACAGAATTCTGCTACCGTCCCTACACATCAAACTCGGTGTGATGAAAAATTTCGTAAAAGCCATGGACCGAACTGCATCAGGTTTCAAGTACTTGGATGGTAAATTCCCTCGACTCAGCGAAGCGAAAATTAAAGAGGGAATTTTTGTGGGTCCTTATATCCGCGAGCTGTTCAGGGACCAGATGTTCGACAACCTGCTTCAGGGTGACGAGAAAAAGGCTTGGGACGCGTTTCTTCTGGTGTCAACTAATTTCATCGGGAATGTCAGGGCAGACAACTACAATAAACTTGTTAAGGAGAAGTTATCTCTGTATCACAAACTTGGCTGCAATATTCCCTTAAAGATCCAGTTTCTTCATTCCTACTTAGATTTCTTCCCCGACAACTGCGGCATGGTTAGTGATGAGCACGGTGAATGTATTCACCAGGACATCGCAACGATACCAGGGAAACTGGTCCACGTCAATGTTGGGTGATTACTGTTGGACGCTCGCCAGAGATGATCCTGAACAACTGCATAAGCGACGGGCTAAGCGACGTCGGAAGTAGAAGCGGATTGGAATGTTTTACCTATTAAATTAGTGATCTGACAACCTTCGTGTACAGTACACGAAGGTTGCCAGATCACTAATTTCTAAAAAAATCTTTTCTAGATATTTTTTTCTGAATTCTGTTATCAACTATAGTGTTCGGATATTTATTTGAGCGACTGTACTCCACGGGATCAGAATTGGGTTCGGAAAAGGATATCAACTAAGACACACTATTAAGAGACATCATGTTCTCTTTCCGTACAAGGTATCAGGGCTCTTTCATCCATTGAAGGCGAACTTTAGAAGTATAGATTCATCATTTTTTTTTTCTTATTGAACTTCTTATTATATCAAAAATACACTCCAGAAATCTGAGCAATGCAAACCAAAGGTGATCGATCAAAACTAAACGGAAATTTATTATTAGTAATATTTCACTATAATTCCAGCGGTGGCAAAAAATTTCAATTCTCCCATGTGCATACACACCATCAAAATTCTTATTAACTTAGGGGGAAAAAATCATATATTAACATTTATTTAAATTTTTATTGGTTCTAACTATCGCGAAATTGTTACGAAAAGTCCTCTCTCCAACAATCGACCAATATTCCCTCCACAATCGAATGGATTTCATTATGGTAAGGAATCCATCTACACATTAAGAAACACATTGTCTACTTGGTGGTTGTCATGGAAACTAGTAATATAAGGAAAGAATGTAATAATTCGTGACTATTTACTAGAGAATCGCTTGTTGTTCCTGTATTGCAACATAGGCGAAATCACGTTGTATTAGTAGAGTTTTAAACAAATTGATTTTTATTAATTTGCGATCAGACCAGCAAAGTTACTGACTCCTCTGCAGATTATGACAGAACAAACGAACCATGCCATCTGAGAACTCGAACCTGAACTCCACCTATGTCACATTCGTTCATAATTCGGAACATAAAATAACAAGGATAATTTTTACACTATTAAATAAATAAATGCCCCTTCAAGCAGTTGCTTGCCACTGAGGGCTAACAGGAGCCTGTCAGTTTATATGCCATAGTAGAAGGTCTTTGAGGATGGCGGGACTTCAGACGAAAAACAACACAAACATCCATGACTTACCCGGGGCAAGAGCCCAGATTCCTTTGAATAACAGTCAAGATCGCTAACCACTCCGGCCACGGGACAACTAAAAAAAGTGGCCCAGTACAGAGTATTGACCGCGCCCAAAGCTATTCGGAGATCGGACGAGAACCAGTGTTGTTGGCTTAATATGGCCGTTGGCTTTTGCCTTTATATACTTTAATTATTCTATTATATCTAAGTATAAAATTTATCAGGAGTAAAAGAAGAAACTCGGCCTACATAAAATAAGAAATGTCCATTCCTCATCAGGGGTTCGAACACGAATCAAAGCCTCCTATATCATATCAGGCCTGGTTATTGCAGTAACAGAAGAATTAATCTTCAAGTAAACAATTATTTAAATTAATTTTATTTTTGAAGTTCTACTGGTGAATATTAATTTTTAAAAAACTGGATATTAATTTTAAAATAGCTGCAAATATTTCAATATAGTCGTAGCGAATAAATTGTTTTCTTTTATATAATTCAAAATATATTTTAACTTAAGAAAATTAATTTTTATGCATATTAATTTTTCTCCTTCTTGACCTTGCCTGAGTCCCTTCGACCAGTAGCCAAGTCAACACCACCTAGAAGAGAAGGCTGTTACACAAAGTTATGACGTCAGCGCAGTGGAAAAAAATTAAATTTCTTATATATTTTTTTCTGTTATTTCTACTGGAAAGTTTTAAAATTAATATTTATACTAATTTATATTTATAAATGTACATTATTTAGAAAAAATATTCGTGTGAGCATAATGATAATGCTAATGAATATATTTTTCTGAGTAATATATATTTGTAAATGTAAATTAATATAAGGGTTATTTTTAAAACTTACCAGTAGAAATAACAGAAATAAATATACAAGTATATATAAATATATATATTCAGGCCGAGTAGTTAACACGCCTGACTACTGACCTAAGGGGCTTAGGTTCGAGCCCCGGGTAAGGCATGGTTGTGTGTTGTTTTCTGCTAAGGTCCCGCGGACTCAACTATTGTTGCAATGGTTCAAGCTTTGGCGGATTCGGGTTCAACAACTTCGGTCTGGGGCTGATGTGGACTCAAAATATGGAGTCCAACCTCATCTCTGTTTTCTAGCGTTAACCAAGGCTATTTTTCAAATAGATGCTTCGTATAATACACGATGATATAATTTTTTGATTTGAATATATTCATTGCTTCATCATATTATCATGAACACTGCATCTTTCGCGAAGTACTATGAAGAATGCCAATGTAGGCAAAATTTCTTACTGACGTAAGTATTCTTCATCATTGCGAAGCCCTATTAAAGCCGTTAAGGCATGATGAAAAGCAAAGTCAAGTGTGACATGGGTGAAAAGTCTAATCTGACTGACTTCGAAAAGAGGCTTATCGTTGGAGTGCGATGGGCAGCGCCATCCATAACTGAGGTGATGGAACTCAGCGAAAAATCAAGGGGCACAACATTCCAAATGTATGGGGAATGGCAACGGTCCCAAAAAAGTCCGCCAGTTGTGGAAAAAAATACCCCCCTCAAGCGCGCTAATCACTCGGCCACGGGACGGTCAATAGGGAAGGAAAAAAAAAGGCTCTGACAACACAGGGACAGGCGTTTGTTGGAATGAAACTGTACCGCAAAACAGGGCTGCTACAATACAACAGCTGAGAAATACTTTAAAACTCATTTCAACGAGAACTAAACTCAAAGAACAGAAAAAACAGCGTTAATGTTCAGCAGAACCTGTATATTATGCGTCATGCATTATATTTTCAGTCAATTTTTACAAGAGGCGAGCAAGTCCCCAACCCCCCCACCTGCCGATGTTCATGCTTAAAGTGCTTTATTATCAGAAGAAATTATTCAATTTTCATTAGATTAAATTATTCGATTTCAATGCATTTCTCTCGTTCTTAATAGCGTTAACTTTTTAAACATAAAGATTTTAAACTTTCCAGGTTCCGCGAATCCCAAGAAATTGCCTTCCGCAATTCCAAGTAACAAGTTAATCTTAATATTAAATACTTTGAAATAAATTTGAATCATAATTTTAATATTAAATACTTACAATTCAAATTTATTTCTAAGTCAATTTTTTTCCGTTGTCGAGTTTCCCACGACTTCCTCTATTTAATTATCTGTGGCCAAGATTCTTTCTGATACGAACTTCTGTCAGGGCTCAAGTACCGTAGCATGTATAATAAGGTCAATCTGAGCTGGAAAAAACCAGGTTTTTATTCTAACGATTACAAGAAGCTGTCCTCTAGCATTTCTAAGCAACGCCACTTCAAGAACTTCTCTGAGGTGAGTCTGTTCAGAGCCACCCTAGATGCTATCGGACATAGACAGCTAACGAAAGGAGCGAAATTAAACAATGAGTAAAATGTTAATCTTCCCTAAACTTCAGCTACTGGTCTCTATTTTAAACTGTATAAATTAATTTTACTACTATATTAATACCTTACTAAATATTTTGAAATTAATCATTCGTTTATATTTTCTTCCGATTGATTTAAAGAAAAATATTTTGTTTTAAACAAACATAAAACAATTGTTAAATACGATTTTTGTATTAAAATTAAACTGGTAAATAACTATTTGTGAAGAAAATACTAATTGCATTATTTAAATAATAATTGTTTAACGATGCATTAATAAGTTTTTTCTTCTAAGGGTTTTTAAACTGAAAACTGATAGTTAAACTTTTAACAAAAATTAAAACATCAAAATTTTATTCATCGTCAAATTTCTTTTATTTGGCTAGAAAGCTATTCACTCACTGTAGTATCTAGATGGCTATGGTCTGTTCCTTTCGTAGCCCAGTAGCGCAGGGGACGGGAAATATACCCAAGTAATTGAGTTAGCTAACAAGGAGTCACCTCCATTGGTATAATGATTTGTTTTTTTTATACAGCTTGCATTAGACTGAAAGAAGTATATTATAGTTTTAAATAATTTCTGACCTTTATCCAGTAAATTCAAAAAGAAAAACTGTGCCCTATAATTGATTGATTACCCTAAAAACTTGCTAAAATAGGCAAACTGCCTATTTTATTGAAATTCGTAGATAAATTTCTTAATATTAAAATAACACCTAACACTTGTCAAAATTAAGAAACCGATGTACGAATAATAAAAACTGAACACAAAGTTTTATTTTTTTGTTTTCATTGATACGATAGGGGTGTTTTACTTCTGAACAACACCTTGCTTTGCACACAATAAAGTCACAATAACCCTAAAGTTAGAGAACTGAATAGGACAAGAGTAGCATCTGGATTTCTGTTCACAACATTTTGAAACAACTTTTACAATACACTTACATAAACACAGATAATTAGAAATAAAATCAAGAACAAATTAACAGCACACAAATTTTGAAAAAATTTTGAAATTTTTTAAAGACATTGTAAACAAATATTGTTACTAAAGCAAGCTAAAAGACCGTAAAAAACAGCAGCCTAAAAGACCATCAAACAAAACGTGTCGAAAAAGACCGGACAACTAGTATTAAAAAAAGATAAGGAATCAATCTTTTGTCCAGTTTTTGTTAATAAAGTGTCAACAAAGGCAAGAAAATTGAGAAGATATTTATTCACAACATACATCAGCAGTTTCTCATCATTATGTAAATAAGATCTGATGTGCTAAGATGATGTCAATTTAGACTACCAAACTAAAAGTGTCAAAACAACTAACTTCTATCTCAAAAAAAAAAATCGCTGAACTGGTGTCAATAAAGAAGTCAAATTAAAAAGGATATAAAAACTAACAAAGTCACGATGAAGTGTTTCCGAAATGCTTAGTTCAAAAAAATTGGGAATTACAACTTTTAAAAGTTAGGAAACTTTGATTTCTGAAATGAAATTCCTAGGTCTTTGTTTCCTCAGTGGTGACCATAAAAAATATCGAAAACAGCGTTAAGATATCCTCTTTGAGGGGGCGGGGGTGGCTCAGTCGATAGCGCGCCAGGCTCGTAATCTGTAGTTTCCAGGTTCGAGTCCCAGCTGGGTCAGCGTTGAGATTTATCTCCGCAAAAATTCCCCGCCCTGCCCACGGTCAGTAGGGGACACCGATGGGCTTGGAAAGGCCGTCGTCCGTCGGATGGAACGTTAAGCCGTGGCCCCGTGTGCGGGAGAGCCATACCCTGTGCACGTTAAAGAACACGCTGGATGGCCTTGACGGAGGCTACCATCTGTCTCCCAACAGCTATTCCAGTGGGTCTCCTCCCCCCAACCTTCTCTGAGCCTTCGGGGTCTATATGACCTGGCCATTTAGCCCATGGTGTGCAAAAAAGTGCCGCTCAGAGGTAAAACAACCCAACCCAATCCTCTTTGAGATGTTTACATCTTGCTTCCCATAAGCGGAAGACTCCATCATCCAGAGCAGCAGCCTCTTCCTCTCTCTTTGCACCGATGAGTTGCCAAACGCCTCATCCGCATCGTCAGGAACCGAAAGGCTCCAAATTGTCACTCACAAAAGAGAAGCATTGGAAAAGGATAGGCTTCATTTTACAATTAAAGTGACAAGCGCTGGAAGAGCTTCAGCGGCGTCGGACCGTGAACCCTACGGGAGCTTCTTTCTCTCTCGAACCAACGAAGGAATGGAGGGAGGGAGAGAAGGCTGCGGAGGGGTCCTTAAACGCACTCGTTCGCCATCCGTCCTATTAACTCGCTGCGAGATAATAACACAAACCTTTTTAGCCATTAAGAAAAAGACGGAAAGGAACTTAAAATGGGTTTACAAATCGTTAAGACAAAATGCTCTTCATCATTCAGGTGATTGATCAAGGATAAATGCAGCTGGATGATGATAATGACCCATGAGGAGCTATTTCTGAAGATATTGATTGCAACTGAATCAATGAAGTTTGTGTTTGGATGTTTTTTGTTTGGGGGCAAGCAGCTGCTTGAGGGAGTATTTATTTTTATTTATTTATGTATTATTTCTAAGCATACTTTTTTTTTGCACACAAGGGAGTAAATGAACAAGTCACAAGGACCCCAAGGGCTCAGAGAAGATTGAGGAAAAAAATCCACTGCGCAGTACAGATGAAAACTTTCATTCAAGGCCACCTAGTGTTTTCTTTAACGTATGGCTCTGTTTCACACAGGGCTACTGCTTAACATCCCATCCGAGAGACGGTGGTCATCCCAAGCCCATCTGTGTCCACTTTCCACCAAGAGCACAAAATTTTCTACGCAGACACAATTCGGACTTGAACCTAGGGTTGTTGGGTTGTTTTATCTCTGAGCAGCACTTTTTTTACACAGAATGGGCTAAATTGCGATGCCGAGGGCTCAGAGAAGGTTGGATGAGGGGACCCACTGGACAGCTGTTGGGAGACAGGTGGTAGCCTCCAGTCAACGCCATATAGCGTGTTCTTTAAGGTGGACATGGTATGGCTCTCTCGCACACGGTGCCACGGCTTAACGTCACTTCCGACAGAGGGTGACCTTTCCAAGTCCATCGGTGTCCCCTACCGACTGAAGGCTGGGGGGGGGGGGGGGGGGGAGTTTCGCGGAGATGAACCTAAATGCCGACCCAGCTAAGAGTCAAACCTGGGAACGGCGGATTACGACCTGGAGCGCTACCGACTGAGTTAAACTTGCCCCTCCTGCAGTCATGGCCATCCAGCGTGTTCTTTAACGTGCACTGAGTATGGCTCTCCTGAACATGTCCAACACTTTTATCCGACAGATACGACGGCTTTCCCAAGCATATCGGTGTTCCCTTTATCACCGAGGGCAGAATAGATTTAGCAGAATTTTTTTGAACGTACAGACACCCACAATATCCAGAAAATATCTAATATATCCAAGATTACCAATGGATATTCATTTGTCATTTTAGATACCTTATGGATATAATATGGATATTGTGTGGGCAGTTGAGACTCGAATCTTGACAACATCGGATTAGGGGCGTGGGTGAGGATAAATCTCTTCTGCATACGTAACTACCCCTTAACGCCCCATCCTTTCTCATGGTCGGCATGCAGCCCAAAACAAAAATCCTAAATCTGGGAGACGTCAGATTGTGATCCTGAAGGAGTGACGCTAATGCTCCACACGCGCTAACACACACATTCCTCTAGAAAAGATGAATGAACTTATTATGCAAATCGTCAATAGCAAGCTTAAATTCGCGTTTTAAAATCAGCGATTTATTCCGATACAATTACAATAATTAGATTGCTACGATGGCGTTTCTTAAATCATTGCGGCAAATAATCCCTTTACTGATAACTCTGACGTGGCGAAGTGCAGAGCCAAGAGTTAACTCGATCCTCTCACCCACGGTACTGGTTTTGACTGTTGCCACAATTCGAGCACGAAATACTTCAACGATTTCTCTTCCCTGAACCCACCCCAAAACTACCTACTACTAAATATTAATGCGCGACAGACATCTGCACTTAACTACGCCACGACCGTCACGCCTGACGCAACAACGCTCTTCAGAAACGTTTTCCAGAAGGTTAAGAGATGCATGAAGCCAAAAAAAAACGGTCGCTGCGGTGTTTGTTTTGCCGTTTGCGCTCGGTAGCCAGTGAACAAGACCAGCGAGTTTCGAGAGAGAACGCAGGCCTGTCTGCCGAATCACCATCAAGCAAGAAGAGAGGAATATTAATTTCCCTAATCCTTTTGCCTATCACTGTCAACCACAAAGGAAGTGACGTAGGCGGCATACCAATGAGTTCCCCTCGCAGATCATTAATCCGACTTACATCCGCCCGCGTCCGTAGCCAGCTGGTTGGCATCACTTCGGAGCAACTACCCAATTAGTCGGTGTCTGGTCGCCCTTCGATACTGCTAAAGTGTCCGAGATACGTGATCTAACCCTTTTGAGCTTCTGTCCAGCTGCCCGTCACAACGAGGGGATCTGTGGGTGTCGACATAAATCACCATCCACTCCTTGAGAGCAAAGTTCATTTGCTTAATAAAACAATTCTTAAACTTGACTCTGAATGGCCGGATAATTAACGGTGATAAAGCATTGTTACGGCCAGGTGATAGAGATTTGTATTGTCCCTAAAACTAGCTTGGATTTGATATACGAATAAGTTAAGCTTGAGTGCGGTTTATCACCTGAAAGTAGGGATTTCCCTACACGTTGGGTTATTTTACCTATGAGCGCCACTTTTTTGCACACAGTGGGTTAAATTGGCAGGGCTCAAAAACTCCAAGGGCTTAGAGAAGGCTGGGGGGGACGGGGACCCACTGAGACCCACTGAACAGCTGTTAGGAGATAGATGTAGCCTCCAGTCAAGGCCATCCAGAGTGTTTTTGACGTTCACAGGGTATGACTCTCTGCTGCTCATCTGTATCATTTTTTTCTGACAGAAGGCAGGATGGGAGTTTAGCTGAGATAAGTCTCAACGCAGTCACAGGTGGCACTCGAATCTAGGAACTACAGATCACGAGCTTGGAGCGCTACCGATTGAGTCATGATATTTTCGAGCGCTCACTCCAGCCGGTCTGTTACGCCCACAACAAAAGTGTCCAGTCTTCACTTTGCTCCCACAACAGGGCGCGGGAGTGGCTCAGTCGGTAGCGCGCCAGGCTCGTAATCTGTAGTTCCCAGGTTTGAGTCCCAGCTTGGGTCAGCGTTGAGATTTATCTCCGCAAAATTTCCCCGCCCTGCCCACGGTCAGTAGGGGACACCGATGGGCTTGGAAAGGCCGCCGTCCGTCGGATGGGACGTTAAGCCTTGCCCCGTGTGCGGGAGAGCCATACCCTGTGCACGTTAAAGAACACGCTGGGTGGCCTTAACGGGAGGCTACCATCTGTCTCCCAACAGCTGTTCCAGTGGGTCCCCTCCCCCAACCTTCTCTGAGCCTTCGGGGTCCTTGTGGCCTGGCCATTTAGCCCACGGTGTGCAAAAAAGTGCCGCTCAGAGGTAAAACAATCCAATCCAATGCTCCCACAACAGAAGTTCAACCCTACTTTTGTGCCCTTCATTAATCGTCTAGCTCAGTGGTTCCCCAGTGGTTCGACCTGCGACACCGTTAAGACTTATCTCCATTAAACCCCCACGCAGCTCTCTGTTTGAAAGAAGACACTGAGTCTTGGAAAGGACACCGTCCGTCGGATAGGTCGTTAAGCCATGGTCTCGTGCAGGAAAGTCATACTCTGTACACATTAAAGAACATGCTGAATGACCTTAATAGGAGTCTACTATCTGTCTCCTAACAACTGTTCAGTGCACCTCCTTCCGTCAACCTTCTCTGAGCCATTGGGATCCTTGTGACCTGGCCATTTAGCCCATTGTGTGTCAAAAAATTTCTTGGCCGAAACGAACCAGAAATGCAACAACTTCAAAAGCAAAATCTTACTAGAGAGCTTTTCTGACATTCATGCACGTGTCCACGGCCCACGTGCGACACGGACCCTAAATGACAATTCCGCCCCTCTTTTCCCTCCCACCGAACGGGTGAGGATAAGGGAGGGGGGATGGTGGTTGGGGAGCGGAGTGTAGAGGCCCCAACTGCAACGACTTCGATGTAAGCTGTTAAGGCGATTACCCATGTGAGCCCGTTCAATCAGGACAAGCTCCATCTTTCCTTGCGAAAGAAAAGCCATGGAGAAGTAGTTGAATGCGAAAAGAGGCATCTGAGATATGGATGTTGGAGCTACTTTGCAATATCTAATCCCTCCCTCAGGAAAAACCTTTCCCTCCCCACCTGTGTTATTGTTATAACAACTCTGCTAAGCCCGAAGGTGGGGCCTAAAGTCTGCTAAGTATTTTTTTTTCCTTTTATCTTCCCTCCATAAGAAATGTTGGATTAGCACTTCAGTGGATATATGGGGCCCCGTAATATGTCGTGGCTTAAAGCTCAGAGTCACTGGTACATAAATCTGAAACTTGACGCGTGGAATAGAAATAAAGGAATTTTCCACGGGGTCAGTGTTCACACACAACAGAGGAGCCTGCATTTGGCCTATGCAGTCGTTTCGGTGTAATCCTAAAAGCCACTTGTTGGGAATTTGTCCACGGGATCTATGACATCCCCTTCAAAAGGTCCCTTTCCCATATTAGCAAAAAGCTGAAGGATTTTTCACTACTTGACAAGAAAAATCAATGAAATATAACAGATTGAAATTTAGTTTGAAACTCCGAAAACACATGATTTAATTACTGACGTTACACTAATGCAACGAGTTTCAGTGTAAAAAGATGGTGTATTTATACAAAACCGGATCTAAGGGGGAGCATGCCCCCCTTTCAGAATGCTAGTAAGGGAAATAGAGGCAAAAATTATTTTTCATGCATTTTTAAGAAATATTTCAAGAAACTTTTTAAAAAGACTTTTTTTAAGGAAATGTTATACTGCATTGAAAAATCTTTCCCTTGGCCCTCCCATTTTAAATTTTTCCTCCTCGATTTTGTTTCTTGCATCCCCTTGATTTTTTTTTTACATCCAGAGCTGTATATATTATTATACTTTCTGAGACTGCGCCAAGTGTGTAACGACACACAGATAATCTGCGGGACACTCCACAAAGTGTGCGATGGAAATTACATGAAAAAGTCTTAAAATGTTTCGTAAAAAAAAATTAAACTCTTAAACACAAATTAAACGGACACGAATGACGCAAATACATAAAGAAAGAATTAGTGATTATATTATTTTTACCTATCTTCCTATTTCTTTTCACTCGTCATTTTGTGGGTGTGGGTGCGTTTTTTTTTTGTCTCAAATCAAAATTTATGAGAGGAGAGTGTCATAGGCTATAAAAAATTTGACCCCATTTTTCCTTCCCTTCTAAAAAGAGGAAATATGAAAACCATTTTCCGTTATATCTTCCGAACGCAAGGCCTACAATTACGAGTTAGGTGTCAAATGAAAGTTCATATGAGGACAATCGTAGACTATTACGAATTTTGCATTTCTCTTCATGGGGTTGGGTTGTTTTACCTCTGAGCGGCACTTTTTTGCACACCATGGGCTAAATGGCCAGGTCACATGGACCCCGAAGGCTCAGAGAAGGTTGGGGACCCACTGGAACAGCTGTTGGGAGACAGAGGGTAGCCTCCCGTCAAGGCCATCCAGCGTGTTCTTTAACGTGCACAGGGTATGAATCTCCCGCACACGGCGCCACGGCTTAACGTCCCATCCGACGGACGGCGGCCTTTCCAAGCCCTTCGGTGTCCCCTACCGACCGTGGGCAGGGAATTTTGCGGAGATAAATCTCAACGCTGATCCAGTTGGGACTCGAACCTGGGAACTACAGATTACGAGCCTGGCGCGCTACCGACTGAGCCACCCCATTTTCATGGGGTATACTTTAGCGAGTTGTATTTCAAATTAAAGCTTGTGATGTTTCTAATGTCATGAGCTACTTTAATCACGACTCCAAAAACTGGAGAAGGAAAAATGTGGTCGATATAATCATATGGAAGTCATATATCACATGGAAGTTTCTGTAAGTAGGCGTTTTCAGTGACAGAGAAAAAATACGAATAAATTAAAAACTACTTATCTTTCCATATGTGCTCTAAAGAGTAGAAAATAAAATTAAAGCCTATCGATGGTGCAATCAGTCACTGATTTCGTATTCACTTCAGAAGAAGATAGGACGCCGATTTACATACTAAACAAAATTGCCGGCGCCCTATCTTCCTTTGAAGTGAATACGAACACAGTGGGGCGGTTGTGGCTCAGTCGGTAGCGCGCCAGGCTCGTAATCTGTAGTTCCCAGGTTTGAGTCCCAGCTGGGTCAGCGTTGAGATTTATCTCCGCAAACTCCCCGCCCTGTCCACGGTCAGTAGGGGACACCGATGAGCTTGGAAAGGCCGCCGTCCGTCGGATGGGACGTTAAGCCGTGGCCCCGTGTGTGGGAGAGCATGCCCTGTGCACGTTAAAGAACACGCTGGATGGCCTTGACGGGAAGCTACCATCTGTCTCCCAACAGCTGTTCCAGTGGGTCCCCTCCCCCAACCTTCTCTGAGCCTTCGGGGTCCATGTGACCTGGCCATTTAGCCCATGGTGTGCAAAAAAGTGCCGCTCAGAGGTAAAACAACCCAACCGAACACAGTGACTGATTGCACCATCGATATGTTTTGGGTTTATTTTCTCTTTTTAGGGCGCATAGGGGAAGATGAGTATGTTTTAAACTTTCTAATTTACTTTGTTGTTGAATTTTAAAACCCAGTGCAAAGGTTCTCAACTAGTATGTCGCATCACATTGGCATTCCGCGAATGAGTTTGAACTAAGAGAGTAGACAGATTCAATGCTCTCAACAGTAGAGTTGTTGGGTTTTTTCAAGCATTGCAATGTATTGGCTTTGGCGAAAAAGTGAACCGGGTATGCCGAGACAGTGTTAACCTAGTCTTTGTTGTTAACACTGTCTCAGCAAAACAAATGTTGAACATAAATGACAATCATAAAAGGCAGCGTTACCTGTTGACTTTTTAACGTCGATAAACCAACAAATATTTTTGCGGAAAAAATTTCGCCGACATACGGGACTCGAACAAGCACCTCTCCAGAAACATTCCTGAGTATTCTACCGTTGAGCTAACATAGTTCGTAGAAATAACGTAGAACGTAATCCCACGTCACGAAAATATTTATTGAAAATTGTTGAGAAAATTTGGCCTCTCCTCATCAATATTTAACCATCTGATACGACAGATGCTGCATAAAGATTTGGAATCAAAAGCATTAAGTGTCCTTTAAAATGAGACGGGGGTGGCTCAGTCGGTCCTCGTAATCTGCAGTTCCCAGGTTCGAGTCCCGGCTAGGCCAGCTTTGAGATATATCTCCGCAAAACTCCCAGCCCTTCCCTCAGTCAATAGGGGACACCGATAAACTTGGAAAGGCCGCCATGCGTCGGATGGGATTTTAAGTCGTGGCCCCGTGTGCGGGAGAGCTATGTGCACATTAAAGAACACACTGGATGGCGTTGACGGGAGGCTGACATGTTTCATAATTATGAATATGCGATCTCTCTCCCAACATCTGTTCCAGTGGGTTCCCTCCCACAACTTTCTCTGAGCCTTCGGGGTCTTTGTGACCTGGCCATTTAGCCCATTGTGTGCAAAAAAAGTGCCGCTCAGAGGTAAAACAATCCAACCCAAAATCCTTTAATCTTACGAATGGTTTAGATTTCACTACCATAAGCAACTTTACAATGGACCGAATTTTTATATTGTATTTGAAGGTTTTCGCTCATTTCTCCACACTTTCTAAAACAAAGGAAACAGTCTACACATATTCTGTCTCTACGTGTTTATATACATGCACCGTTGGAAGGAGACAGGCCCGGATCTAAAAAAAAATAGAGGGGGGGAGGAAAAAATGCAATCGAGCCGAAAATTTTTTAAAAAGAGGCGAATGGGGGCAAAAGATTGGATTTCTAATGCATATAATTTTTCCCACCATTTTACAACTCTCCAAAATGTTTTTTTGAAAAATGTATGAAATATAAATGAGTTTAATTAAATTTTTGCCTCTGTTACGCTTATTAGCATTTTGAGGGAGGTTGGGCCAGGAGGGAGCTATTATTGCTAAGGAAAAAATTCGGAAAATTTTAATCGTAATATTTCATCGAAACCTATCCAGTTCAATGTGAACTCAAACTATACCTCGAAAGCACCAAGTTTCTTTGGCACCAAAACTTTTTAATGCTCTGCAGGCTAACATTAAAAATGAAAGAAACATTTTCGCATTCAAAAGGTTAATATGGGATTGATTAGTGGTTTCGGATGACGCAGAGAAATATCTACGTGGAAACGGAAAGCTTAAGTGGAATGGAAACGGTAGCTTAAGTGTTTAATTTATAAAAACACTGCGGCAACTAATTTTGTAAATATTATATTCGTGAACACGGGCCTGAATTTGGGTTGGGTTGTTTTACCTCTGAGCGGCACTTTTTTGCACACCATGGGCTAAATGGCCAGGTCACAAGGACCCCGAAGGCTCAGAGAAGGTTGGGGGAGGGGACCCACTGGAACAGCTGTTGGGAGACAGATGGTAGCCTCCCGTCAAGGCCATCCAGCGTGTTCTTTAACGTGCACAGGGTATGGCCCTCCCGCACACGGGGCCACGGCTTAACATCCTATCCGACGGACGGCGACCTTTCCAAGCCCATCGGTGTCCCCTACTGACCGTGGGCAGGGCGGGGAATTTTTGCGGAGATAAATCTCAACTGGTCTCCAGCTGGGACTTGAACCTGGAACTACTGATTACGAGCCTGGCGCGCTACCGACTGAGCCGCCCCCACGAGCCTGGAATTAAGTGGAATACTCATATTTATTTATTTATTTACTGCTTTTCTATTGTATATATGTATATAATATATATTTTTAATTTATACTTTATAATATACTTTAGCCGCCCGTGGCCGAGTGACTAGCAAGCTTGGCTACTGATCTAAGGGACCTGGATTCGAGCCCCTGTAAGGCATCGATGTGTGTGTTGTTTTTCTGCTACGGGACTTGAGCAGAAAAAAATCACACACATCCATGCTTTACCTTTGATAACATTTCTAAAATTAAAAACTTTTATTTCTACAGATGGTTTAATGTCTACAGATGACAAATGAAAACATTAGCTCTCCTTTTTGAAAAAAAAATTCCCCGATAATCGTTGGTAGCAGAAGAAGGATGGGCTTCTGTGGCTCTGATTTTATATTTCTCAATACAATGTGATTCAAATTTCGCGCAACCCATGTACGCTTTCAATATCGCGGAAATATGCAATTAAACGTTATATTGTAGACAGAGGCGTAGAAACGTGTTGGCATCGGGGCAGTTGCCAAGGGCGCCGGAATCACAGAACAGTGCTGGGGCGGCACGACCCGTTCCACGATATCTGACGTTTATGTGCAAAATTAAATCGAATGATTAGCTGCTCATAGTTCGTTGAATTTAATACGTATTGTTTATACCGTCGTGTCGTCAAGACAGCATAATATAAATTTTCGTTATTTCCTACAAAAATATTTTTTTCCTTTTATCGGCGGATAATTAGCTCCCCCCCCCCCCTGGGGCGGGGGTGGCTTAGTCGGTAGCGCGCCAGGCTCGTAATCTGTAGTTCCCAGGTTCGAGTCCAAGCTGGGTCAGCGTTGAGATTTATCTCCGCAAAATTCCCCGCCCTGCCCACGGTCAGTAAGGGACACCGATGGGCTTGGAAAGGCTGCCGTATGGGACGTTAAGCCGTGGCCCCGTGTGCGGGAGAGCCATACCCTGTGCACGTTAAAGAACATGCTGGATGGCCTTGACGGGAGGTTACCATCTGTCTCCCAACAGCTGTTCCAGTGGGTCCCCTCCCCCAACCTTCTCTGAGCCTTCAGGGTCCATGTGACATGGCCATTTAGTCCATGGTGTGCAAAAAAGTGCCGCTCAGAGGTAAAACAACCCCCCCCCCCCCTCTGCAGCACGCATGACATAAACAGCTATGGGGCGCATTTCCAACTGTTCCTATTGCTTTTACAAATCATGCCGTTACAAAATAAAATTTTGTTACATAGGAATCTTTTTCTTTGAACAGGAGTTCATAATTTGTACATTGTATTGAATTATTATGTTTATAAACCCCAGGATTGTTTAAGATCAACATCAGGACAGGAGGGTACGTCATCACATTGTTTCCTTTCAATCGAGCGAGAACTGACTCAAAAATTTAATTTTGATGAGATTATTAACGATTTTACCAACCAAAAAGTAGGAAAAATTAAATAACTTTAAAAAATAATTACTTTCATAATTAATTGCAATTTCTTTTGTAACTATTTATGTGCGATTAATATTTATTCATGTAACTGATTAAAATAATGACAATAAACATATATAATATAAATCACATGTGTATTTTTTTTTATCAATAACTAAACAAGGACAGACAATTCCAAATATGCCAAGGGCGCCAAAAGCCTAGCTATGTCTCTGATTGTAGACTTCTTGGGTATCGGAAATGATCAAATTCCCGCCTGATTCTCCGGTACCCAAGAAATCTACAATATCGCGTTCAATTGCGCGTTTCTGCGAGACAGGAAGCGTACATGATTTGCGCAATTTTCAATCATTCTCTTATGATATTTCGTCCCTTATAAGTTTTAACCTGTATATTAATGTTTTAAATATTTACCTAAATCCTTAGATAGCGTTGGGTTGGGTTGTTTTACCTCTGAGCGACACTTTTTTGCACACCATGGGCTAAATGATCCCGAAGGCTCAGAGAAGGTTGGGAGAGGGGACCCACTGGAACAGCTGTTGGGAGACAGATGGTTGCCTCCCGTCAAGGCCATCCAGCGTGTTCTTTAACGTGCACAGGGTATGGCTCTCCCGCACACTGAGCCACGGCTTAACGTCCCATCCGACGGACGGCGGGCCTTTCCAAGCCCATCGGTGTCCCCTACTGACCGTTGGCAGGGCGGGGAATTTTGTGGAGATAAATCTCAACGCTGACCCAGCTGGGACTCGAACCTGGGAACTACAGATTACGAGTCTGGCGCGCTACCGACTGAGCCACCCCCGCCCCCCTTAGATAGCTTTCTTAGCCATCTCGAGAATGATTTGAATTGATCATTTAGCTAAACCTACCTTCGGTCTGCTCGGCTTGCCCTTTGCCTCACATGAGATCTCTCCACGCAGTGGCGCACCCAGAGGAGGGGGGCCAAGGGGCCCTGGCACCCCCCAAAGAAAAAGGAAAAAAAAAAACATTAGAAAATTTTCCAAAAATCTTTTTCTAATTAAAATTCATTTTTTATATTTACGTTGTGTCGTGTCTTCTATTTCTATGAAAAAAAATAATAAATACCCCCTCAAGCAGCTGCTTGCCACAGAGGTCTGACAGGAGCCTGTCAGTTTAATACGCCATAGTAGAAGATCTGTGAGGATGGCGGGACCTCAGCAGAAAAACAGCACACACATCCATGCCTTACCCAGGGCTCGAACCCAGGTCCCGTAAATCAGTAGCCAAGCGTGCTAACCACTCGGTCACGGACGGCTCTATTTCTATACGACCTATGAATTAGCGGTCACATAAGGTGGGAATACCCTATAACTCTCGAGAATCACGGCCGCTGTGAACACAAGGCGAACGAATCGGGCGGACCGAGTGCTACTTCGTTTGCCCGAGCCGGGCCAGAGGGTAAATACGTAATATGTGTAATATGTCTGTCTCATAGCTATTTGATCTTTTATTGTTATATACATTATTGTTACCATAATTGAACTTTAAAGGAAATAGAGAGGATTAACTAAAAATAAGCGTCAGCTTATTATGCTCTCTTTTTTGTTTTTCCCTTTCCCATTGATCATTAATATTTTAATACGATTGTTGTTTCACTTTTATGATGTAATTCATATTTCTCAGTTATTTCACGTGTCGATTATTTCCATTCAGGTATCAATTGAGCCGTCCCCTGGCCGAGTGGTTCGCATTGGGTTGCGTTGTTTTACCTCTGAGCGGCACTTTTTTGCACACCATGGGTTAAATGGTCAGGTCACATGGACCCCGAAGGGTCAGAGAAGGTTGGGGGAGGGGACCCACTGGAACAGCTGTTGGGAGACAGATGGGTAGCCTCCCGTCAAGGCCATCCAGCGTATTCTTTAACGTGCACAGGGTATGGCTCTCCAACACACGGGGCCAAGGCTTAACGTCCCATCCGACGGAAGGCAGCCTTTCCAAGCCCATCGGTGTCCTCTAATGACCGTGGGCAGGGCGGGGAATTTTGCAGATTTAAATCTCAACGCTGACCCAGCTGGGACTCGAACCTGGGAACTACAGATTACGAGCCTGGCGCGCTACCGACTGAGCCACCCCCGCCCTTAAATTTTTTTTTTTTGAGAGAGAGAGAGAACCCAATAAACGAGAGAAAGCATGGCAAATATGAAGCTAATGAAAACTTACCCCCCCCCCCCCCCCCCCCACACACACACACACATGAATCTCCATCTCTATAAGATATCTCGCCAGGCTCGTAATCTGCAGTTCCCAGGTTCGAGTCCCAACTGGGTCAGCGTTGAGATTTATCTCCGCAAAATTCCCCGCCCTGCCCACGGTCAGTAGGGGACACCGATGGGCTTGGAAAGGCCGCCGTCCGTCGGATGGGACGTTAAGCCGTGGCCCCGTGTGCGGGAGAGCCATACCCTGTGCACGTTAAAGAACACGCTGGAGGGCCTTGACGGGAGGCTACCATCTGTCTCCCAACAGCTGTTCCAGTGGGTCCCCTCCCCCAACCTTCTCTGAGCCTTCGGGGTCCTTGTGACCTGGCCATTTAGCCCATGGTGTGCAAAAAAGTGCCGCTCAGATAAAACAACCCACAACTCTATAAGATATCTAATATTATTGCCCTATTCGTGCGACCGTAGCTTTGAAAGATCTGCAAATCCTTATAATTTAATTAAAATTTTAAACCATAAATATTGACTTGGTATTAACCAAAAATATTGACTTGATATTTGCAATTCTTGAGTGTAATTGTAGATGTCATTTTTTTTTTTAAAATAAAAAGGAAAAATATTATATTTAGTAAATCGCCTAATTATTTTTCCCTTCATAACAAAAAAATTAGTTTTTAATTTTATTATTGTTACGTGTAATTTGCTCATGCATCGTATTTGTCCCTATCTTTATAACGGTATTGGGTTGTTTTACCTCTGAGCGGCACTTTTTTGCACACCATGGGCTAAATGACCAGGTCACATGGACCCCGAAGGCTCAGAGAAGGTTGGGGGAGGGGACCCATTGAAACAGCTGTTGGGAAACAGATGGTAGCCTCCCGTCAAGGCCATCTAGCGTGTTCTTTATCGTGCACAGGGTATGGCTCTCTCGCACAAGGACCACGGCCTAACGTCCCATTCGACGAACGGCGGTCTTTCCAAGCCTATCGGTGTCCCCTACTGACCGTGGGCAGGATGAAGGATTTTGCGGAGATAAATCTCAACGCTGACTCAGCTGGGACTCGAACCTGGGAACTACAGATTACGAGCCTGGCGCCTATAACGGTACTGATCGAGGTGTGTGTTGGTGGGGGAGAGAGGCTCATTTTCAGATTTGGCACGGGGGCCAAAAATTGTTAATCGGGCCATGCGGTTGTGATGAGATTTGACAGAGGTGGGAGTTACCTGTTAGGGGCCACTAGGTCAGATGACTGAGTAGGCGAAGGTGTAGATGCCTCCTCGTCGTCCCATGGCCGAGTGGTTAGCACGCTTGGCTACTGATCTAAGAGACCCGGGTTCGAACCCCGGGTGAGGCATGGATGTATGTGTCCTTTTTCTTCCGAGGACCTGCCATCCTCTCAGACCTTCTTCTATGGCATATAAACTGACAGGCTACTGTCAGGCCTCTGTGGCAAGCAGCTGCTTTTGAGGGGGTATTTAATTTTTTAGATGCTTCCTCACCTATTGGCACTGTTGGGCCGAGTCCGTTTTATCGACGTAGGACATCAACGATATTTGAGCGGCGTAAATTTCTTTTAAACATTCTTATTTCAAATCGCATTAATAAAAAAAAAAAATCCACGTATAAATATAGTGACCGCATTATTCCAAAAACGCGCAATAAAATCCACTTAAATGGAGAACCGGCTGTACTCCTCGTACACCTTATTTACCACGAACGGAACTCCATGGCATAAAAATAACAAAGTTTCTTTTTCTGTTTTAAACTATATTGTACCAAATGATACATTCTAGAATATGCACTACATGTGATAGATATTAGTTATTTTGAATCGAAATATTACTTATTAGCAAATTTAGTCTATAATCGTAGTGGTCATTATGCTCTCTTTTTTAATTTTTCCCTTTCCTATTGATCATTAATATTTTAATACGATTGTTATTTCACTTTTCAGTACTCCCTTTTAATGCGGATTCGCTATAATCCGATTTTTTAACTTTTTTTTTTAGTAAAACGTCTGATGTATATGTTCGATAGACCCCTGACTACAGAAAGTGACATCAGAAAAGTGTAGAATCATACATTGAGGAATTTTCAGTTCACATAAATCCTCCTTATTTAAAAAAAAACACCAAAAAAAAATAAGGTTATAGAGGAAGTGAATCAGTGAAGTGCGGAATACTACATTCAATATTCCTCGTTTCGTACGCTTCCGTTAACGAATACCTTTTTTCGAAGTGAAAAACGTCAAGCTCGTAATCTGTAGTTCCCAGGTTCGAGTCCCAGCTGGGTCAGCGTTGAGATTTAATAATAATAATAAATACCCCCCAAGCAGTTGCTTGCCACAGAGGTCTGACAGGAACCTGTCAGTTTATATGCCATAGTAGACGGTCTGTGAGGATGGCAGGACTTCAGCAGAAAAACGACACAAACAGCCATGCCTTATCCGGGGCTCGAACCCAGGTCCCTTAGATCAGTAGCCAAGCGCGCTAACCACTCGGCCATCCCCACCCTGCCCACGGTCAGTAGGGGACACCGATGGGTTTGGAAAGGCCGCCGTCCGTCGGATGGGACGTTAAGCCGTGGCCCCGTGTGCGGGAGAGACATACCCTGTGCACGTTAAAGAACACGCTGGATGGCCTTGACGGGAGGCTACCATCTGTCTCCCAACAGCTGTTTCAGTGGGTCCCCTCTACCAACCTTCTCTGAGCCTTCGGGGTCCATGTGACTGGCCATTTAGCCCATGGTGTGCAAAAAAGTGCCGCTCAGAGGTAAAACAACCCAAACAACTCGAAGTGAAAATCGTACAAACTAGTTTAATTAATTGCTTACAGAATTAGCAACACTAGTTACTAGTACCACTTATGATCAGTTAATGATGGACGCACAAAATGGCGACAAGCAAACCAGACCATGCTAGATTCTTTCCTTATTAAGATATAAAATTGTAAAATTAACTAATCAATCACATATGTATATATTTAGAAAATTATGAACGTTGAAATAAAACATTCATTAGAAAACAAAAAATGCATAAAAAAAAGATCAAGAAGCTATGCAAAAAAAAATTCTCCGGCATTTCTCTCGTTAAACGGGAGATTACCTGTATACTTTTGTTCAGCACTAAGCTTACATGTATGCATAACTCAGGCTTAATTCTAATGATTGATCATAAGCTTTTACTCTATGATTTTTATGATCGTCAGACCGGTGATTCTCTATGCTTCACCCATATGGGCGAATATTACACCAACCAATATTCGTAAGATTTCAGGTCTTACAGAACAAGATTTTGAGAACTGCGGTCCATGCCCTCTGGTTTGTCACTAACAGACAACTACATAAAGACCTGGGCATCGACAACATATATATACACATATAAAACTCACCTGAAAAAGATTTTTTGAGGCTGTAAGCAATAATCCCAATGAGATTATTTCTTCTCTGATTCTTTACGATCATACTGTTTCGAACAAGTACAAGAGGCCTAAAACGGTAGCGTTCTCTGAGGAGACCTATCCATTTTAGGTTTCTTATACAATTTTACTGTTATTTTTAGCTTTTCTTATGTTTGCCCTTAGGGGACCACTAAGGGTGGTTTACTTATATATTTTGTTCTTATCATGCCAAATAGTCATGTCTTTATGATGGAGTTGGTTAGGGGTAAAATTATTACCCGGTGCATCTAATATGATTATCCGATCTACGAACTCATGCTTAACTGACGATGTTAGAATAAATATACAGAGCTCCAATAAAATATTCGGTTGTCCATGTTTATGCCAATGGGAATTTAATTTCGAAGCTCTATAACTTTTAAAATATGTATTTAATGGGGGGGGGGAAGTGACGGAAACTAAAGATCATAACCAAATGTATTTAAATCTCGATTTTCAACAATATTCGTTCAGTATTTAAAGAGTTATGGAAGTTGGAATATTTCACAATAATGGGTCATAAGAATTTACCTCAGAAACTAATTAAAATTTAAATAATTAATATTATTTCGAACCATCCATAAAATAGAACTTTTAAAAATTTGCGTACTGAACATGGTTGAAAATCAAATATTAAAATAGATTTGGTTTTAAGCTATCTTCAGTTCCCTTTATCCATCTAATGCAGTGCTCTCCAACTACTCTAAGACCGCGGGCCATTTTTCCTTTAGCCACTATTTCGCGGGCCACTTTTTCTTTCGCCAATGTTTCGCGGGCCAAAAAAAAGAATAGAACAGGATAATAATTGAAAAGTTAGTTCATGTCACCTCAAAAAATTATTCATACGAAAAATAATAAGTAATAATAAACCAATATAAATTTTCTAAACCTTATCAAATATTTTATAAATTTAATGGGGTTGGGTTGTTTTCCTCTGAGCGGCACTTTTTTGCACACAATGGGCTAAATGGCCAGGTCACATGGACCCCGAAGGCTCAGAGAAGGTTGGGGGAGGGGACCCACTGGAACAGCTGTTGAGATGGTAGCCTCCCGTCAAGGCCATCCAGCGTGTTCTTTAACGTGCACAGGGTATGGCTCTCCCGCACACGAGGCCACGGCTTAACGTACCATCCGACGGAAGGCGGCCTTTCCAAGCCCATCGGTGTCCCCTACTGACCGTGGGCAGGGCGGGGAATTTTGCGGAGATAAATCTCAACGCTGACCCAGCTGGGACTCGAACCTGGGAACTACAGATTACGAGCCTTGCGCGCTACCGACTGAGCCACTCCCGCCCCCAAATTTAATGGGGACATTGTGGCCATAGTTGTTGGGCAATAAGAATAGAATGAGTAAGTTGAAATAATGGAATAATAATTGTAAATACAATGAGGTAGTTGAAGATTTCATATCAAGTAAAGTAATATAAGTTGACACAAAATTATAAGGTGGATTATAGATATTTATTTAAAATTTCAAGTAAAAACTTGATTTTGTTCGCGGGCCAAAAAAAGTCCGCTAGTAGGACAGCCGCTGATCTAATGCATAATTTAGAAGATATAGATCTACAGGCTTCTGTCAGACCTCTGTGGCAAGCAGCTGCTTGAGGGGGTATTTATTTATTATTTATAATATTATGCATTAGATTCTTTTTTTATAATTCAAAATGTTCGGAAATGCCAACAACTCATTTATGAAGGTAATTGGCAGACTTCTGAGAGTTGGGATGTATTGTGTTGTTTTACCTCTGAGCAGCACTTCTTTTGCACATGATGCACTAAATGGCCAGGTCACAAGGACTCCGAGGACTGAGAGAATACTGGAGGAAGGAGATCCACTAGACAGCTGTTAAGAGGCAGATGGTAGCCTCCCGTCAAGGCCATCCAGTGTGTTCTTTAATGTATACAGGGTATGGCTCTCTCCCGCCCATAGTGACACGGCTTAACCTCCCATCTGAAGGACGGTTGCCTTTCCAAGCCCATCGATGTCCCTCTACAGACCGAGAGCAAGGAGTTTTGCGGGAATAAATCTCAGCGCTGACCCAGTTGGGAACTGCAGATTACGAGCCTGGCTCGGTACCGAGTGAGCCCACCCCCCTCCCGGCCCCCTATAACTGGATGCATGAACGAAAATACTTTTTAAAGAACTATCAAGGGGCGGTGGTGGCTCGGTCGGTAGCGTTCCAGCTAGTAATCTTCAGTTCCTAGGTTCGAGCCCTAGCTGGGTCAGCGTTGAGATTTATCTCCGCAAAACTCCCCACACTTCCCCACGACGCCACCCCCCTTGCCCACGATCAGTAGGGGATACCGATGGACTTGGAAAGGCCGTAGTGCGTCGTATGAGACGTTAAGCCGTGGCCTCCGTGTGCGGGAGAGCCACGCCCTGTGCAAGTTAAAGAACAAACTGAATTGCCTTGACAGGAGGCTAACATCTGTCCTCTGACAGCTGTCTAGTGGGTCCTCTCTCCTAACCTTCTCTGAGCTTTCGGGGTCCTTGTGACCTGGCCATTTAGCCCATTGTGTGCAAAAAAAAGTGCCGCTTAGGGGTAAAACAAATCAATCCAAAAGAACTACAGCATTGATTTAAATGAGCCATGAAACTGAAGATCGAAATAACTCCAACATTTCTAGGAAGCGAAATAAACCAAAAAAATTTCTTTCCCTCAAATATGAACTTCTTTGTAGCAAAGCATGTGACCAGGAATGGCGCAAATGATTCGATGCTTTGAACCGTGACGTCATTATCGCCGCTAGATGCATGGAATAGTTTCTTCATCGTCGAAGGAGAAAAATGCGATCTTCAAACAACGCTCTGGCTGCCATGTCGAAAAGGCGAGCGAAAGAAATGATCAACAGTATAATAATAAGAACTGTTTCAGTTAGAATTCTGATAATTAAGCTAAAATTTAAGCTTATTTTTAACGACACAAAATATACACCTATTACAAAATGGGCTAAATGTGCAAGGTCACAAGGACACCCAAGGGTTAAGAGAAGATTGGTAAAGGGGATCAATTGGACAGTTATTAGGAAACAGATAGAAACCCCCTCAAGATCACCCAGCGTGTATAAAAAATGGCTGTCCTGCACACTGGCAACGGCTTAATCATTTCAAATCCTGTGTACGTTAAATTTAAGAATTTTTTTAAACGCAGAAAAAGTTACCTGTAGTTTTACAAAATTTGGTCATTCTTTAGAGAATAGCATGGTTCTCAAATTGGGGAATTTGTAGCTCTTACTTCGAACAGTCACAACGTGTTTTCGCATCGCTCCTGGATTATTTCAAGCACTAATGATTAGCTAACTATTTACTTAAATTTCCTATTAGCCTTAGGCAAGACTGGAAGAAAATCGTAGTGGAGCCTTTGGCAGGAAGGGTAGCTAGTTTAGCCTAATCTTTTACTTAAACTTGTAGTTTTTTAGTTAGGGTTTTTACAGGTTTATTTTCTACAATGGTGTGTTAATAAAGTCTCCGGCTTTCGACATACTAATCTACAATAGATAAGTGTAAGTACAAGTCAATAGCCAACGTGAGTTGGTCGCTAATCAGAATAGGTAAAGTACGCGCCAATAGCCGACTTTAAGTTGGCCGTTATTGGCATTGGAAGAGTACGTGCTGATAGCCGACTCATCGTTTGGCCGTTATTGGCTTGGAAACATACTATACAAGTAAGCATTTCGACTTTAACAATCCTCCGTTGAGGTATTCTAAAGAAAATAAATAAATACCCCCTCAAGCAAAAATAATAAAATAAAATCCTCAAGCAAAAATAATAAAATAAAATCCTCAAGCAATAAATACCCCCTCAAGCAGCTGCTTGCCACAGAGGTCTGACAGGAGCCTGTCAGTTTATATGCCATAGTAGAAGGTCTGAGAGGATGGCAGGACCTCAGCAGAAAAACAACACAGAGACAACCATGCCTTACCCGGGGCTCGAACCTAGGTCCCTTAGATCAGTAGCCAGCTCTAAGTTTTTCGTATTTTATTCGATTTTAGTCGCTACTGGAAAAGTAGCGTTTTTGAAGTTTTTCGTTTTATTCGATTCTAGTCGCTACTGAAAAGTAGTTTTTTTTGTATTTGATCTTTCATTAGATTTGTAATTTTACATTTATTCTGATATTTTATACTCATTTTTGAGTTTAAATATTGTTTTTGGACAGATTACTGTTATTTTACAGAAATTCTGTCCTTTTCAAATCCGGTCTGAGCCGGTTCTTACAGTTACAACTGTCAACATTTACAGTTGCAACTGTCAATTTGATATTGAAAATTTTAGAATGGTTTGCATAAATTTTATGTAAATTTGTTCTATTTCTTTTATTTTTATCTTATTCATACTTATTTATTTGGTTTCAACTGCTTTTCTTTGAAAATTGTTCAAACTTTTAAGCATTTGCAATGTCAAAATCTGACATTCATGAAATTTCTATCCCGGTCCTAACAGAGAGCTGCTCTGTTAATGACGTTAGTCCGGACCTCTCAGAGACCTCTGAAGCTCAAGTCTCTATGGATAGTTCACAACTGACTTATAACGCGCAAATTTGCACGTTTTTATCGGAGAAAAATAAACTCCTGTTCGATTTAAACTCAACTTTGGCAAATTTACCTTCTATGAAGGAATTACACAGTCTTTTGCCTGATGATCGCGTCAAATTTAATGATGCAATATTGGAAAGGTTTTATCTTGAGAAAGATATTAACGAACATGTTTGCTCTGGACTTTGCTCTAGCCAAACAATTGTTTTGGAAGTTGCTCAGGAATTGGATCCAGCCCCAAAACATGGTATGGATTTATTTCAAGTTATTTCTGATGCTGCCAAAAAACCTAAAAGGAAGGGTGTTGGCAAAAACTTAAAGAAAGGACACAAGGGAGCCTTGTCTCCCATCACTGACTCTGCCTTTGCATCTAAGACCAGATTTTCGGTCTCAGAGGAGGAATACTTGGACTCTCCAGTTTCTGAAATGGAGGCTTCTGACTCTGCCGCTACTCCTAAAGGGAATAGCAGTAATAATGCGAAAATACCTCCCATCATTTTACGTTCTCCTAAGAACTGGCTGAACACTTACAAGGAATTAACTAAAATTGCTGTGGAAGCTTTCACTGCAAAGACCTGTGGAGAAACGGTCAGATTACAAACCAAATGCTCCAATGATTACAGATCCTTTGTCAGATTTTTTGAAGCTTCAAAGCAACAATTTCATACATACAAATTAAAAGAGGAGAAAAACCTCAGAGTGGTAATCAAAAATCTACCCAATGACATTACACTGATGATGTCCGAGTCGCCTTGGTGGACTTACAATTGTTAAACTTTCACAGATGAGACGTAGAAAAGACAAATCTCCGATCCCTGTATTCTTGGCAGAATTGCCTAAGGATGCTGTAAATAAAAAGATATACAATGTCACAGACCTCTTTCACCTGAAAATACATGTGGAGAGTTACAGGTCGAAGAACACACCAACACAGTGCCATAAATGCCAGCGATATGCCACGCGCAGAGTGGCTGTTTTAATCTGCCACGCTGCGTCAAATGCGCTGGAAATCATATGACGAAGGACTGTCTTCGTAAGAAGGAAGAGAGATCGCGAAAATCTGCCAATTGTGGCCTTGGCCACACGGCCAATTATAAAGGCTGCTCTTATTTTTCTACACGTGAGGTGGTAACTCCACTTAAGGATAAATCTAATACTGTCCCGTCCAAGAAGGCTATTAGTACCTCTGTTACCACTCAACTATCACATGCAAGTGCTCTTGCTAAAGGCACACCAGCTGCCAAGTGAACTGGAAAAGGTAAACCTTTACCTAAAAGAGTGTCTCCTAATGCTTTACCTCCAAAAGCAAGCTCCTTCTACAAATGAGCAGTTTGATGCCACCATTTTGAACGATCTGAAGGAAATCCTCCTGATCTTTAAAAAACTTAGTGTTTCAAAGATTTTATTAATGGCTAAGTCATTAATCAATGAATACCAAAATGCCAACGGCCTGATGGGTAAACTCACCGTTGGGCTAAAAGCTTTCGATTATCTACTCTCTTCGCTGTCCTCAGATGGAGCACAACAGTAAGAAGAATTACCTCCAGATTTTTTTCCTGGAATGCAAACGGTATTCTTACCGACTTATGGGAGTTCAGCAACTTTTAGTCTGACTCCCACGCTGACACAGTCCTTTTGGGCAAAACCAATCTTCGTGCTTCTGATCGTCTCAAACTTCCAAACTTTGAAGTTTACAGGACGGATCGACAGCACAACAGCGGTGGAGATACCGCTGTAATCGTCAAACGATCAATTAAACATCACCTCTTGCCAACTCAGCACTTCAATTCTTTGAAAGTTACTGCTATTGCAGTTCATGATGATACTTTTGGAACTTTGAACGTCTTTGCGGTATATAAACCGTCTAATTCCGAACTTGTCTTGAATGATTTTAAAGTCATCTTTGACACTAACACTCCTACAATTTTGGCAGAAGATTTAAATTCGAAAACTTTTGCTTGGAATTCCAGAACTTGCAATAAAAATGGTAATCTACTCTTAGATTATGCCACGTCAAATGGCATTATTGTTGACGCTCCGAGCGAGCCTACGTTTTACCCGTTTAATTCCATGCATAGACCGGATATTTTAGACCTGGTTATGTTTGGGAATTTTTTACCCATCTATGAACTTAGTGTTCATAATGATCTGAATTCCGATCATCTTCCGGTTGCCATTGCCCTTTATCTGTCTATTACTATTATTCCAGACTAATGATTAGTGTTGTCAATTGGGAACTTTACAAACAATTGTCAACGAAAAAGCTTCAGGATCATGCAAATCTCTATCTCTCAGAAAGATAAATGATTCCATACTAACATTTTCTGATTTGTTGACTGTTTCCAGAAATGAAGCCAGCACTCTACGAAAACCGCATAGAGACTTTTATATTTTTCCAAAGGATCTATCGGATCTTATTAAATTTGAAAAGCAGAGCCAGACTTAATTGGCAAAGATCCAGAGATGCTCACGATAAAAAATGTTTCTTACTCCCTCAAGATTGAGGTTCGACAAAAGATCAAGGATCACCGTAGCTTTATATGGAACAAAAAACTCAACTCACTCTCTACAAGTGACAATTCTATTTGGAAGATGGTTAAATCTTTCAAGAACCCTCGTTCTAAATTTACCCCCATTCATGGGGAGTCAGGTTTATGTCGCAGCGAGGATGATAAATCCGAAGCATTTGCTGATGCCCTTGAATTAGTTTCAAGAGAATTGTGATCTTTTTGATCATGTCACCTGTGAAGAGGTAGAAGAAACTCTTTTTCGTTTCGGACAGGAAGAAGAAAGATCAGTCTTTTTCGTTTCGGACAGAAGGAAGAAAGATCAGAGCTACCCTTTACATCTCCTCTTGAGCTGTCTCAAGCCATCAAGAAACTGAAACCTAACAAGGCTTCAGGCCCCGATAATGTTTCCAACAGAATGCTGAAACACCTTCCGAAGAAAGCCATTACGCATCTGTGCGGGATTTTTTATTTCCTTCTCCGTCACCATGTTTTTTCAGAAGCCTGGAAAAACGTTTATGTCAAACTGATACACAAACCAGGAAAGGACCCTGTATTTCCTCACAGCTATCGGTCCAATCAGTTTGCTTTCCTGCCTAGGAAAACTGTTTGAACGTATTATCCTCAATAGATTGGAAGAGTTCCTCTCAATCCATTCTGTCTTACATGAAACCCAGTTTGGTTTCAGGCGTAAAAGATCGACAGAACATCAGGTCCTCAGAGTTGTCGAAACTATTTCTGAGGCACTGGACAAGAAGGAAACAGTTGCTGCCGTCTTTCTAGACGTGAACAAGACTTTTGACCGCATCTGGATGGACGGCCTCATTTACAAACTCTCCAAGATTGGAATGTCTACGGGACTCACCTGTATCATTCAATCGTATC
Source organism: Ryuthela nishihirai (assembly GCA_038380435.1). Taxonomy (NCBI): domain Eukaryota; kingdom Metazoa; phylum Arthropoda; class Arachnida; order Araneae; family Heptathelidae; genus Ryuthela; species Ryuthela nishihirai. The sequence continues at coordinate 1,410,392 of JAWZYU010000067.1, forward strand.
TCTTAAATCGAACATTCCAGGTTCATATTAAATCTTCTATTTAGTGGTTTCCGCTGGAGTTCCTCAAGGCTCTCTCCTAGGCCTCCCTTCTCATTATATCTCTCTGATATTCCTTCATTTGAGCGAATCGTTATCGCACAATATGCTGATGATATTGCTCTCATCTCCCCTTCCTTGGGAGTTGATTTTGCAATCAGAAGACTTCAGAATTGCCTTGATAAAATGGATACCTGGTATGAAAAATGGAAATAAAGATCAACACTGAGAAGAGTAACGCCATTCTCTTCAGTGGTAAGAGGATTAAAAATCCTCTATCTTTACACTTTTTGGATGAACAATTCAAGTGGCAGGAGACTGTCAATATTTGGGAGTCACTCTGCATCAGAAGCTTAAGTGGGATCCCCATATACACGGGATCATCACAAAAGTTAACTCTGTCAGACTGGGGACTCTTCTAGGAAGAAACCCTGTATTATCCATTGATAAAAAATTACTAATTTATCACATAGTCATTCGACCTATGATATCCTATGCTTCCCCAATTTGGGCGAACACAACTCCCACGAACATTCACAAGATACAGGTCTTGCAGAATAAAATCCTGCGATGTGTGGTCAATGCCCCCTGGTTTGTAACCAATAGACAATTGCATTAAGATCTGGGCATTGATCATATTTACACATATCTTAAGTTTGTCTCGCGAGGTTTCTACGAGTCAGTGCAGAGAAACCCGCACGAGATTATATCCTGCCTTCTGGACTACGATCATGAAATCCTTAACAGATACAAGAGGCCTAAGATGATGGCTTTCGCTAAAGAAAGTTTTCCATTTTAGGTCTCTTGTTCATCATTACTACTCTTTTTTTTATGTTCTTTTGCCCTTTGGGGCCCACCATTGTGTGGTTTACTTTTGTTTTTTCAAACTGATGCCAATTAGGCATATTTCCTGATGAAGAAGGTTATGGGTACTATTTTACCTGGTACTTCATTTTATGATGTAACGATCTACGATCTCAAAGTGGGGTGACTCATAGGGGTCCTCGAGTACGTGAGATTATTTTTCTCTTCCTGGTATGTTAGAAAAAAATTGTCATTAAACGACTGAGCTAAAAATTTCACTGTAGTAGGTAAACATGGTACAAGCACTAAAATATGTTACATATTTTATTTGAATTTGTTTTAAGTTGATATGCAGATAATTCAAATGAGGAGGGGTGTGGGGTTTTTGAGTAGGCAGTGTATTGTTAGGGGGCCCGCTGCCGTGGCCGTGTGGTTAGCGCGCTTGGTTACTGATCTAAGAGTTGGGTTGGGTTGTTTTACCTCTGAGCGGCACATTTTGGCACAGAATGGGCTAAATGGTCAGATCACATGGACCCCGAAGGCTCAGAGAAGTTTGTGAGAGGAACTGGAACAGATGTTGGGAGACAGATGGTATCCTCCCGTCAAGGCCATCCAGCGTGTTCTTTGACGTGCATAGGGTATGACTCTCCCGCACACAGAACCACGGGTTAACATCCCATCCGACGGACGGCGGCTTTTCCAAGCCCATCGGCGTCCCCTACTGACCGTGGGCAGGGTGGGGAGTTTTGCGGAGATAAATCTTAACGCTGACCCAGCTTGGACTCGAACCTGGGAACTACAGATTACGAGGCTGGCGCGCTACCGACTGAGCCACCACGCTCCTGATCTAAGGGACATGGGTTCGAGCCCCGGGTAAGGCATGGATGTTTGTGCTGTTTTTCTGCTGAGGCTCTGCCATCCTCACAGACCTTCTACTGTGGCATATACACTGACAGGCTCCTGTTATACCTCTATGGCAAGCAGCTGCTTGAGGGGTTATTTATTTTATTATTAGACTAGAAAAGTTTAAGTTGGGAGTAAGCAGATTCGAAAAGTCTGAGTTAGGGGGTCCGCAGTCTCGAAAGTTTGAGATAGAGGATTCGCAGACTCGAAAAGTTAGGAACCAATGGCCTACAGGAAGCACTGGAATTTGGTAGGATCTATGGATATTAACATTGAAGATAAACTATCCCTGAAACTAAAAAATTTGATACATTTCACACAAGTGTCATTCGTTTGATGTGTTTACCATAGCAAAGTGCAAGCAAAATATATTTCTTTCATGATACTTTTTACTGCCTTCTGAAATTTAAGAATTATTAAAACTTTGGGATGATATTTTACGTTATAATGTAAATTCTGAATTTCAGTGAAATGATGTTGAAATAAATGTTTTTTTCGGTAATGTTGTTCCTTTGGTCATAAATAATGCCCATTTAAATGGAAGCATTTCGTCCTTCTGAAACAAAAATTCGGGTCTGAGAGGCTTAACGTTCCATTTGATGCCAGCGGTTTTCAAGGTCATCGGTGACCCCTTCCTTTCCAGAGCAGAATTCGGGGGGGGGGGGGGGGGGGAAGAAATTAATATATCCTAATGCTCACCCAGTAGAGATTCGAACCCGGAAATAACAGATTACGAGCCTGGAGCTGTACCTACTGAATTACATAGAAATGCGATTTTAAGTGTTTAATGGTAGAAAATATATTACTTTTTATAAAGTTAACTGAATGCCATAAGTCCTCAGAACAGTCTTGTGTGGGGCGGTGTCGCGCCAGGCTCGTAATCTGCAGTTCCCAGGTTCTAGTCTTAGCTGGGTCAGCGTTGAGATTTATCTCTGCAAAACTCCCCGCCCTGTCTACAGTCAGTTGGGAACACCGATGGGCTTGGAAAGGCCACCGTCCGTCGGATGGGACGTTAAGCTGTGGCCTCGTGTGCGGGAGAGCCATGCCCTGTGCACATTAAAGAACACGCTGGATGACCTTGACGGGAGGCTACCATCTGTCTCCCAACAGCTGTTCCAGTGGGTCCCCTCCCCCAACCTTCTCTGAGCCTTCGGGGTCCTTGTGACCTGGCCATTTAGCCCATGGTGTGCAAAAAAGTGCCGCTCAGAGGTAAAACAACACAACCCCGTGTTGTTTATCTTCTAACTTCCTTTGTATGACACTATAAATCTGAAATATATGCGTATAAACAATGCAGAAGTGAACAATGGACGTTGTCCTCTATTTAAATGTATGAAAGAAGGAATACGATAGAAGGAAGAATACGAGGTTGTTTGGCTGTTTGCGATTTTAATGGCTCGTTTGCAACTAAGGCTATAATGCGCCAAACTAGAAAGAATATGCGAGAAAGGATATTGTGAATAGAAATGGCGACTCTAAAAATCATAACAAAAGTGACCCTTAACAGCAAGTATTAGAAATTCATATCCTCTCTTGTCTTTAACAACTTCCAGTCCAGTTTGACTTCTATTCACCGAACATTTCCGTTAAGAGAAATGTTTCTTGAAACCAACTAGGACCTCGTGCCCTAATTGTACTGCTCCGGCCTAGTTCCGCCACTCTGTGTTGGGTTGGGTTGTTTTACCTCTGAGCGGCACTTTTTTGCACACCATGGGCTAAATGACCAGGTCACATGGACCCCGAAGGCTTAGAGAAGGTTGGGGGAGGGGATCCACTGGAACAGCTGTTGGGAGACAGATGGTAGTCAAGGCCATCCAGCGTGTTCTTTAACGTGCACAGGGTATGTCTCTCCCACACACGGGACCACGGCTTAACGTCCCATCCGACGGCCGACGGCCTTTCCAAGCCCATCGGTGTCCCCTACTGACCGTGGGCAGGGCGGGGATTTTGCGGAGATAAATCTCAACGCTGACCCAGCTGGGACTCGAACCTGGGAACTACAGATTACAAGCCTGGCGCGCTACCGACTGAGCCACCCCCGCCCCGCCACTCTGTGTTGTATCATGACGAAGGGACTTACGCAAAAGTGGGGGGGGGGGGGAATTGTAAGCCTAGAATTGATACAAATAAGATATATTTAAGTATTAACTGAGAAATTCCTTTATTGAGTAGTTATCAAGTGATAAGCCACAAAAATGTTTAACAAAATTTATTGATTAGAATGATATGCAACGGAAAATTTGAACTTTGCATTTTGTTGCATTTATTAGATAGTCTGCTAATAATTGGCCACGAGTATAGTTAATCTGCGGGGTCCCATGGCCGAGTGGTTAGCTTGGCTACTGATCTAAGGGACCTGGGTTCGAGCCACGGATAAGGTATGGACGTTTGTGTTGTTTTTCTGCTGAGGTCCTACCATTCTCACAGATCTACTATGGCATATAAACTGGCAGGCTCCTGTCAGACCTTTGTGGCAAGCAGCTGCTTGAGGTATTTATTATTATTTATTTTTATAGTTAATCCATTTGTCTATTAAGCGAATTTTCCAAACCTTACGTAATTCTTACAAAAATTATTGTTTTTTCCCTCAAAAATATGTTTGTTTATTGTTAGTTCGGTTAATTATAATAATAGAACTAATAAATAAATACCCCCTCAAGCAGCTGCTTGCCACAGAGGTCTGACAGGAGCCTGTCAGTTTATATGCCACAGTAGAAGGTCTGAGCGGGTAAGGCATGGCTGTTTGTGTCGTTTTTCTGCTGAGTTCCTGCCATCCTCTCAGACCTTCCACTGTGGCATTCGACGACGGCACATCGGGCTTCTACTGTGGCACGACGAAGACATTCGACGGACTGCAGCCATGCCTTACCCGGGGATCGAACCCAGGTCCCGTAGATCAGTAGCCAAGCGCGCTAACCACTCGGCCACGGGACGGCTTATAGAGCTAAACATGTAAGAAATGTTTAGATGTTAGGATTTTCTTACGATGACGTCATAACTTAGTCGTAGGGCCTTCTGTTATAGGAGGTGTTAGCAGAGGTTATAATGTTTACAGAATGCGACGTCATTACTTTGCTAATACAGAAAAAAATGTATCTCTTTTTATGCTCATCAGGAAAGACAACGTGCTTCATCCTTTCGGAGCAGGTAAACAAAGATGGGCAAACATGAGGTGATGAGGGAAGAAGATGCTAAAGAAGGTAATCAGAAGACAGTTTAAAGGATTTTAGAGGATGGGTTTATGCTGCGTTGAGTAAGCAGTGGATTGCGTAAGATTTCAGAGATTGGGTAAACGTAGTATTAAAGAGAGACACTAAAACAAACATAAATCTCGGTAAAACCAATCATGAAACCTTTTCATCTGTTTAGCGATGTTGACAGTGTACTGTGGTCAGTCTATCGTGTACTTTAACGTGCATAGATAGATGGCTTTGGGGGAAGTCCGGGTTTGCGTTGTTATTCCGCAATAGCTCAGGAAACGATTGCAGGAAGCGTTATCATTTGATGCTAAAAACCTGGCGCGGTACCGGATCGCAATCTGATGTTCCAAAATTGCAATCTCCATTTTTATCTTTGTTCAGATTTATCTCCTCTAATCCCCACCCTGTTCTCAATGAGAAAGGGGACTCCGATGGACTTGGTAAGGTTGGCGTTCGTCGGATGGGACGTTATGCCATGTATCAGTATGCAGAAGAGCCATATCCTGTTCGTCGGATGGGACGTTATGCCATGGATCAGTATGCAGAAGAGCCATATCCTGTGCACGTTAAAATACACGATAGATGATGGCCTAGACGGGAGACAGAAGGATCTGTCTCTAACAGCTATCCAGTGGGCCCCTATTTTCAACCTTCTCGAGCACTTAGTGTGCTTGTGACCTGGCCATTTAGCCCACTGTGTGCAAAAAAGTGGCCTTAGTTTGGGTTCATTTGTTTTACCTCTGAGCGTCACTTTTTTTGCACACAATGGCTAAATGGCCACGTCACAAGGACCCCGACGGCTCAGAGAAGGTTGCGGGAAGGGAACCCACTAGACAGCTGAATGGCCTGACGAAGACTCCGTCAGGCCATTCCAAGCCCTTCGGTGTCCCCAACTGACCTTTCCAAGCCCATCGGTGTCCCCAACTGATCTTTCCAAGCCCATCGGCGTCCCCAACTGACCGTGGGCAGGGCGGGGAGTTTTGCAGAGATAAATCTCAACGCTGACCCAGCTGAGACTAGAACCTGGGAACTGCAGATTACGAACCTGGCCGGCTACCGCCCCACACAATAGATAGATAACTCCCGCACACGACCATGGCTTTATGCCCGATCCGTCGAACGGCGGCCTTTCCAAGTCCATCGGCTTCCCCTATTGGTTGTATCTCAACACTGACCCAGCTGAGACTCGAACTTGGGAAATGCAGATTACCAACCTGGCTCACTACCGACTGAGCCACCCCCGCCCCTCCGCTTAAAGATAAAACAACCCAATCCTTTGCACACAGATTTATGACTTTGCATTCTACCTAACAGACAACGCACTAAATCTCTAATTGAACAAAACATACTCCTTAGGATCGAATCTGAAGAATGCGAATCTCAATTATGCGCTTAGACCATCTGTCTCGACTTCGATTGGGTGGGCGGAGGGCATTTGCCATCATAGATTTACAAAAAATCCTTAAAATTTATATTCCATTGATTTAACTCTTTCAATTTAAATTTCGTCTCCTTCGCTCCCCCCCCCCCCCTGTCCATGGCCACCTGCTCCACTTAAAGAGACATCAGTCCTCATCCCAAGCCACCTAAATACATCTGAAACTTCTCCCACCTCAGTCCTGTCAGCCTCTAGAACAAACAGCAAAACGACAGCACTCACAAAAGACACGAATGATTGTAATGTATCGCGGCATCTCGCTAAGCTGCAAAATCGGAGGCCACTCCTGAGAATAGCATCGGCTGCCACTCACAGATTTGAGTGGCACCATCCGAAATAATCACAGCTTCATTGTTCCTCTTGCTCTTCCCCGATGCAGGCTGCTGCTGCTGTGAGAACATCTGGCACTTGGGGGACAAGCCACCGGACAGACACGGTGCTGTCAAACGGTTCATCACAGTGCAGCGGCCCGTCACGGCTCAAGGGGATCTTCAGTTCCGGTTTGGATGACCTCTGACCCCTCGGTAACGGTCGTTAATGGGTTGATCCGCCCCCAAGTACAGGTGTCTGCTTGCAGGAGCCGTGTGATTGTTGATTGCGGTTTGTCTGTGACGGGTATGTGTAAGGGTAATTACCGCACTTCTACCACCCAAGAAATGCGCCTTCTTCTTTTTCTCATTCTCTGTCTGCTATTGTCTAAAAGGGGATCAAGTCAAGCGACCTTAGGAGGAACGGGAAAAGGCTTCCCAGCTGGCTTGTTGCAAGGTTTGCCTCTCTTACAATAAACACTAAATCGCTGTTATGGGTGGATACTAGGAAGTGGATCACTCGATTTGGGTCTTTTAGGGATTGTTACAAGCTGAAAACGTCAGAAATACAATTCTTTTCACTGCTGATGGAGATTCATCTTTTTTATGAGGGAAATTTGTTTTTGTGTGATGGAAATTTGTTTTTATGGCGGAAATTTAATTTTATATGATAGAAATTTGTTTTGAATGATGGAAATTTGTTTTTGAACGACGGAGCCTTTTTGTATGACGGAGTTTTTTTCTATGATCGAGTTTTTTTTTTATAGTGGAGATTTGGTTTTGTGAGCCGTCCCATGATCGAGTGGTTAGCGCGCTTGGCTACTGATCTAAGAGACCTGGGTTCGAGCCCCGGGTAAGGCATGGTTGTATGTGTTGTTTTTCTGCTGAGGTGTTGCCATCCTCTCAGATCTTCTACTATGACAGACTCCTGTCAGACCTCTGTGGCAAGCAGCTGCTTGAGAGGGTATTTTTTTTTATGGTGGAGAATCCTTGATTATCTTAAGCTTCTCTTCACAATAGTTTCAGACGTACTGCGCAGTATCGATCTTAAAATGAAAGGACATGTACATGGTGTTTCAAAAAGAACGCAACCCTCTATTGTATTTTTCTATTTAAACTTGACAAAAGACACAAATTTCAAAAGATGAAAATTAGACATATATGTACCTTTATAAATAAATAATACCCCTCAAGCAGCTGCTTGCCACAGAAATCTGACAGGAGCTGTTAACAGATGTTAAAAGTGATTTCCTGCAACCTGGATGCAGGTTCGTACCCGTTTCATGACATTTACAGCCACCTTTCGTAATGTTTGCTTTTTTATGTTTAACATCTCTTTCAATGTTAGCCTTCAAGTGTATGAGGATTGTTTTGAAACACTACACATTTGAGATATCCCCAAAGGAAAAAAACTGGAGGAGTAAGATTTAGGGATTTTGGGGGCCACAAATTTTTTGAAATCAAATGATCACCAAAAAATTCCTGCAACATGACCATTGTGTCATTTGCAATATGGGCGGTCGCGCCATCTTGTTGAAACCAACACTCTCGTTCATTCACATCCAATAGTGCACTAAACTGTTGGATGAGGTCACGATAAACTTCACCAGTTACAGCTGAGTCAAAAAATAAAAATAAACCACCAATTTTCCGTGCGTGTAATGGTCGTTTGTGAAAAGTGTGAGGATTTTCACTGCTCCATATTCGACTGTTTTGACTGTTCACATACTCATCCAAGCGAATCCAAGTCTCATCACTGAAAACAGTAGCTGGTGACAATCCAACCTGTGAAGATAACTTTCTAAGAGATTTTCTGGGAAGCGATTTAACGCTTAGACACATACCAAGAATTTTGGCAGTTAACAGTGATGGCCGGCCTGGGCTCTTTTGATCCTGTACAGACCCAGTGTCACGAAATTTATCAATCAAACAAGATATTGTCAACTTGCTGGGAATTGCAGACTGAGGAAACTTCAATTCAAACTCCTCTCTCAACGTTTGTAAGATTTGTACGCACAATAAGTCTCAACAATAAATACACTTTCATTTTTGGAAAGCGACATAGCTTACACAACACAAAGGAATGAATGCTGAGTGAGATTAGCATGTGACAAGGTCATTTCAACTGCTGAAGGCTGTTAACCTTGAGTACAGTAATGCCAACTGACTAACATTATGGCATAAAATGTGCATGAGCGTAAGTTCTACTCTCTTATATTTAGGGTTGCGTCATTATTAAAACACCCTGTAATTATTCTCTGAAAGTTAAAGTTTTTCGTTGTTCATTATCTTAAGTCCATCCCTATAGTTTTGGCAATTACATTCTACACAGGGTACATTGTTGCAACATTAATTTAGAAAATTTATGCAAGTACTGTTATTGTTTAAGGTATTTCGAAAATGTTAATGTGTTTGACTGCGACTGATCCTTTGATTACATCACTTTAGAATAGAGTACCTAAGGTCTACACTTTATAAAAATCTCTGGGGCAATTGCCACTTTTTTTTGGGGGGGGGGGGGGAGGAGGGAGGTAAAATGGGCTAAAATATGAAGTCTATTTTGTTTTCAGGTTGTCTGATTCGCCCTATTAGGCATAATAGGAAGAAGCACATTATAGCAGTGATCATCAGTTGGGTTCGGTTTACCTCTGAGCGGCACTTATTTTGCACACAATGGGCTAAATGACAAGGTCACAAGGACCCCGAGGGTTTAGAGAAGGTTGGGGGAGGGGACCCACTGGAATGACTTTTGGGAGACAGATGGTAGCCTTCCGTCAAGACCAACCAGCATGTTCTTTAACGCGCAAAGGGTATCCGCACACAGCACGACGGCTTAACGTCGCATCCGACGTACGGCGGCAATAGTTAATAGTGGGGAGTTCTGGGCTAATATTAAAGTATAGGGATTCTCATGTTAACCTATGGGAGACTTTTGGGAAGATCAACTTTAAACTAATTTCGGGAAAGCCCTCTGCGTGAAAATGTCTATAGTTTTCCACACGGTGAGGATGATCATTAGCTGGATTAAGTAGATAATATTGACCATAGAAAGCATTTATTGTCAGAGTTTTGAACATTGACGACTCCTTTGGTAAATTTTAAATAATTTGGCAAATCTATGAAAGATGTTCCAACTGGCGGCCTTTCCAATCCCGTCGGTGCTCCCTACTGACCGTGGGCAGAAAAAGGAGTTGTTCGGAGTGGTCTTCAGTCTTTTGCGTTATAGAAAACATATGAGTGTAAGGTACTGAAAAAAAAAACTATCTTTTTTAAGAGCAGGAGGAAAAATTCTCTACTTAAAAACGAAAACTTGCCTTTCAAATGAGTAAAAAATTGCAGAAAAAAAATAATTTTAAGGAATAAATGAAATATTTCATTCGATAAACAAAAAATATGCATTTTTAACGAGCTGGACGTTTGTGTTTTTCTGCTGAGGTCCTGCCATCCTCTCAGACCTTCTATGGCATCAGACCTTCTATGGATTCGCCCTATTAGGCATAATAGGAAGAAGCACATTATAGCAGTGATCTTCAGCATATAAACTGATAGGCTCCTGTTAGACCTTTGTGGCAAGCAGCTGCTTGAGGAGGTATTTATGTATTTTTATTTACTACAGATTGGTAAATGGTTTAGTTGTGCATCTGAAAATGTTTAGCAAAAAAAAATGAGTCAGATCCCGTATACTGATTACTTATTTTATGAGTCGTGGGTTGGAAGAGTCTGGTGCATAGTGTCAGGATTTTAGTTTGCATATAGGAAAATCAAATTATATGGTATTTCAGTAAGCAACTAGAATAAGCAAAACTATTAGGATAGTGTCTCACAGGCTATTAAATATATAGCTTTAACCGGCAATAGTAATTAGGGATAAGCCAGCTACTATTACAGCAGGCATATTTTAATGTTAGAAACAGGTGTAAGAAAATCTGACTTAGGGCTTCTGTTTTCTTCTAGTTGTCGCTGTGACCAAGTGGTTAGCATGCCTGACTGTGGATCAAAGGGGCCTGGGTTCGAGTTCCGGATAGGACATACTTTTTCGTTGTGTGTTGTCATTCTGCTGAGGTCTCGCCTCACTAATAAACCTTCCCTAGGTTTATTTATATTGACAGACTCTTGTCAGACTTCTGTAGCAAGCAATTGATTGAGGACGTCTCTTTTATCTAGGATTTTTTTTCTGTATGTGGCTAATTAAAAAAAAATCGGGAACCAGGTCTTCTTGATATATTAATCCTTTTTACCCAAATGGAACTAAAAAGCTGCAACGAGGCTAATACACACACTAAATAACTGATGCGTAAAATTATGACAAAATGTACCACAATCTTTATTTAATTCAGTTAAACAAAAATTAATATTACAATTACTCTCGAACTATTTGATACATTTAGGAGATGATGTCAGTACCAAATGATTCACGTGCGTATGTATTGTTGGGTTATTTTACCTCTGAGTAGCACTTTTTTCGCACACACTGGGCTAAATAGCCAGGCTACAAGGACCCCAATAGCTAAGAGAAGGTTAGGGGAAGGGACCACTGGCACAGATAAAGGAAAAGACAGGTAACTAAATCACGTGCGTATGGATTGCTGGGTTATTTTACCTCTGAGCAGCACTTTTTTGTACACACTGGGCTAAATAGCCAGGTTACAAGGACCCCAATAGCTAAGAGAACGTTAGGGGAAGGACCCACTGGCACAGATAAAGGAGAAGACATGTAACTAAATCAAATTGCAATAAAGTCCTAATGACTCATTTTTCTCTCAGTTCTCGCCTTGTTTAAGACCGTCATTAATCTATCTCGTTTCGTAGTTTTCAACAAAAGATGGAAATGTGTGAAAGGTGTGTTGATATGGCGTAAAATAGGGTAAGAAGAAAAGTTTTAATCTAGTTACTTGGCGAACCTGTAGAAATGAATGTGCGAATCACAGTCTTAATATACTAGGAAATAGACCGAAAAGATAGTCGGAGTTGAGTGTCGTTAAGTGTTGAAATAGTAGCAAAAACATTTTGTCAAATTTACTATAATACGAAAACAAATTGAATATAAAAATACAACAAGGTATTCGACAGTTGATTTAGAATCAAGTGCAAATATCATACTTTCAAATAAAACTTTGCAACCAAACCGTGACGTCGTGCAATGTCACTTGACTCGTGATGCAGAGATCCCCGGTTCGAAATCAGTCGGGGGCTGCAGCTTTTTTTTCGTGATAGGCTCTTTGGAGCTTCCAGGCCTCATTCATAGAGGAGCTGCGATCGCTTTATTATAACCGTGGAGTATATGGGAGTTGCCTATCTGTACTCTCCTCATTCTGTGCCCACTGGACCGCTATTAGGAGACAAATGATAAACTCCAATCAAGCCCATCCAGCGTGTTCTTTAAAGGATCTCCTTCACATGGGGCAATGGCTTTACATCCCATCCAACGGACGACAGCCTCAGTGAGAAAGGAGATATTTTCCATGTTCGCCTGACATAAGTGGCCAAGTTAATTTACACTGGTTTCCACAAATAAAGGATTTGGGTTGTTTTACCTCTGAGCGGCACTTTTTTGCACACCATGGGCTAAATGGCCAGGTCACATGGACCCCGAAGGCTCAGAGAAAGTTGGGGGAGGGGACCCACTGGAACAACTGTTAGGAGACAGATGGTAGCTTCCCGTCAAGGCCATCCAGCGTGTTCTTTAACGTGCACAGGGTATGACTCTCCCGCACACGGGGCCACGGCTTAACGTCCCATCCGACGGACGGCGGCCTTTCCAAGACCATCGGTGTCCCCTACTGACTGTGGGCAAGGCGGGGAATTTTGCGGAGATGAATCTCAACACTGACCCAGCTGGGACTCGAACCTGGGAACTACAGATTACGAGCCTGGCGCGCTACCGACTGAGCCACCCCCGCCCCACAAATAAAGGAACAACCCTATGTTATTACAATGGAAAACTAAAGTCGAAGCTCTATGACTTGTAGAATAAGCATTTAGTTTTGCAAAATGTAATAGCAGATAAAGATCTCAATCAAATAAATCAATATCTCGATCCAATATCCGTTCAGTATTTAATGTGGTATGAAAGTTTGAATATTTAACAACAGCAATGCCAGTCGTAAGAAACATATACAAATTTATGTAACTCATAAATTTTTTTAAAATTTATTTAATTTACATATATAACACTATGTTATACAACGGTATAGAGCAGTAGTTCTCAACCTTTTATGCCTCACGTACCCCCTGGAAATGTGTATGTAACTGGAGTACCCCTTGTATAGATAGATAAAACTATAGTTATAGTATAACAGTGTAATTAAATTAAACATTTACACATATATATATACATTAAATTTTGTATAAATACATATATCGATGAACAAAAAAAATGGCATAAACAATTTAACGAATCTTAGAAAATTATAACATTTTACTGGGTAATCACTGAAATGGTTGCGCTTGATTACGCTTGCACATTTCATCAATGGTCGGGGTAATCTTGCTAAGGTAGAGTCGCAATTCATCTTCAACATCCAGCCTGTTCCTATATTTGTTTTTTAAAGCAATTAAAGATTAAAAATCCAGTATCACATAAATAAGTTGTTGTGAAAGGTAACAAATATTTGACTGCAATTCTTGACAAGGTCGGATAGTTCTTCTCCACTCCAAAAACTAATCAATGGCTTTTTGGAATGAATGCTTTTTAAACTATTGTCACAAGATATCTCAATCAACTCTTCTTTATTGGACAATGGAAGCTTACATATTTCCAAATCAAATGTGAAGGGGTCTCGAATCTATTCTTCCGTTTCATCAGGGGGTGGAAAATATTGCCTTATAAGAGTTTTAAGGGTGCTTAGTGAACGATTATTTGTTGTCTGATGTCTTCAAAGTCTGCAATCGTTTGCTCATTTTCTTTAAGAAATGAATCTAGTAGCTGAAATTGGTCACAGCTGTTCTTTTTAATTCCGTTTTCCCAGAGAATTTTTTTTTATCATGGCCTCTGTTTCCTTCTCAACATAGAACACATCAACGTTGTCTCCTTGCAATGATAAATTCAAAATATTCATTTTTTCAAAAATATCAGCTAAATATGCTAACCATAGAAGCCATTCTAAGTCTTGTAGTCTCAAAGAAAGTCGAAACTCGTGGTCCATGAAAAAAGGCGTATTTCATTGCGGAGTTTGAATAAAAGGCAAAGAACATTCCCTCGTGACAACCAACGTACTTCTGTGTGAAGCCGAAATCTCTTATGCAGGCTATCCATTTCTTCACACATCATTGAAAAAAAGTCGAGACTTCAATTGTCGGGTTTTGATGAAATTAACCATTTGTACACTTTCATCCAGAACTCTTTTCAAATCATCAGGGAGAAATTTAGCTATCAGCGTTTCACGGTGATGACAACAATGAGTGAACTTACATTCTGATGCAACTTATTTTATACGACCTGCTAGTCCTGTGATATAACCACTCATTGCTTTTGCTCCGTCAGTACATACAGAAATACAATTTTTCCATTCAAGGTTGTTTTCGGCAAAAAAATGAATCAATCATGTTAAAAATATTCTCACCTTTAGTAGAAGTTTTGAGAGGCTTCCCGTGGCCGAGTGGTTAGCGCGCTTGGCTGCTGATCTAAGGGACCTGGGTTCGAGCCCCGGATAAGGCATGGATGTTCGTATTGTTTTTCTGCTGAGGTTCTGCCATCCTCTCAGATCTTCGACTGTGGCATATAAACTGACAGGCTCCTGTCAGACCTCTGTGGCAAGCAGCTGCTTGAGGGGTATTTTTTTTTACAAAATAAAATGTCTTCAAATATTGCATCCTGGAATTTCCACGCACAAACACAAGTGATTGAGCTAGCCCAGCTACGTCTGTCGACTCATCCACTTGTATGGCAAACTACGGGCTACATTGAATAGCTTGAATGAGTTGGTCCTTAATATTACAGGTCATATCTTTAATTCTCCTGGAAACTGTGTCGTTTAACAAAGGAATGGTTGTGACAAAGTTTTCCTCTTTTTGACCAAACATAAAAGAAGCAATTTCTTCCGCTGCTGGAAGAATGAGTGACTCGCCTATTGTGTGAGCCTTTCCGGCTTTGGCAATTTGAAGGCTTACTTTGTAAGACGCTTTAAATGCATTTTCTTCTACACCAAAAAAATGCTTAATTACAGTTTTTCTACTACTCAAATCCTCCAAAAGATGTTCAAAATAGCTTAAGGGCTTATTTTTAAATGCTCATGTTTTGTTTCAAAGTGTTGCCGTAAAAGAGACGGTTTTAGAGTTTTGTGACAGGACTTCAGAGCAAACTGTGGATTTGATTCTACTATATTCCTGTCCATGTAAGACCAAATTGTAAATAAGTAAGATTCGTGATATTTACGTTTTTTAATTTTTTTATATCACTTGATTGTTTAACATTTAAAGTTCTTTTAGTTATTGCTGAATCCACCTCTTTACTCACATGGGATGATGACGTAGTCGTAGATGTAGAAGCAATCGGCTCCGGCTCCACGTTACCTTTCTTTTAATTATTCATTTATCCATGTTTCAAGACAAGTTACGAACACGTTCATTTAACTTCACAGTAAACTGAAGACTAAAAATAACTTTAAGCGCAGGAAGTGAAATAAATCACAACAAATACATAGAGCAGTAAGAAGGCACATTCACTCACTTAGAATGATGGGCGTCGACGACTGGGCGATCAGCTGTTCGGCTCTCAGGTAGGGAAGGGAGGATTGACAAACGTGAACAGACATGAACTACAGCGCCGCGCTTCGTCACTCAGTTCTCAGAAATTAATCAGTAGCAGTGTTGCCAACTTAGCGACTTTGTTACTAGATCTAGCGACTTTTGAGCCCTCACGACGTATCCCAAAAAAATTTATCGCTTATCCCCACATTGAGACTCCTACTCTATGCAATTAATACCCCTCTTCCCTTCTGTTGTCATCTATCAGACCCCACATCTCCCTCCCCCCTACAGCACTCACACTCCGCGCGAATTTCCCGGTGGCAAGCCATAAAACATTAAGACTGCTGTCCACGTGACTGGCTACCTGGAACCCATGAGCAGATACCATGTGTCCGTTTTCTCCAACTGTCAGGATCCGATGGATTTTATAGGTTAATGCAAGCGACGTTTCATCGCAACCTCGTTCTATTTGGACTTAAAATTACGATTCCCACAATTGCAGTAACCGTCCTTGATGTCTTTATCGTTATTATGATAATCTGATGATGATTAAGCAACATGTTTATTCATATTTATTTTTTTCTCTTTTTAACTGGTAGCTGTAAAATAAACATTGAAGACCTGAGTGGTGGTCATAAGTATTTTAATCCATTATAATTATTAATCCCAAGTAAAAATACAAAGAATGTGTTAAGGCAAATTAATCGCAATTTTACTTTTACTCCAAAAGATTAACATATTTCTAGGTTAGGAATTAGTACATAAAATCAATTTAATAACAGAGCGGCAGTACATAAAAAAATAAATCAAATTAAATCCATTCTAGTGTTATAAGAAATATTTGTGAAATTCATAAAAAAAACATGTTCAATATTTACCTTACAATATTTCATATCGATATTTCCTGTTACCCGCCATCACCTTGCACACTATAGATGAAAGCTTCCCGCTAACATAAACCCACTGTAGGTACATAACAGATGACCTAGCTCATCCACAGGCAACACGAGAACACACCTACTGAATTCCCTCCAATGTCAGTATTATTTCATTGCGCCTAGCTGCTGCAGTGAGTTCAATGTGCGACATTGGCATTACCTGTAGCCTCCACTTCTCAATAGCAAGAACATTAAATTTGTCACATTAGGCTTTTGTATGAGATAGGAGATGAGGATGCCAGGCAGTAGGGTAGATAGTTCCTCCAGTTCATAACCAGTATGAAGGCATGAAACATTGATCCGCATGCTTCGTTCCCCCCTAAAGAAAAGTGAAATTCCCCCTAAAGAAAGGTGTTCCCTAAAGAAGTCCTAAAGAAAAATGATTCTCTAAAGAAGTCCTAAAGAAAAATGATTCTCTAAAGAAGTCCTAAGTTCCCCCTAAAGAAAGGTGAAATATGAAAACGATTGTTCTGCCATATCTTCGGAACGCGAGTACTGAAAGTAAGAAGCTAAAGATTAAATTAATATTTGGTGCGGGGCGGGGGTGGCTTAGTCGGTAGCGCGCCAGGCTCGTAATCTGTAGTTCCCAGGTTCGAGTCCCAGCTGGGTCAGCGTTGAGATGTATCTCCGCAAAATTCCCCGCCCTGCCCTCGGTCAGTAGGGGACACCGATGGGCTTGGAAAGACAGCCGTCCGTCGGATGGACGTTAAGCCGTGGCCCCGTGTGCGGGAGAGCCATACCCTGTGCACGTTAAAGAACACGCTGGATGGCCTTGACGGGAGGCTACCATCTATCTCCCAACAGCTGTTCCAGTGGGTCCCCTCCCCCAACCTTCTCTGAGCCTTCGGGGTCCATGTGACCTGGCCACTTAGCCCATGGTGTGCAAAAAAGTGCCGCTCAGAGGTAAAACAACCCAACCTAATATTTGGTAAGCTGTACTACATTACCTTTCAGAAAGCCAGTAGCGTACTAGAAACCTCCATGGAAAGGGTTGACATGTTTGAGTCTCATTTGACATGTTTGCCTTTTTATTTTTCTGTCACTGCCATAGAAGATATATGATATTGAAGCCCTGTTGGGGAAGAGGGTTTTAAATCGTCCCCCCTATACTATCCACCTACCATCAGGAACTGTCACTTGATATATATATGATCATAAACATCGACCACATTTTTCCTTCCCTTTTTTTGAGTAGTGTTTACAATAGCTCATGATATTGGAGATGTCATAAGCGTTGAGACATAACTAGTTAACGTTATAACTAACTCGTAACTCTTAATGTTAGGTCGCCCCCCTAAATTTACGTTTTATGGGGGAGAGTTTGCAGGATGGGCATAATTCGAAATATTCTAACGGTCCTCATATGAGCATTAATTTCACGCCTAATCATTTGGAATTTTAGGTGAATGAATATAAAATAAAAAAGTTAAGAACTCCCATCAAAATTAATAAGAACAAAAAAACTGGAAAAAAACGTAAACACAGTTTCAATCAGTAACGCTGAATATAATTTCCCCTGAAAGAAGGTGCAAACTTATCATTTCCCATTTATCAAATTTGGCAAAATTAGTACACGTGGAAAACCAGTATATCAGTGGTAGATCGTAGATCGTTACATCATAAAATGAAGTACCAGGTACAATAATACCCATAACCTTCTTCATCTGGAAATATGCCTAATTGGCATCAGTTTGAAAAAACAAACAAAAGTAAACCACACAATGGTGGGCCCCAAAGGGCAAAAGAACATAAAATAAAGAGTAGTAATGATGCACAAGAGACCTAAAATGGATAACTTTCTTTAGCGAAAACCATCATCTTAGGCCTCTTGTATCTGTTAAGGACTTCATGATCGTAGCCCAGAAGGCAGGATATAATCTCGTGCGGGTTTCTCTGCACTGACTCGTAGAAACCTCGCGAGACAAACTTAAGATATGTGTAAATATGATCAATGCCCAGATCTTTATGCAATTGTCTATTGGTTACAAATCAGGGGGCATTGACCACACATCGCAGGATTTTATTCTGCAAGGCCTCTATCTTGTGATTGTTCGTGGGAGTTGTGTTCGCCCAAATTGGGGAAGCATAGGATATCATAGGTTGAATGACCATGTGATAAAATAGCAATTTATTATCAATGGATAATACTGAGTTTCTTCCTAGAAGAGTCCCCAGTTGACATCTGACAGAGTTAACTTTGTGATGATCCCGTGTATATGGGGATCCCACTTAAGCTTCTGATGCAGAGTGACTCCCAAATATTTGACAGTCTCCTGCCACTTGAATTGTTCATCTAAAAAGTGTAAAGTTAGAGGATTTTTAATCCTCTTACCACTGAAGAGGATGGCGTTACTCTTCTCAGTGTTTATCTTTATTATCCATTTCTCATACCAGGTATCCATTTTATCAAGGCAATCTGAAGTCTCCTGATTGCAAAATCAATTCCCAAGGAAGGGGAGATGAGAGCAATGTCATCAGCATATTTAGCGATAAAGATTCGCTCAAATGAAGGAATATCAGAGATATATAATGAGAAGGGAGTAGCGCCTAGGAGAAAGAGTTGAGGAACTCCAGCGGCCACAACTCTCTTGGTAGAAATGGTAGATTTAATATGAACCTGGAATGTTCGATTTAAGAGCTACGATTGAATGATACAGGTGTGTCCTGTAGGCATTCCAATCTTAGAGAGTTTTGTAAATGAGGCCGTCCATCCAGATGAGGTCAAAAGCCTTAGCCACGTCTAGAAAGACGGCAGCAACCGTTTCCTTCTTGTTCAGTGCCTCAGAAATAGTTTCCACAACTCTGAGGACCTGATGTTCTGTCGATCTTTTACGCCTGAAACCAACTGGGTTTTAGGTAAGACAGGATGGATTGAGAAGAACTCTTCCAATCGCTGGCATTTATGGCACTGTGTTGGTGTTTTCTTCGACCTGTAACTCTCCACATGTATTTTCAGGTGAAGAGGTCTGTGACATTGTATATCTTTTTATTTGCAGCATCGTTAGGCAATTCTGCCAAGAATACAGGGATCGGAGATTTGTCTTTTCCTCGTCTCATCTGTGAAAGTTTAACAATTGTAAATCCCAAGTCCACCAAGGCGACTCAGACATCATCAGTGGTAATGTCATTGGGTAGATTTTTGATTACCACTCTGAAGTTTTTCTCTTCTTTTAATTTGTATGTATGAAATTGTTGCTTTGACGCTTCAAAAAATCTGACAAAGGACCTGTAATCATTGGAGCATTTGGTTTGTAATCTGACCGTTTCTCCAGAGGTCTTTGCAGTGAAAGCTTCCACAGCAATTTTAGTTAATTCTTTGTAAGTGTTCACCCAGTTCTTAGGAGAACGTAAAATGATGGGAGGTATTTTCGCATTATTACTGATATTCCCTTTAGGAGTAGCGGCAGAGTCAGAAGCCTCCATTTCAGAAACTGGAGAGTCCAAGTATTCCTCCTCCTGAGATAATGTCCAATATTCCTCCTCTGGAGAGTCCAAGTATCCCTAAGACCGAAAATCTGGTCTTAGAGGCAAAGGCAGAGTCAGTGATGGGAGAAAAGGCTCCCTTGTGTCCTTTCTTTAAGTTTTTGCCAACATCCTTCCTTTTAGGTTTTTTGGCAGCATCAGAAATAACTTGAAATAAATCCATACCATGTTTTGGGACAGGATCCAATTCCTGAACAACTTCCAAAACAATTGTTTGGCTAGAGCAAAGTCCAGAGCAAACATGTTCGTTAATATCTTTCTGAAGATCAAACCTTTCCAATATTGCATCATTGAATTTGACGCGATCATCAGGCAAAAGGCTGTGTAATTCCTTCATAGAAGGTAAATTTGCCAAAGTTGAGTTTAAATCGAACAGCAGTTAATTTTTCTCCGATAAAAACGTGCAAATTTGCGCGTTATAAGTGAGTTGTGAAGTATCCCTAGAGACTTGAGCTTCAGAGTCTATGAGAGGTCCGGACTAACGTCATTAACAGAGCAGCTCTCTGTCAGGACCGGGATAGAAATTTCATAAATCTAACATACACATTGCTTCAAAATTTCTCCTAATATAAAATTTCAAAATTTTGGCTTTAAAAAGAAAGAACTTAATGCCATCATCCGAATCAAAATAAATAGAGCTCTCACAAATTCATTTTTATTTAAATTAAAAAAACGAGACTCACCCTACTGCAACTTCTGCAATTTTCCACACACGATTGAACATATTATCTTTGTATGTAATCAATTTAATGATGAAAGGGAAGTATATTTCAACAAACTAAGAAAATATAATATATCAGATTTTAATCTAAAAATATTTTAGAACCTTCAAAGAAAAATTTGAAGCCCACCTTATTCTCTCTTCTTGTTTCATTTCTCAAGAAGATTAATATACTACATTGCCTCTAATATCTTCCTAATGCAAAAAAATCTCATCCAAAAACTGTGACTGAATGAGTCTGCAAGGGCCCTCGTTTTTACCTTGCAGGAATATTCAAGTGTAGATTTAATGTTCAAGTTCAAATTTCATGAATGTCAGATTTTGACATTGCAAATGCTTAAATGTTTGAACAATTTTCAAAGAAAAGCAGTTGAAAACAAATAAATAAGTATGAATAAGATAAAAATAAAAGAAATAGAACAAATTTACATAAAATTTATGCAAACTATTGTAAAATTTCAAATATCAAATTGACAGTTGTAACTGTAAGAACCGGCTCAGACCGGATTTGAAAAGGACAGAATTACTGTAAAATAACAGTAATCTGTCCAAAAACGATATTAAAACTCAAAAATGAGTATAAAATATCAGAATAAATGTAAAATTACAAATCTAATGAAAGATAAAATACAAAAAAAGCTACTTTTCAGTAGCGACTAGAATCGAATAAAACGAAAAACTTCAAAAACGCTACTTTTCCAATAGCGACTAAAATCGAATAAAATACGAAAAACTTAGAGCTAGAATACCTCAAAGGAGGATTTTTAAAGTCGAAATGCTTCTTGTATAGTATGTTTCCAAGCCAATAACGGCCAATCGATGAGTCGGCTATCAGCACGTACTCTTCCAATGCCAATAACGGCCAACTTAAAGTCAGCTATTGGAGCGTACTTTGCCTATGCTGATGCTTGTACTTATACTTATCTAATGTAGATTAGTATGTCCAAAGCCGGAGACTTTATTAACACATCATTGTAGAAAATGAACCTGTAAAAAACCTAACAAAGAAACTACAAGTTTAAGTAAAGGATTAGGCTAAACTAGCTACCCTTCCTGCCAAAGGCTCTACTACGATTTTCACCCAGTCTTGCTTTAGGCTAATAGTATTTGAAGTAATCCATGAACGCTGCAAAAACACGTCATGACCGTTCGAAGTCAGAGCTCCTCAAATCGTATGTCAGTGAGTAAAAGGTTTGCGAAAAAAAATGGAAGCGGAGAGTTGGGGATTTGGTAAAAAATCATCGTTTGGCTCCAGATACTCATAATCAAACACGTCAAGAAACCAAATTAGACTATGAAAATATATTGAACAAAACGTTCCTGACTTTTTAAAAAATTTCATTTCTATCTAAAATTTAAATGTATAAAATACATATATTAAATGTCTAAAATGTATAATCAGTGTTAAGATAAAATTTGGAAATAAGTAAATATTCCAACTTTCTTCAATCTGTTAATAATAATTCTTTTTCCCCGTTTACAAATTTGCTAGCGGCGTGTTTTTGGATACTAGTTCGTCACTGGTTGTATCCAGCTGAAACACAATATTTCCGACTTGTTAAGTTGCATAGCCGTCCCGTGGCAGAGTGGTTAGCGCGCTTGGCTATTGATCCAAGGGACCTGGGTTCGAGCCCCGGATAAGGCATTGATGTCTGTATCGTTTATCTGCTGAGGTCCTGCCATCCTCTCAGACCTTCTACTGTGGCATATAAACTGACAGGCTGCTGTCAGACCTCTGTGGCAAGCAGCTGCTTGAGGGGGTATTTTAAGTTGCATAGTCAATAAGCTAATGCAGTGGTTCTCAACCTTTCATGCTTCACGTACCCGCTGGAAATGTGTATATAACTGGCATACCCCTTGTATAGATAGATAAAACTATAGTTATGGTATAACAATGGTTATTTTTGCTTTGTTACTAGATCTAGTGACTTTTGAACTCTCACGGCATACCCCAAAAATTATTACAACGTACCCCACATTGAGAACCCCTAGTATAGAGTATACCATTATATAACATTGGGTATATTTTTCACAAACTGATGAGTAGTGAAAAAAGTCTTTACACAAACTTTTTAGATACAAAATTATTTTATTACACACTTTAATACAATACTGATTATTAAGTTTTATATAACTTCTGAAGTCAATTTTTGTGACTGGCATTGTTATTGTTAAATAGTCAAACTTCCATAACTCATTAAATACTGAACGAATATGGTGGAAAATCGAGATATTTTTTTTTCTTTCATTGAGATCTTTATGGGCTATTACAATTTTCAAAACAGAAAAACTTATTTTAGAAGTTATAGAGCTTTGACGTTAGCTTCCCATTGACATAATGTAAGAGGTAAGCCACGCTTCGCTACTACGATTATTATACACCATATTGCTTGCAGGTAGCATAAAATAACTTCTTGGAGCAGGTGTTTGAGACCCCTGTGTTAAGAGACAGAATCTTCTCCTGAGGGATATATTGCGATTGGGATAGTAGAAGGGTCTGAAGTGGCTCAGTCGGTAGCGCGACAGGCTCGTAATCTGCAGTTCCCAGGTTCGAGTCCCAGCTGGGTCAGCATTGAGACTTATCTCCGCAAAACTCCCCGCCCTGCCCACGATCAGTAGGGGATATCGATGGACTTGGAAAGGCCGCCATCCGTCAGATGGGACGTTAAGCCGTGGACCCATGTGTGGGAGAGCCATACCCTATGCACGTTAAAAAAACATGCTGGATGGTCTTGACAGAAGGCTACCATATGCCTCCCAACAGAGGGTCCCCTCCCCCAGCTTTCTGTGAGCCTTCGGGTCCTTATGACCTCACCATTTAGCCCACGGTGTGAAAAAAAAAGTACCGCTCAGAGGTAAAAGCAACCCAACCCAAAAGATAGTAGAAAGCATATTGATAACCAAAACAACCTTTCTTTACAAGTTCAAGTATCAATATGCATACGACAGAGATTAAATAAAATACACAGTCGTATCAGAATAATATGACCACTTACCATAGTACATGTATGGTAGGTGGTCATATTATTCTGATACGACTGTGTAAGTATATTGCTCTCAATCGATCCTTCCCCTTGTAACAGGCGCGTATTCCAGGAGATTTGGGATACTTAGGGTGCTATAGCATACTCCCTAAAATATTTCAAATCTTGAAACTGGTAAATTATAAAATTCCTCGCAGTCGTAGTTGGAGGATTTTGGGAAAACGCCGTGTTAACTGAAACTGAGTAAATAAAGATAATCGATAAAGATAAAGATAATAAAGATTTTCGATGTACATAATGTAATTAAAATATACCCTACAATGTTTAAAATTGAAATTTCAGTTTTCTTTAATATAACAAAACGAATCAAAATTTTCACAACTCATCTTTCTTTTACCAAGTGGCTTCAAATTTTACCAATTGTCCTCAATTTGCCAACTAGCCGTAATTTTTAAGGAAATTGAAAAATATTGTAAAATATATTCATTTATTTTTCCACACAATATATTATATAAAAATATTGTACATTACGGGTGATGCAATGGAGAAGGAAAAAAGTAGCAGATGGGGGGGGGAAGACTGCATTTACATAGTAGTATAGTATTTTTCCCTCCATTTCACATGTTTTATTTTCTTGAAAAATGCGAAATATACGCAAATTTATCATTTTCTTTTTACCTCCGTTATCAAGGCATATGTGGGAGGAGGCTGGCCCCTTGCATTCCGCCCCCCTAGATCCGGCTCTGGATAAAACTGTTCTCCCCCCCCCCCCGTGGTAAAAATTAAAAGTCGACGGGTATGCACGCTACTGTACGTTGGGTGTCAAGATTATTTTTTAGGATATTGAAAGGAATTTTGGTTTTAACCCCCCCCCCCATACACACAAAAAAAACATGGAATCGTGCCTGCCCAGTATCATAAATGAGTTCCTAAAATTCATAAATTTGAATCCACTACATAAAACACAGAACAGACTTAAACTACGAAAAATTGTAGATATATCAATTGTAGTATATTCATCTCTCTGAAACAAAATTACACACTTTTGTTCTTCTGTCTTTTCTTCTCTCCCCCCTACCATATTCCCCTCCTATTAAACGGAGTTGACTTTCTCTGTCTTTGCCTCATGTTGCCACACCTCGGAATCATTCCTCCCTCTTCCGTCCCTCCCTGCTGGCCCACTGCTTCAAGCTGTCCGCCCCGCGGACGGGACGCTACCGGCTGACCTTGGGCATTCTTCTGCCGCAGCAACCACGTGGATCCAGTTGGCCTCGCTGCTTCTGCCTCGTCTGTCTCCTCCTCACGGCGATGTCGGTCACTTCCAATTCATTGTTTCCATTGCAAACTTCCGACACTGTTTCATTCGGGTCGAATTTGAAGTTGAAAGTCGTTTGATTCATCGTGATTTAATCCTGGCTGTAATAAGAATTTATCTTTTTTTCCCTAAACACAGTTAAAAAACAGGGAAAGATTATGCGAAATCAATATCAAGACAAAATATCAGATGGATCTAACGGATACAGATTTCACGGATATCTGGTTCTTGAGTTCGGTTGTTTTGCCTGTTAGCGGCACTTTTTATGCACACAATGAGTAAAATAGCCTCGTCATAAGGACCTCAAGGACTCAGAAGGTTGGAGGGGGGGGGGGGTGAACCCACTGGACAGATGTTAGGAGACAGATGGAAATCTTATGTGAACAAGAATTTTATTTAACGCACAGGTATGTATTATTATGTATACGAGGACACGATTTTAAGTTTCATGTGACAGACGGAGGCCTTTTCCAAGCCCATAGGTTTCTCCCCTAGCCCTACTTTCCTAGATCTGGACTAACTTGCAAATATCAGCTTTTCTCTAACTTATCCCTGCTGATTTCGATAATCGAAAATAGTGTTGTGTTTTTTCTATGGAGCAATGGATTTTTACTAATTGGGAAGGAAACTGTAATGAACCAAATTATTATTTATTTTTAACACAATAAACAGTTTTCATTATTATGCTTATTTTAAAAAATGTAAGAAAAAAACAAAACAAAAGAATATTAATGTGAAGTGAATATACTTCTGATCTCAATTTGATTTACCTTTAAAGCAGTATGAAATGCGGTCCGATGCGTAATGAAAATTGGATAACAGGAAACATAGAAATTTTGTTTAAAATCTGTGAGGTATAAAAATTAGGTAATATTTTTAAATTCAGCGTGCAACCATAAGCTCCAAAGGGCCAACCAGACTATGCAATTTATTCTCCAAACACGACTCTTCTGAGCTGCATTCGTCACTGTAGACCAGTTCCAGCTGGGTTGGGTTGTTTTACCTCTGAGCGGCACTTTTTTGCACACCATGGGCTAAATGGCCAGGTCACATTGACCCCGAAAGCTCAGAGAAGGTTGGGGGAGGGGACCTACTGGAAGAGCTGTTGGGATACAGATGGTAGTCTCCCGTCAAGGCCATCCAGCGTGTTCTTTAACGTGCACAGGGTATGGCTCTCCCGCACACAGGGCCACGGCTTAACATCCCATCCGACGGACGGCGGCCTTTCCAAGCCCATCGGTGTCCCCTACTGACCGTGGGCAGGGCGGGGAATTTTGCGGAGATAAATCTCAACGCTGACCCAGCTGGGACTCGAACCTGAGAACTACAGATTATGAGCCTGGCGCGCTACCGACTGAGCCACCCCCGCCCTAGCTGGGTTCTCCTGGGTAATATTATCTGCCTACCACATCCTAGATCTCCCCCTTTTTCTGAGGTCTTTAAGCACATTGTTCATAGCCCTATTCGCAAATCTATAATTATTTATACGGTCAACATGGCCAGATCAACAGTTTCTCTCTGAACAACATGCCACTCAAATGAGGTTGATTATTCCTTCTTCTAATTCCATCATTACTTACAAAGTCAAACCAGCTAATGCCCAAGCTACTACGTAAACATCTAGAATCAAAGCCATCAAGTTTCCTATTATCGTGCTTTCGAATTACTATGAAAAAATAAATACCTCCTCAGGCAGCTGCTTGCCACAGAGGTCTGACAGGAGCCTGTCAGTTTATATGCCATAGTAGAAGGTCTGTGAGGATGGCAAGCCCTCAGCAGAAAAACGACACAAACAGCCATGCCTTACCCGGGGCTCGAACCCAAGTCCCTTAAACAAATAAAATATTCGAGACAATAAAATCATCGATGGTCTGGATGATTCTTTTGGCTACCACGATCCATAAAAAATATAACGCTTTCATCATTACTTCTTTAATATATTTCAAAATCTAAATATATCAAAATCTAAAGGACTCCGTTTGGGAAATCACTGCAACAGATACGAAAGGAATTCAGTCTAAAGTGAGAGTCAGAGGTTCCCACGGTGATGCTGCACCCACTAAGTAGATGCAACATCATCCGATTGACTTAATCGCCTTGTCCAAGCTGGTGACTTCAGTCCCTCTCTCCTGTGGAGAGAGAAAATGCTTCCCATTTCCAAGTAATCCCTGAAGACAAAGAGTTCAAAGTGGACTGAACGAAAACGCCATGCTGGGCATTAGTCTCGGTAGGGGAATGAGGAAACAAGACTCAACAACAGAAAGGATGGTAAAAGATCGAAAGTGGAGATCTTAATCTATGGTGACTGGGAGGGAAAAGAACACCCGGAGGTTGATCCAGAAGTCTCCATCTCCGGGTGTAGTTGTGTGTGTACATATATAAATAAAAAATATAAATAAATAAATACCCCCTCAAGCAGCTGCTTGCCACAGAGGTCTGACAGTAGCCTGTCAGTTTATATGCCATAGTAGAAGGTCTGAGAGGATGGCAGGACCTCAGCAAAAAAACGACAAATACATCCATGCCTTATCCGGGGCTCGAACCCAGGTCCCGTAGATCAGTAGCCAAGCGTGCTAACCACTCATCCCTTATTTAACACCGCTTTAGCGTACTTGGCTGCTGATCAAAGGAACGTGGGTTCAAGCCCCGGGCAATTATGGATGATTGTGGTGTCTTTCTGCTGGGTCCCGCCATTCTCACAGACATTCTCTGTGGCATATAAAGTCATGAGCATAATAATGACTCTTTTCAAAGATTCGATTCTTTTGAATCGGCATACTTAAAAGAGTCCTTCAAAAGTTTCGTTCGTTTGACTCATTCGATTCTCCGAGTGATTCAAATCAGTTGCTATTTAGTGTAATCTAGTAGGTGAACTCTTTCAAATACAGACACTAATTAATTTAGAAAAAAAAAAATTTTTATTTCGATAACTAAATTTTCATATTTCACCACATTTTGAAAAAAACATATACTTCGTAGATAAATTTTTAAAATTTTAGACAAATAACTTTTAATTTTTTGCATATTACTAAATATTTCGCTTTTTGTTCGAGAGCTTTCCAGACAGTCTTATCTTGATTGTTATTGAATTTTTTTGTTAGCACGTAGAAATTGAAACCCAACTTCAAGAGATTTGTTAAAAATGGTTTCATTTACTGGTTGTTAAAATATCACCTGAAAAAATCTAGCAAGTTATATTATGAAACAAGTAAATATAAAAGAAATTATCAAAGCATAAAAATACGAAAACAGCCTTTTTTAATTGCTTTATTTGAAGAAATTTCTGAAATGGAATTATATTTAAATCATAGCAACTATTAAAATTGACTTTATTTATTTAAGTCAACTTTCCCTGGCATTTCATTTACCTATATTTATTATTAATAAATGTCTCCCGCGAACAAGTCATCATTCGCGAATCAGATGATTCAAAAGAATTGTTTTAGTACGAAAGAGTTCGTGAGGCCGTTTGAGCCAATTGGTCAGTACCTCTGATTCGAGAGCTAAAGGAGTCATTTGAGCCAATGGAGTCAGTTCCTCTGATTCGAGAGCTAAAGGAGTCATTTGAGCTAATGGAGTCAGTTTCTCTGATTCGAGAGCTAAAAAAGTCATTTGAGCCAATGGAGTCAGTTCCTCTGATTCGAGAGCTAAAAAGGTCATTTGAGCCAATGGAGTCAGTTCCTCTGATTCGAGAGCTAAATGAGTCATTTGAGCCAATAGAGTCAGTTCCTCTGATTCGAGAGCTAAAGGAGTCATTTGAGCCAATGGAGTCAGTTCCTCTGATTCGAGAGCTAAAGGAGTCATTTGAGCCAATGGAGTCAGTTCCTCTGATTCGCGAAAGAAAAGAGTCAAAGGATTCGTTTGAGCTTTTGAGTCAGGCCTATTCGTTCAGTCTAATTCTTTCGGTTTCTTCGTACGGAACTTTAGCACTTCATTGTGTGGGTCCTAACTCACAGACACATATAGCACCCACTTGCCCTCTTATGCTCGTGGACCAGATGATAGCGGGTATTTTAGACTCGCTTACAAAGTGGTCCAGTTTTTGGATGAAAGATTTTCGATCGGACGGAACTTTGCATGAAAAAAAAGGTGATATTTATCTGCAATAGTTTACGCTTCTGTAGTTTTTCCGTTAATTAGTGACTTTGTGTTTTGTTATGAAAAGTGAAAAATAATTCATGTTGAGGTCAAAATGATTGAAAGAATCGATTCTTTTCAGAAAGGAATCATGAACGAATGACTCACTCACCTGATTCGTTCATTTTGAACGAATCGTTCGAGAACGACTCATCACTATTATAAACTGACAGGCTCCTGTCAGACCTCTGTGGTAAGCAGCTGCTTGAGAAAGTATTTTTTAAATTTTATTTGAATTATATTAAGAGGATTGGGTTGTTTACCTCTGAGCAACACTTTGCACACAATGAACTAAATGGCCGGGTCACAAGGGCCCCGAAGGAGGTTCAGAATTGGTTGGAGTTAGATGGGTCATCTGGCGTGTTCTTTAATTTGCACAAGGTATATGTCCTGCACACAGAGCCATGGATTAACGTCCTATCAGACGGACGGCAGCCTTTTCAAGCCTATTGATACCCCTTTCTCATCGAGGGTTCAGCAGAGATAAATCTCAATGCTGTTCACAGTTGGGAACCGAACCTGGGAACTGCAGATTACGAACCTGGCGTAAAAGTAATTGAGCACTTCTGACCCATTTCAGTAAAAAATTCGTTATAGCAGCTATTTTTCATTTTTTGATTAATATTTAAAGCAAATTTTTAAATTTATAGGGGTAGCAATGCTGCTGTAATGAAAGTAGAAATATTTTAAATGGTAATTCTACAAAAAAAGACAAATGTTGTTCTCCTCACCATTTTGGATTGTAATGAAATTTGAGGCAATAATAGCTCAAAATAGTTTCTTTCCATCTGTTGATCCCCCCCCCGGCCATTACCTAGAGATCGTTTAAGATCAACGAAAGCCCAAATTTCGCATTTTAAGGGTTTCGGAAGATATTTATATTTTCAAAACTATTAAAACTCTGAAGATTCACACGGATTGTGAAACTTTTTAACAGTTTTACAATCCGTGGAAGACGAGAGTTCTATTAATAATTATCATAAATATAAAAAACTGGCTCGTTATTTGTACCCTTAATCTTGAAAGAAAAAAATGGCCTAAACAGCAATTTTTCACATTTTAACGGTCAGTGCTATTATAATTTTTTTTTTATGCTTAATCTACGTATTCAAACGAATGAATATAAAAACCTTTAACTACTCTTTTATGCTTAATCTACGTATTCAAATGAATGAATATAAAAACCTTTACCTACTATTTACGTTTCCTTCGTCTCATTGTACGGTAGAGAAATTCTGAATAATCAAAAACAACGGCTTTTCCAAATCATAGCAACTTAACTCATAATTCGTGAAGCCGTTTCAGCCAATTGGTCAGTCCTTCTGATTCGGAAGCTAATGGATAATTACAAAGGAAAAATGAGCTCCGCGAATGCCATCATACTTCACAAGAGTAATCTTTTATTTTAGTTAAATCCCTCCTATAAATATCGATTTTGTTTCTTTACTCCTGTAGGATTTATTAGGAATACGAGGAAAATTTGTCTGTTAGCAATACGAGAAAAATTTGTCTGTTAGCAATACGAGGAAAATTTGTGCTTTTAGTCTTGTTAGCACATGAAAAATCGATTTATAAATATGACAGTGACGAAGAATTTCATAACTCTTTGGAGGGCATCAAAAAGGCACTGGATGTTTTGGGGAAGTTCAGAAATAGTGCTTGATGTGTGTGCGATACTCAAAAGTAGAGTTTGACGTGTAATTACTATTACTTTATCAAACTACTACTTAATGTTATGGAGGCTCAAAAAAGCACTTGATGGACGGGAGGTTTGAAAATGCATTTGATGTTGAGGGAGACTCAAAAGTTCGTTTGACGTTGGGTGGGGGACTCAATTTTGCGTTTGACGTTGAGGGAGACTCAAAAGTGCGTTTGACATTGAGGAAGACTCAACAGTGCGTTTGACGTGTGGGGAGGGGACTCAACAGTGCGTTTGACGTTAAGGGAGACTCAAAAGTGCGTTTGACATTGAGGAAGACTCAAAAGTGTATTTGACGTTGGGGGAGACTCAAAAGTGCGTGTGGTGTTAGCTCAGAAATGGTACTTGATTTTGAGGCGGAAAATAACTTGATATTTGGTGGAGCTCAAAACGGAACTTGATGTTCCGAGGGACTCAATGATGATCCATGAACATTAATTTCTTTTGTGTTTTACATACTCTTTTATGTAAAATTTCTCATTTTAAAAAGAATCTTAGGCAAACTATTACATAAGCGCGTCAAGATTTATATAGATACTTAGGGCTACAGAAGTCCACTTTACCAACAGGCGTAGCTTGTTTCATTCAAAGTTAGAAAAATTACAACAGTAAAATATTTCCAGATTTTGCTCCTCCCTCCCATCCACGTTCATGCATGCCCTTTTGCTCCTTTTTCTACAAATTGCTGGTTGGTCTGATTTTTACGAATCTTGCTCAGGGAGATACTTAGGGGTACTAAAGCCACCCTCACCCCCACTCTCCCTGAAATCTTTGAATGCTCGAATTTGAAAAAATGCTTAAGCTATTTATAAGGGTGTTTTAAAGACTTGGAGATAATGCCGTGATAACTGAAATTAAGCAAAAAAATACTAAGTCGGTTGCTATTTATCAGGGTGTAGAGAATGGGTTAGGTTGTTTTACCTCTGAGCGACACTTTTTGCACACAATGGACAAGTTACAAGGACTTCGAAGGTTCAGAGAAAGTTTTGGGGGAGAAGGCCCCATTGGACAGCTGTTAGGAGACAGGTTGGAGTCTTCCATGTAAGTCATTTAACAGGCATAAGTTATGGCTTTCCTGCACACGGACCACGGCTCTACGTCCCATCCAACTGGCGGCAGCCTGTTCAAGCCCAATCGTGCCCCATACTGACCGAGGACAGGGTGAAAGTTTTGCGGTGATAAATCTCAATACTGGTTCAGTGGGGACTCGAACCTGGGAACTGCAGATTACGAGACTGACGAGCTATCGACTGAGCCACCCCCACCCCGTAGAAAATGGGGCATCTTACTAACGTCTGAATCCGTTCGAATGTTCACTATTATGTATTTCACCCTATTACCCAACATTGGCAACTAGATGCTTTTGATTCCAGATGCTTACGCAGTATCTTGGGCATTAGGTGGTTCAACTTTGTAACTAATGATGAGGTTAGGCAAAGGAGTTTGCAACCTCCTTTAAGCAGCATATTGTGCAGAGAGAGAGACTCCGTTGGTTTGGCCATGTTGCCCGTATGAATAATTATAGATTGGCGAATAGGGTTATGAACAGTGTGCCTAAAGGCCTCAGAAAGAAGGGGAGACCTAGGATGCGGTGGGCAGACAATGTCAAACAGGACCTTGTTAGAATTGGTGTGCAGTGGCCAGATGCAGTAGATGTAGCTCAGGATAGACTTGCTTGGAGAACTAAATTGCACGGTCTGGTTGGACCTCCGTAGCCCATGGCTGCTTGAGGATGAGGATGAGGATGATGACAGCATATCTGGGTTGGGTTGGGTTGTTTTACCTCTGAGCGGCACTTTTTTGCACACCATGGGCTAAATGGCCAGGTCACATGGACCCCGAAGGCTCAGAGAAGATTGGGGGAGGGGACCCACTGGAACAGCTGTTGGGAGACAGATGGTAGCCTCCCATCAAGGCCATCCAGCCTGTTCTTTAACGTGCACAGGGTATGGCTCTCCCGCACACGGGGCAACGGCTTCACGTCCCATCCGACGGACGGCGGCCTTTCCAAGCCCATCAGTGTCCCCTACTGACCGTGGGCAGGGCGGGGAATTTTGCGGAGATAAATCTCAACGCTGACCCAGCTGGGACTCGAACCTGGGAACTACAGATTACGAGCCGCGCTACCGACTGAGCCACCCCCGCCCCAACAGCATATCTAACCGTCTAACGATACATTTATAGTATGTGAATTATGAGTTGAGGAAAGATGCAGGACTTAAATGTTAGCGAACTTGATTCAAGGCCACCTTGATACTATAGGCCTGGACACTGCAGTAACAGAAGACCTGATTTTGAAAAACAGCAGTACTTTTATTATAGTAATTTCTAAAAATTCAACTGCCAGTTCTTGATTTTAAAAATCTGGTAATTAATTTTAAAACATTCGCAATTATTTTAATAAAATTCTTATGGAAAAATATTTTTATTCAAACTTATTTTAAAATAAATATTTTTACTTAAATTTAAAACAAATTACATCACTTAAAATTTTTGCATAATTAATATCCTGCCTTTCTTCCCTTCTTACACTCAAGGTTGTCTAAGGCCTGGTGTATGAATGTGGTCTTGCCTAACTGTTATTCCAGTGGGCTTCTGTAAGTGTTTGTAAGTTGTATTCGTTGTCTAAGTGTTTGTATAGGGAACCAATACAAGTCACAAAGTACTCAACAATGCGTCACAAAGTACTCAAAAGTCCACATTGGTACGGGAAACCAATACAAGTCAAAAGCTCACATGCTATCCCGTCCTTTTAAAAATATATAATAAAGGTATTTCAAGCCTTAAGTGTACATATACATATTTGAACATTGAGTCAAAGAACACTGTGAGTACTGTGCGCGACTATTACGTGTAGCTAATTTATAATTTTCTGTTGAAATTATAAGAATTTTCGTGAATGCAAATTTAGAAGTTGGTGTAATAATTCTTTCAATTGATTTTGAAAATATTTAGAAAGAGCTTAACAGCAGCATTTGCTGTTAAATATTTCCAACTTAATAACTCTCTAAATATTGAAAAAACGTTGTTGAAAATAGATAATTAGAACAAGTTCAGTTAAATCTTCAGTGACATTTCTCCGTGAAAAGTTTGTTCTAAAATTTAGGGAACTCTGAACGTCACTTTCCATTCACAATCACATGGAAGAGTCGGGGATTTTTTTGTAATAACGCCGCGAATATTACATCTTTAAAAGCTTGAACCGTCGCCTCAGATCTCTTAAAAGAGAAACACTGAAAACAGAAAAAAATCGTTTCTGAAAAACAGAAACATCATCTCAGTAAATAAAATCACTGCCTCAGAAAAGAGTAACTTCATCTCAGAAAATAAAATCTCTGCCTCAGAAAAGAGTAACTACAACTCAGAAAAGTGGAACATCTCTTCAGGAAACAGAAACTTCATCTCAGAAAATAAAATCACTGCCTCAGAAAACAGTAACTTCATCTCAGAAAAGTGGGACATCTCTTCAGAAAACAGAAACCTCATCTCAGAAAATAAAATCACTGCCTCAGAAAAGAGTAACTTCATCTCAGAAAATAAAATCGTTGCCTCAGAAAAGAGTAACTTCATCTCAGAAAATAAAATCACTGCCTCAGAAAAGAGTAACTTCATCTCAGAAAAGTGGAACATCTCTTCATAAAACAGAAACTTCATCTCAGAAAATAAAATCACTGCCTCAGGAAAGAGTAACTTCATCTAAGAAAAGTGGAACATCTCTTCATAAAACAGAAACTTCATCTCAGAAAATATTATCACTGCCTCAGAAAAGAGTAACTTCATCTCAGAAAATATTATCACTGTCTCAGAAAAGAGTAACTTCATCTCAGAAAATAAAATCACTGCCTCAGAAAAGAGTAACTTCATCTCAGAAAAGTGAAACATCTCTTCAGAAAACAGAAACTTCATCTCAGAAAATAAAATCACTACCTCAGAAAAGAGTAATTTCATCTCAGAGAAGTGGAACATCTCTTCAAAAAACAGAAACTTCATTTCATAAAACAAACACATCGCCTCAGAAAACAGAAACAACACAAAAAATGCCACACCGAAACAAACTGAATACTAAATACGACAGCATGAAAAACGAGAAAGAAACTGAGATCACAGCCTGTCGCATAAGTTAATTGTTTACATATTTACGCTTGAAGGACGTGACAAGATAACGTGACAATAAAAGGTTACTTTAACATAGCCTGCAGTGAAGAGGGTGTATTTTACAACATCGTGACTTGTAACTGAAATAACTTTTCCCTCAGGGTCTGGAAAGTTTCACCTGGCTGGTTTATGATCGTTTACGACAGTCATGTACAACTTCCTTTTAGGTTTGGACAAGATAACTAAATTTACATGCATCTGCTTCAGTACAAAGTACTCTATAACGAAAACGTAAAGTTTCAAAATGATTTTACTTCAGTTTATTTTAAAACTAATAACTACCGTTTCTTTTGCTTAATTTTGATCATAATGTTCTTAATAAGTACAAGAGACCAAAAATGATGGCTTTCTTTCAGGAAAGCTACTCGTTTTAGGTCTTTTGTGCATGATATATGCTATTTTTAGCTTGTGTTTTATGTTAGCCTCTAGGAGCTCACCACGGTTTATATTTACTTGTTATATATTTTTACTTATGCCAACTGGGCATATTCTCAGATGGAGATGGCAATGGGTAATTTTTACCTGGAGCATCGCATATCCATATACGATCTACGACTGTTTATAATCCAACATACAACATCTTTAGGAAGAAGGGAACTCCAAGGGAGAAGGGAACCAAGCAACGCCTCCAATAACAGAAGGCCGATGGACCAATATATGACGTCATCAAAATAGTTCTATGTCTAGAAAAAGTCTTAGAAATTTATTACTTATTTTACTACTGGTGTGCTACAGTTTATAATAATGTTTATTTAAAAATATACCCTTATTCAGAAAAAAAAAATTCGTATTTATTAGAAATTATCATAATTCTATATATATACACAAATAATTTACCTTCTAAATATTGTACATTTATGAATAAACCTTAATATAATTAATAGTAAAAAAAATACACCAGTAGTAATAATAGAAATAGGTATACAAGAATTTTCTAGATTCCAGAACTACTAATGTAGACGTCATAACTTGGCCCACCGGCCTTTTATTGTAAGGAGGTGTTGAACAAAGGCCACCTCGATAAGATTGGGCCCTAACATCTGTCAAACAAAAGAAGGGAAAAGGAAGTTTAAATATATGTAAAGTTTTAAAAGGATTTAATCTGTATAGAGTTTAAAATAATATACCCCCTCAAGCAGCTGCTTGCCACAGAGGTCTGACAGGAGGCTGTCAGTTTATATGCCACAGTAGAAGGTCTGAGAGGATGGCAGGACCTCAGCAGAAAAACGACACATACATCCATGCCTTACCCGGGGCTCGAACCTAGGTCCCTTAGATTAATAGCCAAGCGTGCTAACCACTCGGCCACGGGACGACTTAAAATAATATAAAAGCTATTAAATAATTTATGAAAATATTTTTTAATATTTAAAAATTCCATTTTTTTAAGAATAAATCGTTGCTCTCAGAATTTCAATAAATAGATCTTTATTTAAAGCACTTATAGTTTTTAAAATTTTCTTCTATTAGTGAGTTATCCAGGCCTGACTACGACATTTTGATGCACCGGACCAGAACAGTAGTAAAACAAAGAGAGGGAATTAAAAATGTCTAAAGGTTTAAAAACTTGACTTGTACAAAAATTAACTACAAGATCTTTATTTTAAAAAGTATTAAATAAAATAATGTACTTATTATCACTTTATTTAAATATTTATCAATAATGTAAAATTAATCACAAAATTTTAAAAAGTAATAGCTACCAGTAGAATTGAAAAAGATATTGTTCTAAAATTGCTATATTTTCAAACTTGTTTCTTCCTGTTAGTGCACTATCTTAGCTTAGTGCGAAATAAGTAGCTATGGTACGGTGTTATCGAGTTGTTTCTGCTGTGTTCTATTGGATTAAACAAAGTCAACCATGAAAGTAGCTTTTCTATCCAAATTCAAAAGACTTGCTAGCGCAACATCTCAATAACCTAGTTAATTGCTGTACAAACTCAGATGATTTGCCTGCACTACAATCTGTTCAGTCAAGAACTATTATTTCTCGTAGGTTCATGACATGCATCAACAGAATCCATTGTACAACATGTACCATTGCATTGAACAAAAGCCATTGCACTTATCTCAACAAAACTTTTACTGTCCTTCAAAGTTCTCCCCTCCAACATCAATGAAAATTGCAGACTATGCCAGTTCTAGAAAGCTTGGTGGTACTCCTGTTGAGGAATACTCCACACTTTGAATGAACGCATTGTGCCAAAAATCGCATGGTTCATGATCGGGTGAATATGCAGGATGGGGTATCTGGTTCATTTTTTCCAACTCCAGATAGGCCGTAACTTGCCGGGTTTCGTGAGCAATGAAGAAGAAAAACCCCTTAACACCTCTATTTTTGGACACTGCTACTTTATTTCAACAATTTTGGGCAAAACAATGTTGGTGTAGTATTGGCCACTTAT
Source organism: Ryuthela nishihirai (assembly GCA_038380435.1). Classification (NCBI taxonomy): domain Eukaryota; kingdom Metazoa; phylum Arthropoda; class Arachnida; order Araneae; family Heptathelidae; genus Ryuthela; species Ryuthela nishihirai. The sequence continues at coordinate 1,447,606 of JAWZYU010000067.1, forward strand.
AGTCATTTTTTCAGGTAAGGTGTCCACGGCTACCACTCTTGGGAATTGAAAAAATTGTCAACATCCTCTTCCTTGAGCGAAAGTCTTATCGGAGGATTTCGGGACGCTGTTCATCTTCCGCAACCCAAAGATAGTTGTCGATCTTTCCGAGATTGTATAGTAATAAAACCACGCCTCATCACCTGTGATAATGTCTGTTAACCGTTTGAGTCGACTCTAGCCCCCTTTTTGCTGTTCTGTCAGTTTTTTGCCACAGAACTTTAAATGAATGATGAATAATTGTTTCCACACATCCAATCGATATACTGACAGGATCCAATCGATCCACTCAGTCATGTGCGGGATTTCCATAATGAGTTCACGAACAGCAGCGGCGATTCTCTTGTTCACAGCCTCCTTTGGTCTTCCTGCACAACGAGCTCTTCAGAGCTCTGTCGTCTTGCGCATCCGTTCCATAACAGTGCCACATGAACAGGGTTGGGTTGGGTTGTTTTACCTCTGAGCGGCACTTTTTTGCACACCATGGGCTAAATGGCCAGGTCACATAGACCCCGATGGCTCAGAGAAGGTTGGGGGAGGGGACCCACTGGAACAGCTGTTGGGAGACAGATGGTAGCCTCTCGTCAAGGTCATCCAGCGTGTTCTTTAACGTGCACAGGGTATGGCTCTCCCACACGTGGCCACGGCTTAACGTCCCATCCGACGGACGGCGGCCTTTCCAAGCTCATCGGTGTCCCCTACTGACCGTGGGCAGGGCGGGGAATTTTTGCGGAGATAAATACATGAACAGGCATGATCCCCAAACACTTGTGATAAATTGCCATGATTTTTTTTTTGCGTCATACCAGCTGCATCCTTCTGAAAATGAAAAACCTTTCCCCATCTTTAGGAAGCTCCAGAGCAAAATTGCACAGATTTCGAAGACCAAACTTTAAGCGCTACCAGCGGAGAGAGAAGTAATGATACGGCCTTTGCTTTTAACATGAAATGACAATTTTAGACAAGCTTTCAACCAAGTCGTAGCTCGTTAACTTCGGGGGAACGAGGGCAGACCCACAGACACTTGTCAAAAACTTCAATACAGATTCAGAGGAGTTGTTTGCCCTAAAACCCTTAAATTCCACAACTTCACTAACCTGGTCTTTTTCTGTACAAATTCAAATGATTTGTTTATATGACAATCTGTACGATCAATAACTGCTCTTTTCTGTTCAGAGGACTTGCTTTCCACCAATGCTGAATTTTCTCAAAGTTAACGACCTGTTCTTTTCTTTACAAATTCAGATGATTTGCTTATACGACAATTTGTAAAATCAATAAACGTTATGTTCATATGACTTGCTTTCCTCAAAGTGCTGAATTTACTCAGCGTTAATGACCTGGTATTTTCTGTACAAATTTAGATGATTTGCTTATACGACAATCTGTACAATACAATCAATAAACGTTATATTATGTTCAAAGGACTTGCATACACCACATTCCTGAATCTACTCAACAACTTGTGCTTTTACGCACTCAGATGATTTGCTTGCACATATGTCTGTACAATCAACTGTTCTTTTCTGTACAAATTCTAAAGACTTGCTTGCCCCATAGGGTCAAATCTACTCAACGACAGCTTGCTTTCTATACAAACTTAGTTGATTTGCTTTCACAAGCCAATAAAGCTAACTTTGAATCTACTTAACGTGTTCTCTTCTGTACAAACTCGGATGACCTTTTGCACAAAGGCATTGAATATATACTTTTTTTCATGCAAAATCATATGATTAGATTTCTTTATTCTTCTGAACATACTCAACTACTGTGTTCCTTTCTGCACCATATTAGACGACTAGTCCTGATTTATTTAAAACCGGGTCTTTCCTCAGATGACTCAATTCCTTTCTTTTCTGTACTGTTTTTTAAATGGTTTATTTATTTATTTTTTGCACAAATTCAAATGATTTATTCCTTTCTTTCCAGTACACACTCAAATGATTTGTTTATTTTCCGTACAAATTTAGATGACTTATTTCCTTCTCCATACAAATTCCGATGATTTATTCCTTTCTTTCCTGTACAAATTCAAATGACTTATTCCTTTCTTTCCTGTACAAACTCAAATAAAACGCATTCCTTTATTTTCTATACAAACTCAAATAAAACGCATTCCTTTATTTTCTATACAAACTCAAATAAAACGTATTCCTTTCTTTTCTATACAGCTTGGGGTGGCTTTTGTTTAAATGCCTTGAATATACTCTTTATCTCCTAAAAATCATATGATTCGCTTTTTCCATTCCCCTGAACGTACTGAAAGCTAATATCCTTTCCTGTAGAAAATTAGATCACAAGTCATGAATCCATTCAAAGATGTGGTCTTTCTTATATAAACTCGAATGACTTAATCTTTCCTTCAGCCATCAAAGTGTTAAAATGTGTCATAGCCACAATTCTTTCCTCCAAACCTCGTGTAGACAGGCAATTTAACAATACGCAAAAAAGAGTTGGAGGTAACTGAAGCCACCACCACCTCCCTACTCTGCGGTGGCGATCTAACCCAATAGGACAGAACCGCAAAACTCCGCCGACCACGATGAGAGAGAGCTCCGGGGTTAAGCGGTCTGACCGGCGCCGTAGACAAGTGGCCGTCTACCATTAATGCGAACATGGGGATGGTTAAACGAGGAACAATGAGGCTTGCCCGGTTCACCTCTTTGCCCCGAGGCGGCAGTGCTCGGCGCGGCTCGCGTGCCCACGACACGTCACTGACACGCGCAAATCGACGTCAGAAGCAGAAGAGAACTCATCAGCTCGGAGCGGCGAAGGATCCGCTAATAAGCGGCATAAAGGAAGGAGGGGAAGGAGGTGATGATGCTCTTCCGTTTGTTCACTTTCTGCCTTCTCCATTAATTCTAAAGCGCTCGTATTTCGTGTTAGCTGCCAATAGCCCGTTATTAACTCTTGTCTCCTGCCTCATCCATTAAGCTGAAGAATTGCTCTTTAATCAAGAACAACTCAATTCCAGATGGATCGAGATAGCTAATAATTCAATTAAAAAAATTGCTCTTTCGTAATTTCGTTTTCTATCACATTTTTTTTTCGTTGAGTAAACATAAATGATGTAAATAGGCCCGGATCTAGAAAAAAACTCGACGGTGGGGGGGGAAACAATCGAGCCAAAAAATGTAAAGAGGGGTAGAACTGGATTTTCCATGCAATGTAACATTTTACCCTCCGGTTTACAATTCTTTAACAAAAATTCTTGAATAATGTATTAAATTTAAATCAATTTGATGATTTTTGGCTCTTTTAACCATACTAGCATTCTAGAGAGGTGGAGGGGGCATTATCCCATCTTCCCCTAGATCCGGCCCTGGATGTAAATGAGGATTGGGTTGATTTATGATTTATTACGGCATTTTATAAATGCATCGGTCTAGATCAGGGGTCGGGAATCGGAGGATCTTGACGTTTTTTGGTTCAGCATTCAACTCTGAAGTTTTGTTAATGATTTTTCATTAAAAAAAAAACATTAGAGCAGATGATAGTTTGAAAGCACTACCGCAGGTTGCCAAACGATAAGTGTGAAAGCCTGATGCAATTTAAATCTTCTAAATACACTCCAAATTTCAATAAGTTGACCTAGAAGACTCAAAAATCAAACTGACGAATTGTAGATTTTTTAATAATTCTCTTTAACAGTTTTATTGTATGCAATTGAATATACCTATATAAAGTTACATTTTATGGTTTTATTTTCGTTAATAAAATAATATGCGATTTATTTTTTTCATGTTATGGCTCTTAAAATTTGTTACTTTATCTTTTTTTTAATGCTTTGGATTTTTACCCTAAAAAAGTTCCCGACCCCTGGCCTCTCAAGATCAATAGTTCCCAGCTTTAGAAATTTGAGGGGGGGGGGGGGGCGGATTTAAAAAGGTTGGGAACATCTGATCTACGTGGTCATGTCACAAAAACCCTAAGGGCATTGTCTGAACCAGGTATTCTCGCACCAGGGCAAACATTCTGAAACATACCCTGCCCCCGGTCAATCATTATGGATATTTTAATAGTAAAACTATACATTACTAATCGCGAGTAATATAATACTTAAATACCCCCTCAAGCAGCTGCTTGCCACAGAGGTCTGACAGGAGCCTGTCAGTTTATATGCCTTAGTAGACAGATGGCAGGATCTCAGTAGAAAAACAACACGAACATCCATGCCTTACCAGGGGGTCGAACCCAGGTCCCTTAGATCAGTAGCCAAGCGGCTAACCACTCGGCCATTTTAGGGGGGAAAATTTCCTGTATAATGGAATAAAATTGCAAAACTATAAATATAAATTTATAAAAGTAAGATATGCTCAAAAATATTGGAAAAATAGTATAATTTCAAATTTCTATATAAAAATAGCATTATTTTTCGTTATGAATTGGGGGGGGGGGTTTGCAGTCGATAGCACTTCAGGCTCGGAATCTGCACTTTCCAATTTCGAGTCCCTTCTACTATGGCATATAAACTGACAGGCTCCTGTCAGACCTCTATGACAAACAGCTGCTTGAGGAGATATTCTTCAATCAGCTGCTTGTCACAGAGCTCCTTGCTGTCTGTTAAAAATAACAGACAGCAAGAGAACACCAGGGGTTTGCACAGACAGCCGTGCATCAGATAGGAAGTGAGCTGTGGCCCTGTGTGCAAGAGAGCATACACACATTAAAGAAAACACTAGATGAGCTTCACGGGAGAAGTCTCCGTTGGGTTCCCTTCCCCAACTTTCTCTGAGCCCTTGGGGGGGGGGTGCTCAGTTGGTAGCGCGCCAGGCTCGTAATCTGTAGTTCCCAGGTTCGAGTCCCAGCTGGGTCAGCGTTGAGATTTATCTCCGCAAAAACCTGCCCACGGTCAGTAGGGGACACCGATGGGCTTGGAAAGGCCGCCGTCCGTCGGATGGGACGTTAAGCCGTGGCCCGTGTGCGGGAGAGCCATACCTTGTGCACGTTAAAGAACACGCTGGATGGCCTTGCCGGGAGGCTACCATCTGTCTCCCAACAGCTGTTCCAATGGGTCCCCTCCCCCAACCTTCTCTGAGCCTTCGGGGTCCAGTGACCTGGCCATTTAGCCCATGGTGTGTAAAAAAGTGCCACTCAGAGGTAAATCAACCCAACCCAACTCTGAGCCCTTGGGGTCCTTGTGATTTATCCATTTAGCATACTGTGTGCTCAGAGGTTAAGCAACCTAACTATATTAATTAAACATAGAATCTAAGTAGCACAAACTGTATTAGTAAAAAAACCTATCAATAACTTCTTAAATTAAAGAATTAAATCTGTACATTTGAAGCTTCATGCCCAAGCTTAATACCTCGATTACTCATCCTACTTTCGGCACTTCCTGGGGCCTCAAATCTGAGTATGGGAATGACTGAACAAGCTATTAGGTAATATACGAATACCGATATTAAAGATGGAAGCCTCTTGTAAGACGTGTTCTATCAAACTCAAACATGTCAATCCTCCCACGTTTGAACTTTCTGGACACTCCACTCTCAGAAGGTATGGCCAGACATCCTATGTCATATTGGCCAGAAGAATTAATTTTCAAACAGATAAATGAAAATAAAATTAATATCTCTCAAGATGTTTGCCACATATGTCTGACAAGACATATGTGTTTATAAACTGATAGGCTACTGTCAGACATATGTGGCAAGCTGTTTGCCACATATGTCTGACAGTAGCCTATCAGTTTATAATCCATAGCAGAAGGTCTATGAGGATGGTGGAACATCAGAAGAAACAAAAACACACACATCATAGCCATACCCTAGGCTGGAACCAAACACGCTAATTACTCAGCCAGTGGTTTTCAAAGCGGTAACAATTTAAATTTCAATTATATCTGTTAAAGATATTATTGGTAACTGATATCTGATATCTTTGATTAATATTAAGAGCTGCAAGTCTATGGTTTATATCTCGAAGTTTAAAATAATGCCTGATTGGCAATAACAAAAGTAAACTTGCTAAAGAAACACAACTAAAAGTTAAATACGTGGGTGTCATACACCACAATCTTAGGACGCTTGAATTGGTTTAAAACCAATGGATCATAATCAATCAAAGATCTAATTACATCATAAGGATTTTTTCCCATTGCCTCGAAAAAGGTATATATATGTAGTCAGTGCTCAAATCAGTGTGAATGGTCTTATTTTTCACAAACCAGGGAGCACTGACCACAGATTTGAGGATTTTATTTTGGAAGCTCTGAAGCCTCCTGACATTAGTGTTGGTAGTATTACCCCATACTGCTGAGGCATATGTCAAGACTGGCTACAAAAGAGTCTTATAAAGAAATAATTTCTTTTCCGGAGTCAGTTTCGAGCTCCACCCTATCAGGAGTGGAAGTTTACATCCGATGATTTGAGCCTTTGGGAGCACATGATCAATATGTGATTTCCAACAAAGTTTTTTATGTAGAATGATACCAAGGTATTTTACCGTTGGTGTCCAGGATGTTTCAACTCCAAAATTTTAGGAGAATCGGGATTAACAATCTTCTAGAGAAGAGAACTGACTGGCTTAGTAGAGCGCTGGTACTCCAAATGGTCCAAATGGAAAATCAAGATTAAAACAGATTAAAGTCAGTCAGTCCTCTTCTCTAGAAGATTGTTAATCCTGATTCTCCTAAAATTTTAAAGTTGGAGTACCAGCGCTCTACTTTGTCCATCCCAAGCTGCAACCTTTTGATGACAAGGGGCTCAGGGATGAAGAGAGTAGAGCAATGTCATCAGCGTAAAGTGCCGTCATGACAGGATGGAGATCGTGCATATAAAAGTTGAATAGAGCAGGGCCCAGCAAGGAACCTTGTGGGACAGCTGCATCAATGTTTCTCACAGTGGAAATGCAGTTGCCATCCTAACTAAAGATACACAAATAGTTCTTTCATTCAGGTATGACTTACAAATTGTTCTTTCATTCAGGTATAACTTATTGGTATCTTTAGTTAGTTAAAATCTTCGTTTATTTACGGAAAGTTTAGGTCTGTTAAAACCCTCTATTCCCGATTTATATTAGGGAAAGTTTAGGTTTATTAATCCCTCTATTACCGATTTGTTAAAACCCTCCTATTGCCGAATTTTATTAGGGAAAGTTTAGGTTTGTTAAACCTTTTATTCTCAATTTGGTATCTTTTACTATATATATATTTTTTATTGTCAAATATATATAATATTAGATCTGGTAGCTATTTAGTTTTAAATGTTTTAAAAATATTATAATAAATTTGTAATGAACAAATGATATTATTTATGTTTTATCAAAATAAATCCTTTTAATTAAACTTTAGATAAACCTTTTATTACTCAGAGCACAGAGATAGTTAGCGGACAGAAAACTTTGGCATAATTCAGACTCGGACTGATAACTTCAAACGACGAAATTATTGTATTAATTGTCAAACTACGAATTGACGTTGGGCCAATTTCAGCCCCCAAAACCGAGCTGTAGAAGTAGACCGAATATCATACTATATGTTAAGGGCAGTAAATGTACAGTCGATCAAAAAAGTATCCGAACGTTATGGTTGATTGCAGAATTCAGAAAAAATATCTGGCACCGAATTTTTTGGAAATTAGTGATCTGGCCACCTTCGTGTCACGTGACAGGAAGGTTGCTGATCACTAATTTCTAAAAAATCGTTGCCAGACATTTTTTTTAATTCTGCAATCAACCATAGCGTTCGGATACTTTTTTGAGCTACTGTACAGAGGATAAGGTGCCCTCGCTTAACTCACCGTCTAAAATGACGGCAACCTTCAAGAGACAATGTGTTATTTTGACAAAAGTCGACGAGGGACGTACCGGTTATCGTTGTTAGTTTAATTTCGTGATTCTCCTCCTTGAGCATAAAAAATTTAAATTTCTCACTGCTCTATATAAAAATATTAGTGAATTTCCTGTTATATCAATGGAAATCTAACCTCGAAGCTCTATAACTTCTAAAATATGAATTTAATGGGAAACTGTGATAAAAGATAAAGATCATAATCAGATCTATATAAATCTCGATTTTTTAACAATATTCGTTCAGTATTTAGAGTTATGGTAGCTAGAATATTTCACAACAGTAACATGTCGTAAGGATTTGCTTCAGAAATTAATTAAACTTAAATAATGTGTATTGTTTCTAACCATGTAATAAAATAAATATGCATTTTTATAAGTTTGAGCAATTATTCAGTATTAGAGAATTATGAATGTTTTTTATCGAGCAAGATAATTTATAGTTAAATATTCCAGCTTCCATAAATCTTTCAATACTGACTTTTTCTTTAAAAGTTTATTCTTCAGTCATATTCTTCCATTGAAATTATCCCCAATCACATTTTCCATTAAAAACTTATAAACTGCAGTCATATTTTCTACTAAAAAACTTATCTTGCAACACATTTTTTCATTAAAAGCTTATTATTTTTAGTCAGATTTTTCCATTAAAAACTTATAAACTGCAGTCATATTTTCTACTAAAAAACTTATCTTGCAACACATTTTTTCATTAAAAGCTTATTATTTTTAGTCAGATTTTTTCATTAAAATTATATTCAGCCCCATTTTCCATTTAAAACTTATTATCTTCCAACACATTTTTTCATTAAAAGCTTATTATTTTTAGTCATATTTTTTCATTAAAATTATATTGTCCCATTTTCCATTTAAAACTTATTATCTTCCAACACATTTTTTCATTAAAAGCTTATTATTTTTAGTCATATTTTTTCATTAAAATTATATTGTCACATTTTCCATTTAAAACTCATTACCTTCCAACACATTTTTTCATTAAAAGCTTATTATTTGTTTTTAGTCATATTTTTTCATTAAAATTATATTGTTCCATTTTCCATTTAAAACTTATTATCTTCAGTCACATTTTCAATTAAAAAACTTATATTCCGCAATCGTATTTTCCCATAAAGAAAGCTGATATTTAATGGCATTTTCCCATTAATTTTTCCTGTCATAATTCTCTATTAAAAAGCTTGCGTATAGTGTTTCTGAGCCTGACACCTTATTGATAAAACATGAAACTGTTTCCATTAAATTGGTCATGGAGTGTATGTTCACCCTAATTAATAACGAACATTATTTTCCTTTGGTTTGTTAGTTTTTCTTTTTCAATCCAGTGCGATAATTGCATTCATTAAAATCATCATTGAAAGGCAGGAAATCGTGGTGTGATTTACGATGACATTTGCAGGAGAAAAATTCGCTCTTCGATTGTCTTTCTCGCGTTGAAAGGACAAGGAAGTTGAAACAACGGCCGCGTCGAGGTGTGCCGTTCTCTCTGTTTAATTGCCGGATGATTGTTATCGCTATTGTTTAGACTGACAATGCAAAACCGAAGAGGTTTTCAATTTTTGTATTCACAGAAAAATGAGGACATTTAAATAAACTGCGAGGAAATTCTAAGAATCGGTTTTTTGCTAAGTGGAAGTTTCTAGAAGAACGTCGACGCTGTGGCAATTTTGATATTCAATTTCTTTTCCGTTTAGTAAACAGGGAGACCAACATAGCCACTGATATATTTAGTGTAATGCAAGCTGTGAGATATTTAATGGGAATTTCTTAGAGTTAATGCGAAATTGCTATTTAATTGTTTTTCATTGCTTGTTAATTATTGAAAGATATTTAGCTGATACTTTTCCTCAAAATATTTCCATCAGCCGTACCGTAGCAAAGTGGTTAGCACTCTTGGCTACTGCTCAAATGGATCTGAGTTCGAGCCCCTGGTAAGGTATGGATGTTTGTTATTGTCTTTCTGAGGTCCCGTCATCCTCACATATGTTGTACAGTCGCTCAAAAAAGTATCCGAACACCATGGTTGATTACAGAATTAAGAAAAAACATATGGCAACGATTTTTTTTTTGAAATTAGTGATCTGGTGTGACGTGACACGAAAGTTGCCAGATCACTAATTTCTAAAAAAAATCGTTGCCAGATATTTTTTCTGAATTATGTAATAAACCATGGTGCTCGAATACCTTTTTGAGCGACTGTAAAAAAAAATAAATACCTCCTCAAGCAGCTGCTGGCCACAGAGGTCTGACAGGAGCCTGTCAGTTTATATGCCACAGTAGGAGATCTGAGAGGATGGCAGGTCCTCAGCAGAAAAACTACACACACATCCATGCCTAATCCGGGGCTCGAACCCAAGTCCCTGAGATCAGCAGACAAGCGTGCTAACCACTCCGCCACGGGACGGCTAGAGCGACTGTACTATAGTGTATAAACTGACAGGCTCCTATCAGATATCTGTGGCAAGCAACTGCTTGGGGGAATATTTATTTATTTGAATATTTCCATCATTACGAACGATATGTCTTCTAAATTAATTATTAAAAAGTATTTATTACTTTATCTTTGCGAAATATATGTATCTAAATTCAAAACTTTCTAAAACATATTTTTTTTAAATATCAGTAGTGAAAATTATGTTGTGTAAACAAAATTTTATGTGTGCATTTTTCTTCTCGTTAAACAGAAAGACCTAATCCAAAAAAACTAATAAAAGTAGACCTCTTGAAACTTTAATGGATACGAAGTTGGGTTGTTTTACTCCTCAGCGACAGGCATTTTGCACACAATGGACTAACTGACCAAGTTACAAGGACTCCCAAAGATCCAGAGAAGGTTGGTATCCCAGAGAAATCCATTTGACAACTGTTAGAAAGACAGAAGTGTCCCATCCGATGGGCGGCGACCTTTCTAAGTCATCGGTGTCGTCTTCCTAATCGGGTTACATATGTTTCTGGAAGAACGTCTATTGCGTGAGAATTTTGCTATTCAGTTTTTCTTCCGTATATTAAACAGGGAAATAACATAGTGACGAATATATTTAGTGTAATATAATCTGTGAAATATTTATTGGGGATTTCTTACAGAAATTGCTATTACCGGTTTAAAAAATATTCCCCCTCAAGCAACTGCTTGCCACAGAGGTCTGACAGGAGCCTAGCGGCTGTAAATTTCAACGCTGGCACAAGGTGGACTCGAACCTGGGATCTGCAGATTGCGGACCTGGCGTTCTACCTACTGAGCCGACCACTGCCCTAGTGTACGACGTATTGTGTGGATTAATATTAACCGAGCCGAGTGGTTAGCACGCTTGGCTACTGAGCTAAGGGACCTGGGTTCGAGCCCGGGTAAGGCATGGTTGCGTGTGTTGTTTTTCTGCTGAGGTTCTGCCATCCTCTCAGACTTTCTACTATGGCATATAAACTGACAGGCTCATGTTAGACCTCTGTGGCAAGCAGCTGCTTGAGGGGGTATTATTATTATTTATTATTTGATTCATTTAAGTAAATAATCTAACAATGAGACTCAGTAGCGAAACTAGATCGTCTGGGACTTTGGGCAAAATATTCGAGAAAACCTCTGTCATATAGTATAAAATGGCGGTCCTCAGCCTCGATGGCCCTCTAACTAAATGAAACCCCAGTGTATTGCACCGCTTGCACCAAATGGTAGTTTCGCTACTGTAGGGACTTTTGGATTATTTTACTTCTGAGTGGCACTTTTTTTCAAGCAATGGGCTAAATGGCCAGGCACAAGGACCCCAAAGCCTCAGAGAAGGTTGGGGGAAGGGACCCATTGGAACAGCTATTGGGAAACAGATAATAGCCTCCCGTCAAGGCAATCCTGCAATTTTTAAACATGCATGGAGTCACGGCTTAAAATTCAATTCGACAGACGGCTGCCTTTCCAAGCCCATCAGTATCCCCTACTGACCGTGATTATGGTGGGGAGTTTTGCGGAGATAAATTTCAACGCTGGCCCATTTGGGCCTCGAATCTGGGAACTGCAGATTACGAGTCTGGCGCGCTACCCACTGAGAAGCGGGACTAAGGACAGCCATTTTTTTTTAAACAAATTTTTCTAGTGTTGCGTAATTTCGTCTTCTAACTTAAGTCCTTTGACCTAACCTGTTCTCATTTGCACCTGTATATATTTATATATATATTATACCTGTCCTCATTTGCACTTATTTCCTTTGAGTAATTGCTTCATGTTCTTCTGGATATAATATTTTTCTATCGAAACCGTTGCCCTATCCTGTTGAATACAAAAGTGCTCACAATCAATTATCTCAGAACCTCTACTTGTGATTATCCTTCCTCAATCCTTGCATTCACTCCATCACAAGCCATGGTCCATTAGATTGAAAAATATCACCTGTCAGCGAAATACTCAACTTTCAGCGATCTACAGCTCAATTTTTAATGAACAGAATGATAGCCAAATGTGAAATGACATAGCAATGATTAGAGAACATTCATCAGGAGGTATGTATCTGTTCATGCGCTTATCATTCGTTTTGGAAATGAATATTTCAAAATATTAAGAAATTCGTTTTAAATTAATAGTTTCAATGTATATAAGTAATACCACCACTTTAGTTATAAATTAATATTTTTTAAATAAAGATGATGAGTAAATATAGCAATTTTTCCATTTTAATGATTAATCATAAACTTTTACTCTATGATATGATCATCAGACCGGTGATTCTCTATGCTTCACCCATATGGGCGAATACTACACTCACCAATATTCGTAAGATATCGAGTCTTACAGAACAAGATTTTGAGAACTGTGGTCGATGTCCCCTGGTTTGTCACTAACAGACAACTCCATAAAGACCTGGATATCGACCATATATATACACATATAAAACGTACCTCAAAAAGATTTTATGAGGCTGTAAGCAATAATCCCAATGAGATTATTTCTTCTCTGATTCTTTACGATCATACTGTTTTGAACAAGTACAAGAGGCCTAAAACGGTAGCGTTCTCTGAGACCTACCCGTTTTAGGTTTCTTATACAATTTTACTGCTATTTTTAGCTTTTCTTATGTTTTCCCTTAGGGGCCCACCTAAGGATGGTTTACTTATATATTTTGTTCTTACTCATGCCAAATAGGCATATCTTTATGATGTAGATGGTTAGGGGTAAAATTATTACCCGGTACATTGAGAAAAATTGTGCAACGATTTTTTTTTTTGAAATTAGTGATCTGGTGTGACGTGACACGAAAGTTGCTAGATCACTAATTTCTAAAAAAATCTATATATATGATTATACGAATGAATTATACGAATATGATTATACGAATGAATTATACGAATATGATTATACGATCTACGATACAGCAATATTTTAAGAATTTTAGGCAAATATTCGAGAATTTTTTCCACTAAATATTTATTGATTTGTCAATGCCAAAAGAGCATCAGGTCATGCTGCGATTATCATCTATGTTTAAGAATGTATCTATCAGGTACGAAATAGCAAAGCAGAAGTTTTAAGTATATGACACATGAGTACATCGAATTTCAACTTACTATAATTTTTAATGTATTGCTCTGGGATTTCAATGAAGAAGTCAAGAAATAAATAAGTTGTTTTACCACTGAGAGACATTTTTTAGCACAGAATGGATTAAATGGCCGATACCAAGGACTCCTAGAGCTCAAGAGAAGGCTAGAGGAAAGAAGAGGACCCACTGGTCAGCTGTTATGGGACAGATAGTAACTTTTCGTCAAAAACTCACAGCGTGTTCTTTAACTTGTACATGGTATGGCTGCCAGGAAACACCTAGAAACATTCTCACAGCGGGACTACGGCTTAATGTCCCATCCTATTGACGGCGCCTTACCAAGCTCATCTAACGATGGTTCTCTTGTACACAGGGCCATGACTCAATGTCCCATTTGATGGATGACAACCTTTTCAAGCCCATGGATGTCTTCTTTATTGCCAAGGGCAGAGTGGGAATTAGCAAAAAAACTTCAAGGCAGTATCTACGAGAATCTGAACCGGCGAACATCGGATTACGAGCCTGGCACACTGTCCACTAAACCAAGTCTCATAGATTACGTACGACCTACACCAGCCAACACCTCCTACAGCAGAAGGCCGAGGGACCAAGTTGTCACGTCTGCATTAGTAGTCCATCATCATCAGTAAAAAATAAATGTTTCCTCTGGATATGTTCGGGTATTTCGACCCTCTCCTCCAGATGCCAAGGTTGCATAATGCTAAGAGCTGGTGACGTTTATGTTGCATAACCATGATAAATATTCTTAAATCCTATAGAAAAGATTCGCATCATCTAAAAATTGGATTGTTTCACTGTCGCAAACTTTGCGCTTAGTGAGATCCTCTTGTCCAAGTAAAGTGTGAGGACTTAGTTCAAAAATGTTATCTTTTTCTATTAAGTTGTTCTTGCTATTAAGTTGTTTCTCTGGATCGAGTAAACAGTACAGTTTAGCAAGACATGAATCATAGTTTCGTTTATTTTACACGTCTGACAATTTGGGGAAAGAACCTTTCTCATCTTCAAAAGTGAGTCGTTCAAGAGTGTTGCACCTGTTCTGAATCTTGTGATGCATACAAAATTTCGTCTTGAAAGGTGCAGATCATTTAGTAGAAGGATCTTGTTCTCTACTAATTGTTGATGATTGACCTTTCTTTTAGCGGTACTTGGAAGTGTTCTCCTTTAGGTTTTCTTTATTTAACTTAGAAACATATAAATTTTAAATTAAATCCCCCCTCAAGCAGCTGCTTGCCACAGAGGTCTGACAGGAGGCTGTCAGTTTATATGCCAAAGTAGAAGATCTGAGAGGATGGCAGGACCTCAGCAGAAAAACGACACACATCCATGCCTTACCCGGGGCTCGAACCCGGTCCCATTAGATCAATAGCCAAGCGTGCTAACCACTCGGCCACGGGACGGCTATACCAATTTGCAATTGGAGGTATTTTTCATTGTTAAGGGTCGACTTTGCTAAAGAATCAGCAATGTAATTTTCCTCGACACCTACATGTTCAGGGATCCATTGCAAAGTAATAGTGGATTCTTTTTCAATTATTTGATCGATGGTCTCAAAGATGTTTTCGAAAAGTCCATTATCCTTAGATTGACATGAGTCTTCCCGGAGAAATAACAAAGGTGAGCTACTATCTGTAAGTAGAACAAAATTAGACTTCGATTGTTTAAAATACCACTTTAGAGCCATATCAATTGCAATCAACTCAGTAGCCATAACATCTGAGGCACCTTGCAGCCTGATAGCTTCAAAATGAGACATTTCTCAGACCCAGAAAGCCGCTCCAGCTCTTTCTGTTACCTTGTTTAAAGATCCGTCAGAGAAACTGTTAATATGATTTTCATATTTTGGTTCTATGAGCTCCTGAGCAATAACCTTTTGAACTGAGCTTTCAGGTTCTTTTTTAGATGTGAAACCTGGAATGGAAACAATGCAATCAAATTGTTGAAAGGTCCAAGGAGGTTTTTCAGAAAGTTTGTCTATCTGATAACTTTATGCTGAAACCAAATCAAAGAGGGGATGTTGGCGGATGGAAATAGTTACAGCACTGATCTTCTTTCCTGATCCAAAAAGAATCTTATCAGTCACTGGGTGATATTTTGTTTGAAGAGCAATCTTGAAAGGTATAAAAAAGAGCGCATAAGATCTTTTGATGGAAAGAGGTGGAACATTAGCCTCAGCATTGAGAGAAATAGATGGACAAAGACTTAATTGGCCCAAGTAGATTCTTAGGGCTTGGTTTTAAATGGTTTTTATCAATTTAACAAGGGATGTATTTTTTCAATTTCACAATAATATTTACATTAGTTAGGTAATCTAGATAATTTTTATATCTATTTCTATATATTATTATTACTGGTGTACTTCTGTACTAATACCTATATTAATATATATTTATTAGGTATAATATATATTAATATTTATATATTAATATATATTATACCATATTTAGAAGGAAAATTATTAAGTATACAATATCCTTCTAAATAAGGTATATTTGTAAAACATTATTATCCGTTGCAGTACACCACTAATAAAATTAGAAATGAATTTCTAAGAATTTTTATAGACATGGCTACTCAAGATGACGTCAAATTTGTCCATAGGTCTTCTGTTTAAGAGCTGTTGCACCAACCCATATAGGGATAAGGTTGAATGCAAATTAAACGAGCTCAAATAGAAACGAAGTACCAATTTACCGTTCATGAAAAGAAGTCATGCATCTGCAATGGTTATTGCAGGGAACAACCCATCAGAAGACAGAGAAAAAGAATAGTTTGTTTGTTGATCTTCAATGAATCCTTGGCCAACAAAGCTTCGACTGTAGCCATTGTTAACCGATGGTGCAGCTGGTGCCTCGAGAGTGCGAGGGGAACCGTTCGCGTGGCCCTTTCAACATACTAACCAATGTCGTAGGTAGCTCGAGATGAGGACCCGCCTCCATGCCGCTAACAATGAGTTTCTTTTTATCCACATGACTCTCAAAACTCGACGAAGCTTTTACAACGTTAGGTCAAAGACTTCGAAAATTCGAATATACAGAATCAAGGCTGACGGCTCTTTAGAAATTTGGTTAAGAGCTTTTCTGTAGGCTTGGAGTTGCGTTGGTAATCTAATAGTTGTGATTCCTCTTTGGGATGTTTATCCAACATTTTGTCTGGAAAACTGAGCCAAAATACAAAAGGTTCGTCCTGGCAAAATTAAATCTACTTCACGTTAAGAATATGTATAAAAATCTTTTCGATATTTTGTACAAATGGGTTCGGGATTGTTCGATTCCAAGCCTGGTAGGGGAAAAATATAATTCCGACACATTATTAATACATCCATTCCCCACTAACCGATTTGTAAAGGAGGACTTGCTTTCCGCTAACGAGATTTTAAAAGAGGTCTGGTTTTTGACTAGTGCGAGTTGTAAAAAGTGGGCTGGTTTTCGGCTAACACTATTTTTAAAAGAGCTTGTTTCTGCTTAACGCGATTTTTAAAAGAGAAATTTCCGATTAACGCGATTTTAAAAAGAGAGTTTGCTAACAAGATTTTTAAGAGAGAGCTTGTTTCCGAATAACGTAATTTTTAAAAGAGAGCTTGTTTCCGACTAACGTGATTTTTAAAACAGAACACGTTTCTGACATGCACGAATTTTAAATGAGGACTTGTTTTCGAGTAAATAAAAAATAATAAATACCCCCTAAAGCAACTGCTTGCCACAGAGGTCTGACAAGAGACTGTCAGTTTATATAACACGATTTTTAAAAAAGGTTTTAATTAACGCGATTTTGGAAAGAGAGTTTGTTTTCGACTAACACGTCTAGTTCCTGGTTTAAAATTATTTCTCCACTTCTCTATGATGGTTCCTGCGAGAAATTCGTATCAACAAAAACGATATCATCTTACACGAATTTTTTGGAAGAACGCATCTATCGTGTCAGTGGAGGATTGAGTGTATATGGAACGATTACAAATGAATGCAATTATTTTTCAAATTCCTTATAAAAGGACTATACACACATACATGCATGTTTGGAAGAAGAAATAGGGATAATATTTTACACCATGAAAAGCTGCAGATGGCAATTGCTACATGTTATCAAACCGACAGATAAAATAGTCAAGTTTTTGCTGTGACTTCCAGAAATGAATCTGAGCTAGCGCTACCGCAGTAGGTTAGGTTGTTTTACCTCTGAGCAGCACTTTTTGTACATAATGGGCTAAATGACCAGGTCACAAAGACCCCGAAAGGTCAAAGAAGGTTGGGGGAGAAGACCCACCGGACAGTTGTTGCGAAACAGATGGTAGCATCCCGTCAAGGCCATCCAGTGTGTTCTTTAACGTGCGCAGGGTATGGCTCTCCTGCACACGGGGGCCATGGCTTAACGTTCCATCCCATGGACGGCGACGTTTCCAAGCCCATTGTGTCGCTGCCGCAGTATATTAGTTCCACACTTAAAACAGATTTAAAAGACAACTATAAAATTTTATTCATTATAGATTATCATTTTAATCTTTCCTGTCCATGGAATATATTAGTAACTGGAAAACCCAACTAAAGTCTATTCTCACCCCCCCCCCCCCCAAAAAAAAAACTAAATTCAACTGTGGGCATTCTCTTCCCCCCCCCCCCACTGAAAACAAACTAAATTCTCGAACCTCCCGAAACTAAAATCTCAGGACCCTCACCCCCTCACTAGAAACAAACTAAATTCTCGAACCTCCCAAAACTAAAATCTCAGGACCCCCCCCCCCCCTCACTAGAAACAAACTAAATTCTCGAACCTCCCGAAACTAAAATCTCAGGACCCTCACCCCCCTCACTAGAAATAAAATAAATAATAAATACCCCCTCAAGCAGCTGCTTGCCACAGAGGTCTGACAGGAGCCTGTCAGTTTATATGCCACAGTAGAAGATCTGAGAGGATGGCAGGACCTCAGCAGAAAAACGACACACACATCCATGCCTAATTCCGAGGCTCGAACCCAGGTCCCTTAGATCAGTAGCCAAGCGTGCTAACCACTCGGCCACTAGAAACAAACTAAATTCTCGAACCTCCCGAAACTAAAATCTCAGGACCCTCACTAGAAACAAACTAAATTCTCGAACCTCCCGAAACTAAAATCTCAGGACACTCACCCCCTCACTAGAAACAAACTAAATTCTCGAACCTCCCGAAACTAAAATCTCAGGACCCTCACCCCCCTCACTAGAAACAAACTAAATTCTCGGGACTCCCCCCCCCCATCCGAAACTAAATCGTGGGTTCGTCCCTGACCCAAACAACCTGTCAGAATCCTGTTAACAAATTAGAAAGTAGGTGAACTAATCGGAGTGCAACTGCTCTCTCTAGTTTATGAAAGTTATTAGCTTAGCAAACACAAAAGTGACAATTCGATTCGGTCGTTGGGTTCATAAGGTGCAAAACAGAAGAGGTCGTTGAAACATGAACGACTTTTTTAACCCCATTTCAGGGCGTAGCCTTCAAGGAACAGGAAAACAAGAGGCTATCTTTAAAACTGAAAAAAGGTCAGGCAGATGAAAGCTTGCTAGTTAATGGGTGCACTCCTTGGAGTCCAATTAGCGAACGCAAATTGGAAGGTTTTGTAGGGAGAGAGATTAGGGGAGGTTCAAAAATATTATCGATGATGGTTATTTTTAGTAAACTTTTAATGACACTACGAACTTTCCAAAATAGGTTTTTATTTAGATTTATATATATACATTAAAAATGATCAATATTTAGATTTATATATATATACATTAAAAATGATCAATTTTCGTTACTCAATAACAGAGTTGGGTTGTTTTACTTCTGAGCGGCACTTTTTTGCACACCATGGGCTAAATGGCCAGGTCACATGGACCCCGGAGTCTCAGAGAAGGTTGGGGAGGGGACCCACTGGAACAGTTGTTAGGAGACAGATGGTAGCCTCCCATCAAGGCCATCCAGCGTGTTCTTTAATGTACACAGGGTATGGCTCTCCCACACACGGGGCCACGGCTTAACGTCCTATCCGACGGACGGCGACCTTTCCAAGCCCATCGGTGTCCCCTACTGAACGTGGGCAAGGCGGGGAATTTTGCGGAGACAAATCTCAACGTTGACCCAGCTGGGACTCGAACCTGGGAACTACAGATTACGAGCCTGGCGCGCTACCGACTGAGCCACCCTCTTAATAACAGATATAATGTTATTGTTTACAAAGGGCCATGAAAGAGAACAGAAAACAGATTCTGGAAAATGACCAACGGAAGCTATCATAAAAACTATTCACAGCTGCATTGCTAGTCATAATAAGTAGCTTCAAAAATTAAGCACAAAAACTCTAATAAGAAATTGATTAATAAAATAAATGCAATTTGTAGAAGTTTGAATATTGGTCATTTTTTTCTCAAAATAGCAAATTCCATAAATTATATTAAACAAATATTACTGAAAATAGAAAAGAGAGAGATTTTAGTGGGTTGGGTTGTTTTAACTCTGAGCGGCATTTTTTCTGCACACAATGGGTTAAATAGCCAGGTCACAAGGGCTCAGAGAAGGTTTGGAGAAGGGTACACAACTGTTAGGAGACAGATGGTAGCTTCCCATCAAGACCAACCAGCGTGTTCTTTAAGGCGCACTGGGTATGTCTCTTCCTCACACGAGACCATGGTATAATGTCCCATACGACGAACAGCGGCCTTTCTAAGCTCATCAGCGTCCCCTGCTGATCGAGGGTAGGTTGAGGGGGTGGGGGTTGAGGGGATGAGGGTTAGCACAGATAATACTCAACACTGATCCAGGTGGGCCTCGCACTTGGAACTACAAATTGCGAATTCTGACTAACTACCGATTGATCACCCCCCACACACCTATTTTTCAAGGCATTGTGTCTCTAATTTGGCTTTTCGTTGTTAAAATATTTTATTAACATTATGTTTTTTGCCTTATTTCACCTTAACATATAGAACTGCTTCCTGTTACACGAGTTTACAATTCGTCAAAACACACAGATCTGACACTATAGAAGAAAGTGGAAAATATCGAAAACATCCACTGAGCTGTAAACGAGTCAATCAGAAAGCTAAACACACGGAACTGCAAAGCAAAGACATTTCGCCATCGATGGGTCCCACATCACTCGCTCCATCTTTTCTATTTCTATCGTAAGCTGTACAAACGTAAGCGCTGTTTTGGAGAATTGCCAAGAAAGAGTTCTGTGATGCCCCACCTTCCTGCCTCCCTCTCAAACCCAAAATCATATATACACGATGCGGTGTTGGCGTTAGGGCGGCGATAAAAAGAGATTAGGTCATTTTTCCGAGATCAGATTTCGGAAATGGGAAACATGTTCGATCTGGCGTAACATTGGAGGTTAAAAAGAAATATTGGCTTTTCCCCTTTTATTTTGTTTTTTTCACTTTAGCGTTTACGCTTTTTTTTTTTCCTACGTTTCCTCAAAATTTGGTATGCAACATCTGCTGCATCATTTAGGAAATTACGATGTAAAAAACAACTGATGTCTATACTGTATATCCACCTCAGTGCCAATCCCAAATGTGAGATTGTCCCAAGAGTTGTACAAGGAATTATCCTGTAAAGTCCGTCAGATCGTGATCTCAGGTCTCCAGTTTTAAATTCCCACTGTGTCAGAGTTATGTTTTTATATTTAACCAATGGCCTATTCAGACACTTCCAAGAAAAGAAGGGAGGGAAGGTTAATATTGTCATATTTGGGTTCAATGGGAGGTTTGGGGTTAATGGTTACTTTTTTGTCATGTTTAGGGTCAAAGGGAGGTTCACCGGCATACTTGAGTCTACTGGGTATTCATACAGTATATAAGGGGGCAAGCCCCCCCCCCCCCCCCCTTCAGATCCGGTTTAAATGCTAGTAAGCATTTTAAAAAGCTAGTAAGGGTAACAGAGGCAAAAAATTATGAAGTTATTTTTATTTCATGTATTTTTCAAAATATTTTTTTATAAAGACCTGTAAAAATAAAGGTGGCGGGGGGGGGGGGAGATATTATTCTGCATTCGAAATCCAGTCTCTTGCTCCTACCCTTGATTTTTTTTTTTTTTCTAGATTCGGACCTGGTGGTATTGACATGTTTGAATCTAATAATGGGGAAGAAAAGAAGGTTGACTGCTTGAGTTTCTGATTTTCGGGGACTTCCTTTCAAAACCTTCGTTATTAAAGACCTGAAACGGGGAATTATAACCCTCCCTCGTTGGACGCCACTGTGCTGACCTACCATTAATAAGAAATGGAGCATCGATGGAATCAGAAGTTTCCCTTACCGTCTGAGAAAATGATACACCAATGGACTTGGAACTGTCTTCACTCTATTTGGAAGGATAAATCATGGTTTTCAGAGCAGGACGGCTGTACTAATGCTACTTCCATGGCATTCTTCTTCAACATAAACTATTATTCCGGAAATCACTCGGGGCCTTTCGTCCCTCTCGTCCGGAAATTCTTTTAAGAAAGGTCCGTGCACTATGTCGGAGAGTTCTCCCAACTGAGTCTGGAAAACCGAAATTTCAAAAGCAAAACCATAAAATTGCCATTAGTCTTAGATTGGCGGTCAAAAAACATTCCATAAGCATTCCAAAGTTCTCTGAAGGAAGGAGGTAGTTCAGTAGAAACTGAAAGTTCTTGATTAACATTATTAAAATTTTAAGAGCGTTCAATCTCCTAATGCAGAAACATCGTGGCACTATTTGGGCACTAAATCAAATTAGTATCCTTTAAAAATTGTAAAATTAATTTAAAAGTATATTTTCTTTTTATCAAATTCTGGTGTCCGAGTAGATCTTTGAGTGTAAATTCCTTAATTCCAATTTCTTCCAGTGAGTGAAACATTTGATCTCTTATGAGTATCCATTTTGCTGCAATTAAGTAACACATGAGAGACTGTTTCTTTTTTTCTACATGTATCACAGGAAGATGACTCAGCTCTGTTCATCTTATGCGTTTGATCATTCAGTCTTGTGGTCCCTGTTCTGAGCCTGGTAATGGTCACTATGTCGTTTTTAGTCAGTCCGAAATCTTGAAATGGATCAATGGTTTGACCAATCAAACTCCTATGATTCAGATGTGAGGAAGAATGAACTTTAAAATAATGCAGAAAATTTCGTTTTAAAATTTGCTTATTTTTGCTTTTATAATAATTGAAACCTCTTGGAATATTGAGCCAGTTTTCACGTAATAACGCTTCCTTAGCAATTTTGTGAACAATTTCATTTCCTATAATGCCGACGTGGCTGAGAATCCACTGCACGTTTAACTCAATACCACTTTTCATCATTTTATTCGCCATCTTCAAAATGTTGCAAAAAAGCTCATTGTTGCTAGATCTTCCCGAATCTCCTTGTAAAAATTGAATAACTGATCGACAATCAGACAGAATAACAACTTTGTCACAGGACAGAGTAGTAGCCCACTTAAGGGCCATTTCTATGGCTACTAATTCAGTTGTGAAAACTTCTGATTGGTCTGGTAGTCTAACTGCTAAATGAATATTTTGATCTGGGATCCAAACTGTAGCAGCCGCTCTTCCCTCATCCTTGTTTACAGAGCCATCAGTAAATAGTTTTGTAAAGGAAGCATACTTTGCCTCAATTAAAGTTTCAGCTAAATTCTTGAGTACATAGACATCTTGATTTTAGTAGTAATACCCTGTATCTTATGAAAACAAGAAATTTTTTCAAAAATCCATGGTGGCAAATCATCCCATTGTTCCACTGGTCGCTGGAAGCCCCGAACGTCTTCAAACAGAGGAAACCCTCTGATTACGTCATAAATAGGACATGTTTTCCTCAGAGAATGACTGAAAATCTTCTCAACCAGTGGGTTAGTCCTCTGTTTATAGATCATTCTTAGAAAGTGTTGGAAGAGGATATTAGATCGCTTTATGACAGAGCGATTAATTTATATATTTAGCTATAATATTGCTGCAGGTAGGTCGGATACGTATAATAAATGAATATAGTATATTTAAACAATACTACATTTTACAAATTAGAATTATAAAAGAACAATGTATAATGTCCATACTTAATATTAGTTTTTCATTCATTTGTTTTATTAATGCATAACCTAAAACTACTTGCAATAATATTACAACTAAGTGATAAAAATTTTCCTACCGTTCTTTACGTTATTAAACTTGTCATGGCTTTATCTACATAGCCAAAGTTACTCTCTCTATATATTAAAGAACACGCTGAACGACTTTGACATGAAGCAATTTATCTGTCTCTTAACGTCTGTCCAGTAGACCACCTCCTTCCACTGGCAGACCTGGTCCACGTGATTTGACTGTTCCTCCTGTCACAGCTGTTCCTCTGTTTTCCCGAGTGCAGAAAACTGTCGCATCGATGTAAACCAACCAAGCCATTCCCTTTAATTGGATTCTGTAACAACTAGTTTCTCAGTGAAACACTGAATTTAAAGAAACAAGGATGCTTACAATTCTCATCACAATTCAACTTCGTATTACTTCTTATGGACAGCCAAAACTTTAGTTATGTCCCAAGATCCGCTAACCACACTACAGCTACAAAAATTAGCAAACCGAAGATGTCACCAGAAATGTCTTTTTTCAAGCCCCATCACACTATTACTGAGATTATTCCTGACTTGTATCTGCATAGTGTGAGGGTTCGAATTCAGGGGGGTTTGTGTTGTTCTACCTCTTAATGGCATTTTTGTTTTTCCACACAGTGGGCTGAATGATCAGGTCACAAAGACCCCAAGGACTCAGAGAAGGTTGGGTTGTTTTACCTCTGAGTGGGACTTTTTTGCACACCATGGGCTAAACGGCCAGGTCACAAGGACCCCAAAGGCTCAGAGAAGGTTGGGGGAGGGGACCCACTGGAAACAGCTGTTGGGAGATAGATGGTAGCCTCCCGTCAAGGCCATCCAGTGTGTTTAACGTGCACAGGGCATGGCTCTCCCGCACACGGGGCCACGCTTACCGTCCCATCCGATGGCCGGCGGCCCTTCCAAGCCCATCGGTGTCTCCTACTGACCGTGGGCAAGGCGGGGAGTTTTACGGAGATAAATTTCAACGCTGACCCAGGCGGGATTTGAACCTGGGAACTGCAGATTACGGGCCTGGCGCGCTACCGACTGAGCCACCCCTTGGGAGAGAGAATCTACTGGACAGCTTTTAGGAGACAGATAATAGCCTCCCGTCAAGGCCATCCAGCATGCTCTTTAACATGGCTCTCCTGTATATAGGCAATCAGACCTCGTGGTAAACAACTGCTTGAGGGATAATTTATTAGTAATCTTGTGAATTATATTTCTCGTGCTCACATAAACTTTGTGGTAAATATACATATCATTGTTCAATTTCATTAGTCAATAAATCCGTAATAATTAACTTTATGTGTATAGTAGGGGGGGGGGGAGAGAGAATGTGATTTAGATTTTTTTTCCGCGGCGCAAGAATACCTAATAGCTAATTCCGACACCGGGAACTGGTAGAGGTGAATACAGCATTGTTCCGAGTCAGGAAATAGTTCTGTCGCTCTTCGTATTCTTCCAGAAAAATGCGTGTGATCTTATGATACAAAAAAAAGGCTTTATCACTCACATTTCTGCTTTTATGACCCCACTGCGTCATCAGTTCTCGTTGTGCTG
The DNA here is from genome assembly GCA_038380435.1 of Ryuthela nishihirai. Taxonomy (NCBI): domain Eukaryota; kingdom Metazoa; phylum Arthropoda; class Arachnida; order Araneae; family Heptathelidae; genus Ryuthela; species Ryuthela nishihirai. The sequence goes on from JAWZYU010000067.1 coordinate 1,472,614, forward strand.
TCAGTGTGTGTCGCAACCCACACTGATTGTCGTCGAACTGGGAAGCACTGGTATGTACATAATAGGACATAATCCGAATAGTGTAAGGGGCAAAGGAGGAAACTTCTGCCAACAATCGAACTTCGCACGGGTAATTCCCCCAATTTTCCTTCTAATTGGACATTTGTAGAGTTTTCATTGCTAAGCATCGTTGGATGTTCCCACAATCAAAGCAGCGTCGAATTTTGTATATTTTTTTGCTATTAGAAGTAATCTACAAGTATGCAATGGCAACATCTGTTGTCGTGGATAGACTTCTGGAGAACTAAATTGAATAGCCTTGTTGGAAAGCTCTCTTACTTTTAGCGACTTGAAAATTTAAATCTGTCTCTCTGATCTGTAGGTATTGTGTGTTTATATCTCCTAACCTACAGCCTTCTCTTAAGGTTCCCGTCTACACTTACTAGCTTTTCTTCAAATTTGCAGTAAAGTAGCTTTTTTTCTCTCTGAAGGAGTCAGTGTTGCTAATTAACACATAAGAAAATAAGCTAGACCAAGCTATAAAAAAAATGATTTGGAATAAAAAAAGCTAGGTTTTTTTTATTGTTTAAGATACAACATTTGTTGTGAAATGAAGCCTATATTCGAGTTTAGGCAGGTGAAATATCTTTATTTTGTAAAATTAAGGCATGGATGTATGCGTCGTTTTTCTGCTGAGGTCCTGCCATCCTCTCAGATCTTCTACTTTTGGCGCATAAACTGACAGGCTCCTGTCAGACCTCTATGGCAAGCAGCTGCTTGAGGGGGTATATATATATAAAACATAATTTAAAAGTAAAATGAACTAAGAAACTTAACTTTAATTGTTCAAAAGCGATTTAAAAAATGCAAAAATAAAAAGGAAAACGCCAGTTTTTGATTTAAAAAAAAGCCAATTGAAAATTTTTCGACCTAGACAGCTGCTAAAAAATCTAGGTCTAGCTGAAAAAAGCTAAGTTGGCAAAACTTAAGGATAAGGAAGGCTTAAACTTAAGGATAAGGAGGGCTTCCTTATTTATGGGAGCGATACAATCTGTGGGGCACTCTGCAAATTCCAAATCTAGAGGATGATCCTTTTAAAATCTGAACTCCAATTAGGTATAATGTCAACTACAGTGAAGGAGGGCTTTCTAATTTTGGGAGTGACTCTCCAAATCTGTTGGATGTTCCTCTTAATATCTAGGCTCCAATTACATATAAGTATCAACTACAATGAAGGAGGGCTTCTTTATTTATGGGGGTTGCTCAATGTGTGGGGGAGACTCCCCAGATTTGTGAGGTCTTAAACTCTGGGCTCCAATTAGTATAAGGATCAACCTGTCAAGTTAGGCATTTCCTTACCCCCTTTTTACTCATGTATATAGGTATTTGTATGTTTAGATATGTATTAACACAAAGAAAATGTAAGAGACCTCTCCGTAATTCCTTGACTAGACACACAGGCGCCGATCTTGGCGACGCCGATATTCGGCTTTCTGTCATCGGCAAGGATCAATGTCGCTAAATGTCAAGGTGGGGGAGAGCATTAAACCGTAGGCTGTTGAAAACTTAAGCTAATAGATTGGAACCAAGGGGGCTTGGGGAGCGACTGGAAGTGAACGAGAAGAAAGGAAGGAGAATGGTGTGAACTCCGAAACAGAGAGGTGGTGAGTAAAGTCGTCGGTGTTCGAGTGCGTGACGAGGTTTTTGAGTCCGGATATTGAGGGACTCCGTTAGATTTCTCCCTTCGAAACTAAAGGGGTAGATCCGTGCATAATCGTATGGTTTATGCGTCCTAATGTATTGTTGTTATTCAATAAAGTGTTAAGTTTTATTCCACCTCTGCTACATCATTGATAGCCACAAGATAGTACAACCACCAGGCAATCAATACGAACTTTACAACTGGCACAACCCGATAGAACAGGATACAACCGCCTGTCCCCATAGTTCATTACACAACCACAAAGCTAAAATAGAATTAAATTTGGATGAACCCTTTTTCGAGAAATACTCCTTTTTACCTTGAAGTTGCGCTCCTGTTTTCCTGTTTTGAGTTTTTAAATATCTGTCATTGGATGGGCAATAAAAAAAAGCCTCCATCAACTCACACAGAAGAAAAAATCCTTTAGAGGAAATATATCTCAAAATATTCATTTCAAACATCACCAGAAAATTATGAATTTCTCAACAATCCTACCATTTTAAAATATTATTAAATTCTACAATGAAATATTCAGAAATATTCAAATTCTGACTCAGTTTAAGTTAATTAAAAACAGAAACATTCAAATATAACCATTTTGTTATGCATTTTTGAGCAAAATGATGTTTTTTAAATCTATAACTACTATTCACACTTAAAATTTATTCTTAAAAATATCGAAAAAGTTAGAACTTTCCTCTGAACTACTTTCGAAATCTGGTTGGGTTGTTTTATTTCTAAGCGGAACTTTTTTGGCCAAGCTCCACTGACCTCAGAAAGGATCAGAGTTGAATAAGAGAAGAGGATCCATTAGATTTAGGAGTTGGATAGAAGGGGATCCACTGGACTTAAGAGCTTGATAGGAGAACGTATCCTTGGACTTAGGAGATGGCGTTAGCAGAAAGCTGTGGGTTAAAGTTTGCTCGTGAGTGCTTTGTTCATAAGGCACAAGCATCAAAATCTATTTAAATATGTGTAGATAACTGGGCCGAACCAAAGCCACGTAGGTTGGCCGAGCCGATCGAGCCCGAACACTTCACTCAGGCGCGAACTGGCACGGGGCACTGTAGCGTCACGGCCATTAGTGTTTCGGGCCTCAATAGGAGCGAGACTTTTTTTAATAATAATAATTCTTACTTTGCAGAAGTTCCATGGAATTGAGGAAAAAAACTATTTTAAACTGTACAAATAATCAACAGAATAAACTTCGAAATGTTTCAAAAAAGGTTTTGGTATCACTGCTTGGGCTCTGCTACTAAAATTGTATCAACCCTTCCTATAACAGAAGGCCGTTGTGCCAAGTTATAACGTCACCATACATAATGCTACAATCTAGAACATTCTTTTATATATATATTTACTTCTATTAATTTTACTGTTATAAATTATGGCCGGTAATTTATTTACCGGTAATATTTATTTATTTTATACTTTATTTAGAAAGAAATCATTTTTCTCCTAAATAAGATATATCTATAAATAAAGATGATTATAAAATTACGTCAGTAATAATAATAGAAAATAATGTATACGATTTATGTGCATTACAGGACTATCTATGCCTTCTTAATATCTTGGTCTACCGGCCTTCTGTTGTAGGAAGTATTTGCTGTATCCCTATAATTCCCCGCCCTGCCCACGGTCAGTAAGGGACACCGATGGGCTTGGAAAGACCGCCGTCCGTCGGATGGGACGTTAAGTCGTGGCCCCGTGTGCGGGAGAGACATACCCTGTGCACGTTAAAGAACACGCTGGATGGCCTTGACGGGAGGCTACCATCTGTCTCCCAACAGCTGTTCCAGTGGGTGCCCTCTCCCAACCTTCTCTGAGCCTTCGGGGTCCATGTGACCTGGCCATTTAGCCCATGGTGTGCAAAAAAGTGCTGCTCAGAGGTAAAACAACACACAGCGACAACACAACAACGCTGTATCCCTATAAATAAATGCCATGTTTACCTTAATAACGGAAATATGTAATTGATATTTTTTTCTCTTAAAATTCAACTGCCAGTTCTTTATTATTTTTAAATGTTTAATACTATTTTTATACAGTAATACTAAATAAACTATTTTACTTTCTTTAAACTGAATAACTTTTAGCTAAATTTAAAAAAAAAAATGGAATTACTCTAAATACACACACATTTAATTTCGCGCCTCTTTTCGGCAGCTGTCCGGACCTGCGTTTTCTAGGTGACTGGCTACACCCGCATAAAACGAAAGTTGAAATTTTTCATTCTTCGCTAGATAACGGAAACAGGGTTTTTCCACACCCATATGTGGGTAGCTGTTTCTCTTGACAGAAACAGATGTTCAATAGGAGAGCGCCACTCCCGGGAGAAGTCTGCCTTTAATAAAAATCTGCTCACGTAGACAGACCGCAAACCGAAAATCAATATCGTAGTGGAGCCGGAGCTTTCGACCCCTTTTGTTACCTTTTGAGCCAGCCAATAAAACTGAAATGATGGAAAATACGTCTACCTCTGGATGCAGGGACGGGTTTATAGATATCGGCAGAAGTAGGATCCATGCATCCCCCTCTCCCTCCAGTTCCAATTGCCAGACATTATTTAGATTACACATTTCGAGTCGTCTTCAGAAACGCCAAAGTTAATTCCATATTCATACGCTATTGCAAAAACATATTATTCAAGTACTTTTAATTTGCATCTAAACACAGTGTAGTACCTACCGGTTTTAATATAGAAAGTTTTAATATAATTAACAAACCGAGATTTGATTTAAGAACATGGAGAATAATTTCAGTATAAGCAAGAGAAGTTCCAACCCATGTGAGAACTAAAATATTGTTACAGAAATTTCACCTATAATTATTTGATGTTTTGTACTGGAATTAAAAAAAAATTTTTGTAGATGATAATAAACGAACTTATTTAATATATAAGCAATAAATTTACAAATAATAAGTAAAACTTGAAGTTTTATTTTTGAAACTAATGGCTAATTACTAGTGATTATCTTTGACAAATTCTAACAGAATATAATGTTCAAACTTCATTATCATAATGTATTCTACTTAACAAATTATGAATTTATTCTTACAAAGACCAACCTTACTTCATAACAGAGATATGCTTATTAGGAATGATATTCCCTTAATCCTTTGTGACAATTCTCAACTTGAGTCAACAGGATGCAACGCTACGTTTCAAATGCGAAAAGTAATCAATAAACAAAGGTATCTAAGTCGACACCAGAGCTCTCCACAAAAGCAAAGTAACTTCCCCAACGCTCCACAAAAGCAAAGTAACTTCCCCAACGCTCCACAAAAGCAAAGTAACTTCCCCAACGCTCCACAAAAGCAAAGTAACTTCCCCAACGCTCCACAAAAGCAAAGTAACTTCCCCAACGCTCCACAAAAGTAAAGTAACTTCCCCAACGCTCCACAAAAGTAAAGTAACTTCCCCAACGCTCCACAAAAGTAAAGTAACTTCTCTAACACTCCAGAAAGGCAAAGTAACTTCTCTAACATTCCACAAAACTAAAAGTTAACTTTTTACTTCTATCATATTTTTTAAACTAAACCGTCGAGTAAATATATGATGCATTTCCACAGTACATCACCGTTTTAATTGTTGCACGTGAAAATCCTGTTTCAATATATTGTTTAAATCATGAAACCTCGATAACACGTCATATCTCGAAAAGATTTCTATGCCTCATAGTTTGGAAATCAAAAACTAATAGTAGTTTAATTATCAAAACCTTGCAGACGTCTAATAAAGGTGGACTGCATAGAGTCAAGGTTGGGCTCAGTTATAATTTAAATTTATAATTTTTCTCGTAATTCAGAAAAAAGAGAAAAACAATTATTTTTGGTTATAGTTTCAACTTATTAAACAGACTTTAGTATTTAAAAATGAGCACCATTCAGCCTTGGATTATTTAAGGCACTGTCTCTCTTTCATGATGGAATCCAAGCCAAACCTTCCTATACGTAAAGGGTCTGTACAGTACCGTAACAAATAATTTATATATATGTAGAGAAAGAGAGATAGAAAATTTTTTGTTAAAAATTCAATAGTAGTTAAAGATATTTAAAAATCAAAATATCAGTTTTAATTTTTTTTCATTTAATACAATCATGATGAATAAATTACTTTATTCTATTGAATAGCCGTCCCGTGGCCGAGTGGTTAGCGCGCTTGGCTATTGATCCAAGGGACCTGGGTTCGAGCCCTAGACTTGGCTATTGATCCAAGGGACCTGGGTTCGAGCTTCTGTATCGTTTTTCTGCTGAGGTCCTGCCATCCTCTCAGATCTTCTACTATGGCATATAAACTGACAGGCTCCTGTCAGACCTCTGTGGCAAACAGCTGCTTGAGGGGAGATTTATTTATTTATTTTTATTCTATTGAATTCAAAAATAAATAAATTTTAACTCTATTTTAGAGAAATTAAATCACTTAAATTTTTATGCATATTTAATTTTCTTCCTTTCGCTCAACCGATGTCCAAGCCTGATATATCAAGGTGGCCCTTCCCAGACTCGTAATGTTAAGTTCACAGGTTCGAGTGTCATTTTTCCCTGACTTAAGATTTATCCCTGCTACATCTCTATTCTGCGCTCGGTTAGAAAGAGACCCCAATGGGGCTTGGAAAGGCCGTCGTCCGTCGGATGGAATGTCAAGCCATGGTCATGTGCAGGAGAGAAATACCCTGTGCACAAGCCCGGGTCTAGAAAAAAATAAAGGTGGGGACGACGCAATCGAGCATGGAAAAGATAAAGGGGGGGGGGGGGGCGCAAGAGACTAGATTTTCATTATAGTGTAACATTCAACCTTCGTTTTAGTAGGTTTTCAAAAATTTCTTGAAAAATGCGTGAAATATATAAAATTTTAATAATTTTTGGATTCCTTTACCTTTACTAGTATTCTCAAGGGGAGGGGGAGGGGCGAGGGCAGATTTAGCCCAGGACCTTACCCCAGGGCGCGAGACCAGCAGGGGCCAGGTGAGAGGAACCTGATTGGATTTCGAGAAACATTTTTGTAACGTAAATACATAGTTTGACTTACATGTGAATGTAAGTCGAACTGGATTGAAAGCTGTTAAATATAAGAAAGATATATTCGCAATACTTCGTGCCCTTTTGTAATTAACAAAACGAAATTAACTATATTAAAAAATGTTATGATTTATAAAACATATTATCCCGTATTCTTTAATTTATACATTTAAGTACTGGACAACGTCATTGTTCATTTATTTTTAGTTGTTTAAATGCATGGGTTCGTTTAAATAAATGTATTTTCGACTTTTAGGATAATATAAAGGAAGTTGGTATAAAGGAACTCGAGAATGTTACTGAAGATTTCCAACTTTCAGTTAATCTTATAAAAAGTAATTTATTTTCCACAATTAAATCCTAAAAATCATATTTTCGTGGCACCCTAATTTCTAATTCCCGTAACCTAGTATTCTCAGTATAATATATCATCAGTATAGTATATACAGAGTGAATCTGAAAAAGTGGGCAAAACTTTACGGGGTGGTAGAACGCAGCTATACGAGCAATATTCGTCATAATATGTATGGGCGGAACGCAAACGGCGAGCCGCTAGGTGGCGTTGGAAATGGTATAAAAGGGTCGGTCCTCGCACCCAACGGCATTTCTATCGTGGATTGCCGAGAGGATGGCTGGTTATACTAACCAGCAGCAGCTCTTTTGAGCAATTTCTTTGAGCATGTACCTGAATTACATTCCTGTTAATAAATGTTTTCTGAAGTATCTATTCTCCTTCTTGTGTTCATTCTTTAAATGTGACAGTGGAAAACTACCTTTTAACTTCTCACCGCTTGCGTTCCGACCATACATTCTATGACGAATATTGCTCGTATAGCTGCGTTCTACCACCCCGTAAAGTTTTGCCCACTTTTTCAGATTCACCCTGTATATATCATCTTTAATGAAGAGAGTGATTATAATATAATAAATATACATACGCCTGTAGTTAAACCAACCTTGGCTTTAGATAATTGAAATTAAAAAAATATATTTTGAAATAAGCAATATAATGTAATTGACAACTTATCGGTATACAAAATTACTGATATTGAAAAACTTGGGTCTTAGAAAATGTTCTGCACCAGGGCCAGTGGGATACTTGTCCATCCCTGAAGCAGGGCATAGCCAACATCTTCTTCACATGGGGGGATGATCAGTCGGTAGCGCGCCAGGCTCGTAATCTGCAGTTCTCAGGTTCCGAGTCCCAGCTGGGTCAGCGTTGAGACTTATCTCCGCAATACTCCCCGCCCTGCCCACAGGGGACACCGAAGAGCTTGGAAAGGCCGCCGTCCGTCGGATGGGACGTTAAGCCATGGCTCTGTGTGTGGGAGAGCCATACCCTGTGCACGTTAAAGAACACTGTGGAAGGCTTTGACGGGTGGCTACCATCTGTCTCCCAACAGCTGTTCCAGTGGGTGCCCTCTTCATGGCCATTTAGGCCACACGGTGTGCAAAAAAAGTGTCGCTCAGAGGTAAAACAACCAATCTTCTTCATAGCCCTCCTTCCCTCCACCCTAGATCTAGCTCTGTCTGTGCATGCTAAAGAACACACTGAATAACCTAAACGAGAGGCTTCATCTGTATCCTAACAGCTCTCCAGTTCCACAACCCTCTGGGTCTTTGGGGTCCTATTCCCCCCCCCCCCCCACACACACACACACACACACTCCCCCAGATCCGGCCCTGATAAAAACTATGATATATAATGGTTTAGCACTTTCTACTTCAATACTCCAGGAAATCACAAATTACTTTCACCAGTTTCACAAATGCGCTTGTTTGGAGAATTAATAAAAAAAATAATAAATTGCATCACATTTAGTGTCCAAAAGTTGTCACAATTTCATATTATGCCAATGAGGCTGTATAGTGCGAATAGCTTGGAGGCTCTATAATTTTTTAGCTAGAATGATTAAAAAATCGCCTGTGGCGAATATAGGATGCTTGTTTTCAACGAAAATGTACTTTTTCATTTTCGAATTTTGTATCCTTTAACAGTAGTAACTCATTACTAATAGATGATTAGAAAATATAAATAGTAATATATTATTAATCCTATGCAAAGTAATATACTAAGCAGAAAGATTAAAAACAAGTAATTTCCTTGCTCTATCAGAAACTTGAACCCAGGTTCCTTTACCACGAAGTTAATCACACTAACCACTTGACCACTGCCAAATTAATATTGTTGAAAAAACGAGATTATATAGATTTGATTGAGATCTTTAATATCAATCACTTCTTTTACCACGAAAAGCTTATTTCAGAACATATAGAGCTTCGATTTGACTTAACGAAGGTTTAAGCAACGTTTGGACCACAGTGTAGTAAGATTGCATTCTCTTTATCTATGCCAACATTTCTCAAACCTTTACGAAAGCATTTCATGGTAATGTACTCATATCATCTCGCGAACCCACTTAAAAAATATTTCGGAGTGACTGTGTCACTTTCACCTGCGCTGATTTAAGTAATGGTCTCAAGTGATTGCGAACTCCAATACAGTTATTTCTATCTTCTTATCAGTATATGAAGACTCTAGCCGTCCCGTGGCCGAGTGGTTAGCACGCTTGGCTACTGATCTAAGGGACCTGGGTTCGAACCCGGATTTAGGCATGGATATGTGTGTCGTTTTTCTGCTGAGGTCCTCTCAGATCTCCTACTGTGACATATAAACTGTCAGACTTCTGTGGCAAGCAGCTGCTTGAGGGGTATTTTTTTTATATGAAGACTCTAGTTTGCTTTGAAAACAGAAAAATTATGGGAGAAATTTTCAACTTAGCCGCCGTTGCCATTACAGAACTGCATTCGCTCACATTGCGTCTGTTTAAAATTTATGCTGCATTAATCAAGCTAGAAAAGTACTATGCTTTGACTATTAATAACAAACAATTCAGTGGTTTTCAAAATGTTGATCCAGAACAGCTTGGAAGGGGGTTGCAAAGATCTGATAATTTTAGATTTGTTAGTATTTTTAGTGAACATTTTTGCAATATTATGTGGGACTAAGTATGTTTATATAAAAAAAAAAGTGTTTTGTGGCACATGTATTGTGTTAAATTCAAACGATAATTTTGTTCCATTTTATCCTGTCTAAATATAGCGAAATCATTAGGCTTAACTTCGTAGGTCCCACATTGTAGGGAAGGAGTCACATAATTTAATCTAGATTTCAAGGGTTCACATAATTTGATTACAATTCTAGGAGGTCGCAGAGTCAAGCATTTGAGAACCACTGAAAAAATTACATGAAGCGTACAGTCGCTCAAAAAATATCCGAACACTCTAGTTGATTACAGAATTCAGAAAAAATATCTGGCAACGATTTTTTTTTTAGAAATTAGTGATCTGGCGACCTTCGTGTCACGTGACACGAAGGTCGCCAGATCACTGTTCTGTTGGACCACGGTGTAGTAAGATTGCATTCTGTTTATCTATGCCAACATTTCTCAAACCTTTACGAACGCATTTCATGGTAATCACCGTGCAAATCGAAACCACAACTTATGGGAAAAAAAGGGGGAAAAGGTTTCGAAAAAAATCCTCGTTATAAATAAAAGGTACATTGAAAGTTTCTTTTATAAATATTTATCTCAAATCCCAGTTCAGCAGTAATAATAAACATTAATGTAACATTATATTGCATTTTATTTGCACTAATTCAGATAGGTTTAATTTCTCACCCATTTCTTTTTGGTTACGAAAAATACTAGTTGCATTATCTTGACCGTTTAAACTGAGTCTCTCACTGTGTAAATCCATATTAGTAACATTTTTTTTTGGACCGTGTAAAACCAAAACCTTGTAAATCGTGCGATAGGTGTATCTGCTAATATTTAGCCATTTTTTTTTACTAAGGACGCCATTACCGATATTTTTCCGGAAATCCCTTGGAGTTTTACAACCACAGGTTGAGAACCACTGATCTATACCAATAAGGAAGTTTGAGGAGTATAGGTTGTACTTCTAATTACAATCATTATTGGCAGCTTTCTTAGCTAGTTTTTTCGTTAACACCGATGAAAAATAAACTCCCAAGCAGCTGCTTGCCGCAGTGGTATGACAGGAGTCTATTGGTATGATATACAGTAGAGAACATCTGTCAGAAAGGAGAACCCTCAGAAGATGAACAAATTGATATTTTATCCGAGCACTTTAAATTTGTAGCTAAGGAAACTAATCACTCAGCTAGCGGAACACCTCACTACCACTAACATATAGAAAATAAAAGAGTAAAATGTATTTAGTAGTAAAAGAATCACATTTCATTTAAAACAGGGCTGAAGACATCAGATTAGTAGCAGTTCTGTAAGAAAAAAGCTAAAAAAATTGTTACGTGATTTATTTCCAACATTCCCAAAGTTAAAAAAAAACTGCCACATTGATATTTATTGATATCAATTTTATTATATTTATTGTATTATTTATTATTATAAATCGCCATGCTTCTGGGAAACCTGGGTTCGAATCCCGTCAGGACAACCAGTTTTTCTCCACTAATTATTTCAAGCATTTCTTGTCTACAGGGCGTTATCCTTTGATGCTTTATATTACTGAAATATATGTATAAATATATTGTTATGCATTTAGTTATTTTCATTGATATATCACTTTATTGGAAGCATCTTCATGTTATGTTATCGGAGAATGAAATTCGAAGCTCCGCAACATTTTTTAAATAAGCTTTTTATAGAAAATTAAAACCAAAAGTCAAAATACAAAAATCTTAGTAAATCTATCTAAATCTCGTTTTCCACAATTTTTGTTCAATATTTAAAGAGTTTTGAAAGCAGAAACATTAAATAACTTTGTCACCGTGGAAAAAAAAATCATTTAGAATTAACTCCTAAGATCAATTATTTTAACTGGCAATGCTGTTATTAGATATATCGATTTCAATAATACCAAACGAATTTTGTTGAGAATCGAAATTGAGGTATTTTTCACCAAGATACTTTGAAATTGATCTTCTGTCATATTTTCTTAGAAAACGAATTATTTTGGAGCTACAAGGCAACGAATTTTAGTACTTATTCGCATCATTAAATTATTTTTTACTAAAGTTATTACTTATATAAATTTTAGTTTTATATTATTATTGGAACTTTTGTAACTAGCTAAATACTTTTATATACATTTTTTTTTCTCTAAAGGCTTCATTAATATGTTTGTTTCATATAATTTCCCTTATAATAATGGCTATATATATAGAAAAAATCCGGGGTCTTTTGCAAATTCATTTGAAGATCGAAGAAGAAAAAATGGGATCGAAGTGACTGGATCTCAATTTAAGTATTCAAATTTTCTCTTTGTGTTAACAGTGTTTTAAAAAATTCACTGAAAATGTGCGAAATATACATAAGTTTGACATTTTTCTCCTCCATTGTGGTTACTAGCATTCCAAAAAAAAAGTAGACCAATCTCCGTCCCCTTTTGATCCTGGCCTGATATTATGCCTCATTCACTAATACGGAACTGTAAGCCTTACTTGCTCAACAACTAAACGAAATTTATTCCAATAAAAATATTCATTTATTCATTGCGTTATAAACATCACATTGAGTCTAAAAGTTCTCCACATAATTCATCCTGAACATCATTCAGGAGTCAAATGGCCAGTGATCAATTTGTGGCCGGTGGAGGTTATGCAATTAAAGGACTGGCTTAGGTGTATACAGGTAAGGAGGATACAAGGTATTTAAAAAAGAAATTATGAAGAAAATCTTCTAAAAACATGTCAAGCTCTTACATTGTTAACGTCTGAGATATTTCGCAATTACAGCTGAAATTTTTCCTCTTATAGCTTTTATGGTTGTGGTGGGGTTTTTTTTGTTTGGGGGGGGGGGAATAGCAGAAGAACCCATTTGGATAAATAACCGCAGATCTAGTATCATTTGAAACTCACTTTAACTTTTAAAATAGCTTCTAACTTGTGTTATTCTGGCCGAAATAATTTTTAATCACAATGTGTATGTGTGTGGGGGGGAGGGGGGGCTATCCGACTATCCGTCTATCTGCATGATAGAATAAAAATTAGCAGAAATATAGTCTTTTTTTTTGAGACTCGAAGTGGAAAACAAAGCATTTATTAAGCATGATTAACATATTGAATTCGTATTATTGTAAATGCATATAACAAAATACTAATGAAGTTTACTTTAAAAAGAAACCAGTCGTTTCTTTCGGGATTACATTAAAATTGCATTTGTTAAGATGGAAAGCTAATATCAACATCTATTATGCTTCTTTTACACCTGGATATCTAATACATATATTAGTCTGGACTCTAATGCGAGTTCTTCTTTCTGAAGTTATGAATATATCAAAATTTAAAGTAATGAAATCTTTTGAATGTTATGAAATCTGTCAAAGTTTGTAGTTTGCCAAAGTTTGAAATATTCACTTATAAAGTAAATATCAAACATCTAATACGGCTTTTACAAAACTTGTCTATAATACCTAAAAAAGCCAACCATTGTTTTGCTAAAATAGATTATGGATTAAAGGCAGATCCATCTCTTAATACTATATAAAACATTTTTTGTACCATGAAAATACTTGAAAATTTTCAGAAATAAAAATTGGCATGACTCACTAATAATAAATAATTTATATATCTTATATATCATTGGCTTCACTCAATAGTTCTTTATATATCTTATATATCATTGGCTTCACTCAATAGTTCTTTATAGGTATTAAAAGCTGTATTCAGTGTACAAATTTTCATCCAACATTCACAAAGGGGTCATATAAGACTAGTCTGTACTAGCAACATTTTACTGTGACTCTTAACCAAATATACAAAATGTATATTTTCAAAGCATTGAAAACTTCGGTATCTGTTGCAAAAAGTGTAAAATGTTTCATTTTGCATTTCTGATTTTTGAGTATATTTTCTGGTAATATATATGGTGACACTTGACTTAATAAATTATTATATTGACATTACAATTTACATATTAATATATAAGAGATAAATGGGCAATAAAAAACTTTGGTGGGTAAAAAACCTGTCTCCAATGGCTAAGTCTATATCGCCTGCAATATCGTTATTTGAATCGAACCTTGATATTTCTTCTCAACACCATACACGCTAAACATTTGGACAACTGCAAACTTGTAAGAACAATATTACCACTCAAATATTGCATTAAAAGGCGTCTGATTAACCCTTAGAGTGGCAGGGTCGATTAAATCGACTCTGGGAATATGTGCATCTATAGACTAGAGTTCGAACTATTACTTATTACAATTACAAAGACCACGTACAAAAGACATGTACTTCAATTGGCACTCCAAAGTTTAAAAGGTAAGAATGTGTTATATATTTTTAAAAAAATTAAACGCGTTTAAGAATTTTAAGTGTTAATTTTTTTAAGGATGCTGGTATTCCGAACAAACAAAAAAACATTTAGTAACCATCGAATTGGCGAGAAAATTCAGCGGAACCTTTAACTTTCTGATTTAGTAGATTTCCAACTACGAACGTTAAACAGTTATGAATATTAATGAGTTGAAAGTTCACCCACCTGTGTGAGTCCTTTTATGAATCTTGAGGTTTTCGCTGCGGGCGAACACTTTGCCACATCCAGGAAAGGGGCAAGGAAACGGTTTCTCCCCCGTGTGTACCCGGATGTGATTGACCAGCTTATACTTCGCCTTGAAAGGCCGACCGTTCCTGGGACAGTCCTGCCAACTGCAGGCGTGGTTCGTACACTCGGGTCCGCCAACATGTTCCACCGTGATGTGAGACACAATTTCGTGCATCGAAGTGAACGTCTTGTTGCACGGTTTTCTGGGGGGTGCTTGTTCCGGTTCCACCCAGAGACACGTCATTTCCTGTTTGATGGGTTGTCTCATATACCTGAAGAACGCACCTGGTCCGTGTGGGCCGCCGATGTGACCCATGTGTCCGTAGGTACTCGCAAAATGGTCAGTCCTCGCCATCTGATTGAAAGAGTCCGTCCTGCTGTACATATCGGCACCGGAGAAAGATAATCTCATCTGTCCGGGATTGTGGTGAGGATGGTGATCCAAACCTGGGAAGAGTACGTGGGTCGAGGACGGGTCAGCGGCGTGGTGCCCGTGAAGCGCCGCCGACGAAGGAACGAACATCCCGTGGTGACTCTGGGTGTTCCCGGTGAGCGTGTCGTGGGTGGCGATTGTGCTGGCCAGGGAAGGCATGTGATCCCGGCGCAACAGGTAGTCCCGTGCGGCGTATCCGCTCACATGTCCGTGGTGGTGATGGTGATGGTGACCGTGAGAGTGGCCCACTCCGTAGCCGTTCTGTTGCGTGAACTGATGATTGGCCTGAGAATGTGCCGCGGCTGCGGCCGCAGCAGCGGCAGCTGCCGCCGCCTCGCTGGACATGGCGTGCGGAGGACTCAGCTTGATTCCCGCCATGTGGGCAGCAGCGCTGTCCATGAACGGGTTGAGCATGTCCGCCGCCGACTGGTCCTGGCCGCCCCGGTGATGCGTCGAAAAGGGGAAGCCCGTCATCCCGTTGAGTCCCTGCGTGTGTGCGAGTCCCGCGTGGTGAGCTCCTGCTACCTCCACCAGGCGTAGAGCAGGATTCCTCTTGGTCAGTCCATGTTCCATAATCGCGCTACTTAATGTCTGAGTCATGGCGCCGCAGTTGGGCCTGGGACCCGTGGAGCCAGCGGCCCGCCAGTCACCCGCCAAGTGCAGCGGATTCGTCTCTCCGCCGGAGCTTGTTAATCCCCCAGCGCGAGCACAGAGCCACGGGCTACCAGCTATCTCCTGATTGGCCACCGACCTGGCCCGCGCCACATGTTGCCTGCTCTGCCAATCACGAGGCGTGGCGCTCCCGTGCGCGTGACACTGAGGGAGGGGCTGCCGCCCGCTGGCTGTCACTCAGGGGAAGGAGGTGGTGGAGTGCGACCACTCCCGCGTCGCTCCAGAGGTAGTCGCTATTTGTGCCCTAGTTACGAGAGAAACAAGACCTCTATTGATTCCCGTTACTGATGGATCACAATTAGACACTCTGCATTGTATACTATTTTGAATATAACTGGTGTATAAATATGAGTCAGAAAAGAATGCGTAACGTTCGCACATTGACGTAAATTGAAGAAGGGGCACAAGTTGTGCTCATTAGGGTTCCATCCAATCACAAAAAAAATTTTAGAAATGGGAACGATATTTAAGTTTTTTGTATTTTATGTGCTCGTTTAAAACGGGTTTCAAAATATATCGCGATCATTAATAATATCTCATTCTTAGTTTTCGCATTATGAAAATCTAGTATCGTTAAATATTCAAGAAACTTTGGAAGAAATAATAAGATTTCTGTTTCTTTTATTATAATTTTTTCACCTTTAAAAACAGCGGTAAGCTTCACGAAAACTTCAGAGAGAGAGAGGAGATTTTGCCCTATTTTTTATTTAAATTAATATTTCTTAGTTATATTTAAAGTTTTATTTTTTTAATAATGTACTATTAAAGAAGGATTAATATCACACGTGTGTTGTACGATTACTAGCAACCCAACAGGAAAAAAGACTTTATCATGGTTAGGGCCAGTAAGGCCCTGAAAAATAAAGGAGTTGTGAGGGCAATTGACCCAATCGAGCAGGAAGAAAAGTGGGCAATTGAATTTCCTTTACAACATGACATTTTCCCCTACGTTCTAGAGGTCTTTAGAAATTTCTTGAAAAATGAGTGAAATATTCAAATGTTTTATAACTTTTAACCTCCATTACCCTTACTAGAATACCCAGGAGGGAGTATAGTGGTCCCCCCCCCCCCATCCGTCCCTGGCGCTATCCATCATTACCCTAACTGAATCGATTTGTCATTTTTGCCACACTCTAGTCATTCTAATTGACTCTGTGATCCCAGTTTTTCTTACTGTTTTTCCTGTGGATTCTACCACTGTTCAGTTACTGCCACTGCACTGTTTACTCTTCTAAACTATCTCTCATATTCGGGCTGGATTCTTTGTTATTTTTCAGTAAATAATAGAAATAAAATTAGGGCTCAGTCGGTAGCGCGATAGGCTCATAATCTGCAGTCCCAGGTTCGAGTTCCACCCTGGCACATCGCAAAACTCCCCGCCTGCCCAGTCTGAGACCTGGTCAGTAGGGGCATTGATGGGTTTGCAAATTCCACCGTCGGTCGGATGGATGTTAAGCCGTGGCTCCGTGTGCGGGAGAGTCATACCCTGTGCCAGTTAAAGAACATGCTGAATGGCCTTAACAGGAGGTTACCATCTGTCTCCCAACAGCTGATTCCACTGAGTCCCCTCCCCTAACATTCTCTGAGCCTCGGGATCTTGTGACCTGGCCATTTAGCTCACTTTGTGCAAAAAAAAGTGCCGCTCAGAGGTAAAACAACCCTATAAAATTATTCCCCGAGAAGGATGGTGTGGAAGTATGACAGGGCAATATAATGCGCCATATAAAAAAAAAAATCTGTAAACAGGATCTCAGCAGAAATACAACATTACTTTAAAAGAAACAAAAATACTCTACCTGAGATTTGAACTTAGGTCCCTTTGCTATGCGACCAAGTTTCTTTACATTTCAACTATTCGCACATCTGGATTATTTGAAATTTTGGTAAAGAATCAAATACTACACTGCTGCGCAAAAATTGGATTTTTTGTAATTTTGACAAAGAATCAAATACTGCACTGCTGCGCAAAAGTTAAGTTGGATTATTATAATTTTGACAAAGAATCAAATACTGCACTGCTGCGCAAAAGTTAAGTTGGATTATTATAATTTTGACAAAGAATCAAATACTGCACTGCTGCGCAAAAGTTAATTTGCATCCCCATTTTATGTCGACGGGAAACTCACTTCGAAACTCTGCAACTTCCAAAATAAGCAAGATCTCAATCAAATATACAGTATATGAATCTCGATTTTCATCAGTAAAAGCTTTTATTCAAAGTGATATGCCGCCCTGCCCACGGTCAGTAGGGGACACCGATGGACTTGGAAAGCCCGTCGGATGGGACGTTAAGCCGTGGGCCCGTGTGCGGGAGAGCCATACCCTGTGCACGTTAAAGAACTGGATGGCCTTAACGGGAGGCTACCATCTGTCTCCCAACAGCTGTTCCAGCGGGTCCCCTCCCCCAAACTTCTCTGAGCCTTCGGGGTCCATGTGACCTGGCCATTTAGCCCATGGTGTGCAAAAAAGTGCCGCTCAGACCGTGGGCAGGGCGGAGAATTTTGCGGAGATAAATCTCAACGCTGACCCAGCTGGGACTCGAACCTGGGAACTACAGATTACGAGCCTGGCGCGCTACCGACTGAGCCCCCCACCCCGCCCCCCGCTCAGAGGTAAAACAACCCAACCCAACCTTAAAGAGATATGGGAGGTGAAATATTCAACATGGGTTGAACTGCTGTGAATAAAATATTGACGAACATCAAATGGATTACTCACACAAACATCTAAAGCATACATTTATTTTATTAAACATCCCATAACAATACTTATTGAAGTTTAATGAAATCTTATGATTGCTATCGTTATAATCCAAATTTCCATAACTCTTTAAATACCTAACGAAAATTGCTGCAATCCGACATTTGGATTGTTTGATTGAGATCGTTAATTTATCTTCGCATATTTTACCATAAAAGGCTCATTCTAGAAGTTGCAGATTTTCGAAGTTAGTTTCCTATTAACATAAATTGTGGATGCAACTTAAGTTTTGCAAATCAATGTAATTTAACACATTCTTTGTAATTGTCAGATTTCAATACTTGAAATCTTTTCTTTACATCTAGTTCCTCACTTGTTAGGAAGAAAACTTAAGAGTATTTCCTTTAAAAAAAAAGCATATTTTCACCTGAGAAGTCCCCCTCTCCCAGTAGACAGTTTTCTGCATCCTTTTTATTAAAAGACACGTGACTTTTACTGTTCACATTTTGAGGACGACACTGTATCCATCAAACAAAGCATAAAGAGAAGGAAATGCAGCGTTACTCTTTTTCTTCAACGATAAAGTTTCCTAACTGAGAAAAGCTGAGAAAAGGAGGTTGAGCAAAAAAAGGATGGATTCTTAAGGGGCATTGGGGCATCTCAAGGGGCTTAAGGGGGGAGTGGAAAAGAAGGGATCTGACAGGGGAAAGGAAGGAGGTGGCATGCCCCCTGCTTCCTTCCCCCCTCCCCCTTAAGCCTCTTGAGCATACTAGTAACTGGAACGGACACGAAAATTATATTATATTAAATATATATTAATCATAGGTATTTAAATTCTTTAAACACCAATTAAACGAAGAAACGTCTTTATACCAGAAACGACGTTCCGGATTTCTGCCCACTCACCCCCCCACCACCACCACCACCACCACCCCGCCTCCCTGTATTTATTTATTTATTTAAGTCCAAGCCTTTTCAAGTCCAAGAAAGAAGTCAGAGAACCCTTTCCAATTGAAGGGGCGGGCAGTTAAGCCCGTAATCCTCCAGGTTTGTAACCTGATAGTACTAGATCATTGATTCTATAGTTCTACCATCGTGGCCGCTGGTAAAATCAGATAATTTAATTGAGACCATCAAAAAACTCTTAATTAAAATCATAATATACACCAAAAAGCCAAAACATTATGACCAGCACGTCTTTATGCAAATCGAAGCAACTACAGGTAAACAATGGCACGTGTGAAAGTCATAAAACGGTATAAATAACACCTGATACTGAGCTCTCTTAATCAGGGTTACTCTTGTGCTTCAGGTGCAAAAGGCAATGGATTTAAGTCAGTTTGACAAAGGCCAAATTGTAATGGCCAGATGACTGGGTCAGAGCATTTCCAAAACGGCAAGGCTTGTGGGATGCTCATGGTCAGCCGTGGTTAGTGTCTTCAAAAAGTGATCCTAGGAGGGAAAAACCACGAAACGCCGGCAAGGTGTGGGTCGACCACGGCTCATCGATGCTAGAGGTGAGTGAAGGCTATCCCGTATGGTACGAGCCAACAGAAGGGATACTGTGGCGCAACTCGCCTGTAATTTGAATGCTGGTGACGGGAGTAATGTGTCACAATACACAGTACATCGAACCCTGCTGAAAATAGGGCTACGTAGCTGCAGGCCGCCCAAATGCTCACGCTAACCTCGGTCCGCTGTCAAAAGCGCCTACAATGAGCATACAGGCATGAAAACTGGACCTTGAATGATTGGAAGAAGGTCGTCTGGTCCGATGAATCTCGTTTCCTGTTGCACCATGTGGATGGCCAGGTATTTGTACGCCGTTTATCTGGGGAAGTGTTGGTACCAGGATGCACTGAGGGACAAAAACAAGGCGGTGGAGGAAGTGTAATGCTTTGGGCAATTTGCTGCTGGGAAACCCTGGGTCCAGTCATTCATGTGCAGGAAACTATGACGTCTACCACCTAACTAAACATCATTGCAGATCAGGTACATCCTTTCATGGCAACGGTATATATATCCCTCTAGGAGTGCCTTCTTTCAGCAGGAAAATGAGCCATGTCACACTGCCAGGATTGTTCGAGAATGGTTCGTGGAGCAAGATTCTCCAGGTATTGCCCTGGACTCCAAATTCCCCAGATATCAATCCAATCGAGCATTTGTGGTTTGTGTTGGAACAGAATTTCCGATCTGCGGCTGCTCAACCACGTAACTTTCAAGAATTAAAGGATCTGCTGGTAACGTGTTGATACCAGATATCACAAGACACCTTTAGAAATCTTGAAGTGTCCGTGCCTCGCCAGGTAAGAGCTGTTTTGGTGGCACGTGGAGGACCAACATCATATTAGGCAGGTAGTCATAATATTTTGGCTCTTCGGTGTATATATTATTAATTTACCATTCAAGTTCTCTACAAAAATAAAACTCTCAAACAACAGCATCAGTACGTATATTTAATGTTATAGTATTCGTTATTTTAAGAGCCTTTCTTTGAATTTAAACGGTATAAATCATGGTGAGCGTGCAGTCATATTTGATGATGGTTGACTAATTATATGAAGAATGGAAAATAAAAGCTTTCTTATTCTCAGAAAAAAAAGTTTTCTAGAAATCTACCGTACAAGTCTGTAGATATATATTTTTTATTAGACATTTTCATAACAGTCATGGCAAATGGCCGAGTGGTTAGCGCGCTTGGCTACTGATCTAAGGGACCTGGGTTCGAGGCATGGATGTATGTGTCGTTTTTCTGCTGAGGTCCTGCCATCCTCACAGACCTTCTACTGTGGCATATAAACTGACAGGCTCCTGTCAGACCTCTGTGGCAAGCAGCTGCTTGAGGGGGTATTTATTTTTATTTATGGCAAAATATCTCCTTAGAACCATTTTTCTAGACTCGAGTTCTTACTGTACCTGCTTGAGATTTGCTATGTTAATCCCGATATAAGAAAGGAGTTACAAATGGGCTTTGGCAGTATGCCATACGTTATAAGTGCAGTTAAACTATGACCTCGTGTGGAAGAGAGTGGTAGTGGCATTTTTTTTCGCACACAATGGGCTAAATGGCCAGGTTACAGACCGAGAGCTCAGAGAGAATTGACCCACTGGACAGCTGTTAGGAGACAGATGGTAGCCTCCCGTCAAGACCATCCAGCGTGTTCTTTAACATGCACATGGTATGGCTATCCAGCACAATGGACCACAGCTTAACGTCCCATCCGATGGACGGCAGCTTTTCCAAGCCCATCGGTGTCGTGTATTGACCAAGGCCATGTCAGGGAGTTTTGCGGAGATAAATCTTAGTGCTGGACCAGCTGGGACTCAAGTCTGGGAATTGCAGATTACGAACCAGGCTCGCTATCAACTCAGGGCCACCCAATCATATGAACATGATGATCCCTATATACTTGTGATAAATCGGCACGTTTTTTTTCACGGTTGGTTGTTGGTTAGTTGTTTTACCTCTGAGCGGCACTTTTTTGCACACCATGGGCTAAATGGCCAGGTCACATGGACCCCGAAGGCTCAGAGAAGGTTGGGGACACACTGGAACAGCTGTTGGGAGACAGATGGTAGCCTCCCGTCAAGGCCATCCAGCGTGTTCCTTAACGTGCACAGGGTATGGCTCTCCCGCACACGGGGCCACGGCTTAACGTCCCATCCGACGGACGGCGGCCTTTCCAAGCCCATCGGTGTCCCCTACTGACCGTGGGCAGGGCGGGGAATTTTTGCGGAGATAAATCTCAACGCTGACCCAGCTGGGACTCGAACCTGGGAACTACAGATTACGAGCCTGGCGCGCTACCGACTGAGCCACCCCCGCCCCCCTTTTTTTTTCCACGTTGTCCTCAAGTTGCATCCTTGTGAAAATGTAAAATCTTTTCCCTTCATTGTTAGGTTCCATAGGAACAATGCACAGATTCGCAGACCGAAATTTACGCTTCGCCAGCGAAGAGAGAAATGATGATGAGAACTTTGTTTTTAACACGAAATGACAAGTTTAGACAAGCTTTCAAATACATCGTAGCTTGTTAACTTCGAAGGAATGAGTGCAAATCTACGACACTTGTGGCTGAGTGGTTAGCACGCTTGGCTATTGATCTAAGGGACCGGGTTCGTGACCCGGGTAAGGCATGGATGTGTGTGTCGTATTTCTGCTGAGGTCCTGCCATCCTCACAGACCTTCTACTATGGCATATAAACTGACAGGATCCTGTCAGACCTCTGTGGCAAGCAACTGCTTGAGGGGGTATTTATTTATTTTTTTATTTATATACATAAGTTTAGTTCTGAACAAACATAAATGTATATATAGTGCATTGTTTTGTTTTTTGTGAATATATTTAGTTAACCCATTCCTGCTTTAGTCGTTAATGTACCAGTCTACTAGATCATCAGGCATGCCCTGTGTATGAGTTTGTATGTTGTATCAGAAACCAAGACAAGTCAAATGAATTTTTAGGTTATCTCCATACTTTGTTTAAATATAATATATAGCTACCGCTAAGGTTATTGGTTAAAAAATTATTAATTGGTATTTCAATTTCGTTAAAAAAAATTAATAATAATATATTTTAAGATTCTAGAAATGTCTCTCGGAGACATGTCAGTTTAAGAATAAAACGGTTCGTAATGCTGTAGTCTCACGATGAATTTCGTTTCAATTTCTTAACAGTTAAGTTGGAAGTGGAAGGACTCAATTAAGGGCCCAATTCCAGAGACAGAAAGATCACGGTTAGAATGTACGTATATAACGGTGAACCAGTGATTATCTGATTCCAAGAGATCTGGATTCGAGTCTCCATAACGAATCGATGTTTTTTATATTATCTTTCTTACGCACAAATGTTCTATTCGTATGCTGACATTCTTCTGTTAGAACTTTGTAGCCTCTTGAGGGGTAATCCCAGTGCTTCATGAGGGGTAATCGCAGTGCTTCAGGGGTATATTCTGATGAGGGGTAATTCCGATGATTGGGGGGATTATTATAATGAGATGATAATTCCGATGCTTGACGAGATATTCTGATGAAGAGTAATTCCGATGTTTGAGGGATATTCTGATGATAGGTAATTCCGATGCTTGAGGGATATTCTGACGAGAGGGTTTTCCGATGCTTGCGGAATATTCTGATGAGAGGATTTTCCGATGCTTCAGAAGTATATTCTGATGAGGGTAATTCCAATGCTTGAGAGGTATTGTAATGAGAGGGTAATTCCGATGCTTGAGGGAGGTATTCTGATGAGAGGGTTATTCCGATGCTTGAGAGATATTCTGATGAGAGGGTTTTCGATGCTTGAGGGGATTCTGATGAGGAGTAATTCCAATGCTTGAGAGGTATTCTGATGAGAGGGTAATTCGATGCTTGAGGGGTATTCTAATAAGGAGTAATTCCAATGCTTGAGGGGTATTCTGATGAGACGGTAATTCTGATACTTCAGGGGCATTGATGAGCAAGCAATTTCAATGCTTGAAGGGCATTTTGATGAGGAGTAATTACAATATTTGAGAGATATTCTGATGAGAGGGTTTTCGATGTTTCAGGGGTATTCTGATGAGGAGTAATTCCAATACTTGAGATGTATTTTGATGACAGGGTTTTCCGATGCTTGAGGGATATTCTGAGCAGAGGGTTATTCCGATGCTTGAGAGGTATTCTGATGAAGGTATAATTCTGATGTTCGAAGGGTATTCTCATGAGAGGGTAATTCCAATGCTTGAGAGATATTTTGATGGCGAGTAATTCCAATGCTTACGGGGTATTCTGATGAGACGGTAATTTCGATGCTTGAGGGGTATTCTGATGAAAGAGTAATTCTGATGCTTTAGGGGTATTGCGATTCTTGAGGGGAATTCCGATGCTTGTGGATTATTCCAATGAGGGGTAATTCCAATGCTTGAGGGGTATTCTGATGAAAGAGTAATTCTGATGCTTTAGGGGTATTGCGATTCTTGAGGGGAATTCCGATGCTTGTGGGTTATTCCAATGAGGGGTAATTCCAATGCTTGAGGGGTATTCTGATGAGGGGGTAATTCCGATGCTTGAGGGGTATTCTGATGAGAGTGTTTTCTAATGCTTGAGGGTTATCTGATAAGAGAGTAATTCCGATGCTTGAGAGATATTCTGAAGATAGAGTAATTCTTATGATTGAGGGGTATTCTGATGAGAGAGTAATTTCGAAACTTCAGGGGTAATCTGATGAGGAGTAATTCCAATGAATGAGGGGTATTCTGATGAGAGGGTTATTCCTCTCATCAGAATATCCCTCAAACATTGGAATTAATCCTCATCAGAATACCCCTCAAGTTTCGGAATTACGCTCTCATCAGAATATCCCTCAAGCCTAGGTCCAAATTTATCTCTGTTTACTATTGAATACTTTCTAATGATAAGGGCAATACTGCGCTTAAAAGATCGAAAAAGAGAAAAAAAAAGTTAACATTTTATGCAAAGTTCCAAATTATGAATATTAAAAATGTACTTATTTAATCCTTTTCCAAATAATGCGTGGCTTTTCTCCATCCTTAAATTATAATCAATTAAAATTTAAAAAAAAATTGTTGCCAATGATGTATCATTCTAATTTTTGGCAGGCAATTATCCCCCTTCTAAGAAAACTGAAAAATTAATTTATGTTGAATAGTACTAGGCATACTAAAAATTTAATAATATTTTTTAACGAAATGTAACCTTGATCTTTTTTATTTTTCTTTTGTTCTCAGAATCATGCCATTTATTTTTATTTATTGCTACGAATAAACATTTTGTACCTGTATTTCAATAATAAGTTCCTTTTTTTTTACTTTGTTGTCGGGTGATCTCTACTGTGGCATATAAACTGACAGGCTCCTGTCAGACCTCTGTGGCAAGCAGCTGCTTGAGGGGGTATAAAAAAAAATATCCTTAGTTATATTATGGTATGATATACGCATAGTGACATTATTTGTAATTGCGCTCATTAATGAACGGATTGGCATGAATATTTATATTTCAAAGCAAATATTTGATTTTTTGCCCTTCCCTGAAACAAATTTAGTCCTTCCCTTGGAAAAATTCTTACCGACACTCATGTGCTTGATAATATTTTTATAAGTCAAAGGCCCTAGAAACATTTGTCCACTCATTCGGTAGTGTGCAAGGTTCGTAATTAGAAGTTCCCAGGTTCGAGTCCCACCTGGGACAACGTTGAGATTTATCTCCGCTGAAACTCCGTCCTCCCCTCGGTGAGTAGGAGGCACCGACGGGCTTGGAAAGGCCACCGTTCTTCGGATATGACCTGCCCACGGTCAGTAGGGGACACCGATGGGCTTGGAAAGGCCGCCGTCCGTCGGATGGGACGTTAAGCCGTGGCCCCGTGTGCGGGAGAGCCATACCCTGTGCACGTTAAAGAACACGCTGGATGGCCTTGACGGGAGGCTACCATCTGTCTCCCAACAGCTGTTCCAGTGGGTTCCCTCCCCCAACCTTCTCTGGGCCTTCGGGGTTCAATGTGACCTGGCCATTTAGCCCATGGTGTGCAAAAAAGTGCCGCTCAGAGGTAAAACAACCCAACTTCGGATATGACGTAAGAAGTGGTCTCATGTGTGGGAGAGCCAAACTCTGTGCACTTTAAAGAACACGCTGAATGGTCTTGACGGGAGGCTACCACCTGTTTCCTAATAGCAGTCCTATGAGTCCCCTTCCCTCAACGTTCAGGGAAGGTTGAGGGAAGGGGACCCATTGGACTGTTGTTAAGGGTCCTTCAGGGTCCTTGTGACCTGGCCAATGTGTGCAAAAAATTGCCGATCAGAGGTAAACAACTCAGTCCTCTTGAACAGTAAAGTAAAATTGCTTACGTAAAGTACAGTCGCTCAAAAAAATATCCGAACACTATGGTTGATTACAGAACTCAGACAATACAATGTACAGTACACGAAGGTTGCCAGATCACTAATTTCTAAAAAAAATCTTTGCCAGATATTTTTTCTGAGTTCTGTAATCAACCATAGTGTTCGGATATTTTTTTGAGCGACTGTAATTAGCTAGGCCACAGCAGAGAAAACTTTTCTGACATCTGGCGGATAGAAAAATATTTTGTTTGCTGTGGCCAATAGTTGGGAAAAGGAGAGAAGGAATGTATTAAAAATAACAAAAAAAATTGGAATTTTTATTACATTTTACATATCATATGTATAGGTGAAAAATAATAAGAAACAAAATCAATATAATATAAAGTTTATTTTTACGTCAAAACTAAAGCTTGTCGAAGCAGTAAGTCAAGATTTTGGTTGTTTGACTCTCCCAATGGTGCATTTTTTGCGCACAATAGCAGGGCGGGACTTTGACCTTCTGAAGCTCTAAGCTATTGCCCATTTAAGGGGCCCCAAAAATTTGAAATATATATATTTATTCTGATTGAAGTGAACATTAAAAAAGAAACACGAAATTTATGTGGTGAAAACATTATTCTAGCATTTATAAACGTAGTTGAACAGCATTTGCGTGGGCGGGTGGCTCAGTCAGTACCGCGCCAGGCTCGTAATCTTCAGTTCCCAGGTTCGAGTCCCAGCTGGGTCAGCGTTGAGATTTATCTCCGCAAAACTCCCTGTCCTTCCCACGGTCAATAGGGGACATGGTCAAAATGGACTTGGAAAGGACGCCGTCCGTCGGATGGGATGTTAAACCGTGGCCACGTGTGCGGGAGATCCATACACTGTGTACGTTAAAGAACACATTAGATGGCCTTGATGGGAGGTTAACCATCTGTCTCCGAACAGCTGTTTCAGTGTGTTCCCTCCCCAACCTTCTCTGAGCCTTCGGGGTCCTTGTGACCTGGTCATTTTTCCCATGGTGTGCAAAAAAGTGCCGCTCAGAGGTAAAACAACCCAACAACATTTGCGCAACAAATTAAATATTAAAACTTCTTTCTTAACACAATAAAAATTAAAATGTATTTCTTTGAGGCCCTTCAGATTGCGAGGCCCTAAGCTATAGCTTAGTTAGCTTTTACGTACGTCCGGCCCTCACAATATTCTAAATGGCCAGGTCACAAGGACCCCGGGGGCTCAGGAGAAGGTTGGGGATTGGAGAGGACCCAATGGACTTCTGTTGGAAGACAGATGGTAACCTCCCGTCAAGACCATCCAGTGTGTTCTTTAATGTGCACAGCGGGGCAACGGCTTAATGTCCCATCCGACGGACGGCAGCCTTTTCAAGCCTATCGGTGTACCCTACTGATGGTGGGCAGGGCAGGAAGTTTTGTGGAGATAAATCTCAATGCTGACCCAGCTAGGACTAGAACCTGGGAACTACTGATTACATGTCTGGTGCATTATCGACAACGGTTTAATGTCCCATCCGACTGACGGCGGTCATTCTATCTTATCGGTGTCCCCTACAAGCCGAGGGCAGGGTGGGGAGTTGTGCAGATATAAATGGCGGGATTCGAACCTGGAAACTGCAGTTTGTGAAGGATGTGACTGGATCCCACAAATGAACTGATGAACATTTGGCTTCAACGAAGTTGTAGCTAGTTGTGTTTTTTTTATGTTATTCCAATTTTCGTCTTATTAAAACATCATTGACTTAAGCAGAGCCAGATTTAAAAAAATAAAATCATATTTTACAATTTGCACGAGAGCCAGGTAAAATTGTTCAAAGGGGCCAGCCGCAGTTCATGCGAGCCTGAGTTTTCATTTAGCCCAGTAGTAACATTTACTCGAACATTTACTACAATGAGCAGCCAAGTGGTCTTTGCGTTGGCGTAACTCCTCCACACGTGCACACCCTCCAGAGCGTCCCCTGCCTCTCTCATCCACCTCAGCCTGCCATTCATCTCTTCCATTCACCATAGCACGGCCACTACCGAATGATGCATCCGTCAATATTTGCTCCTTAGCTGTTTGTGAAGCGGAGGTTCGCACGAAGGTGTGGCGGACTTACAACAACACGGCCACTCCACACACCCTGCCTTGCATCCTCGGTAAGCGACCTCCTGAAGACCTATGGATCTAAAGGCAGCCAACAAGCTTAAGCCTTGGGCATACTGAACCATTAGGAACTGGAGGAGAAACATGTTTTAACTGTAGTATTTTCAAGTCTGCTTTGCGGAATAAAAGATGGCCAGTGGCGGGATGAAAGCGGGAGAGGGTTTAGAGTTGTTTGATGTCAAAGGAGAATTTCTGAAAGTGTTGGTCGTTGATTGTTGTGTTTATAGGAAAGTTATTTTATTATAAAATGCATTTTAGCAGTAAATAAATTCTCGTCATCACCATTTATTATATTATACTGCACAGCAATGATTTCTTCATTTTTCGCAATTCGTATACCGTGGCTTAGAATTAATGATTGTAGGTAACCATGGTCAAACATTGAACAAAAGAATAAATAAATAAATTTGCGTAAAGTATTAAATAATTAATTATTCTAAAGTTTAACTGGAAGCTACTTATTTTTTGAACAGTATAAAACACTATAATTTGCTAAACACTATAATTACATTTCATTAAAATATTTAAGAAATAAATAACTACCAACTGAATTTTGCGACATCAATTTATAGAAAAGAAAATTAAAAAGGTATAAAATATTGTTATATATTAAAATACTATTTCTTCTGTTAGTTCAGTGTCTAAGCCCGCCA
The DNA here is from genome assembly GCA_038380435.1 of Ryuthela nishihirai. Classification (NCBI taxonomy): domain Eukaryota; kingdom Metazoa; phylum Arthropoda; class Arachnida; order Araneae; family Heptathelidae; genus Ryuthela; species Ryuthela nishihirai. The sequence goes on from JAWZYU010000067.1 coordinate 1,501,366, forward strand.
CAAAAGATTTGCAAGTGTAATTGTTTTATTTTTATTTTTCCATTTTGCATTCCTGAAGAGATTAGCAGCGCGGGGTTTGGTCGCCATTTTATTTTCCAGCAAGGTAAAATCCGTGACGCCTTCAGTAGCTCAGAGGCCAATTGCCAAACTGCAAAAATGATCTAGAGTAATGAACAATCCATTAGTAAAGTTAAGGGTGCCTTTTCTGGAATGCAAAATATTTCATGAGTCGACCTATACAGTTGAACCTTATACAGATCTTGTTATACTGTATACAGCGAAAAATTATCGTAATATTAAGTGATGTCGTAATCTGCAGTTCTCAGGTTCGAGTCCCGCCTGTGGTCAGAATTGAGATTTATCTCCGCAAAACTCCTCGCCCTGCCCTCCGTCAGTAGGAGATACCGATGGGGTTCAAAAGGCCGCCGTCCGTCGGATGGGACGCTAAGTCGTGTCGCTGTGGGAAAGAGAGCCATACCCTGTGCTACTATCTGCCTCCTAATAGCTGTCCAGTGGGTTCCCTTACCCCAACATTCTCCGAGCCTTCGGCGTCCTTGTGACCTGGCCATTTAGCTTATTGTGTGGAAAAAAGTGCTGTTTAGTGGCAAAACAACCTATCCCAACTCTTCTGCATGCGAAGACACGGCTTAGCATCCCGTCCGACGACGGCTGCCCAAAGCCGGTGGGGCGGGGGTGGCTCAGTTGGTAGCGCGCCAGGCTCGTAATCTGTAGTTCCCAGGTTCGAGTCCCAGCTGGGTCAGCGTTGAGATTTATCTCCGTAAAATTTCCCCGCCTTGCCCACGGTCAGTAGGGTACACCGATGGGCTTGAAAAGGCCGCCGTCCGTCGGATGGGACGTTAAGCCGTGGCCCCGTGTGCGGGAGAGCCATACCCTGTGCACGTTAAAGAACACGCTGGATGGCCTTGACGGGAGGCTACCATCTGTCTCCCAACAGCTGTTCCAGTGTGTCCCCTCCCCCAACCTTCTCTGAGCCTTCGGGGTCCATGTGGCCTGGCCATTTAGCCCATGGTGTGCAAAAAAGTGCCGCTCAGAGGTAAAACAATCCAATCCTACTCACGGCCGGCGCGAGGTAGATTCAGCGCGTTTCCCGTAACCGGGCCCCGCACTTTAAACGCACTTTAAAAGGCCCCGCGGTCCACGAAAACCTCATCGTAAAAAACGACGCCATTTTCCTATCTTTAACACAGCAATCGATACAATGTATCCTCTTTACTCTAGCCCCACGTCCCACCACCAGAGCCATGTCAGTTATTTTCCTAGCCCAATAGTAAATCCAATTGCAGAATCCGCTAATCGATGACTAACTATTCTTTCAATAGAAAGCGAAATCGGTAAATTTTGAGAAAATAATTAAAGATTTTGCGGCGAAAAAGGCGAGAAAAATTATGTAATATTTATAATATGCTCGGTGTTCCTATAAGTTGTATATAGATATGTACCGCACTTTGTACTTATAGTGAATACTTTATTATTATAAAATTTAGAAGTGCATATAAATGCGCTTTATTTTTGGCTCCGCAAAAGTTCACGCCTGCCCTGCGGCGTCCTTTCCAAGCCGATCGGTGTCCCCTATTGACCGGGGATGGGAAGAGAGTTTTGCGGATATCCGCTAAAGTGCAGAAATCAGTTATTCTACAGATTATCTAGGTATTGTGCAGATTAACTAGGGTGATCCGTTAACGTGCGGAAAATTGTTTCATTTCTCAAATTACCTAGGTAATCTGCAAATTACCTGGATAATCTGCACATTACCTACTAGGCACTCGTTAAAGTGAAAATAAGATCTTTGCTGGAACAACAGGAACGTTTCTGTACGCTTAAATTAACATAATGTTATTTATCTAGTGTCCGAGAGTAGAGTTGAAACCAGGGTCATCCCTCTGTCAACATGAATCAGTCGTCCGAATTATAAAAAACGCCCCCAAAATGAGCAGGCCAAGTGAGAACGAATCATTTTAGTGATTCGTTATCAAGAATGAATCACTTTACCGATTCGTTCTCACTTAGCCTCCGCTCATCCGAGGCGTTTTTTATAATGCGGACGAGTGAATCACGTGACACGAAGATTCATATTCAAGAGATTCACCACTATGAGAGAAATAAACTTTTGAACTTTAACGATACGGAAGCCGTTAATGTCACATTACCTAGGTAAAATGCGGAAAACTCTTGATTCCGCACGTTAACGGAGCAAATCAGTTAATCTGCAGATTAACTAAGTAATGTGCACATTAACGGCTTTCGAGCTTTAGCGGTAACAGATACTTCGAATGGGACGTAAAGCCATGGACCCCTATGCAAGAGAGAGCCATACTCTCTGCATTCTAATTCTCTGAGCCTTTGGACGTTTTGAGACCTAGCCATTTAGCCCTTTGTGTGAAAACAAGTGACGCTCCTGCAGATTATATTTAATAACTAAGGCAATAAAATTACATAAAATCATAAATAATTTCCTCAGCTAATCACATTAAACATCAGTGTGTTTTCTTATCAGTGTTAAATGATCCTGAGGATCATAACTACTTAACTCTCTGTAAAAACAAGCACATTTACAAACTAAATTACCAAATACAATAATAAATTAAATGAATAGAATAAATAAATAGAAAAAAATTAAATAAACAGAAAAAACACATTTTTTTATACGTACAACTCTCTGTCTTGCGATTACTAACAAATCAGTTCTTTATTTTTTTAACACTTCTCGCACACACAAAGAAAGCTTTTTATTATTAATGCGCACAGAACGAGATGAATCATCACCTCCATCTTACTAAGGTTCCGAACTAACTAATTAGAATCTCTTGTCTTTCTTAATTCCATCTTTCGAAGAAGTAAGTGACGTAATTCGCATTCTGTGGCACATCTCGGACGTCACACATCACAGTCACGGCCCATTGTTACACGTTTTACTTTCGTTATAATATACTGTATAGCTGAACGATTCTCCCTGTTAGAGGGGGGCGTGGGTGGCTCAGTAGGTAGCGCACCAGGCTCGTAATCTGTAGTTCCCAGGTTCGAGTCCCAGCTGGATCAGCGATGAGATTTATCTCCGCAAAATTCCCCGCCCTGCCCACGGTCACTAGGGGACACCGATGGGCTTGGAAAGGTCGCCGGCCGTCGGATGGGACGTTAAGCCGTTGTCCCGTGTGCGGGAGAGCCATATCCTGTTAAAGAACACGCTGGATGGCCTTGACGGGAGGCTACCGTCTGTCTCCTAACAGCTGTCTCAGTGGGTCCACTCCCCCAACCTTCTCTGAGCCTTCGGGGTACTTGTGACCTGACCATTTAGCCCATGGTGTGCAAAAAAGTGCCACTCAGAGGTAAAACAACCCAACTCCCTATTAGTTTACTAAGGTAAGATTTGACAGGATAAGTCCGAGACACGACTTTTCCGTTTTGCTCTGTGCCCAACGAACAGTGGGTTGGGTTGGGTTGTTTTACCTCTGAGCGCACTTTTTTGCACACCATGGGAAAAATGGCCAGGTCACAAGGACCCCGAAGGCTCAGAGAAGGTTGGGGAGGGAACACTCTGAAACAGGTGTTCGAAGACAGATGGTTAACCTCCCATCAAGGCCATCTAATGTGTTCTTTAACGTGCACAGTGTATAGCTCTCCCGCACACGTGGCCACGGGTTAACGTCCCATCCGACGGACGGCGTCCTTTCCAAGTCCATTTTGACCATGTCCCCTATTGACCGTGGGAAGGACAGGGAGTTTTGCGGAGATAAATCTCAACGCTGACCCAGCTGGGACTCGAACCTGGGAACTGCAGATTACGAGCCAGGCGCGCTACCGACTGAGTCCCCCCCCCCCCCCCCCCCCAACGAACAGTGAATCGGCCACAGGAAATAACCTCTTAAGTCCCTGGCATAATAACTCTAGTTTCATTTATTCCAAGGAAGAATAAGCGAACTTAAGCAGCATTTATTTCCCACTTCTCCCTTATGTGTTTGCGCAGAATTATGATAAAAAAGTTTCCTTCTTGTGCCCTGTGAGACTTCGTTTATGTGATGTTAAGATAGGCAGACGCAGAGCTATTGTGCTCTCAAAGTTCGATCTTTCAGCGAAGAGCTGCTACTTCGGAGATCCTGCTTTTTTAGAGGGAAGCAAAAAATTGCTTGGGACACAACTACGAAACGAAAAACATTTTAGGACCTTCCCATCAAAGTTAAAGATCTCACTGTTCACGAGGGGGAGCTTTGTCGATATTTCCGTTAAGTCTGGAAACAGATGATGGAGGAATCAACTGGGCGGAAGTAAGATTTCTCCTCTTTTCAATGCGAATGCTCCTGAAGAAGGATGGCAAGGTTTGGACAGACAGAACTCATGCAGGGCACACTCTCTGGATGCACAGTTGTCGGAGAGTTTTGCTCAGCGAGTGGTCAGGGGAAGACTTCGCTTCTGCCGCCACAAGTGGAATGCTTTGTCCTTTGGCCGAACATTTGGCGTCATTGTTATTGCTACGGCATGTCTGGTTCACTGCATCCATAAGAAGGGATGTGGACTCCCTGCTGATAGAAAGAAGAAGTGTTATGTAGATGATGAACGGAGGATGAGGCCTTCGGCGAGACTGTGACCCATAGCGCAAAGAATACACGTTGAGGGACAAAGATATGAAAAGGTTGACGAAGGAATAAATGAACAGGTGGAGAGATTTGTTGGGTGAGGAGAGACAATAGAAATACGAGAGTTCATTAATATGTAGACTGATAGAGAAGATTTTGGAAGAAAATAGACTGATGTGAAAGAGGGAGAAGACTGGTCGGGTTGGTTCATTTTTAGTCACTTTAAATTCAGCAGGATGAGAATAGAGCTCACCTCTTTCATTTCATTTTCATTGAAAATGCACTTATTAAATTGTATATTGTTCTACAGATATTGCTTAACAATTAACACCAATCTTTGCCTTTTAAAATTAGACATAAAATTCAATTTCGATGTTTTTGTTTTTTGTTCCATAAGGAATATTATGGAAGTATTAAAAGCCACTATGAACCAAATTCTGCGCTACTCGAAGAGTTGATCAAGAATGAATACAATCAGTAGCCGCTCTATTAGAGATTCTGATCACACAAGTGATTCTGAAGTCAGTAACAAATGTGATTTGCTTTATGGGAAAATGTGGAAACGAAGAACTGAAATGTTTGCTATCGTAGTAAAACTTGAATCCTTTGTAAGAAAGGTAACAGAAATTTAATACCTTTGATTCTAGATGCTTGAGCAGTATTTTGGGCATTAGGTGATTTGCTACTCAAGGATGGTAACTATACGTTAGGTAGCTTATTATGCAAAGGTGATTAAACTCCGTTAGGTGATTTACTATGTAAATCTCGTTACTATATGTTAGGTGGTTACTATACGTTTGATAGTTTACAATACGCTAGGTGGTTTACTATGCAAGGGTGATTACACTGTTACGTGATATACTATGCAAGGGTGGTTACTATACGTTAGTTGATTCACTATGCAAGGGTGGTTACTATACGTTATGTGGTTACTATGCAAGGTGGTTACTATACGTAAGGTGGTTTAAAATACACTAGGTAGTTTACTATACAAGGGTGGTTACACTGTTGTAAGTGGCTTACAATACAAGGGTGGTTACACTGTGTTAAGTGGCTTACAATACAAGGGTGGCTGCTATACGTTAGATGGTTTATTAAGCAAGGGTGGTTACACTACGTTAGGTGGTTTACTCTGCAAGAGAGGTTACACTACCTTGGCAGTTTACTAAGCAAGGATAGTTATTATACGTTAGGTGATTTACTATGAGGCAAAGGAGTCGGCAACCTTTTTTAAACAACATCGTATGTAGAGGGATTTTACGCTGATTTTGTTCATTTACCAGCAGAATTAAGCTCCTGGTTGATAATTTTCTTATGCTGATATTGATTAAAATTAATTTAGAGATACACTGTTAATGAATTCAGGAGCTTTATCATTAATAAAAATTCTACTACAACACTAACAAGTGAATTTGTTCGACAATAAAATTATGTAAATTATACTTCAAACGGCATGAAATCGCTCAAAATGTCGTATAGATTGATAAAAGGGGCAAAAAGAAGTGGGCAGTGTAAGGTCCTCTATCCAGCTTGGGCACGGGCTGGCCGGAATCGACCAGTTTGCATATATTGTTAAGTGATTTAATTTGTCCAAAATTTAGTTATGAGCTATTTAATTTAGATTAGCATAAGAAAAAGATTATTGATTTACTTCATTTATTAAAATATTATCGAATATTTGAGAATTAATTACCAAAATTTTAAAAATAAATCTACCGGAATAATATTAAGAGAAAGACATACATATAATTAATACATCTTCCCATCACATTTTATCACTTCACGTATTTTAATATTTCTCTTGTTAATGCACTGTCGTAGATTAATGTATCTAGGTTAGAATCATCTAACGACTGAATGATTCCTATCACTGCGCATGCACATGGCGATGAATTTTCTGCCAGTTTAAACTAATTGTTAAAAAGAAGCATTTACTCTTTTTGAATAAACGTTCTGATAACAACAGCTTTCCGTAAGTTCAGCGATAATTTTGTCTGCTTAGATACTCTACATATCTGTTATTTCTGTACAAAATATTTGGAGCTAGCTCTTTGTTTTTCCTTTTTGTTCTAGGTATACAATCTATACCATTTTGTACCACGTGTTTTAGGCTCTTGTATTTAATTTCTGTAGTTCTGGCAGAAAAAAATTCTGGTGTTTATTCAACTGTTCCCCTCATCCAAAACTCTTTCTCTTGTCATATATATATATGGGAAATATGTGATAAACAGTTTTCTAAAAGATATAATTTATTCAAACACATACGGAATGTACATGAAATATACGACACGAAAATTCATGATGAAACCGATTTAATCTGTTCCCTTTGTCACACAGAAGTGGCAAAAAAAATTACTTCTTCAACTTTTTTATTATTATGTTTTCAGTTTTATAATATTGTTGATTTGGGTAGTATGGATTTCTTTTAAAGTTCAAATTCATATGTTTTATAAAGTTCATTTATGAAATTAATTACTTGGCAGTTTACGAAATTCCTGTAAGAAATTATCAACAACTTGGGAGAACTTGATATTTTTTGAAGAGCCACCCGACTAAAATATAAAATATATATAAGATATAAATAATAGTAATGTTGAACATAAAGCAATTTAAACTTACATAAGGAATTAGTTCAGAAAACTCTTATATAGGTCTAATTTCTGTAAACCTCGTGGCTTAATTAAAATAATTTGGATATTTGCTATATGCACAATGATCAGCAACATTTTTTATTTATTGCAAATTAGTATATGCCCTTTTATGAAATGAAATAAATCAATATCACTATTATCAAATATCAATACACATATTTGAAAGAAGTAGTAATATGGGATGAGGCAGGAAAGCAACAACCTAGTCTATCGTAATTTAAAAAGATATAAAATAAATACTCCCACAAACAGCTGCTTGCCACAGAGGTCTGACAGGAGCCTGACCTTTTAATACGCCGTACTAGAGGGTCTGTGAAAATAGCGGTCCTCAGCAGAAAGACGACACAAGCATCCATGAGCCCGGGGCTCGACCCCAGGTCCCTTTGATCACTAGCCAAGGGTCCTAAGTGCTCGGCACTCGATTTTTGCTAGAACAAATTTAATATTTTAATATTTTTATTTGGTTCTCAGGTTAAGTTTTATACAACAGTTATCGAAAATAAATAATAAATAATAAATACCCCCTCAAGCAGCTGCTTGCCACAGAGGTCTGACAGAGCCTGTCAGATTATATGCCACAGTAGAAGGTCTGAGAGGATGGCAGGACCTCAGCAGAAAAACGACACAAACAGCCATGCCTTACCCGGGGCTCGAACCCAGGTCCCGTAGATCAGTAGCCAAGAGCGCTAACCACTCGGCCACGGTTACAGTTGATAAATGTTTTTGATCTTGCAATGGTGATTGTTATTTTAAAAGCTTTAATCATTGCTATTTTTCTTATAGTCGACCTATTATTATTAAACAATAATTCAGTAGACAAGAATAATAAGCTACCCCTCAATCAGTCCTTTACAACAGATATCTTACAAGAGTCGATCAGCATAATTTGCAATAGAGATGAAAATTGAGGATTACATATATTTCAAAAATGTTGGTCAAGTGTCCGAAGAAGTGCGGCTGTTTGTTGTGTGCAAAAAAGTGCTGCTAAGAGGTAAAACAACCAAACCCCACACATTAGTTTTTTCCCGACTAGATTGTGTCATTTCCCCCCCCCCTTTTTTTTTTCTATTTTTGTATCCGGTTCTGTTCATTACTATTCCTATGAGCCAATTGCTAAAAGAAGAAACGTTTTTATGTGGACAATTATATGTTATATAATTTATAATAAACAACGGTTGGGAGAAAAAGTATTTGAAATGTATATTTTGTGCTAACAAAATACTGCAGGAATATATTGGCCGTCAGTTGGATTGTTGTGTTGTTTCACCTCTGAGCGGCACTTTTTTGCACATCATGGGCTAAATGGACAAGTCACATGGACCCCGAAGGCTCAGAGAAGGTTGGGGGAGGGGACCCACTGGAACAGCTGTTGGGAGACAGATGATAGCCTCCCGTCAAGGCCATCCAGTGTGTTCTTTAACATGCACAGAGTATGGCTCTCCCACACACGGAGCCACGGGGTCAAAACAACACAGGGTCAAAACTTATATTCTATCTAGCACGTAGGAGCAGAGATTAACATCCCATCTAACTGACAGGGACAAAGCTTAACTTCCCTCATGCCTAACACATGGGGGTAGAATCTAATACACGGGGGCAAAGCTTAAACGGGAAATCCCGTCTGGCACGCGGGGGCAGAACATAACACCCCCATCTAACACACGGTTGCAGAGTTTAACATCCCGTCTAACACACAGAAGCAGAGCTCACAAAATCTTCTAACACATAGGGGCAGAGCGTAATATCCCATCTAACTCACGGAGACAGAGCGTAACATCCCATCGAATACATGGTTGCATAATTTAACATCCCATCGAATACATGGTTGCATACCTTAACGTCCCATCGAATACATGGTTGCATACCTTAACATCCCATCGAATACATGGTTGCATACCTTAACATCCCATCTAACACCTGGGGGCAGAGCTTAACATCCCGTTTAACATACAGGGCAGAGCATAACATCTCAGTTAACATACGGGGGCAGAGCATAACATCCCACCAAACACATGGGGGCAGAGCATAACATCCCATCTAACACACAGAAGCAGAGCTCACAATATCTTCTAACACATAGGGGCAGAGCGTAACATCCCATCTAACTCACAGAGACAGAGCATAACATATGATCGAATACATGGTTGCATACCTTAACGTCCCATCGAATACATGATTGCATACCTTAACATCCCATCGAATACATGGTTGCATACCTTAACGTCCCATCGAATACATGGTTGCATACCTTAACATCCCATCGAATACATGGTTGCATACTTAACATCCCATTTAACACATGGGGGAAGAGCTTAACATCCCGTTTAACATACAGTGCAGAGCATAACATCTCAGTTAAAATACGGGGGCAGAGCATAACATCTCAGTTAAAATACGGGGGCAGAGCATAACATCCCACCAAACACATGGGGGCAGAGCTTAACATCCCATCTAACACACAGAAGCAGAGCTCACAATATCTTCTAACACATAGGGGCAGAGCGTAACATCCCATCTAACTCATGGAGACAGAGCATAACATACGATCGAATACATGGTTGCATACCTTAACGTCCCATCGAATACATGATTGCATACCTTAACGTCCCATTGAATACATGGTTGCATACCTTAACACCCCATCGAATACATGGTTGCATACCTTAACGTCCCATCGAATACATGGTTGCATACCTTAACATCCCATCGAATACATGGTTGCAGAGCTTAACATCCCGTTTAACATACAGGGCAGAGCATAACATCTCAGTTAACATACGGGGGCAGAGCATAACATCCCACCAAACACATGGGGGCACAGCTTAACATCCCATCTAACACACAGAAGCAGAGCTCACAATATCTTCTAACACATAGGGGCAGAGCGTAACATCCCATCTAACTCACGGAGACAGAGCATAACATACGATCGAATACATGGTTGCATACCTTAACGTCCCATCGAATACATGGTTCCATACTTTAACGTCCCATCGAATACGTGGTTGCATACCTTAACATCCCATCGAATACATGGTTGCATACCTTAACATCCCATCGAATACATGGTTGTATACCTTAACATCCCATCTAACACATGGGGGCAGAGCTTAACATCCCGTTTAACATACAGGGCAGAGCATAACATCTCAGTTAAAATACGGGGGCAGAGCATAACATCCCACCAAACACATGGGGGCAGAGCTTAACATCCCATCTAACACACAGAAGCAGAGCTCACAATATCTTCTAACACATAGGGGCAGAGCGTAACATCCCATCTAACTCACGGAGACAGAGCATAACATACGATCGAATACATGGTTGCATACCTTAACGTCCCATCGAATACATGATTGCATACCTTAACGTCCCATTGAATACATGGTTGCATACCTTAACATCCCATCGAATACATGGTTGCATACCTTAACATCCCATCGAATACATGGTTGCATACCTTAACATCCCATCTAACACATGGGGGCAGAGCTTAACATCCCGTTTAACATACAGGGCAGAGCATAACATCCCACCTAACAAACGGGGGCAGAGCTTAACATCCCATCTAACACACAAGGTAGAGCTCACCACATCTTCTAATACACGGGAGCAGAGCTTAACATCCCATCTAACACACAGGGGAGAGCTCCTCACATCTTCTAATACACGGGAGCAGAGCTTAACATCCCATTTTAATACACGGCGGCCTTTCTAAGTTCCTCAGCGTTCCCTTTCTCGTCCAGGGCATCGTGGGAGTTGGCGGAAATAAATCTCAACTCAGGCGCAGTTGGGACTCGAACCTGAGAACTGCAGATTAGAATCCTGGCGCTCTATCGTCTGAGACAATTCCCGCTACCTAAAGAGGAAGAAACAATGGGCTATGGTGCCAGAATTTACAGTTCCTACACGTGTGTACGTCGTGTTGTCTTCATTTGTTTCTGTTTATGACAGAGAGAAAAATAACTTGATCAAGGAATTTACTTATCATTAATAATTATTTTTGCATTGGAATTTTAGGTTATTTTGAGAAAACATTCGATGAAATATTTTTGTTATTTTCCTTTTTATTTATTGTTAATATTTCTTTTTACATTGAAAAATTTTCAACATCAGTTTGTTCAGCTACCAGAATTAATATTAGATACGAAATTCAAATAAATTATCAACTACTAACTCAAGTAAATTTTGCTCCAAATCTTGAACTCCAAGGACGGTTTTGTTGACTTTTTGAATTTATTACGGAAACTTTAAAACGTGGCTGTCTGTTATAGACAGAAACGCTTCAGTTATATTTTCCAAACAGACGCAGAACTATGTAATACACAATGGTAAAACTATAGAGCCAATCTTCTGTGAACCCTCAGGGATCCTTGTGACCTGGCCACTTTGCCCATTGTATGCAAAAAAGTGCCTCTCAGAGGTAAAACAATTCAACCCGTTCTCTTTATTCCGGATATAATTTTTATACACATCCGAAGAGGAAAAATGCATTAAACTTAAAAAAAGAAGTTGCAACATACTGAAACATGATATTTATAACAATATCTTGCATCAATTGTATATTATATCATTTTTTGCACACAATGGCCTAAATGGCCAGGTCATAAGAACCCCAAAGGCTCAGAGAAAGTTGGGGGAGGGGACCCACTGGAACAGCTATTGGGAGACATATTGGAGCCTCCTGTCAAAGCCTCCAACGTGTTCTTTAACGTCCCATCCGATATACGGCGGTCTTCCCAAGCCCATCGGTGTCCTTTACTGACCGAGGCAGAGCGAGGAGTTTTGCGGAGATAACAGCTCAGAAGCAAAACAATCCAAGCTCTCTATAATCCAATTATTTGTTCATTTTTAGTGAAATAACTTTTCATTCTCACCAATTTTATTAATTTCGCCCTAATGTCGATTTATTGTTTCTGTCATAACCAAAGCATTGCATCTCCATTTAGTGAAAACAATTTAAAAACACTCTAATTATCTGCGTTTCAAGTTATGCTGCGAGTGTTGTACGATTATAGCTACCATCGCCTCCCACTGCAACTAAGACGTTAAACTGTAGCATCAAGATCTTTTCAGGGAAATTCCCTCCTATGCAAAACACGATATTATTGTATCGTCTATCTATCAACACGCCCCGTGAGAGAAAGGAGTGGCTTTGAGTGCGGTTTTTACCTCTCTTATGAATCTGCCACTCTAGGGAGAAGAGAAGTCTCTTCGCCATCACCCGAAAGAATTCTCAAGATCATCGCGAACTCAGTAGGAATGCAGACAGTCAATTCCGAGCGGTGTCGAGCAAGCAACGTGGTCTCCCCTCGGTGAACCTGAGGTCAGCTCAGCCGCCCCAGCCCCCGCTTCTTGCGGCGGAGATGCCGTCAGTGACAGGCGAACAATAAGCTAAATTTCGGGGCTTTCTTTCCTCCCTCCCCCATCGGTAGTGGTTCAGGTGTCTCGCGGGTTGGTGGAGGAGTGTCTTCACCTGGCCGTTCTGGCTCGTGTGACCGAGTGTCTCAGGGAGAGCTTCCTCAAGGATCTCCCACATACGTTGGAGACAATCTATCTCTAATGAGAGCTCCTCTGCTAGGCCGCCTGGGCCCTCTGGGAATCGAAAAAATAAAATGTAGCTCGTACCAATGCTAGATTTTTCTTCTTGACAATGAACTATTCAACAAGAGCTGTGTCGGAACTAGGCATTCTCGTGCCAGAGGCAAAACAAATTCCCAAAGAGTCACTCATCATGGATTTGTTGATTAATAAAATTGTACAATAATACGTATATTAGTCGAAAAGGTAAAGAAACCACAAGAGATAATAAATAAAAATAAATAAATCCCCCCTCAAGCAGCTGCTTGCCACAGAGGTCTGACAGGAGCCTGCCAGTTTATATGCCATAGTAGAAGGTCTGAGAGGATGGCAGGGCCTCAGCAGAAAACAACACAAACAGCCATGCCTTACCCGGGGCTCGAACCCAAGTCCCGTAGATCAATAGCCAAGCGCGTTAACCACTTGGCCACGGGATGGACAGAAGAAAAAAAAAATTGTATAAAAAAGCATGTTTTCAAATTCCTATGTAAAAACAATATTGTTTATCTCTTTGAAGTAAACTTAGAATCTAAATATTCTGTAAACCAAGCCCGTCCAACCGCAGCTCATTGCAATGGAACTTGACGTTCATAAAATAAAAAATCAATGTACTGAATCTGGATCCTTTCTTTCAATTTTTCAACAAACGTTTTTAGGTGCATAATGATTTTCCTAACTCATAGTAAACGTTTGAAATGCAGGTTTTTGGTTTTAATCAAGATATTTCTTGATTCCTTAAAAACCCCTTTTTTCCCCCCAATTCATTATTATTAGAACTGCATCTTCTCGTTTTAAAGTACTGAAATTTTTTGGCGGCTCCATAAGGATATAATTTTTTTCCTACTGACTCTTTAAGATTTTTTTTTATTTACTGGTTTTTGAAAAATATAGTTTTCTTCTATAGTGGCTCTTGAAGAATATATTTTTCCTCTTAACTGGCTCTTCAAACATATAGTTTCTTCTTTACGGGCTCTTGAAAAATATAGTTCTTCCAACTGAATGTATAAGAATATAGTTTTTTTCTCTTCTGGCTGGTGGCTCAGTCGGTAGCGCGCCAGGCTCATAATCTGTAGTTCCTAGGTTCGAGTTCCTGCTGGGTCAGCGTTGAGATTTATCTCCGCAAAATTCCCCGCCCTGCCCACGGTGAGTAGGGGACACCGATGGGCTTGGAAAGGCCGCCGTCCGTCGGATGGGACGTTAAGCCGTGGCCCCGTGTGCGGGAGAGCCATACCCTGTGCACGTTAAAGAACACGCTGGATGGCCTTGACTGGAGGCTACCATCTGTCTCCTAACAGCTGTTCCAGTGGGTCCCCTCCCCCAACCTTCTCTGAACCTTCGGGGTCCATGTGACCTGGCCATTTAGCCCATGGTGTGCAAAAAAGTGCCGCTCAGAGGTAAAACAACCCAACCCAACTTCTGGCTGGTTCTTCAAGTCTTTTTTCTACTGGTTCTTGAAGAATACAGTCTTCTTCTTTAGTCGTTTTCTTCTTTACTGGCTCTTAAAGAATACTTTTTTTCCCTAATGTCTCTATAAGAATATAGTTTTTTTCGTACTGGCTCTTTAAGAATATTTTTCCCCCTAGTGGTTCTTGAAGAATATGGTTTCCTTTTTTTCCGGCTCTTTGAAGAAAATAGTTTTCTTGCTACTAGCTCTTTAACAACGTAGTTTTTTCGTACTAACTCTTTAAGAATAGAGTTTTTTCCTACTGTTTCTGTTCATGACAGAGGTTAATAAGTTTAAAAAAAACGAAATCTTAAAATCATCTCTGCACCTCTTAGAATTTTGTGGCAAGGGCTAGTATAACTTGCAACTGATTGAAAACCCTGATTTTTTAGCTCGTAAAAAAAAAAGCGAACTATTTGAGAACCTCTAAAAATATAGGTTGTCCGAAAAATAATGGTGAAGTTTCGAGAACCAATTTTGAAAAAAAAAGAAATTGAAAAGAACATAATGTTAATGGAAATAAATTAAGATGAAAATAATATTCATATTCAACAAAGTAAGGTTTTAAATGAAAGAGATGTTATGGAAGTTCTTAGTGCAATTTTTGTTACAGAAGAATTCACTGCGGGGGTGGACCAATTCTGTGGCCACCAAGGAGTTCTGATTTAGCACCACTTGATTTCTTCTTATGGAGCTTTGTAAAGAATTATATTTATATGGACAAAATTCCAAACTTGATCATTTGAAAGCCAAAATAAGAGCAAGTAACAAGAGATTTCCTTCAGCGTGTATTGCAAGAATTGGAATAACGATTGTACATGTGCAGGATGGCGAACAGTGCCATGTTCAAAGTTATTTGATGTACGCTTTCAATAAATATATTACTTGCTAAAATGTATATTATTTTCCAATATATATATATATATTGATTCTCGAAACCCCGTAATTATTACCCGGACACCCTGTATTTTTGGACAAAATGCTTAATCAGTAGCTATGAAGATTTAATAACCTTTAACTTATAATTTAAGAGTAGCAATATTTTTGCTAGGCGAAAGTTACATCTATTCCCAGAAATCTTTTATGGTTTCAGGAACATTGGGTTGTTTGGGTTGTTTTACTTCTGAGCGGCACATTTTTGCACACAAATGTCCAGGTCACAAGGACCCCGAGTACTCAGAGAAGGTTGGGGAGAAGGGAACCCACTGGAACAGCTGTTGGGAGACAGATGGTAGCCTCCCGTTAAGGCCATCCAGTTTGTTCTTTAGAGTGCACAGGGTGTGGCTCTCCCAGACACTGGGCCAATCTTAATGCTACATCTGACGGACGGCTGCCTTCCCAAGTTTATCGGTGTCCCCTACTGACCGTAGGCAGGATGGGGAGTTTTGCGGAGATAAATCTCAACGCTGACTCAGCTGGGACTCGAACCTGGTAACTGCAGATTATGAGTCTGGCACGCTACTGACTGAGTCACCCCCGTCCCCGATGATTCATGGAGAAAAAATTGCGATCACTAGACTAGGAATAAAATTTTTTGACTTCAAATTATACTACGTAGAACAGCAAAAACAAGTAGTATGTATTGTCATACTAGTGCATATAGTGTATGTATTGTCATACGGTGAGTCTGTAGCACACCACACAGACTGCTATTTTTCAATTCCCAGGTTCGAGTTCCACTGGGACAACGTTGAGACCATGAGACACTGCCAACGGTGAGAAAGGTCTGCTATCCTTCTAGTAGGACGTTAAGGAGGGTTCCATATGCAAGACAGAGCTATACCTGGTGCACGTTAAACACCATGCTTGATGGTCTGTCTGCTAACAACTGTCCAATGGGTCTTCTTTCCACTATCCAACTCTGAGTCCTTGGGGGTTTTTGTAACTTACCCATTTAATCCATTCTGTGAATAAAAGTGCAGCTCAGAGGAGGGTGCGGAATTTGATCTTCTGAGGCCCTAAGTCACGTTTAAAAGACCCTAAAAATTCAAAAGTTGACATAGATTTCAATTTTCATAAGAGAAGGAGGAGGGAACAAATTTCCTTATCACATAGATTTCAATTTCCATAAGAGGTAAGAAGGGGGAAACCTCCTAATCACATACAAACTTCAATTTCCATAAGAAGAGGAGGAGGGAGAAAACCTCCTAATCACATATAGATTTCAATTTCCATAGGAGGGGAGGAGGGGGCTAACCTCCAAATCATAATAAATTTCCAATGTCCATAAGAAGGAGGAGGGGAGCAAACCTCCTAATGATATATAGATTTTAATTTCCATAAGAGTGGGGGGGACAAACCTAGTAATCACATACAGATTTCAATGTCCATAAGAGGGGGGGGGGGAGAGGGTAAACCTCCTAATCACATATAGATTTCAATTTCCATAAGAGGATGAAGAGGTGGCAAATTTCCTTATCACATAGATTTCAATTTCTATAGGAGGGGAGGAGGGGGGAAAACCTCCTAATCACATATAGATTTTAATTTCCATAATAGTGGGGAGGGGGGCAAACATACTAATCACATATAGATTTCAATTTCCATAAAAGGGAGTGAGGAGGCAAACCCCATAATCACATATAGATTTCAATTTCCATAAAAGGGAGTGAGGAGGCAAACCCCATAATCACACATAGATTTCAAAAGCCACAATGGGGCGAAAGCAAATATCCTAATCACATATAGAGTTAAAATTCATAATTGGGGGACTTCCTAATCACATAGATTTGAATGGTAACATGACAGTGGGGATGAAGCAGACCTTTTACTCCCACATAGACGCCAATAGCCACAAGGAGAGGGGGTAAGGCCAAATTTCTACTCACATATTGATTTCAATGTCCACGAGATGGAAAGGGAGAGACAAACTCCGAAATCACACCTAGACTCCAATGGCCACAAGGGTGGGAAGGGAGAGACAAACTCCGTAATCACACATAGACTCCAATGGCCACAAGGGTGGGATGGGAGAGACAAACTTCGTTATCACACCTAGACTCCAATGGCCACAAGTGTGGGAAGGGAGAGACAAACTCCGTAATCACACCTAGACTCCAATGGCCACAAGGGTGGGAAGGGAGAGACAAACTCCGTAATCACACCTAGACTCCAATGGCCACAAGGGTGGGAAGGGAGAGACAAACTCCGTAATCACACCTAGACTCCAATGGTCACAAGGGTGGGAAGGGAGAGACAAACTTCGTAATCACACCTAGACTCCAATGGCCACAAGGGTGGGAAGGGAGAGACAAACTCCGTAATCACACCTAGACTCCAATGGCCACAAGGGGGGGAAGGGAGAGACAAACTCCGTAATCACACCTAGATTCCAATGACCACAAGGGTGGGAAGGGAGAGACAAACTCCGTAATCACACCTAGACTCCAATGGCCACAAGGGTGGGAAGGGAGAGACAAACTCCGTAATCACACCTAGACTCCAATGGCCACAAGGGTGGGAAGGGAGAGACAAACTCCGTAATCCCACCTAGACTCCAATGGTCACAAGGGTGGGAAGGGAGAGACAAACTTCGTAATCACACCTAGACTCCAATGGCCACAAGGGTGGGAAGGGAGAGACAAACTCCGTAATCACACCTAGACTCCAATGGCCACAAGGGGGGGAAGGGAGAGACAAACTCCGTAATCACACCTAGATTCCAATGACCACAAGGGTGGGAAGGGAGAGACAAACTCCGTAATCACACCTAGACTCCAATGGCCACAAGGGTGGGAAGGGAGAGACAAACTCCGTAATCACACCTAGACTCCAATGGCCACAATGGTGGGAAGGGAGAGACAAACTCCGTAATCACACATAGACTCCAATGGCCACAAGGGTGGGAAGGGACAAACTCCGTAATCACACCTAGACTCCAATGGCCACAAGGGTGGGAAGGGAGAGACAAACTCCGTAATCACACCTAGACTCCAATGGCCACAAGGGTGGGAAGGGAGAGACAAACTCTGTAATCACACCTAGACTCCAATGGCCACAAGGGTGGGAAGGGAGAGACAAACTCCGTAATCACGCCTAGACGCCAATGGCCACAAGGGTGGGAAGGGAGAGACAAACTCCGTAATCACACCTAGACTCCAATGACTACAAGGGTGGGAAGGGGAGGGAGCCAAATCTCCTAGGGGCATATAGACTTTAATAGTAATAAACAAGAAGAAATATTCGTTGTACAGGATGGGGCACAGAAACTTCCTTTTCCTGACGGCACATTGTGAAGGGAGGTAAAGTCGAAGAAAACTGGAGATGGGCTTGGCGAACGCAGCAGTCACGGAAGTTGTTGTCTAGTACCCCTCAGTAGAAAACATGAGGTGGACGAAAGAGCAGCGTGCGTTTGCGGTCGAAGCCTATTTTTCGAACAACCGTTCCTATGTAGCGGTGCAGCGTGCGTTACGTACTCACTTCGGAATTCAGCCCAGAGGTCCAGTTCCTGACTGGAAATCGATTGTTTTGTGAGCTTTAGGACAACCGGGAGTGTGGTGAAAAAAAGCCCAGGACGACGACGGACCGTTACGACGCCAGAAAATGTGGAGACAGTTCGTCAGTCGATTTTGAGATCTCCAAGACATGCAATCGCCTAGGATGCTCGCAAATATGCAGTCGCCCTAGGAATATAAATTCGATCAATGCGTCGAATTCTTCATGAACATCTTCATTTCCATCCTTACAAGATGTGTATTGCGCAAGAATTGTCACCACGTCATTTCCAGAACCGAATAACGGCGTGCGAAACTTTATTGGAAACTGTTCCCCTTGACGCAATTGTTTTCTTTAGTGATGAGGCACATTTTCATCTATCCGGATGTGTCAATAAACAGAATATGCGCTATTGGAGTGGTAACAACCCTAGAGAGCGCCATGCGAGGCCATTTCACAGTGATAAGGTGACAGTATGGTGTGCGTTGTCGAGAGTTAGAATTATTGGTCCTTATTTTTTTGAGGAGGACAATCGAGCAGTTACTGCAATTCACAGCGGTAGGTGGACATGATTCAAAACTTTTTCGGACCAGCTCTTGAAGAAATGAACCTAGGAAATGTCTGGTTCCAACAGGATGGTGCCACGGCCAGCACAGCCCGAGCTTCGATGACAGTTTTGAGGGCAATGTTCCCCGGACGGCTCATCACGATTCGAGGGGACATCCCGTGGGTTTCGCCCAATCTAACGCCCTGTGATTTTTTTTTTATAGGGATACCTCAAGGCAGAGGTTTTTAAACATCGCCCCACAAACCTGCTTCAGCTGAAGAATGTTATTCGGCAGGAAATAGCCCGAATTCCGCTGGACATGTTGGAACGTGTAGAGGAAAACGTCAGAAATCGGTTGCATCAGTGCATAGAGAACGGTGGCCACCATCTTCAAGATATTTTGTTTAAAACAGCATGATTTGAAATTTGATATTATGTTCTTTCATTATCAAAAAATAAATTTTGTTTATCAGCAACAATTTTTCTTTCATTCGCCTTCAAAAAAAGGAAATTTTTGCGCCCCACCCTGTACATAAAATATTTTATGATTCTCAGAAATAGGCAGGTTGAGGGGAAAATGCCCCTGTTGCTCCACACCCCGATGACGCTATTACTGGGGCGGGGGTGGCTTAGTCGGTAGCGCGCCAGGCTCGTAATCTGTAGTACCCAGGTTCGAGTCCCAGCTGGGTCAGCGTTGAGATTTATCTCCGCAAAATTCCCCCGCCCTGCCCACGGTCAGTAGAGGACACTGATGGGCTTGGAAAGGCCGTCGTCCATACGTTAAGCCGTGGCGCCGTGTGCGGGAGAGCCATACCCTGTGCACGTTAAAGAACGCGCTGGATGGGTTTGACGGGAGGCTACCATCTGCCTCCCAACAGCTATTCCAGTGGGTCCCCTCCCCCAACCTTCTCTGAGCTTTCGGGGTACATGTGACCTGGCCATTTAGCCCATTGTGTGCAAAAAAAGTGCCGCTCAGAGGTAAAACAACCCAACCCAACCCGACGCCATTACTCTTTACCTTCTATTGTGGGAGTAAACTTATACTTTAGCATTTAGGCATATTCCTACTCAAAAAGGAGCTTATATAAATTACTCCAATTTCCGAATTAGATTTTCCATTGGTGTACTGCCATTTTAGACAGCTTTTCTGCATATCAGTTGTCAATGAATAGCCAAAGAAACGAAAATAAAACGTAAGACAATCTTTCACAAATATCCGGCGTCGAAATGTTTTCCTCCCTTGCCGGACTTCATCCCCAGACTGAAGTGGGAAAGTCTACGGTAACATTGGCCACGGGAGAACATTCGAGCTGACGAATGGACGAAAGGTCAGGTGTCTTTGGAGAACCGACCTCTTGACCTCCCCTGAGTAGAACAGTGGACGGTAAACAGTGCCATCTATCGCAAGCAGTTGACACCAGGGAATGTTTGGAATCCAATTTCCCTACGTCAAAGAAAAGTGGGATCGTCATATAAGTGGAGGGGGGAGGGGTAGGGAGTGTGTGTGATGTATCGAATGAAGATGCTGGGGGGAAGGTGCTCGATGGAAGAAGAGTAATGGACATCATAAAGTAAAATATACACTTATTTTCCATGTGGAATGGTAATGATTTCTCTCACTAATGTCTCGTTTCCTTACTGATTGGTTTGCTCCCTATTTAAGAGATTTTTTATCCTTCATCATCATTCTGTGGCTTTTGCTCATTCTTTGTTTCCTGTGTATATAGACGCTTAACATTTGTTTTGTAATTGGGATCATGGAAGTTATAGTCAGTTGTGTTTTATGTCCCAAAGTACGAGCATGCATTTTATATCATAGTATAGAGAATTGAACAAGTATATAATGAAGGACAACCACAGCATACACAAGAGAATAAATAAACGACCATGCTATCCTGGGGTTCGAACATCCAACTACAGAGAAAACATCCAACTACACGTCCCGGGTTTAGAACATTGCAACTACCAGAGCTCCGGGCTTTGGCAGTTGTCAATATTAGCTCTAAATGAGGCAGTGGTCAGCAGTGACTTTGATCTTAATAGGACATGGCATTGTATGAAAGGCCCTGTAAAAGCTAGGAGTAACTTCTAGATTATTTTCTGTACTATCAGCTCTTGACATGTGTGATTGAGAAGGCTTTGAAACGGATTCCTAAAGGTAAGATATCGTTGCTAAAGGATTGGCATACCGTTTAAAATTCCGCGTAGTTGCTTGTGATTGTGCACTAATTTCACAAACCCTCATTTCACCAAAAAAGTCTTCACAAATTCTTTATATTCGAACAGGAAACGCATATATCTAAGTCCCATCATCTGAACTATCAAGATGCAGATTAACAAGATTCATCATCTGAACTAATAAGATTCAGATGATCAAGATTCATCATCTGAACTATCAAGATTCAGATGATCAAGATTCACCATCTGAACTATCAAGATTCAGATGATCAAGATTCATCATCTGAACTATCAAGATTCAGATGATAAGATTCATCATCTGAACTACAAGATTCAGATGATCAAGATTCATCATCTGAGCTATCAAGATTCAGATGATCAAGATTCATCATCTGAACTATTAAGAAGCTTTGAGTTGTTTTACCTCTGAGAGCGCATTTTTTTCCATACAGTGAGCTAAATGTCCATGTCATAAGGATCCCAAGGGTCCTCTCTGGGGAAAGACATCCCACTGGGCAATCGTTAGGAGACAGAGTGTTATTTAGGACAATCGTTAGCTCCATGTCAAGGCCATCCAGCGTATTCTTCAATCTGCACAGCACACTGAGCCACGGCTTAATGTCCCATCCAACGAATAGCGGTCTTTCCAAGCCCATCGGTGACCCTTTTCTGGCAAAAGGAAGGGTGTCAGTTTAGCGGCGATAAATATCTTGCTAACCCAGTGTAACTTGAATCTAGGAACTGCAGATTACGAACCTGTCGCGCTACCGACCAAGGGGCGGGGTTTGGCTTAGGTCAGTTGTGAAGAACTATTTTGTTTCGACGATAGCAAAAAATGGAGTAGTCTTTCGCCAGCCCAGATATGTACAGAATGGAGTAGGAATTGAATATATAAAAAAATAAATAAATCAAGCAGCTGCTTGCCACAGAAGTCTGGGGCTTGTTCAAAGGGCTTGAGCCTCCCGATTCACCATTCTCGAATCCACGGGAAATACATAAAGAAAAATGTATATTTTTGAAAATATAATTCAAATGGTTTAAATTAATTATATTCAGTTCCTTTACCCTGTGCTTCTTCAGCCTGTGATAGGAATCCCACAGTATGCCCTTTCGTACAAAGGAAATTACTCTCTTTCAGGGAGAGTGGATTGGCTCTTAATGTGATGTTCCCCAGGTTCGAGTCCCATCTATGCTAGTACTGAGATTTTTCTCACCTGTCCTCGATGAAAAAGGAGAGACCAATGGTTGCCGTCCGTCCATCGAATGGGCGTTAAGCCATTGGCCCGTGTGCAGGAGAGCCATACCCTGTGCATGTTAAAGAAGACGCTGGGTGGCCGTAAAGGTGGGAGTGGGGGGGTGGGGGGGGGTCCATCTGTCTCGTAGCAGTTATCCAGTAAGTCCCAACCTTCTCCGAGCCTTATACCAATCTTCTCCGAGTCTTTGGAGTCCTTGTGACTTGGCCATTTAGCCCGTTGTCAAAGATGAAACAACCTATTTATGAATTCTCGAAGCATGAGCAATAGAGGTGGATACTAAAGGAGCACGATTCACATTTTCTCTAATTTAGACTTGTTTTAAGATCACATTTTTCTATTGAGATAAAAAAAAAAATCTGATCAACTTGAGGGCATTTTATTTCTTTTATTAACGAAATTTTTATAACTTGCCGAAATCAACAATAAATAAATTAACAGAATGAACATGTCCTTATAAAAACTTTTCTGTTTATCTCGCTTCTCAGGGTCAGGGAGCCAAAATTCCTCACACAATATCTATTTTCAGCATGCCAAAGACAACACCCCCTCCCCTCTATCTCCCCTGAAAAAATCCTGTCGTCTGATAGTAAATCTCAAACTTGCCTACCTGCTTTCAAATCCAAAACAGTTGTGTTTCTATAATTTTATTTTAGCCCAATATTTTATGTCCGACACTGAAAATAGATTAAAAAAAAGTTATAAAATCTCATTCCATGCAGAATGTCAT
Source organism: Ryuthela nishihirai (assembly GCA_038380435.1). Classification (NCBI taxonomy): domain Eukaryota; kingdom Metazoa; phylum Arthropoda; class Arachnida; order Araneae; family Heptathelidae; genus Ryuthela; species Ryuthela nishihirai. The sequence goes on from JAWZYU010000067.1 coordinate 1,524,772, forward strand.
TTTTGACTTTCCTGTTCGGTGAATATTTTAGTAATTGGGAAACCCATTCAAGTCTTATTCTCACCCCCGCCCCCGCGAAACCAAGTACGTGCCTGCACAAAAAATGATTGTTAACTGTGCAAACTAGCATCTCACTCCCACTGTCAAATCGAACAAAATGTAATATATAATAATACATATAAAATTACCCTTAAGATTATTGGAAATCTCTTTTTAATAATTTTAAGTCATAATTTTTTTGGGGGGATGAACTCATCCTTCCTCAACAGCTTTTTTCCTTAACCATTTTCATTTGCTTGTGAAGAAGCCACCATTATCTTCAAACTTTCAATTTATCTGTTAAAGATATGTAGTCTTTTCTTATCGTTTTCCAATCGCTTAGAAACAAACCTCACCTTATAAACTTTTATAACCGTCCGAGAGGAAGCATTATCTTTCCCAATCGATTAGAAGGAAGCCTACCATTTCTTAAACTTATCTAATAATTGGGAGAGAGCCTAGCTTTTTGTTACTATTTTGGGGGACTGTGAAGGACTTTCTGTCTCTCTACTCCATTTTTTTTTTTTTTTTTGGAGGACTTTCTTAACTCTTTCAAATTATTCAGAAAAAAAGCCACATCTTTAGGTAAACCTCACCACACGTTTAGCAAAGAAGCTTTACTTTAATCTTTTCAGTTCAGAAAAAAACTTCAGTTTTCTCTAACCAATCGCTCAAAGAGTCATACCTTTCCTTTAACCTATTCCAAACCTTTGGCAAAAAATCCTCACCTTTTTTCAATCATCTGGAAGAGAAACCTTTAACTTTTTCAATCGCACATGAAATCCTTTTCGATTTTGAATTTTAGAATTTTTTTTTAAGCAAATAAGTCTTTAACTTCTTTAGTAAAGAATCACAGGATGTGTCCTGTAGACATGGAACTCATAAAAATACAAGCTGAAAAAAATTCATGAAATAATAAGTTGGTTTTACCGTGAATGGATTCGAACCCACGTCTCCAGGAAACATGACAGTTATGCTAACAACTACACTGTCAGCTGCTAACGTTTTTTCTTCGGCTGGTGTGACATATAAACTGTCCGGATTTTTTTTTTTTTTTTTCGTTTGATTCCCACAGTGGCGCCTGTCACATCAGCTGAGGAAAAAATCCAGGAGCGTTTTTGGTACTACTCTTTGGCCACTTTTCCGGGTCACTTCTGCTCACTTCCGGTCATTTTTTGGGTCACTTCCGGTCTCTTTAACCATATTTGGGAGACTTTGGGACACTTTGGACTTTTTTTTTGGATTTTTTGGGAATTTTTGATGAATTTTGGGCATGTATTGCCTCTCTAATGACTGGAAGGGAATTAATTTTTCATTTGTAGCAAAAAAAAAAGTCTTTTACAGCCATGGCAAAGAAGCCTTCATTTCTAACGTTTGGAAAGGAACCTTTAGCCTTTTAGATCATTTAGAAAAAAAAGACCTCACCTCTCATTAAACCTTTTTAATATTTCAACGAAATTTACCTTTTCTTAACATATTCTAACTGTTGGCCAAAGAAACATTATCTCACCTTAACCTTTGTAATCGTTTTAAAAAAAATCATCTTTGGTAATCCTTCCGAATCTTTCAGAAAGAAATCATAACTTTCACTAACTCTTTAAATCGTTTGAAGAAAAAACTAAAGCTTTTCTTTGAAGTACTGAATGACTTTTGTTGTTGTAAACATAATAATAATTTTGTTGTTGTATATATTGTTCAGGTTAAAATAATATTATGTTAAAAATGAAAACTCATTTTTTCTAAAAAACTAAAAAGTCACTGGAAATAAATTAAGGTGTCAAACAAATCTCTCTAAATCTCGAAGTTCTCGAATCGTTTTGGTATTTAACCCTTCCCAATCTACAGAAGAAATTATAGATTAAGTAAGTGATCGTCATGATTTAACTCTCCCTTAGAAACACTGGGATCCAATCGTCATGCTGCAACTCTCACTTTCCAAACACTGGGATCCAATCGTCATGCTGCAACTCTCACTTTCCAAACAATGGGATACGATCGTCATGTTGCAACTCTCACTTTTCAAACAATGGGATACGATTGTCATTCTGCAACTCTCACTTTCGAAACAATGGGATACGATTGTCATGCTGCAACTCTCACTTTCGAAACAATGGGATACGATCGTCATGTTGCAACTCTCACTTTCGAAGAAATGGGATACGATCGTCATGTTGCAACTCTCACTTTCGAAACAATGGAATACGATCGTCATGTTGCAACTCTCACTTTCGAAACAATGGAATACGATCGTCATGTTACAACTGTCACTTTAGAAACAATGGAATACCATCGCCATTCTTTAATTAACTTTCCCTTGGAAACAATGGGATCTTATCATTATTGCAGAATTTCTCATTCCCTACTTTTGCTTCTAAGTGATAGTTAAGTTTTCAAACATAAAGGTTTTCTTCAAATAAAGAGAAAACTTAACAGTGAAAATAAAACTAATTGCAGAGTTAAAAGTATTCCAGTGGTTAATGTCCTCGACTTACTGACGAAAGAGACCTGGATTCGATCCTGGATAAGGAATGGCTCTTCTGAACCCCCCAGTCTTCTGCTGAGGTTTCGTCGTCTCTATGATTTATTATACTGACAGGCTCTCTCAGCTGCCTGAAGGGTAGTTTATTATTTTTCCAACATTTTATAGCACTATTGAGAGTCACAAAATTTATCTCTAAAGTAATTAAAAATTAAACAATATTGGATTACCTATATTTAATAGCAAATACTGTCTACAAAAATAAGCGTATTTTTAAAATTTGTGTGATGATTTCTTTTTTGAAATTTTTTTTAGTAAGGGCGAAGTTATTAAATATTGCAACTTCAATAACTCCTTAAACATAGAACGAATGTTGTTGAACATCAAGATTTAGATAGATATGATTGTGATCTATATCTTTATTACCGTTCTTCCATAAACAGCTTCTATTGCAAAATACGGAAATCAGATTTGCTTTTCAACGACAAAACACAAAAGTATCCAAACGCTTTTGAGGATAGAGTGTACAGTCGCACAAAAAAGTATCCGAACACTATGGTTGATTACATAATTCAGAAAAAATATCTGGCAACGATTTTTTTAGAAATTAGTGATCTGGCAACCTTCGTATCACGTGATTACAGAATTCAGGAAAAATATCTGGAGCGTGTACAGCAACTGTACACGCTCCAGTTACCGTTCACAGCAAACTGGAGCGTGTGCAGTTACTGCACACGCTCCAGTTTGCTGTGAACGGTAACTGCACACGCTCAATATTTCCGTGAGTGAGCCCACATGATCTAGTTTCAAAATAATATGACCACCTACAGTCGCTCAAAAAAGTATCCGAACACTATGGTTGATTACATAATTCAGAAAAAATATCTGGCAACGATTTTTTTTTAGAAATTAGTGATCTGGCAACCTTCGTGTCACGTGACACGAAGGTTACCAGATCACTGATTTCTAAAAAAAAACGTTGCCAGATATTTTTTCTGAATTATGTAATCAACCATAGTGTTCGGATACTTTTTTGAGTGACTGTACATCCAACAAGAGTGAAGCGAAGTCACATTATAATAGTTGTCATGTGGAAGCAATGCTTATATGAAAAGCAGCCATAAGGCGGTTAAAGGGACAAGAAGTGTGAACTACTTCGTGTTCCTTAGAAGTCCAACAGGTTGTTGTTCTTAGTGTTAAAGACTCGAGTGGGGGTTCGTTTCCCCCCTCCTTTTGCCACCCAGAGAAAACGACTTCTGAGGCATTTCCTTCCTCCTCCCACGCCACATCACTGTCAGAGAATCTTTCTGATTAATCCGACCCGAGCACATCCTTGTCTTTTACATCTCTTTCTCTCTCCTCTGCATCCATTCTGGATCCGTTTCATCATCCGGTTACTGAGAGGAGGCATGAGCCGATCAGAAGATGACAGACCTGTTACGGCGCCATGGGTAAAGTTCAAATTTTGCGACCACTACATTAAGACGTACAGCATTACCATAGAAATGACTCAGAGCCACCACGGTATTGTAGGGCCTGGGCAACTTTTCAACGAAGAAAAAAAGATTTAACTATGGATAAAATTTTGAGTGATTTCATTTTTATGAAATTTATTCTCAGGTTTTCAGTTAAAAAACGTGCAACAAAATAATTTACTAAATATAACTATATGAATACTTTAGTAGAAATTTTTAAATTAACTCTCTATGTTTTAAAAAACAAATAGTACCGGTTAGATTTTAATAGTATATTTAACTTTATTATAATGATTTTGTTACGTACTGAATTTAGAATAGTAAGTAATCCATGCTGCTAATTTTTTCACTTTCTCTGTGTATCCAGTTTAATGTATTAAACGTGAGAAGCAAAAGACTAATTACACCACGAATTTTCCTTTATTCTCATCCTATTATCGTTTTTTTTTATCCTGTTAATTTACCGTGAAGGCAATACTTTTTTTACGAAACAACTCACTCTAAAGAAATGCAGCTCTGATTCCGACTTCTTACTGAGATAATATGAATCTCTTCCTAAAGAAGTGGCCACTAAGTATATTACTGCACACTTTTTTTTACGGTAAACGTCAGTTCTGCAGAAATGATAGTGCAGATTTCGTTTTTCCCACTTACCCTGCTTCTTTGCTTTGTTCCTCTCGGATTTCACTGCCTTTTGTACAGCATCATTAGCACTCTCTTCTGTTTAGTGAGGGTTGTCTCAGACTATCACCAGCCTTGTAATCTGATATTTGCAGGTTCGAGTTCCAACTGTGTTTATGCTGAGGCTTTCACGCTAATCCCTCCCCCCCCCCCTCCTCTCTGACCTTGAAAAGAGATTATACAAGAAAGGGTTACAATTTCTCAGTGATGGGCCGATTCACGAATAAGTCGTATATTCACGAATAGGTCGTTCTAGAGTACTCTCCTGTACAGGTACAGGAGAGTACTCTAGAACTCCCAACGGATAGGAGTTAAGTACTCTCTTGTATAAGACAGAGAACAGGTCATACCCCATGCCCCCATCCTGTATCTATACTATGCAGGATGAGCAGGAGACTGAAGGATGAAGAGGAGGATGCTGGATGAGCAGGAAGAACAAGAGAATACTTAACGTCTGTCCGTTGGAGTACTCATGTACAGGAAATTCACACATTCAGATACTTCAACACAAAACCAAACCTAAACTGGAGTAATGTGTCTCAGACGCTGGCTTGCTAGCACTCGAAAGGGGGGTGGGGGTGGATTTTGATGGTAAAGGACTCCATTATTTGTTTGAGTCCTATGAGCATGGCAGTTTCTAGTAAACAGCTCATAGTAAACAGAGAATGGGTCATGCTCCTTACCTGCGAATATGCTAGATGAGTGAGACTGAAGGATGAACAGGAAGGTGGCGGATGAGCATGAGAATAAAGGCTGTACAGGAGGATGCTGGATGAGCATGAGAATAAAGGCTGTACAGGAGGATGCTGGATGAGCAGGAGACTGAAAGATGAACAAGAAAATGCTGGATGAGCAAGAGAATGAAGGATAAGCATGAGGCAACAGAATAAAGACTGGATAGGAAGGTGCTGGATGAACAAGAGAAAGAAGGCTGGACAAGAATATACTGGATGAGCAGGACACTGAAGGATGAGCAGGAGGATGCTGGATGGTTTTGAGCAGGAGAGCTGTGCACATTAAAGAATATGCTGGATGGTCTTGAATAGCAATTCAGGGAGTCCTTTCACCACCCTACATTGGAACCCTTAGGATCCTTGTAACCTGGTTATTTAGCAGTAGGTAGAAAAGTGCCGCTCAATGGTGAAACGATAACAACATCCTTTTCGATTATGAAAAAATGGGCAGAGTGAAATTAGCAAATACTGCTATAATCCAAATTTTTCACTAAACCTAGCGTTCCTCTAATTCTTCCGAATTATTGAGGCATTACTTTATATATCATTTCACGTCCTACATTCATATCACACTAAGGTTTTGGGGGCGGGGGTGGCTCAGTCGGTAGCGTGCCAGGCTCGTAATCTGTAGTTCCCAGGATCGAGTCCCAGCTGGGTTAGCGTTGAGATTTATCTCCGCAAAATTCTCCTCCCTGCCCACGGTCAGTAGGGGACACCGCTGGGCTTGGAAAGACCGCCGTCCGTCGGATGGGACGTTAAGCCGTGGCTCCGTGTGCAGGAGAGCCTTAACCTATGCACGTTAAAGAACACGCTGGATGGCCTTGACGGGAGGCTACCATCTGTCTCCCAACAGCTGTTCCAGTGGGTCCCCTCCCCCAACCTTCTCTGAGCCTTCGAGGTCCATGTGACCTGGCCATTTAGCCCATGGTGTGCAAAAAAGTGCCGCTCAGAGGTAAAACAACCCAACACTAAGGTTTTAGCTTCCTCACAGGCCTGCTCTATGGCGCATTAGTTTGACAAGACCTCCATGGTAATAGGAATGATAGAGGAAAAAAGTTTTGGGAAGCTAAAAACGGTTAGATGCTCACTGGAAATATGTCTAGAGAAGATGTTGGATTCATTCTGTTAGTTTTAGGCTCACTAAGATAAGATTATACAGAATAATAAGAGAAGTCCTTAAACCAAGGACTTATTTTTATCAATACATTAAATCAGAATTTTAAAAAATTACTTTCCGGTAAATTTTGTTTAATAATTGGTATATTTCTCTGAAATAGAGGTTTTTTTCATCCTAGAATATTTTTCAGTTAATTATTAGTCATGGAAAAACCACTAGACTGATTTCGTTCACTTCCAAACAGATTCCATATTAGATCTAAAGCATTGTCAAAACCTTGATAGTTGGGTTGGGTTGTTTTACCTCTGAGCGGCACTTTTTTGCACACCATGGGCTAAATGGCCAGGTCACATGGACCCCGAAGGCTCAGAGAAGGTTGGGGGAGGGGACCCACTGGGACAGCTGTTGGGAGACAGATGGTAGCCTCCCGTCAAGGCCATCCAGCGTGTTCTTTAACGTGCACAGGGTATGGCTCTCCCGCACAGGCGCCACGGCTTAACGTCCCATCCGACGAACGGCGGCCTTTCCAAACCCATCGGTGTCCCCTACTGACCGTGGGCAGGGCGGGGAATTTTGCGGAGATAAATCTCAACGCTGACCCAGCTGGGACTCGAACCTGGGAATTACAGATTACGAGCCTGGCGCGCTACCCACTGAGCCACCCCCGCCCACCTTGATAGTTATTAAGTGGCCAATATACGTGGATGCTAATAAAGTTTTGCGGATGAGGATGTGGATCAGATCTTGGGGATACAGATAGAACTTTTGATATCACCGCAGGGTTCTACTTCTCAGCATAACACTGCCATAGTATCTGCTTCATTTTCGCACCCGTCATTAAATCCTGGCAATTAAGTTTACCTATTTAGCAGTTGTTGTTTTACCCCTGGGTAGCACTTCTGTGCACAGAATGATCTAAGTGGCCAGGTCACAAAAACTCCAGATTCTCAGATTTGGGTCGTAAAAGAGAATCCACTGGACAGCTGTTAAGAGACAGATGGAAGGATCGTAATCTGCAGTTCCTAGGTTTAAGTCCCACCTGGGTCAGCGTTGCGATTTATCTCCGCAAAACTGCCCACCCTGCCCTCAGTCAGTAGGGGATACCGATGGGCTTGGAAAGGCCGCCGTCTATCGGATTGAGTGTTAAGCCGTGGCCCCTTGTACAGGAGAACCATACCCCGTGTACGCTAAAGAACGCACTGTATGGCCTTGATGGAAGGCTACTATCTGTCTCCTAACAGCTTTCCAGTGGATTTCTTTCTCCGAACTTATTTTAAGACCTCGGGGTCCTTGTGACCTGGCCATTTTAACCAATTGTGTGCAAAAAAAAAAGTAGCACTCAGAGGTAAAACAACCCAACCCATCAAGGCTATCCAATGTGCTCTTTAATGTGCACAGGGGTAGAGTTCTCCAGCACATGTGGCCTAAGCTTTACGTCCCATCCGAACGATTTCATGTCAGCATCCCCTTTCACACCTAGAACAGGGTGGGGCCTTAGAGGAGATAAATCTCTTTTCGTAGGCTCCAGTGATCGATATGTTTAGGGTGGTGAAGGAAGTGAACAGTAGCAGATTATCGTCGCATAGGATCATAAGGCGTCGCTTAGGGCCCAGACACTAATGGGGAGATGGAGCTAAAATATGTCAAAATTCAATTATTTTTCCAGCATTCTACTGAGTAAAATATTTCCCAATCAGTATGATGTACTATTTATGCACACATCTTACGATTTTATTTAGGTTAACACCAAATTTTGTGTGATTTCTGTTAAATATGATAAAATTAGCAGATATTTTTTCGTTTATAATTAAGTTTTTTCTCATTTTTCAGCATATGCATGTTTATCTAGATTTATTAATATCATTTTTATTAAATTATCTATTTATGCATTCCTTAGATTAATCCATTAAATAGATTAAATTATTAATTTATGTATTTTTCAAATTCAGTTTCTTAAACCTTTTGCATGCATATTCGTAAGTTGCAATTTTTCTTTTTTATACAGTGAGTGTCTTCCTCTTCCGCCACATACACACTCATGGACAGCTGGAGGACCTTTTGAATCTTTTGCTCCTAGGCCTCTCGATCTTTTGCGCCTAGCGTCTTTCGAATCTTTTTCACCTAGGGCCTCTCGAATCTTTTGCATCTAGGGCTTCTCAAACCTTTTGCTCTTTTGCGCCTAGCGCCTCTCGAATCTTTTTCACCCAGGGCCTCTCTATCTTTTGCGCCTAGCGTCTTTCGAATCTTTTTCACCTAGGGCCTCCGAATCTTTTGCGCCTAGGGCCTCTTGAATCTTTTGCTCCTAGGGCCTCTCGAATCTTTTGCGCCTAGGGCCTCTCAAATCTTTTTCACTTAGGGCCTCTCGAATCTTTTGCTCCTAAGGCCTCTCGATCTTTTGCACTTAGCAAAAAACGCCTCTCGAATTTCTTTTACCTAGAGCCTCTCGAATCTTTTGCTCCTAAGGCCTCTCGATCTTTTGCACCTAGTAAAAAAAGCCTCTCGAATCTTTTGCGCCTAGGGCCTCTCGAATCTTTTGCTCCTAAGGCCTCTCGATCTTTTGCTCCTAAGGCCTCTCGATCTTTTGCACCTAGCAAAAAAAGCCTCTCGAATCTTTTGCTCCTAAGGCCTCTCGATCTTTTGCACCTAGCAAAAAAAAGCCTCTCGAATCTTTTTCACCTAGGGCCTCTCGAATCTTTTGCTCCTAGGGCCTCTTCAATCTTTTGTGCCAAGGACCTCTCGAATCTTTTGCCCCTAGGAAATCTCGGATATTTTCGAACATTCTAACATGTTTTATCTAAGACAACTTGGTCTACATACTACTCAAATTACTGCTTAAATAGGCAGCCTAGATTTGCATTGATATTGGTCGTTTTAAACTAAAATCATTAAATTATGATCACCCTCCCCCCTCCATGTTATGTCAGCTCAAGCAGCTGCTTGCCACAGAGGTCTGATAGGAGCCTCTCAGTTTATGCCACATAGTTGAAGATCCATGAGGAAGGCGAGAGTAGAAAGATAACACAAACATCCTTGCTTTATCCAGGGCTCGAACCCAGGTCCCTTTGCTCAGTGCTGAAATAAGCGTTTTAATGAGAAAATGTGACTGAAGATAAATTAAAGATCAAAGCTCTCTCAGTCTCAAGTCTCAACAGCATCCGCTTACATTTAAAGAGTTGCGGAAGTGCGATATTTAGCAGCAAATGAAGTCGTAAGAAAAACATCGAAATGATTATTTACACAAACTTTTTAAATATTCATGCATTATATTAAATGGTTTGAAATAATACTTCTTATAAAATTCTAATTAACTTCTGGGATAAATTCTAATTTTTGCGTTTTCTGTTGTTAAATATTCGATCTTTAATAACTCTTTAAAGCAAATAATGTTGAAAATAGAGATTTAGATAGACTTTATTGATTGAGATCTCTCTTTATTTTATCGAGAGCTACATTTTGGAATAAAATGCTTATTTTAGAAGTTGTAGAACTTCCAAATTATTTTCTACTGATATAAATAACATGGAGAGGGGGTGGGGGGTCATATTTTAATGATTTTAATGACTGGATCTTGACGTCATCCTCCCTGAAAAGCCCCAATTTAGGAGCTTTTCAGTGGTCACTTAAAATTTATAATTTCAGTGTCCCCCACCTCTCCCTGAAAATGCTAGTATATTTGCTAATCATTTTCCACTAATATAAATAACATGGAGAGGGGAGGGGGGTCAAATCTTAATGATCGCTGAGAAAGGCCCCAATCTATGGATAGCCTCCCCCACCCCCCTCCCCCTCTGAAAATGCTAGTAAGAGTAACGGAAGCAAATATTAATAAACTTGTGCATATTTCACGCGTTTTTCAAGAAATTTTTTAAAAACCTCTAAAACAAAGTGGAAAATGTTATACTGCAATGGAAATCCAGTCTCCGCCCCCCACCTTCCTTATTTTTATATAGCTCCCAGCTGCCATTGAGTGTATATAGACAGTTAATCTAAAAAAACTTTATCTCCGCAAAACTCCCCGGCCTGCCCACGGTCAGTAGGGGACACCGATGGGCTTGGAAAGGCCGCCGTCCGTCGGATGGGACGTTAAGCCGTGGTTCGTGTGTGCGAGAGAGCCATACCCTGTGCACGTTAAAGAACACGCTGGATGGCCTTAACGGGAGGCTACCATATGTCTCTCAACAGCTGTTCCGGTGGGTCCCCTCTCCCAACCTTCTCTGAGCTTTCGGGGTCCTTGTGACCTGGCCATTTAACTCATTGTGTGCAAAAAAAAAGTGCCGCTCAGAGGTAAAACAACCCAACTCAACTAAAAAAAATTATCTGTTTACTAAAAAATTTTTACATAAAAAAACTGCGAAAAAAACTTGTCTAGAGTAAAAAACATAAAAAAGATTATTCACTCTAAAACAAATTCCTCCCAAGTCATAAAAAAGTTTTTTTTTCACCCATATTATTATTATTTGTCTCTCTCACAGCTTTTTCTTCTTTGTCCTTTCGTCCCCGGAGAAAAGGAAGCAGCGTGATGCCACGCAAGCGTCATCTCAAATTAGTTGTTATCAACGGCAATATTTTTCTCCGAGGAGGTGAAAGAAGAAAAAACGGCACAGAAAACGCCAGAACCTGAAAACATAAGTTGCTTCTTCATCCCTTTTTTTTCCTCCTCCTCTCCCCGATCTTTGTTGCAGCTGCCACCGCGCCTCCGTTCATCTCTCCAGCAATCAACAACAATGAGAAAATAATGACTCGGTTCGTCACTGCATCCCACCATCCATCGTTGCCGTCCGACACTCGTTCCCGACAACGGTCTTGCCGCTCCGAGCTCCGTGGGACTTCTTTATTTGATCTCGCCATAATTACTTTTCTGGCCAGAACAAACCAAATTACGAGATCCGGAGAAACCGCGGGAAGCCGATGCTGATGGCGGGAAAGGAAAGCACGAGCCAGCGGGTGAGCTCGGGTCATTTTCATGCGCGCACTCGTTCGCGCGCTCTCCTCGCTCACTTGTGTATGTGTTCGTTTTATGCACGAGGGGGATGAGGATGGCGTATGGCTGGAGTTGTTATTGATGCTGCAAGATGAGGAAGAGGAGGATGGTCTGTGTGTGCTCATAATCATTGAGACTCGTCAAACTGCTCTGGCATGGATTAAGGGGATGTAAGAGGAACTAGTTTGTGGTTTCCTTTTGCTAGAGAAAGAAAAATGCTGCTGATGAATATTAATGAAAAGATAAATTTTGCTCTTTATGGATGTAATGATGCAGCGACATAGTGTGGGTAGCAACAGGGGAAGAATAAGGGAGACTTTGAGTCTGCGCAGTTGACCTTTCCACTTTTCTTATCGATTATTAGTTATTACTGCAGTTAAAATCCGATACCACGATTCGAAAGCTTCTTGATTGTTCACATATAAACTCTTGAAGATTTTTCTTAGTTTTGTGCTTTTATTGTTTCACTGTTCTTTGTAAAGTGTTGTATTGATATTTGACAAAGTGTTGTGTATTGTGTGTTTACTGTCCTCATGCATTGCTTTATGTTTTAATAATAATAATAAATTTCAATGGTTACGGTGACTATTCGTCTATGTTTTATAGGTTGGGTTGTTTTACCTCTGAGCGGCACTATTTGTGCACACCATGGGCTAAATGGCCAGGTCACATGGATCCCGAAGGCTCAGAGAAGGTTGGGGGAGGGGACCCACTGGGACAGCTGTTGGGAGACAGATGGTAGCCTCCCGTCAAGGCCATCCAGCGTGTTCTTTAAGGTGCACAGGGTATGGCTCTCCCGCACACGGGGCCACGGCTTAACGTCCCATCCGACGGACGGCGGCCTTTCCAAGCCCATCGGTGTCCCCTACTGACCGTGGGCAGGGCGGGGAATTTTTGCGGAGATAAATCTAAACACGCTGACCCAGCTGGGACTCGAACCTGGGAACTACAGGTTATGAGCCTGGCGCGCTACCGACTGAGCCACCCCGCCCCTTATATTTTATAGGATATCCCTATATTTTAGAATGCTGTCCTATACACTTATAAAAATTTTTGAAACAGTTTTTTTGTTTTAGTCTCACACGATTGGGACTTGAGCATTGCTGGTTATTGGATGTTCCGGAGAACCGTGGATGAGACTTCTAGAAACAGCACAACACACTTCAAGACTCTTTTGTTTCATATTTTTACGTGTTAAATATCATTCAAATGGTAGATTAAATAGCATTTAAGATATCTTAAGGCCACAGGCGCAATAGGTTCGGGGCCCCTAATTTTGTCCCGGGTTGGAGGGGGTGGGGGAGGGTGCTGAGGATTCAATCTACAAAGCCTTTTATAACTTACGAATGTATATAATAAAAATAAATACCCCCTCAAGCAGCTGCTTGCCACAGAGGTCTGTCAGTTTATATGCCATAGTAGAAGGTCTGAGAGCATCAGCAGAAAAACGACACAAACAGCCATGCCTTACCCGGGACTCGAACCCAGGTCCCTTAGATCAGTAGTCAAGCGTGCTAACCACTCGGCCATGGGCAGGAGGTTAATAGACTGAACTTGCAGAAATGCATATGTTGAAATTTTGATATGTATAAACTTGCACGTACTAAAAAAATGAATTATAAACAAATATGAATATATATATTCATTTTAGTGTATTTAACAAAGATCACATTATATTTGGTATTAACTTAAGCAAAAATACGAGATGTGTACGGAAATGGTAGACTATACTAATTGTGAAATATTTCGCTAAATAAAATGCGGGAAAAAAATCCATTGTTTTTCGGGGGGGGGGGGGGGGCATGAGAGTCGAGGTTCCAGGAGAGTGCTTCATGCGCCTGTGCAAGTAATCCGCCACTGTAGTATTTTATTATACTCATCAAGTTTTCCTGTGTGTTATAAATAGTATTATTTCTGTGATGATTAAGTTCTGCGACAGGAGATGTTAACTGACTTACATGTAGAACCGGATGCATTACACCCATACATCCTTCAGCTGCAAAAGGCCAATTTCGCGCATGCTAACGCAAAAATGGCAAATAAATCACAAAGTGATGTGTCACAAGCAAATTTTTACATGGAGAACAAAAAATAAACATATTTTCTTGGCTGATGGAGTGGTTATCTGGACGTAATTCAACCTTCAAATTAGAAGAAAACGGTGAAAGCTCTACAAGTAATGATAAATCATATCATTGGTGTGAGGATTAAATTCTGCCGGTGAAGATAACAACTGAAAATAGTTGGATTGTTTTACCTCTGAGAGGCACTTTTTTGCACACCATGGGCTAAATGACCAGATCACATGGACCCCAAAGGCTCAAAGAAGGTTGGGGGAGGGGACCCACTGGAACAGCTGTTGGGAGACAGATGGTAGCCTCCCGTCAACGCCATCCAGCATGTTCTTTAACGTGCACAGGGTATGGCTCTCCCGCACACGAAGCCACGGCTTAACGTCCCATTCGATGGATGGCGGCCTTTCCAAGCCCATTGGTGTCCCCTACTGACCATTGACAGGGCACAGAGGTTTGTGAAGATAAATCTCAACACTGACCGAGCTGGGACTCGAACCTGGGAATTGCAGATTATGAGCCTGGCGCAATACCGACTGAGTCACCCCTGACCCACTGAAAAGGAAATCCAATATCCAATATACCGAAGTATACCAATACCGAAGTGACAAAACATTATGATCAGCGTGTCTTTATGCAAATCGAAGCAACTACAAGTAAACGATGGCGCGTGTGAAAGTCATGAAACATTATAAATAACACCTGATACTGAGCTTTGTTAATCAGTGTTATTCTTATTCTTCAGTGAATTTCATAAAGGCCAAATTGTAATGGCCAGACGACTGAGTCAGAACATTTCCGAGATGGCAAGCTAGTGGGGTGCTCACGGTCAGCCGGGGTTAGTAACTTCAAAAAGTGGTCCGAGGAGGGAAAAACCATGTGTCACAACACACAGTACATCGAACCCAGCTGAAAATGGGGCTGCGTAGCTGCAGGCTGCTCCAAGTGCCCATGCTAAGCTCGGTTCACCATCGAAAGCACCTACAATGGGCACTTGAGCATCAAAACTGGACCTTGAATGTTGGAAGAAGGTCGTCTGGTCCAATGAATCTTGTTTTGCTGCTGCATCATGTGGACAGCTGGGTAGATGCGCGTCGTTTACCTGGTAAAGTGTTGGTACCAGGATGCACTGTGGGACGAAAACAAGCAGGTGGAGAAAGTACAGTGCTTTGGGAAATGTTCTGCTGGGAACCCATGGGTCTAGTATTCATGTGCAGGAAACTATGGCATCTACCACATACCTAAACATCGTTGCATATTAGTATATACTTTCATGGCAACGACATTTTCCTCTAGTAGTGCCTTCTTTCAGCAGGATAATGCGCCATGCCACACTGCCCGGATTATTCGAGAATGGTTTGTGGAACATGAGGAAGACTTCCAGGTATTGTCCTGGCCTTTAAATTCCCCAGACATCAATCCAATCGAACATCTGTGGTTTGTATTGGAACAACATATCCGATCTGTTGCGGCTCAACCACGTAACTTACAAAAGTTAAAGGATCTGCTGGTAATGTGTTGGTACCAGATACCACAAGACACCTTTAAAAATCTTGTAGCGCCAAGCCTTGTGAGGTAAGAGCTGTTTTGGTGGCACGCGGAGAACCAATATCATATTTGGCAGGTGGTCATAATGTTTTGTCTCTTCGATGTATATATGATCTGGAATATCCAATAAGATAAACCCGCGTAATCCAAACGTTCAGTGATAACCAGATTAGGATGCCTGAGAAGAAGTTTGTTGTAGCAATTCTGATAAATTTTTTAAAGAGTCGACATTGGGGTGTTTATGTAAATTACTGCTCTTTTTTGAACCATGTTGCTGACACCTGTTCTAAGTATTTTGTTTTGAAATGTTTGGAGCCTTGCAATGGTCGAAGCCTTTGTATAGCCCCAAACCTGGCAGGTATACATAATAATCGTTCGGATCATCATTTTGTATATAAATAATCTGTGGAATGTTTTGAATTCCTTTTAAGTAGTTTTATTTTAAAATATGTTTTAGGCTGCATTCAAAGCTTTGTGCTTTATTCAAAACATTTGTGACATTTTGAGTCGAACTGAGTCGTTGATTCAGGGTGATTTCCAGGATGGCAGCACTCAAGAGACCCAAGTTTATTTTGGATAATGAGTCATAAGTATAGTTTCTTCTGTTTAAGACTCTATTCCATTGGTACCTTTTTGGATCTATCATATCTGTATTAGTCAGAAAACAGTCCGAGCTCGTTGGGCCTACATAAATGTGGTTTAACCAATTGTCATTCATGACGCAGCAAAAAATTGCAAGTTCCATTAGTTGGTTAAGTAAGATGGCTAAGGGTTAGATAAACTCGGTACTGAACTCTATCACATCACGATGAAAAATATATAATTTTTCACAGTTTACTTCACGATTTTTTGAAAATAAAACTATTGTAAACATCAATATTTTTAATAAGCTACTATTAAAAATTAAGGAAGTTAAATGAACGTTACTGTTAAATTATCTTTACTCCCTGTAAGTACCATCAAAGTAGAGAATATGAAAAACGTGCATACTGTAATTTCCGTCATCATCATCCTCAAGCAGCAATGGGCTCCGAAGGTTCAACTAGATTGTTCTATCTTTCCTCAAAATTCAACCAGATTGTGCAAATTAGTTCTCCAAACGCATCTGTCCTGGATTACATCTGCTGCATCTGGCTAATGCCAACCAAATCTAAACAAGATCCTGTTTGACACTGTCTGCCCAACGCATCCTAGGTATCATCAGCTTTCTTAGGCCTTTAGACACACTGTTCATAACCCTATTCATTAATCTATGGTTATGCGTAAGGTGAACATGGCCAAACCAAAGGTGTCTCTCTCTGCACAATATGCTGCTTAAAGGCAGTTGCCGACTCCTTTGCCTAACCTCATCATTAGTTACAAAGTTTAACCGTCTAATGCCCAAGATACCAATAATACATAAGTAAAGTTCTAAGAATAAGTAACTAAGTAACTAAGAATACATAAGTAAAGTTCGACAATGTAAATTTTTACGGAAGCAAACCTTACACAAAACGGTGACTGTCTGTAAAAGCATAAAAGCGGTTTAAACAAAGTGTTGGCGTTGGGAAGCATGGAAAATGGCTGACTGACAATGGACTCAATCCCTCCGGGTTGGGTTGGGTTGTTTTACCACTGAGCGGCACTTTTTTGCACACCATGGGCTAAATGGCCAGGTCACATGGACCCCGAAGGCTCAGAGAAGGTTGGGGGAGGGGACCCACTGGAACAGCTGTTGGGAGACAGATGGTAGCCTCCCGTCAAGACCATCCAGCGTTTTCTTTAACGTGCACAGGGTATGGCTCTCCCACACACGATGCCACGGCTTAACGTCCCATCCGACGGACGGCGGCCCTTCTAAACCCATCGGTGTCCCCTACTGACCGTGGGCAGGGCGGGGAATTTTGCAGATATAAATCTCAACGCTGACCCAGCTGGGACTCGAACCTGGGAACTACAGATTACGAGCCAGGCGCGCTACAGACTGAGCCACCCCCGCCCCATTATCATAGGAATCCATTAATCTTTGATCCAAGAAAACTATCAAAGCATCAACTCCAGTCTTCTCCTTATTTCCCCAATTACTATTTGTGCTATGTCATTGGAATGATGTTAGACTTGAGTTTTATATACTATAATGGAATCTCAATTATCTGGATTAGGCGGATAATCCTTCTCGAAAAGAATACATAAAATATATCTGCGTAGCTCGGCTGCAGAACTTAAAAATATGAAAATGATTCTATGTAACTTGCGCAGATTTTATTCAGGATTGAGAGTATAATACACAATGTGGATGAAGATAGGAAGGCGCCACTAGGCGAAGGAGCGTTCTTGGCTTTCATTGGCTAGGAGTTTTGGCGTCACAGCGAGAGCCTGATAGTAAACAAATCTAATAAGTTTACGTAACATAAATTTGAGGTAATAGAAAAATTTTTATTTAAAATTTTTTAAACTGAAGTCTATGTAGTTATGAAGAAAGTATTTATTGTTATGGATATACACTCAGTGACCCAATTTATTAGACGCAGTTCCGTGTTAAATCTATAGTAAATGACCTTCAACTGAATTCAGCAACTTCTTAAGCTTTTTTTTTTGAAACAATGCTAACTTGTTAAATATTTCAGCTTCCATAATTATTTAAATGCTGAAATAACAGTGCTGGAAATCGATATCTAAATAGACTTCAGATCTTTAAATTATCTTTGGTCACATTTTTTCGCAAAATTTTTAAAGAATTTTAAATCGCAAAAAATTTTAAAGAATAATTGATAATTTTAATTGAATAATTTTAAAGAATAAAAACTCTTTTAAAGAATAATTAATTTAAAAAAAGGTTGTCTGAGTGGCATTTGAACCCACACGTCCCAGACATTCTAACCGCTAGACCAACAAAAAGTTAACAATTTCTCCAACAAAGTGACATATAAGCATTCCGGCAATTTCGTTGCTTCGCCAGTGGCGCCATCTATTATCAGGAATTGAGCAGCCAAGTTGCAACATGTGATGGAAGTAATATTTGTCACTCACAGCATTATGTGAATAATTCAATAATAAAGAATCACAGGAAAACGTCCTGTGGACATGAAACACTTGAAAAAATTAGTTGGAAAAAACTGGTTGCCCTGAGTTTATATGTCAATTTATTGGGAAAATGGTCAGCTTTTGGTAGTCTAGTAGTTATGGCGCCTGGCATTGTTCTGGGAGGCGTGGGTTCGAATCCCACTCAGGCGAACTATTTTTCAAGTGTTTCTTGTCTATAGGACGTTTTCCTGTGATACTTTATTACTGTCTTTTTAAGAAGTTACTGAGTTCTCTATATGAGTTACTGTCGACATAACACAAGACTACTTAATAAAGTAGCCTTTCCCGTGCATTTTGATATTACAGATTTCATGATTACATCATATGTATATATGAAATTAATACAGAATTTGTATTTGATTATTCTGAGTAATTATTTTTATTTTGCTCTTAAAATAAAATTCGATAGAATTAAAACACCAGATCACAATTTATTATAACCTATCTTAATTTAAACTGTTAATAATCATGAATAAAATCTAAAGAAAAATGAAATTTATGCCGCCTGAAGTGCGTTTTAGACGTTTTCCCTTCCAAAAAACATTTAATTTCATCTGACGTAAACATAATTTTTAAACTAAAAATATTTCCCCTGAAGTTTTACACTGAAAAAGATTTGCTTTTTTTTCCTCCTCTTTTTCACTTGAATTCCGAAGTTGTTATTTTGCCGTCTCAAATTCTATTTATGTCAATTCCACTGTTTTTTGCTTCGATTTTAATCTTGCTCCCCCCCACTCGCTTTACTAGTTTTTTAATAACGGTTTGCAACTGTTACTCTAATTGTTTAATGCGTCGTATACGCTGACTTTAACGAACCGATAATACGCTTTTATTTTCTTTATCAGCGCATATATAAACTAATTTTTTAAATTATCAATTGCCTGCAATAATGCTAAATTTTATAAGAGGTCATCGCAACCAAGATTGAATTTTCGTGCGACAGGTTTTTATTTGGAATACATTTATCGTTGAAGTTTACGTTTGAAAGGGTAAACCTAAGAGTTTGCTTCACAGGTCACGATCGTAATAGACATCCTAAAAATGCTTACTACATATCTTAGCCGACACTAATGCACTGCTTACTAATTTTTCTTCTGATGGTAATGAACACGAAACATTGATTATTCTAAAGAATGTATTAAGCAAAATTGATGAAATTCGGAAAAATTCTTGTTATGTTAAACAAATTAATAATTGTAAAACTAAGAGAATAAAGAAAGAATGGATTACTGATGACATTATTTTAGCAATTAAAAATATAGATAAATTATGGAAAAGATATAAAGATAATGTTAATAATAAACAAATTTATGATTTATATAAAATGGAAAGAAATATGGTAAACACCATCATAAGAAACCAAAAACGCATATTTTATTCAAATAAATTAGCAATTAATAAAGATAATAATACGAGGTTGTGGGAATTAATTAATGATATTATTGATGATAAAAAAGGATGTCAATCGACGAAAATTTTGAAAGACATTTGATTAGAGAAAATACTCCAAAAGAAATTTTAAATAATTTTAAGTTTTTTGTAACAACTATTTGTAAGATGCAAACAGAATTTGCGATGATGAATACTAGATCAAATAAAGTCTGCGAATTATGTTACATAAATAGAATTTTATGCATTTTTCACTAGCTAGTAACTCCGATGTTGCTAATATTATAGATTACTTAAGATATAGCTTGTCTCCTGTATTTGACAACATTAAACCAAAATACATAAAGGAAAGTAAATGCAATTTGGGTCATGTAATAACAATTCTTATAAATAAAATCTTTGAAAACTCGCAAATCCCAATAGCTATGAAAATTGAAATTATTCGTCCGGTATATACAGGGCGTTTCAAAACTCTCTGTACAAATGTCAATGGGAGATAGGGAACACCAAGACAAACCTTTTTCGTCTGTGAATGTATGTCCGCTGAGATAACCATTCAGTGCTAGAGGGCGCTGTTTGGCAGCTCGCAAATTGGCTAAAGAGCTCGAAGTGGATAAAGGGTAAAGAGGTAGCAAATTGGCTAAAGGGGTCGAAGTGGGAACGGAGAACGGACTTGTGTTTGCCGTCGGCATTGCAAATCAGACATATTACGTGTAGCATGGAGTGTTTCATGACTGCTGATATGGCTGACATGCATCTGGTGTATGGGGCTGCCAATGGAAATGGAAGAGATGCTGTGAGGTTATATCGACAGCACTTCCCAAACAAACGTGTGCCAAATCACCAAACATTTGTGGGCATGGTTCTCTCCCCACCAGTGTCATGCATGTTTGCATGGAAGGTTCCAGTTTCTCGCAGTTGCTGGTACAAACGCACAAATGTTTGGTAATTTGGCTCACGTTGTTGGTGATTTGGCACACATTTGTTTTTCCTGACATGGAAGAAAAGATCCTACGGCGGATTGAGGACAATTCAGGCATAAGCATGCGAGCTGTTGCACGTAGCCTTGGTGTGAACCACGCCTAAGTGTGGAGAGTGTTGCATGAGCAGCAGTTACACCCGTTTCATCGTCAGAGAGTCCAGACATTGCAACCTCAGTATTATCCTCTTTGTGTGGAATTCGTGCTCTGGTTTCTGCAGCAGATCACGTGCATTGGGTTGGGTTGTTTTACCTCTGAGCGGCACTTTTTTTGCACACCATGGGCTAAATGGCCAGGTCACATGGACCCCGAAGGCTCAGAGAAGGTTGGGGAAGGGGACCCAAGAACAGCTGTTGGGAGACAGATGGTAGCCTTCCGTCAAGGCCATCCAGCGTGTTCTTTAACGTGCAGAGGGTATGGCTCTCCCACACACGGGGTCATGGCTTAACGTCCCATCCGACGGACGGCGGCCTTTCCAAGCCCATCGGTGTCTCCTACTGACCATGGGCAGGGCGGGGAATTTTACGGAGATAAATCTCAATGCTGACCCAGCTGGGACTCGAACCTGGGAACTACAGATTACGAGCCTGACGCGCTACCGACTGAGCCACCCCCGCCCCAGACCACGTGCAGCCTGATTTTCTGGCTACTGTGCTCTTCTCAGATGAGGTCTCTTTCACGCGTGAAGGTGTGTTTAATATGCACAATCCTCACATTTGGGAGCACGAAAATCCGCATGCCACAATGGCGCATGGTCATCAACAACAGTTCGCCGTCAGTATTTGGGCTGGAATTGTCCATGACAATTTGATTGGGCCATACGTGCTGCCTCCCCAACTCAACGGGCAGATTTATCGGGTATTTCTTGAAGAAACGTTGCCTGGACTGCTGGAAGATGTTCCCGTGGCTATTCGCAGACGAATGTGGTTTCAACACGTTGGGACATTAGCACACTTCAGCAATGATATGCGGGATTATCTGAAGGCCACTTTTTGGGGCCGATGGATAGGCCGGAGTGGACCGGTCGTCTGGCCACCAAGATCGCCGATTTAACATGTATCGATTTCTTTCTCTGGGACACATGAAGAACCTCGTGTACGAGACTCCCATTGACTCAGATGAAGACCTCGTCGCAAGAATCTCTGCAACTGTTCGCGAAATTCCGGGAATCTTTCAATATGTACCGCAATCAATGTTTCGGCGCTGTCATGCATGCAATGCTGTTGTAGTCGCAATTTTGAGCACCTCCTTTAAATAAACATGTTGTTTACACTTTTTTCCATTCATTTATGTACCAGCTCCACCGATATTTCTGTCAGCGTCCTCTAGTACCTAAGGGTTACGTCAACGGACCTACATTCATAGACGAAAAAATTGTCTTGATGTTCCCTATCTCCCATTGAAATTTGTACAAAGAGTTTTGAGACATCCTTGATAGAAGTGGATCAAAAAGTGTTTTAATAATTATAGACCAATCACTATATTGACAAGTTTTGATAAGATAATAAAAAAATACGTTGGATACTGCCTGCAAATTTTTTTCAATAAAATAAATTTTCTGTCAAGTCAGTAATTTGGGTTTCGTAAAGGTATAGGAACGCAAAGCCTTTTGGAAGATCTTATTAATAATATAAATATTAATTTAAATATAGGAAAGAAATGTGTTGCGGTATTTATGGATTTAAATAAAACATTTGATTCCGTTGACATTGACATCTTATTAGAGAAATTATGTTTGCTTGATATTAGAGCGAATATTTTTGAATGGTTTAACAGCTACTTATTACATAGAGAAATAGTTATGTAGATAAATGATAATTATAGAGATAAATTTCAGATCAATTCTGAAGTTCCACAAAGATCTATTCTCGGCCTTATGCTATTTCATACATACATAAATGGAAAAAAAGTGGTTGTCCTGATTGGGATTCGAACCCCGGTCTCCCAGAAACATTCCAGGAGTCTTAGCCGTTAGACCACCGAGGAGCATGCCGGCTGACACGTACTATTTGCAATCAACCAAATGATTTTAATATAGCAGTTAAATGGTTTGCTCTTAACAAACAGTGTAAACGAGAAAAAAGCTAAATTTATGTGCATTGGTTTTCAATAATAAATAAATACCCCCTCAAGCAGCTGCTTGCCACAGAGGTCTGACAGGAGCCTGTCAGTTTATATGCCATAGTAGAATATCTGAGAGGCCCTCAGCAGAAAAACGACACATACATCCATGCCTTACCCGGGGTTCAAACCCAGGTCCCTTAGATCACTAGCCAAGCGCGCTAACCACTCGGCCACGGGACGGCTGGTTTTCAGTACAATGCACTTAATAGAAGTATTACTAAACATCGAATCAGTTGTTTTATGTTGAATGGTTTGTTGCCTGATATATGCAATTGTCCTAAAATAGAAGAAGTAAACGAAATAATTTACCTAGGCTTCAAAATGAATTCGGAAATGGAATAAACATATTGATTGGTTGTGTTCAAAACTATGATTTGTAACATTTAAAATGAGGGAACTTAACTTATTTGTTGATACGCATTTAACTATTTTAGTATATAAAGCACTTTTTGAATCTATAATTAGATATGGAATAAGAGTTTATGGGACAGCCTGTAAGACAGAATTAAATAAAATTTAAAGAATGCAAATTAGTCTATTAAAAGGATTGTGTAATTCAGAAGTTAAAAAGTCCCTTACAACAAAAGATGATATATTTAGTTTGTTCAAAATTTTACCTATTGAAAGTTAATAGTGTTTGCTTGTGTCATCAATAACATCTTTAATAACACTGGTCAACAAATTTTCATAAAAGTCATGCCTCTAGATAAAAGTGGCCATTTCTTAAAGATTCCAAGGTGCTGAACACGAATATGGCAATTGAAATGAAAAATTGGTTACGATTTCTGAGAAATCCTCAATAGTTTCTTATATAATAGAGTAATACGTACATATGACATAAAAAAAAAAAATAAATAAATACCCCCTCAAGCAGCTGCTTGCCACAGAGGTCTGACAGGAACACACACAACCATGCCTTACCCGGGGCTCGAACCCAGGTCCCTTAGATCAGTAGCCAAGCGTGCTAACCACTCGGCCATGGGACGGCCAAAAAAAAAAATTGTCAACTGCACGCGGTGTTCCCAGGTGGTCACCCTCCCAAGTACTGACCGCGCCCAAAGCTGCTTAACTTCGGGGATCAGATGAGAACCGGTGCTGACATGTATCGGTAAAATTACGCTTCTACTTCCGAGTCGCTTTGCCCGTCGCTTGAACAGCTGCTCAGAATGATCTCTGGCTAGCGTCCAACAGTAGTCAGCCAACATTAAAGTGGACCAGTCCTGATGAAAACGTTCACCGTGCTCATCACTAACCATGCCGCAGATTTCGGGGAAGAAATCTAAGTGGGAATGGAGAAAGTGGATCTTTAAGGACATATTACAGCCAAGTTTATGATACAAAGACATGTCCTTAACCAGTTTCTTGTAGTTGTCATCTCTGACATTCCCGAGGAATTTAGTTGACACCAGACGAAACGCGTCCCAAGCCTTTTTCTCGTTACCCTGAAGCAGGTTGTCGAACATCTAGTCTCTGAACAGCTTACGGATCTGAGGACCCACAAAAATTCCCTCTTTAATTTTCGCTTCGCTGAATAGGGGGAATTTGTCAGCCAAGTACTTGAAAGCTGATGCAGTCCGGTCCATGTCTTTTATGAAGTTTTTCATCATACAGAGTTTCAGAGATTTTTTCTGAGCCCAGTTTCTCTTCACGTAGTGCAAAGTCTTTGTTCGGCTGTCCCATTCACATAAGAAAGAGCAGTATTTCATATATCCCATCTGCAGACCCATCAATAGAGTCACTACCTGCAAGTCACAACAGAGATGCCAGCCATACTTGCTCTATTGAAGATAGTTCAACAGCTGTTTTAGGTTGTTGTAGGTTTCTTTCATGCAGACAGCGTGTCCGACTGGAATGGATGGAAGTCGATTTCCATTATGCAGCAACACCCTTGATACTCAATTTCCATTATGCAGCAACACCCTTGATACTCAATTTCGAGGAGTCTATAAATAGTCGCCATTCTTGAGGGTCATGTTTGATTCCAATGGCATTCATCAGGCCATTTACATCGGAGCAGAACACAAGGTCATCTTCCTTTCTTAAGTAAGGTGCAAACTGCTAATGACGAGTTCGAAATGAAGTCACTCTGACGTTTTCCTTGAGAAGATTCCATAGTTTAAGTCTTGATCCAAGTAACTCTTCTTTGGCCTTGAACAGCTCCAGATCGCAAACAAGATTGTTCATTTCTTCTTCGGTGAGAATGTGTGGTGCAGATCACGCACCGTAGCAGACGTATGGATCATCATTAGACACTGAAGAACCCGGATCATCATTAGACACTGAAGAACCCGACTCCGGTTCGCCTCCTTCCTTATCATCTGAATCGATGGAAAATTCTTTTAGAGGTTCAGGAATGGAAAGGCCTTTGCCGTGCAGAAATGGTCGGAGATTAGATTGTCTATTTGGGTACTCTATTGTCCACTTCTTTTTCCTTGTGATGCCTCCAGAAACAGGTGGAACCATGCAGAAGTAGCAGTCATTTGCGTGATAGCTTGGCTCTCTCCAAACCATAGGAACAACAAACGGCATTGCTACATTTTTGTCTTTCAGACATTTTGGAAGATTTACTTGCACACGTACTGCAGCATATGTGAGGGGCCCAGGCCTTGTCCTGGTCCCCGATCTTGCATCCAAAATAAACTCATACGCAGCTTTCACTATTGAAGTGATGGCCCTTTTCTGGTTTGCAAACGTCACTTCCCCGCAAATGTAACAAAATGTATCCGCAATATTAACACAGTTAGGAGGCATCACTATTGCTGGATTAAAACTGCAAGGATCATTTGTGTTGTACTTATGACTCAGGGGTAAATGGGAGTCGCTCAAAAGACTTGCTCACCCTACGAGACGTTGCTCACAACTAACGATTGCATTATCTTTTGTCCGCGATATTGAAAAAAGAACACCATTAACAACGATGTCATGACTCAACTACATTGCATCAGGTAATGATGCAATACCTCCAGGTGTTGTGTGTATGGTGGGCTGATGCAATACAACGCAATATGTTGCAATCTGGAGTTTAAAATACAGCGTTGCGAAATGGTTACCTATGTATTCAATGCGGACTGAGTCGTTTATACATGACCATCTCTGTCTCTCCTAAACAAGAGCCAATCGACAAATTTTATTGCCATTTTCGTGTTCAGCACCTCGAAATTAGCAAAGATTGGCTATTTTCATTTCAAATCCTTTTTGTATGTCGGCCAGTGGTATTGGTACGCAGCTCTCCTTCCAGTTTATGCCTAGCTGTCATTTACAGACCATGTAGTCCATGTAGAACCACATAGTTACAGATCATATAGAATTACAGATTTTTTTGGTAATGATATAAAGGCGATGATGGAAAGGACAGTTTTGGTGAAAATTTATGTGCTCTGAGGAAAATTTGATTCTTCAATTTATGCACGCTTTATAATTTTTAAAGTCCAGGTTTTCATTTTAAATGTCTAAATAGAATACAGTAATATAAATCTAAGGGCAGGAAGAATTACAACTAATCAACCATTGTTCACCTGCACTCATATTACTGAAATACGTGCAGCACGTTTATTAATATTGTATTTGTTTTTTAGTTGAATTTAGCAAGTTTAATATTTCAACTTATTTTTAAAAGCAATTATTTTTATTAAATAGTTATGCTTGTCAATAAATGTGCAAATATAAATATATACCATCCACTTTTTTTATAAACTAAAAATGATATAAAAGAAAATTATGTTTCGATTGAATAACTCTTCAGTTCACTGGATTAACTTCTAGAACGTATCTTTCAGGTACTGAATTTTTGCAAGATGGAATATTAAAATATACACTGGCGAATGTTGAAAAAAGAACACCATTAACAACGATGTCATGACTCAACTACATTGCATCAGGCAATGATCCTCTGGGTGTTGTGTGTATGGCGAGCTGATGCAATATAATGCAATATGTTGCAATCTGGAGTTTAAAATATATTGTTGCGAAATGGTTACCTATGTACTCAATGCGGAATGAATCGTTTATACATGACCATCTGTGTCTCTCCTAAACAAGAGCCAATCGACAAATTTTATTGTCATTTTCATGTGCAGCACCTCGAAATTATTAAAGTTTGGCTATTTTCATTTCAGTCTTTTTGTGTGTTGCCCAGTGTAATACCTCTAAGCAAAATATTGGCCACAATAAGTTTACTATAAAAAAGGCTAAGGGTTTTTTGATACAACCAAAATTTTATAACAATTAAGGACGAAATTCCAAAGAATATCAAATTAACTACCTATTTAACTTGCTTCCTAGAAAAATCGCTAACTTAAGTAAAATTTGTATATAATAAATAAAAATTATTTCAATAGTTGATGAAAAAGTGATATTTTCATTGGATTTCTTTTTTATTTATTTTTTTCCTCCTGCATTTTATGTAATGATATTGCTCATATCTAGATCATAATCTAGATCATATCTGCCAAAACCATATACATTCCTGCTGATAAGCTTCGGCTTAGAGGAATTTTTTATGTAAAATAATTCTAGAAAATATTTTTTTTAAATAAATTTGAGTGTGAATTATTCTTCGAAATATAATTAAAAATAACTGGAAGACTTCACAGAGGTAAATATTCACCAAGCGAAGAACAAAGACATGAAAGAGCGAACGATTATGTAAATCCTTTAGCTCAGCTACCCCTGTTGGTGTAACAGAGAGAGCCGTCTAACAACATTTCCTATAACGGAAGACTAATGTACCAAAGATCGGAAGTGTTAACACTTCAACCTCGGTAGTCCGCTCCATTGGGGCGGGGGTGGCTCAGTCGGTAGCGCGCCAGACTCGTAATCTGTAGTTCCCAGGTTCGAGTCCCAGCTGGGTCAGCGTTGAGATTTATCTCCGCAAAATTCCCCGCCCTGCCCACGGTCAGTAGGGGACACCGATGGGCTTGGAAAGGCCGCCGTCCGTCGGATGGGACGTTAAGCCGTGGTCCCGCGTGTGGGAGAGCCATACCCTGTGCACGTTAGAGAACACGCTGGATGACCTTAACAGGAGGTTACCATCTATCTTCCAATAGCTGCTCCAGTGGGTCCCCTCCCCCAACCTTCTCTGAGCCTTCGGGGTCCATGGTGTGCAAAAAAGTGACGCTCAGAGGTAAAACAACCCAACCCGCTCCAGCATTGAGGTAGCTACAACAGTATCAACGCACATATAGCAGTTGGAATGTTGTATTTCAGTGCCGTGAAACGTTTCTTAATTCCTTTGTATTTACAACACTGTGAACCTTGTGATTTAGTCGTATCTAGAGTTATTTCTGCGTTTATTGAGTTAAAATGGTGTACGGTCTTCAACATGCCCTGTCGGTCCCTGGAATCCCTGGAATTCAACATGCCTTTTTCAGCCCCTGGAAGACTTACGAATAAGCTAGCTAAGCTACAGGGTATTGCCTCACGATTATGAGGGAACTCCAAAAAGGGAGTTTGAAGTTTACTGTGTCACGAATTTTTTAAAAATTAACCTATTATGCAAATACCTTTTTTCATTCCATAACAATTCCAGTATAAAAATGAGCTGAAAAAAAAATTGGTTTTGCCGTGAGTGGAAATTGGAACCACGTTTCCTGGAAACATGCCAGTTATACTAACCACCGATAATGGTATAGTGGTTAGCATAACTGGCATGTTTCCAGGAGACGTTGGTTCGAATCCCACTCACGGCAAAACCAATTTTTTTCAGCTTATTATTTCATGAGTTCCATGTCTACAGGACACATTCTGTGATTCTTTACTACTGAATCTAATATAATATTTTCACCTCATCAAATTCGTGTTTATTTGTTAAATGTTCCCTTTATTCAATGTAATAAATATTTCGACTTTCAAATTTTTTGGGGTCTTTTAACACAAGGAGTGTCTAAGGGAGAAGAGAGCTAGCTTCCATAGACGTAATATAAACTTTTCGATTGCAGCGCCCGCTAAACATGGCAAATTCGTGCATTGCAGTGAAGCCACCTAGCCAGGGGGAGGAGCGATTTCCCTGCATTATTTTTCCACCGCTGAGCAAAGTTTTCAATTGCTAAAACCACGCGACTAATATTACATACACTTTGACTCTGAAAAATATTCGTTTTCTTCATGAGGTACAATCATAATTTTCCTTTATAGAGAAAATATCTAATCATTTTCTTTAATAAAATTCAATTTTGTAAAACTGGTAGTAGCTATGCTAAAGAGCAAAATTTTAATATTTTGAACAATCTACAGCATTTAGTATATTATAATAAATTGAGATTTATGTGTCAATGCAAGATAACATGATCTATATAATTATATTTTATACAATTGCTGATATTTTCAATAAATATCATATCGAGTTTTTTACTTGTATAAACGTTCAACAGATGACAGCAGGCACTTCCCGTATCAACCATAAAAAAAGAATTACACTGTTAGAGCAAAGTACAGAAGCCAATGTACATCGATATGCTCCAGGGATCACAAACTTGTAACATACATTGACTTATTACATATTAATTTTAAAAATTCTGCAAAATTACTCAAAATAAACATACAACGGCTTTTCCAGATATCGTAAAATGTACTCCTGAACGGGATAAAACACTCATTAAATAACTTTAGGGTCAGCTACCACTGTGCCAAACAGCCATGACTCTTAGACATTTGGAAACACTGGTTAAATCACAATATATATACCAATAGTAAGACAAACCATAGCTGCAGTGGGCTAAAATGATTGCACTGCGCATGCGCAGATCGCCCCTTACAGTTGTTTTTGTGCCTGCACATCAATTTGCCACGTTCGACTTCGGTAAAATTCCGCAGAACGGCGACACTTACGCTTGTGCAAAGCTAGCCTTCTTCTCCTGAGACCTTCTTTGTTTTAACATTACCAAAGCTTAGGGCCTCAAACTTGTCATTGCTTAGGCCACTGGATGCAATGGAAATTATTCAACAGGATCAAATCTATCTGCGTTTAATTTCCCGAAGAATTAGGGGGCTGCGAAGAAAGTGGATTTACGCAAATAATAGAAAAGTTTGTGTTTCAATAAGGAATTCAAGAATAACGGTACCTTTTATATATTTCATGCTATAGAATTATTTAATATAATTAATCTTTAAATTTTGGTAATAAAAAAATATAGGGTAGCTGTAGTTAAAAGTTCCTATCACGTTTATTATATCTCTGGCTGTTATTTATGCCGGTGATATGTAAATTATAAATGATTCCGTATTGAAGAAATGTACACACATTATATGTTTTTTTTCCTCTTTTTCGCAGTTGTTTAATTGAAGCTCTCTTAAATTAATTTATGTTAATTGAGATTATACTCTTAAAACAGAATATATATATATATCTGCTGATGTACATTTTTAAATAATCCTGCATACAGTGAGAGCAGCTTTGTATTTAATGCGTGCAAGGGACCTGGGTTCGAGCACCGGGTAAGGCATGGATGTATGTGTCGTTTTTCTGCTTAGGTCCTGCCATTCTCTTAGACCTTCTACTATGGCATAAAAACTGACAGGTCCTGTCAGACCTCTGTGGCAAGCAGCTGCTTGAGGGGGGATTTATTTATTTTTTTATTATGAATAACAATTGAAATTGTCATATTAAACTTGAAGGTAAAGGAAATGTGCTTGTAAAATAAGAAGAATTATTTAGATTTCCAGTTTTTTAATATATATATAAATGTTCACTCATTAATACGCCAAGCTCGTAATCTGTAGTTCCCAGGTTCTCCCAGCTGGGCCAACATTGAGATTTATCTCCGAAAAACTTCCTGCCCTGCCCACAATATATAATAATAGAATAGGTCAATAGAGCACACAGATGGACTAGGAAAGGCCGCCGTCCGTCGGATGGGACGTTAAACCGTTGGGCCGTGTACAGGAGAGTCATACTCTGTGCACGTTAATACTCTAGATGGCCTTGTGGGAGGCTACCATCTATCTCCTAACAGCTGTCCAGTGAGTCTCCTCCCCTAGCCTTCTCTGAGTCTTCGGAGTCCTTGTGACCTGGCCATTAAGTCCATGGTGTGAAAAAAAAGTGCCGCTCAGAGTGAAACAACCCAACCCAACTCACTCATTAATAACCAGAATTTATGTTCTAAAATATCTATAAAAAAGAGTACTGTTTTTTTTTTCTCACAATATTTGGAATGAAATATAATGTGTAGCATATTTCATTCCTTATAGTATGAGACTAACTAGTATTTTAGCTACTGTGAAAAGTTATTGATTCTCTTCATAACTGATTATCATAAGACAAATACAAAATTATACATTATTATAGATGAAATTTTATATTGAAATCATAATCTATACTTAGTATAGCAGTAAACCTCAGTGTGATATTACATTGAATCTTGGAGATTCTTATTGCACAAATTAAACCAAATTTTCTGTGTCGTAAAATTCCCTGAGTCATTTCTTACTGCCAAAAGGAAGTTTTTTAATAACTTTAAATTTCTTAGCCTATCATTCCTAATTGTTTAATAGAAATGAAAATTGCAGAGTATTGTTGCTACTTTGAAAAGTTGATTTCCTTCATGATTAATTATCATATGACACTATACAAAAATTACGCATTATTATCATGTTTATAAGTGAATATATGTACAGTCGCTCAAAAAAGTATCCCAACACTATGGTTCATTACAGAATTCAGATAAAAATATCTGACAACGATTTTTTTAGAAATTAGTGATCTAGCAACATTCGTGTCACGTGACACGAAGGTTGCCAGATCACTAATTTCTAAAAAAACCGTTGCCAGATATTTTTATCTGAATTCTGTAATCAACCATAGTGTTGGGATACTTTTTTGAGCGACTGTACATATATGAACAACTCAGGTCCATTAACTCCTCTCATCCCACACAGTTTCCGAGATCCATTCCTGAAACTTTATTCAACTGCTTCAAACCAAGATTCCGTAAAAGAGTAAAAGAGCGAGTTCAATTTTAAGAGTTTTGAGCTTCATTCGTTCCGACATTATTCATCCGCTTTGCGACACAGTCACGGTGGTTGCTATTAAAAGGGGTTGGAAGTCGGAGAGGGGTTCAAGTAACGAGCAGGACGCGGCACGGTCTGTTGCCAACAACAAAGCCGCGAATGGGAGTGCAGCGAGAGAACAGAGGAAGAAGAGAGAGTTGCCTCTTCCCTCCTCCCTCCTCCCCCTCCTCTCAGTTCATTCTGTCTCGGCAACATCGGCTTTCGTTTGTCTCCAGATGAGAGTTTTTCGACTGTCCCCTCCCCCTGTCCTTTCCCTCCATTTATTCCGACGTCCCCTCTCCGCCACGAGCAGCTGCCTCAGTCCGACTTTCGTTTAGCTGGAAGCCGATCCCGATAACGGGGCGCACGCGGGAGTCACGTGACTACTGCGTCCGGACAAATGGCTGATGGACTCTTCTGATAGGTGGTGACTTATCGCACGGTATGCGACACGCCGCCCTTTACCTGACGATTCATCACGAAGACCGTCGTTTCCAGCGACGAACGGATAGGCAGGTGATGCTTCGGCTCATGGTCACCACCACTTCGGGGTCTTTTACTGAATCTTGATTTCAATCGCTTACGATACGGTTCAGGGTCGGTTTTCGGAAAGGGAGAAGGGGATCAGGAGTCTTTGCAACTTTTTATTTTTCATTGCGCCCCTTACTTGAAAACTGAAAATAAAAAAGCGACTGAAATGAATAGAACGTTCAGAATCAGGCCGGAGTAGCAATAGGAGTAGAGGTGAAAAAAAGATATAAATTAAAGAATTTTAAAAATACCTATCTTCCTATAGAGCCCTAAGAAAGTAAAAATAAACCTAAAGCATATCGATGGTACAATCAATCCTGTGTTCGTATTCACTTCAAAGGAAGATAGGGCGCCGGCAATCTTGTCGAGTACATAGATCGGCGCCCTATCTTCCTTCGAAGCGAAGACGAACTCAGTGAATGATTGCACCATCCATGTGCTTAAGGTTTATTTTCACTTTTTTTAGGCCGTATAGGAAGATAGTTTTTTTTTTTATTTTTTAATTTATATATATTTTTGTTGTTGTTGTCACTAAAAACACCTACCTTCCAAAATTTTGATACACGACTCATAAATATCGAGTACATTTACCCTTTTGGAGTCATGTTTAAGGTAGACTATGACATTGGAGGCGTCAGAAGCTTTAATTTCAGATACGACTCTTTAAAGTCGACCCCCCAAAAATCCGCCCTCCCACATTTTATCAGGGGGAAATAGTGGGAACTAAATTTGAAATAGGTAACGCCCGTCATTATATGAATTTTCATTTGACATCTAACTATAACTTTAGGCCCTCGGGCTTTCGAAAGATATAGTAGAACGACTTTCACATTTCTCGTTTTTGGGGGGGAAGAAAACATGGGGAGGGGGGGGGGTTCATAGCCAACGATACTCTCCGCGTCACAAGCTTTCATTTGGTACATAAATCATTAAGTTTCTCCA
This sequence comes from Ryuthela nishihirai, assembly GCA_038380435.1. NCBI lineage: Eukaryota > Metazoa > Arthropoda > Arachnida > Araneae > Heptathelidae > Ryuthela > Ryuthela nishihirai. The sequence continues at coordinate 1,557,909 of JAWZYU010000067.1, forward strand.
TCGCATTCAAAAGATATGGTGGAACAACATTTTTCAAATACACAAATCGACCAAATGACAAATGTCAAAGCCAAAAGCAATAGAAAGAAAGGTAAAAATAACCATACGTAATTCAGTAATAATGACTCACATCCTGTAGACAAGAAGAACTCAAATAATGAGCTGGAAAAAATTGGTTTTGCCCTGAATGGGATTCGAACCCACATCTCCCAGAAACATGCCATCAGAATAAATATAAAACAGCTGCTTGCCACAGAGGTCTGACAGGAGCCTGTCAGTTTATATGCCATAGTAGAAGGTCTGAGAGGATGGCGGGACCTCAGCAGCGAAACGACACACACATCCATGCCTTACCCGGGGCTCGAACCCAGTCCCTTAGATAAGTAACCAAGCGTGCTAACAAAATCCACATGCACCTATGGGCTACGGAGATCCTACCAGACGTATAATTTTGCTCTTCACAGCTCTGTCCTGAGCTACAGTTGCTGCATTTGACCACTGTAAGCATTTCAAGCAATCATACGTTTCTACAAGGGGGCGGCTCAGTCGGTAGCGCGCCAGGCTCGTAATCTGTAGTTCCCAGGTTCGAGTCCCAGCTGGGTCAGCGTTGAGATTTATCTCCGCAAAATTCCCCGCCCTGCCCATGGTCAGTAGTGGACACCGATGGGCTTGGAAAGGCCGCCGTCCGTCGGATGGGACGTTAAGCCTTGGCCCCGTGTACGGGAGAGCCATACCCGGTGCACGTTAAAGAACACGCTGGATGGCCTTGACGGGAGGCTACCATCTGTCTCCCAACAGCTGTTCCAGTAGGTCCCCTCCCCCAACCTTCTCTGAGCCTTCGGGGTCCATGTGACCTGGCCATTTAGCCCATGGTGTGAAAAAAAGTGCCGCTCAGAGGTAAAACAACCCAACCGTTTCTACAAGAACTTCTCAAGAAATTTTTAAAAGGCACTAAAACGGATTTAAATAATAAATAAAAATAAATACCCGCTCAAGCAGCTGCTTACCACAGAGGTCTGACAGGAGTCTGTTAGTTTATATGCCATAGTAGAAGGTCTGAAAGGATGGCAGAACATCAGCAGAAAAGACACATACGTCAATGCCTTACCCGGGCTCGAATCCAGATCCCTTAGATCAGTAGCCAAGCGCGCTAACCACTCTGCCATGGGACGGTCAAAACGGATTTATTGCCTTTTAAAAATTTTGAAAAAATTTTGAACTTTTTCAATTTTTTTTTTAGGAGTGAAAAATTTCATACTTGTACGGTACCCCACCTTAATAATCTTCGGCTAATCTCATTAGGATTATTTTTAACAGTCTCAAAAAACATTTTTGAAATACATTTAATATGAGTATATATGTGGTAGATGCCCAAGTCTTTATGAAGTTGTCTGTTAGTAACAAACCAAGGGGCATCGACTGCAGATCTCCCCACCCATCCCCCCTATTTTATTTTTTTAGTTCAATTACGTCACTACCCCCCCCCCCCCCTCCCAACCCTTTAACTTTTTTCGTCACGATCCAGCCACTCGTTCCAGTATAAAATTTTCCCCTCCGTTTTAGTGGTTTCTAACAAATTCTTTGAAAAATATGCGTAATATATATACGTTTAATACTTTTTTCACTTCTGTTTCGGTTCCTGGCATTCCCAAGGTGAAGAGTGAAAGGCATGGCATAGCCGATCCATAACAGTACAGTAATCGTACATCGTGTATGGATATGCGATGTTCCAGGTAAAACATTACCCATTGCCATCTCCATCTGAGAATAAGCTCAGTTGGCATAAGTAAAAACATATAGCAAGTAAACCACCCGTGGGTGAGCCCCTAGAGGCTAACATAAAACACAAGCTACAAATAAATGTATCATGCACAAGAGACCTGAAACGAGTAGCTTTCTTCAGAGAAAGCCATCATTTTAGGCCTCTTGTACTTATTAAGAACATTATGATCATAATTAAACAAAGAAGAAATAATCTCATTAGGATTATTTTTAACAGCCTCAAAAATCCTTTTTGAGATGCATTTAATATGAGTAAGGCATGGATGTGTGTGTGTTGTTTTTCTGCTGAGGTCCTGCCATCCTCTCAGACCTTCTACTGTGGCATATAAACTGACAGGCTCCTATCCAGACCTCTGTGGCAAGCAGCTGCTTGAGGGAGTATTTTTTTATTTTATTTATGTATACGTATATATTAAATGCATCTCAAAAAGGTTTTTTGAGACTGTTAAAATTAATCCTAATGAGATCATTTCTTCTTTGTTTAATTATGATCATAATGTTCTTAATAAGTACAAGAGGCCTAAAATAATGGCTTTCTCTGAGGAAAGCTACTCGTTTTAGGTCTCTTGTGCATGATATATGCTATTTTTAGCTTGTGTTTTATGTTAGCCTCTAGGGGCCCACTCACGAGTTGTTTACTTGTTATATATTTTTACTTATGCCAACTGGACATATTCTCAGATGGAGATGGTAATGGGTAATGTTTTACCTGGAACATCGCATATCCATACACGACCTACGATCTACGCAGCTTTTGCGTAAAAGACAGAAACTCACGAAATTCATTTGGTAGAAGTGCGACATTGTTATTGCACGCCAGCTGGGCGGCAGTTTATTCAAAAAGGATGTTCAGTTCCCTAAATGTTGAATTGGACGAGGAGGTCCCATAGCATGGCGTCCTAATATCCCGGATTTAATCTCTCTCGATTTCTTTCTTTGAGGATACGTTAAAGATACTTGTCCGCGAAATTCCAGTAACGGTTTGATGATCTTGGGTCACAGAATCGCCGCTGCTTTTGCAACAATCACTCCGGAGATGTTTGAAAATATCTGGTGAGAAGTGGAGTACAGTCGCTCAAAAAAGTATCCGAACACTACGGTTGATTACAAAATTCAGAAAAAATATCTGGCAACGATTTTTTTAGAAATTAGTGATCTGGCAACCTTCGTGTCACGTGACACGAAGGTTGCCAGATCACTAATTTCTAAAAAATCGTTGCCAGGTATTTTTCCTGAATTTTGTAATCAACCGTAGTGTTCGGATTCTTTTTTGAGCGACTGTACTGTTTAAATATCTGTCGAGGTACTAAGGGCACTAATATGGAGGTTTATTGAAGTTAACTTAAACTTGGGAGGCGGGGGCTCAGTCGGTAGTGCTCTAGGCTACTAATCTGAAATCCCCAGGTTCCAGTCTCAACTGGGCCAGCATGAAGATTTATCTCCGCCAAACGCAACTTCCCTAGGTTAGCAGACTGAAGATCAAGCTGCTTAAGCCCGAGGGCCTACTTGCAGAGTTTTCTGACGTTTTATCTGCTACATCAAATAATTATGGCCGTACTAACCAGACAGACATAAGATTAACGCTGGTGATTCTCCTCCAATCTATCTACCAGCAAGAAGGCTTCCATTGGCAAAACGGGAGGAGACAGAACAACTCATAAGGGACATAAATAAATATAAAAATAAATACCCCCTCAAGCAGCTGCTTGCCACAGAGGTCTGACAGCAGCCTATCAGTTTATATGCCACAGTAGAAGGTCTGTGAGGATGGCAGGACCTCAGCAGTAAAACGACACATACATCCCCCTTTGACCTGGGTTCGAGCCCTGGTCCCTTAGACCTGGGTTCAGCCAGCTGCCAGCTGCTTGAGGGGGTATTTATTTTTATATTTATTTATGTCCCTTATGAGTTGTTCTGTCTCCTCCCGTTTTGCCAACGGAAGCCTTCTTGCTGGTAGATAGATTGGAGGAGAATCACCAGCGTTAATCTTATGTCTGTTTGTCTCAAAACATTATTGAACCATCACAGAGTCTCTGGACATCACCAGTGGTTCTTGTCACGAAAAAGGATGGATCTACCCGATTTTGTGTGGATTACCTCAGATTGAATGATATAGCAAAGAAAGTCTGCTTTCCCTTAGCCAGAATTGATGATACACTTGACACTCTATCTGGGTCAAAATGGTTCTCGACTTTGGATTTGAAGAGCGGTTATTGGCAAGTTGGTATACACCCTAAAGATCGTGAGAAAACATCTTTCCCTACACGAAATGGACTTTGACAGTTTAAAGTAATGCCATTTGGACTTTGCAAGCACCTGCAACGTTTGAACGACTAATGGAGTCGGTGCTCAAAGGTTTGTTTTGGGAGGTCTGCCTGGTTTACTTGGACGACATCATTGTTCTTGGAAAAACTTTTGAGAACCATTTGAAAAATCCTCGTCAAGTGCTTGAGTTGTTTGGGTTGGGTTGTTTTACCTCTGAGCGGCACTTTTTTGCACACCATGGGCTAAATGGCCAGGTCACATAGACCCCGAAGGCTCAGAGAAGGTTGGGGGAGGGGACCCACTGGAACAGCTGTTGGGAGACAGATGGTAGCCTCCCGTCAAGGCCATCCAGCGTGTTCTTTAACGTGCACAGGGTATGGCTCTCCCACAAACGGGACCACAGTTTAACGTCCCATCCGATGGACCACGGCCTCTCCAAGCCCATCGGTGTCCCCTACTGACCGTGGGCAGGGCAGGGAATTTTGCGGAGATAAATCTCAACGCTGACCCAGCTGGGACTCGAACCTGGGAACTACAGATTACGAGCCTGGTGTGCTACCGACTGAGCCACCCCCGCCCCCAAGTGCTTGAGAAACTTAGGGTAGTCAAGCTAAAATTGGGGCCGACTAAGTGTAAACTGTTTCAAAATGAATTACCTTGGACAGATCATCATGGATTAAGACTGATCCTAATAAGATAGAAGCTAGAAGAGACTGGTCTCGACCACAGGATGTTCATCAACTTCGTAACTTTATTGGACTTTGCAGATATTATAGAAGGTTTGTCAAGGGTTTCTCTAACATCGCAAGGCCATTGCATCGTCTGAGAGGAGGGCCAGCGGTTCATGTGGACCACCGAATGAGAAGTGGCCTTCCATCAATTGAAGCAAGCTCTTTCCATGGCCTCAAAGTTAGCACATCCATCAGCTGGTAAACAGTTCATATTAGACACTGACCTAAGCAACACAGGAGTTGGTGCTGAACTTTCACAAGAACAAGACGGACAAGAAAGCGTTGTTACATATTTCAGTAAAACTTTATCCAAACCAGAACGAAATTATTGTGTCACACGAAAATAACACTTAGCAATAGTAAAAGCAATAGGACATTTTCATCATGATCTATATGGCCAAAGGTTTCTCATTCGTACTCATTATGCTGCCCTCAGGCGGCTACTGAATTTTAAAAACTCTGAAAGACAAATTTCTATGTGGATACAGAGGTTGCAAAAGTATAGTTTTTATATTGAGCAACGAAGTGGCAAGGTACACAGGAATGTAGATGCCCTTTCTAGACATCCATGCATTGACTGTAACATAAGCATTGCTGTAATGCAGAGTTGAAATATGGTACTAAAGATATAATGCCTATCAGACAGTTAACATCGACACAAGGAAATAGTGATAATCCTAACATCTGGAGCCCAATGGAAATTAGAAAGGTCCAACTAGACTATAAATATATAAGGCCAATAATAGATCTGATTAAAAAATTCAGATATAAGTCTTAATTGGGAGCAAATCTCCAAGTATAGCCCAACTACCAAAAGATATTGGGCGCAGTGGGATTCCTTACAAGTGAAAGATCTTAGAAGAATCCCACTGGACGGCTGATCTGTTGGCAGATAATCCTTCCTCCCTCCCGATTGGAACTAGTGATGAAAGATGTGCATGAGACAGTGTTAATTAGACATTAACGGAAGCCAGGGAACGATTTCATTGGCTGAAAAATAAGGCAGACGTTGAAAGATGGTGTAGGCAATGTGAGGCCTGTGCAGCAAAGAAAGGCCCTAAGACTAGGAGTTGGGTTAAGCTGCAGACGTAAAGCATTGGTGCCCCTTTTGAGAGAATAGCCATTGATGTAATGGGTATTGATAATGGGTCCTAAGAATGATGATGGAAATCGCTATTTATTAGTGTCAATGGATTATTTCACGAAGTGGCCTGAGGTCTATCTCATCCAAGACCAGGAAGCAACAACAGTTGCAGAGATAATAGTAAGCAATTTGATTTGTAAGTATGGAGTACCTTTATAACTCTACTCAGACCAACAACGGAATTTTGAATCCAATGTATATAAAGGCATTTGTTAACTAATAGGCATTCATAAGACCAGAACAATTCCTCTACAAATGTAGTCGGATGGTATGGTTGAGATATTTAACGGGAAAATAGCACAACATCTAGCATTGTTTGTCAATGACCATCAACGTGACTGGAATCGCCATATAACACTCGTTTTGTTGGCATGTAGGACAGCAGTGCATGAGACATAAAATAAAATAAAGAAATACCCACTGTACAGATTCCATGATACTCTTTGGAAGAGAATTAGTCTTCCTGTGACTTTTTATACGTTTTTCCTGTGACCTTTTATATGGTCGGCCCGAAGCAATGCCTGTGTCCACTCCACAATACGTACAAGAATTACAACAACGATTATAATAAATCCACCACTCCGTGAGACATAACATCATTTTAGAAAGGCGAGAGAACCAAAACGAGATACGACAGTAAAACAAATGGAACGGTTTTCAATCAAGGTGATCTTGTCGGCTGTACAATCCACATAGAAAGAAGAGACTTTCTCCAAAACTTCAGGAACTTTGTGAAAGTCCATATACGGTAAGTTAACAGGATTAACGAAGTGGTGCATCGCATTCGTCGACGTCTGACTACAAAGCGGAAGGTGGTTCATTTGCATCGTTTGACCCGGTTTCATGGAAGAACTGAAGAAATTTCGGAATCCAGAAGTGTTCGGGACAAACTAAAGCTAAGGAGGAGGCAGTGTTACGAGAGTGCAACAATAAAACCGGAACAGGTGCCATCTGACGCTCGTGGGGCGGGGGTGGCTCAGTCGGTAGCACGCCAGGCTCATAATCTGTAGTTCCCAGGTTCGAGTCTCAGCTGGGTCAGCGTTGAGATTTATCTCCGCAAAATTCCCTGCCCTGCCCACGGTCAGTAGGGGACACCGATGGGCTTGGAAAGGCCGCCGTCCGTCGGATGGGACGTTAAGCCGTGGCCCCATGTGCGGAAGAGCCATATCCTGTGCACGTTAAAGAACACTCTGGATGGCCTTGACGGGAGGCTACCATCTATCTCCCAACAGCTGTTCCAGTGGGTCCCCTCACCCAACCTTCTCTGAGCCTTCGGGGTCCATGTGACCTGGTCATTTAGCCCATGGTGTGCAAAAAAGTGCCGCTCAGAGGTAAAACAACCCAACAACTGACGCTCGTGTTATGCCTCAACGTGAGAATTTCGTCACTAATCTGTTGGAACAGAGAGACTTTGAAATATAACGAGTTGAGAAAACGTTGGAAGTTTATCATAGTGTAAAGAGTTGATCTGCCCTTATAGTGATGATTTGTATTAAGTATTTTAAGTACGAAGTTAGCATTATGAAACCTAATTTTGGGGGTAGTAATATGTCGAAGAAGTCTACTAGTGGAAAAGTAAAGGAGATTTGGCGCCGGCGAGGTATTTAAGATGAAATATAGAATTGGAAAGGTAAACCTTGGTAACTAGGTAACTCACTTATAGGTATATTTACAAAGATAATTTGAGTCGCTTATTGAATGTTGTAATAAGATTCCCTTTATGCTTTGAGTAGAATCTGTAAGAATTGTAATACAACTATTCGAAGAATTGTGAAACATTCTTTTGATGGTTTAACTTCACGTGATGGTTTAACATTTGATGGTTTAACTTTTGATGGTTAACTTTTGAAAGTCCTTCTCAGGACTAAACCATAAACACGAAGACTTCCATAACAATATTCCTTCCACACAACACCAAAAAAAGTCCTTTTCAGGAGGGAAACAATTACACCACATCAGACTTTACATCACGAACACCAACACTCCCTTTCGCTCTTTCTCTATCGACATTTCTTCACGCTTTGTGGGCTTCGCATTTGGAAACTTCAGTAGCACACGAAGCAACGGCATCATCAAAGCGAGGCAGGATTGGATTGTTTTACCTCTGAGCGACATTTTTTTTGCACATCATGGGCTAAATGGTCAGGTCACATGGTCCCCGAAGGCTCAGAGAAGGTTGGGGGAGGGGACCCACTGGAACAGCTGTTGGGAGATTTGGCGCCGGCCCGCCGGATGGCGCCGGATGGTAACCTCCCGTCAAGACTATCCAGCGTGTTCTTTAACGTGCACCGGGTATGGCTCTCCCGCACACGGGGCCACGGCTTAACGTCCCATCCGACGGACGGCGGTCTTTCCAAGCCCATCGGTGTCCCCTACTGACCGTGGGCAGGGCGGGGAATTTTGCGGAGATAAATCTCAACACTGACCCAGCTGGGATTCGAACCTGGGAACTACAGATTACGAGCCTGGCGCGCTACCGACTGAGCCACCCCCGCCCCAGCGAGACAGGTATCCAATATTACACCAGCATTACGGACGAACTAATCACCATCAAAACCTGGAAATATCCTTTATTAACAGAAAAATCGAGACAGATGGCGTGAAGAGGCCTAACAGCTGAAATTATTTTGCGGATGAAAAAAACATAGCTGGCAACAGTGATAACCGTAACATCTCTATTGTCTGTTATGAAATCAAATGTTATGTTCTGGTGAATCCCTTGAATTTTGATTTAACCAGTAGAATTTTGAAGCAGAATTTTGATTTCCTATAATTCGAGTTTTTTCAGTTCCTTGAATTTCAAATTAATCAGATTTTCCGTAATTCGATTTTTTTTTTTATATTCCTTTGAATTTGGAATTTAAGTTTTACTGTCATAATGGATTTTTCTGGAAAAAAAAAAACAAAACACTTATCATAAGCAAAAAAATATTGTAAATTATATTTCTTTAAAACAAATTCCTTGGTTTGAAATTCATTTTGTATTCATTGATGACTTCATAAAATGTACAAATTTGTTACAAATAAAAGATGTCAACTATTTTTCTTAAGCCTGCATAATTAATAGGACCGAATATAGTGATATCATTCAGATGCAACTGGTGGATATTCACTCAGTCATCAATTGAATACTACCATTATGCCAGTTGGTAAGGTAACTGCAAAGGCCAGGAATAGCAATGAAGAATAAGCCATTGTATAAGCCATTCATAGAGGGATGACTTATACATATATTCCAATGCTGCCTGCCCTTCTACACACACCGGCACTGAATTAGAAACCATTATTTAATATCGAGTTGGACCATCTTTAGACGAATTACAGCATATGCGGTTTGGCATAGATTCCACAAGGTGTTGGAGTACCTTTACATCTTCAGAATACCAGGCGTTCACCGGACGGTTCTTTAACTGGCTCAGATTTGATGGAAGAGAACTTTGCTCCCGGATCGGTTTTTCTAACATGTCCCAGACATTCTCAATGGGGTTCAGATCTGGGCTTTGTGGTCGCCAGGGAAGATGGTGGAAGTCGCTGTCATGCTCGCTGAACCACTGCTGAACACATCTTGCGCGATGGACATAGCATTGTCGTCCATGAAACAGCCGTCATCCGTTGGATAAAAAGTGAACATTGCAGGATGGACTTGATCAGCAACAATGTTCAGATAATCTTTGGAGGACAAACGACCTTCCAGCAATATCAGGGGTACTGTTCTGTACCAACAGAATGTGCCCCACACTATGACACCGCCACCGAACCTTGAGTTGTGTTTACAAGGCAAGTTGGGTCCTTCATGGGGCTCCCGCCAAACTCTCTGCCTACTGTCGGTACAGAACAAGATGTACCGTGACTCGTCGGACCACATGACTTTTTTCCAGTCTTCCAGTGTCCAATCACAATGCTCCTGACACCACTGTAGACGAACTTTCCGGTTCTTCACAGAAATTAGTGGTTTCAGTACAGGCATGCGACTGTTAATACCGATCCTCTTCAATTCTCTGCAATAGTTCGCTGAGATATGGTTCGGGAACAACCTTCATTGAATGCTTCGGTCAATTGCTGCACACAGGAAGTCATGTTTCTCCGTACAAGCCTTCTCAGGCGACGGCGATCTCGTTCTTGACAGATTGTCGTCGCGCCACACTTACACCTCTTAGACAAGCAATGTGTATTATTTTTCCACTGATTAAAAACTCGAGATATCTCACTTTTTTAGACACCAGTCAGCACTTCTGTTTTTAAATTCGTCGCTCCAGCCAGACGGGCACCTACAATAACTCCTTTATCGAACACCGAAAGATCCTTTTTTTTTTCCATTGTGATCAGCGCTACTGACGATTACTGACGAGCAGCAGTCTTAAATAGTTGCCTAGATCACGTGGTGATGCACGTGACCACGTATTTTACATATACGCTGCGCAAGTGATGTTTACGTACCTCTGCATAAAGGTTTCAAATTCAGTGGCCAGTGTGTGTACCAATCAGTGCTGCAAAACGGGCTCATTGAATTATTCTTGTTATTTTCAACCATTCCTGTTATTTATTGCATTACATTGGAGTAGGGCATAAATTAACATAGGTTATATGCCAAGGTATCTAACATTTGGTGGTGTATGTGTATGGCACGCGTTATTTTCATATATAAAATCATAAAAGTAATGAAATTCTTGATATTTGAGAGTCAATCAGTCAATAAAACAACCTCTAAACCACTGGAAACTCGGGGCTTTTCGTCCCTCTCTTCCAGATCATCAAGAATGGAGCAATTGCCTAAAAGCAAGACCTCACCTTAGTTCAAAGTTCCTTTAAATTCTTTCAAAAAGATCACAATTATGTAGAAATTTCAAAAGTTTCTTGAAAGCAAAATCTTCTTAAAGAAGGTTATTCTTGGTCTAATCGACTATTAAGACTCAATTCAGTAACATTATTTCTTTTTAGACTGTTTATTAATTCTCTCCTTTGATATTCATATTCTTCACAATTAAGAATAAATACCCCCTCAAGCAGCTGCTTGCCACACGTGATACTGTTTCTTTCACATTGCAATGAACACAGTTCGGAGAATTTACTTTTTCCATTTTGAATAAGGAATCGTTTAATAAAGTTGAGCCCGTTCTGAGCCTGGCGATATAGATTAAGTTCCTTCTGGTCAAACCAAAGTTTCGAAAGGGAGAAATCTCATTCTCAATCATGCTTCGATGATTGAATCTCCCAGATGTTAATACCTCAAAATGATGTTGAAATGTTTCGTTTAATTTTTTCTTGATTAACTTTTTGAGATGTATATTTCCCATGAAGGAGTAGAGGGATTTTTCATGCAAGAGTGCTGCTTTTCCCAAAGGGTCAGCGAATTCATTTCCCTGGATCCCCACATGTGCAGTGATCCATTGTAGTATAAATTCTGCACCATTTTTCATGATGGTTGCTAAGGATTTTAAAATGCTTTGAAAAATCAATTATTACTGTGAGATTTTAAACCCACTTTTTTTTTTCAAGAGTTGGTTTGGGGCATACGTCATTGCTTCTTGTTATGAAGTTTCAGTAATGTTTTTTTTTTTTTTTGAGAATAATGCTTAATAGGTTCAAATTAATCAAACCGATAACGATGATTTACTGAGTTATTTATCACACAAAAAATAGCAAACCTGTGTATAACTCGTCTGCGTTCCCGAAAGCAGAACAATAATATTTAAGTCACCATATATATAAATATTTCAGTTCTATTTTGGATATTCTATGACTCTTTAAAAGATATTCGATATTATATAAAATTATATAATATTCTTTTCATTAAACTGAATTAGCAATTGAAACTGAAAGAAGATTATTGCTCTTATATAGAAAAACAGTTTTCAAATTCAATTTTGATGAATCTGTAAGCAGTCACCATTTTTACAATTTTGTGCATGTGTGCCAAGTGCTTCTATTGCGACAACATAATTGCAATAATTGGAAATTTCTTTGAATGAAAAATAAGGAGCAAATTTCTTTTCATGATTAGGATACACTTGATCAGAACCAAATATTTTTCAAACCGAACTCAGAAGCTCTGTTTGATTTTTGGAGAGGTTAGATTTAGATATCGAACTATATCATTTAGTTCAGCGTGTGAGATCATGTGTGGGCGGGGATGGCTTAGTCGGTAGCGCGTCAAGCTCGTAATCTGAAGTTCCCAGGTTCCAGTCCAGCGTTGAGATTTATCTCCGAAAAACTCCCTGATCTGCTCACGGTCAGTAGGGAGTACCGATGGGCTTGGATTGTCTGTAGGATTGGACGTTAATCCGTGGCCCCATGTGCGGGAGAGCCATTCCCTGTGCACGTTAGAGAACACGCTGGATGACCTTAACAGGAAGTTACCATATATCTTCCAATAGCTGTTCCAGTGGATCTCCTCCCCCAACCTTCTCTGAGCCTTCGGGGTCCTTATGACCTGGCCATTTAGCCCGTGGTGTGCCAAAAAGTGCCGCTCAGAGGTGTAAAACAACCCAACCCTTCACACCACGAAGACAGAGACTCGTGATACAATGCACACGTAGGGGTCGGGGTGGCTCAGTCAGTACTGCGCAAGGCTCGTAATCTACAGCTCCCAGATCGAATCCCAGATGGACCACCGCTGAGATTTATCTCCATAAACCTCTCAGCCTTCCCTCGGTCAGTAGAGGATACCGATGGACTTGGAAAGCCCGCCGTCCGTCGGATGGAACGTTAAGCCGCGGCTCCGTGTGCGGGAGAGCCAGACCCTATGCACGTTAAAGAACACTCTAGATTGCCTTAACGGGAGGCTACCATCTGTCTCCCAACAGCTGTTCAAGTGGGTCCCCTCCCCCACTCTTTGAGTTTCTCTAAGCTCTCAGGGTTCTTGTGACCCGGCCATTTAGCCCGTCTCTACAAAAAAGTGCCGCTCAGAGGAAACAACACAATACACACGTTTTCATCAGAAATGTTGCAAGTTAGCACCCTATTTTAAGGGTCTCAAATGAAATCGCATAAGATGTTCTTCGCTGAAGTTGTAAGATATGTCCCGCCCTGTCCACGGTCAGTAGGGGACACCGATGGGCTTGGAAAGGCCGCCGTCCGTCGGATGGGACGTTAAGCCGTGGCCCCGTGTGCGGGAGAGCCATACCCTGTGCACGTTAAAAAACATGCTGGATGGCTTTGACGGGAGGCTACCATCTGTTTCCTAACAGCTGTTCCAGTGGGTCCCCTCCCCCAACCTTCTCTGAGCCTTCGGGGTCCATGTGACCTGGCCATTTAGCCCATGGTGTGCAAAAAAGTGCCGCTCAGGACAACCCAACCCAATCTAAGATATGTATTTTACTTTTGATTAAATAGTAAAAATTTCATTAAATTTGTTTTATTTATCACTTTTATAGCCAACGAGGAATAATGATCAAAAATCTTAACACGATGTGTTCCAGGGATAATGATTCCCACAGGCCAGGCCACAGTCACGGTCAAGGTTCCCCCGTATCACCGTTGGATTAGCTGTCAAAGTGAGGCTCATCCTCCTTCACCCGTGTAACTGAAGGGGCCACATCTGTCCGTCTGCCCGTCCCCTGCGGCAGAGCGAGGCGTAACAGAGGGCAACGGATGGAGCTGCCCTTGATCGACCACCCTTTTACGGAGTTTTGGTCTGAGTCCGGGAAAGTGACCTCGCAGCGGAGGAGAGAGAGAGAGGCAGGCGATGGGCGGCCGTGATCGCCTGGTTCGAAGGTCGTGGGAGGGGAGGAAACCTTCAAGCTGTTGGAACTCGAGGAATGCATCGAAAGAACATCGTGCCTTACGGCATCGACATGGAATCCAATCGAAATCTAAATCGATATGATGCGTCCAAATCGGAGAAGAAAACTAAAAGTTTTAGTCCAAAAGACTATTCATTATACACCCAAGATTTCTAATCAGAGATGCATCCAGGATATTGTGTCTGTGTTTCGTGAGGGCTATTAGTTTGTGTGTATGGAAAGGAGGGAGAAATGCAACTTAGTGTGAAGATTAAAAAGTGACATTAATATTTCGAAAGTAATGAGAGTCCCGCAATTTGAATCTCCGCTAACCCCTGGCTCATAATCTCTGGTTCCTAAGTGTGAGACCTACCAGGGTCAGGGTTGGGATTTGTCTCCCTCTAACCCACACCCTCTATCTCGGCTAAATTCCTGCCTACGTGAGAAACGGGACACCGATGGGTTTGGGAAAACTGCCGTTCATTGGGTGGAACGTTAAGCCGTGGATCCGAGTATAGGAAATAACCCCTCGAGCAGCTACTTGCCACAGAGGTCTGACAAAAGCCTGTCTGTACGCCATAGAAGGTCTGAGAGGATGGCGGAACATCAGCAGAACAACAAAAAAATCCATGCCTTACCCGGCTATCAGACCCAAGTCCCTTTGATCAGTAGCCTAACGTGCTAACCACTAGGCCACAGGACGTCTGTATATAGGAAAACCATACTTTATATAACGGATGCTTTCATCTGTCTCCTATTAGGATAGCACAGTTAATCTTCCCACCACACTTTAATCTGTCTATTTGTCTCCTAAAAGCTGCCCAGTGGGTCAACTTCCCCCAATCTTCTCTGGACTCTTGGTAGTCCTTTCGATTGGGTCATTTAGTCACTGGGTGCAAAAACGTGAGGCGAAACAAACCAACCCAGTTCATTAACCGCAAACCTGCACTCGGTGAGAAAGGGGACACCACTTGGATTGGAAAAGCCGCCGTCAGTTGGATGGGACGTTAAGCCGTGGTTCCCTGCACAAGAGAGCCGTAATTTATGTATGTTGAAGAACACCTTTTGTTTTATGTTTAAAGAACACCGTGGATGGCCTCCACGGGAGGCTTCTCACTGTCTAATGAACTTGGCGATTTCGCCTATTACGTGTACAAAAGGTCACTTATTGCAAAATATCCAAACAACTCAAATTGGCAGTCATTATTAAAAAATTAAACATACCTTATTGCTGAAGTCCTGCCATCCTCTCAGACCTTCTACTATGGCATATAAATAGGCAGGCTCCTGTCAGACCTCTGTGGCAAGCAGCTGCTTCAGGGTATTTATTTATTTTTATTTATCTTCCTATAAGCCCTAAAAAGTACAATATATACCTAAGATATATCGATGGTACAATCAGTCGCTGAAATCCGATTTATTTCATACGACGTCGATAGTTGTTTTGAACTGTTGCACTCTTGAGCATGTGTCTCAGATTAATTATCTTGAGAGCTATGTAACAGATACTGGTGACGTGCGGCATGAGTAAAAGAAAAGATTAGGTATTTTTGCTGGGACTTTTAAGAATCTATGGAGAGTGTGGAGAAATAGGCATTTACACCTAAACGCTAAAATTAGGCTGTATAATAGTTTGGTTCTTTCTATTGTCAGTTATAGCCGTGAAACGCCAGCTGTAAACAAGATATAACAGAAAACTTCATGCCTTTGATTCTAGATGCTTACGCAGTATCTTGGGCATTAGATGGTTCAACTTTGTAAGTAAGGATGAGGTTAGGCATAGGAGTCGGCAACCTCCTTTGAGCAGCATATTGTACAGAGAGAGACTCCGTTGGTTTCGCCACGTTGCCCGTATGCATAGTGTGCCTAAAGGCCTCAGACAGGATAGAGGGGGGGGGGGACGTAGGATGCGATGAGCAGACAATGTCAAAGTGGTCTCTTGTTAGAATTGGCCTACAGAGATTAAATGCAGCAGCTGTAGCTCAGGACAGACATGTTTGGAGATCAAAATTGCACAGTCTGGTTGCGCCACCGTAGTCCATGGCTTCAGGAGGATTTTGTTTGTATGTATGTAGAGAAAAATATGCATTTTTAAATTTATTTATATATATATATATTTGTTACTTAAAACACCAATATTCATAAACTTTCGTTTGATATATGACTCATAAACATCGACCACATTTTTCTCCCTCTTTTTATGAATAAGTATTTGAGGTAGCCCATGACATTGAGCCTTAAAAAATTAAATTTGAGGCATAATTCGTGAAGGTCGACCTCGCAAGATTTATATCCTGTTCTGAGGAGGGGAGAATGGTGGGGATATTACTCGAAGCAATCTACGACGGTACTTATACACCGAAGAGCCCCATTATGACCACCTACCTAATATGATGTTGGTCCTCCACGTGCCACCAAAACAGCTCTTACCCGGCGAGGAATGGACGCTACAAGATTTCTAAAGGTGCATTGTGGTATCTGGTACCAACACATTACCAGCAGATCTTTTAACTCTTGTAAGTTACGTGGTTGAGACACCACAGAACTGATATGCTGTTCCAACACAAACCATAGACGCTCGATGGGACTGATATCTGGGGAATTTGGACCTAGGGCAATATTCAATTCAATTCAATTTTTATTCAACATAGATATGTATCAATACAATAATTTATGAAATGTACCCAGCTAAAGTAACTGAATACTTGAGCGCTGGTGTATAATTATGACAAAAATATAAATACAAAAAATTAACAAGGCAACAATTGATAATTGAAACAATCAACGATGTAGAAGTCAAAAAATTGGTTTTACATACAGTTATTCATTGTTTAGTATCCATTCAGAAAGAGATTTATTAAATAAATATTTAGAAGTAATTTTCTTCATTGTATCTGGAACACTGTTGTATAATTAGGCCCAATATAGTTTATATTACGGGTAGTAGCTTGCTTTGATATAAGTGGTATTTGCAATTTAAATGATGAGTCTCTAAGTGGAAGAAACAGAAATTTTTGCAGAATCAACAGCCTGTTTAAATTTGTTTTTGCAGCTCCTCCCCAGACTTTTATTGCATATTGTAGCTGACTATATACACAAGCAGAATATAACATTTTTAAACTTGTTTTATCGAGTAAGAATCTTAGTGTATAAAATTTTGCTATGAATGGTTTTATCTTGTCCACAGTATAATCAGTGTGATACTTCTATATCTGGAAGTCTTCCTCATGTTCCGGAAACCATTTTCAAACAATCTTAGCAATGTGGCATGACAGATTATCCTACTGAAAGAAGGCACTACTAGAGGGATATACCGTTGCTATGATAGGATATACCTGGTCTGCAATGATGTTTAGGTAGGCAGGGGCGGTCATAAGGTTCAAGTCTGGAGGGGGCCATTTAGGGGCATATGAAGGGTTTTGTGGTTGAAAGTGCCATTTCTGTACTACAAAATCCTTTATATGCACCTACATATGCCTTCATATGGGGGACTAAATGCATCAGGAGTTTGTCTTCCTATAAAAGAAATTGGCTGGCTGTTAGAATGAAAAAATGAAATATTTGCGAGTCTCTTGGAGGGGGCCATGACCCCCGTGGCCCCCATCTTATAACCGCCACTATAGGTAGGTGGTAGACGTCATAGTTTCCTTCACATGAATGACTGGGCCCAGAGTTTCCCAGCAGAACATTGCCCATAGCATTACACTTTCTCCACTGGCTTGTTTTCGTCCCACAGTGCATCCTGGTGCCAACACTTCTCCAGATAAATGATGCACACATACCTGGTCGTCCACATGGTGCAACAGAAAAGATATTCATCGCATTAGACGACCTTCTTCCAATCATTCAAGGTCCAGTTTTGATTCTCACGTGCCCATTGTAGGTGCTTTTGACGGTGAACCGAAGTTAGCATGGGCACTCGGAGATGTCTGCAGCTATTCAGTCACATTTTCAGCAGTGTTCAATGTACTGTTCATTGTGACACATTACTCCTGTCACCAGCATTCAAATTACGGGCGAGTTGCACCACAGAGTATCCCTTCTGTTGTCTCGTATCATACGGGATGCCTTCGCTCACCTCTAGCATCGATGAGCTGTGGACGGCCCACACCTTGCCAATGGTTAGTGGTTTTACCCTCTTGAACCATTTTTTGAAGGTACTAACCACTGCTGACTGTGAGCACACCAAACCTTGCCGTCTCGGAAATGCTCTGACCCAGTCATCTGTCCATTATAATTTGGCTTTTGTCAAGTTCACTTAAGTCCGCTGCCTTTCCCATTTGAAGAACAAAAATAACACTGATTAACAAGGCTCAGTATCAGATGTTATTTATACCGTTTCATGACCTTTACACGCGCCATCGTTTACCTGAAGTTACTTCGATTTGGGTGAAGACGCGCTGGTCATCATGTTTTGGCTCTTCAGTGTACGTATAAAGCTTAAGAATGTTGCAATTCTTATTCAATTTATGATATCACTCAATCACATTATAATGTTCTTAGTCAACTTATGATGTGAAAATCAACTGGTGTTGTAATGCTTTTAGTCAACTTATGTTGATACTTAATCAAGTTATAATGTTCTTAATCAACTTATGATGTGACTTAAGCAAGTTATAATGTTCTTAATCAACTTATGATGCAACTCAATCAAATTATATTCTAAATCAACATATGATGTGACTCAATCAAGTTGTAATCAACTTATGGTGTAACTCAATCAAGTTGTAATCAACTTATGGTGTAACTCAATCAAGTTATAATGTTTTTAATCAACTTATGACGTGACTTAACGAAGTTAAAATATCATCCATCGTTAAATTTCCCTCTTTTATCAGGAAAGCTGTCGAGGTCGAATAGAATCTAAGTTGCTCCGTTCAGGCGCTCTACGGACTGAAACAACTTCCAACCCAATAGAAGAAAGGAATTCAGCGGATGGTTGTTAGGTGACCGATAGATTTCTCCCTTCAGACAAATCATTTGAATGTGATTTTAACGCGCTGAGAGTGTAGGTTTCCAACACACGAGATCACGGCTTAATGTTCCATCAGATGGATATCTGCCGTTCCAAACCCATCAGAGTCAGTTTTCTTCCTGAAGGCAGAGTAAATGTTACAGAAGAAAATATCAACTCAGGCGAAATACTGAATTGAACATCAGATAAGAGCCTCGCACGCTCCATATTTCTCGCATTATTTCAATAATTGCAAATGCCAGTTATTTAAATTATCCTAACTTCTATTCTTCCCACGTTGTTTAATGGCTAGGATACCTGGCTTTCACCAGTGAGGCCAGGGTTCGATTCCCGGCGTAGGAAGTAAATTTTTGCCGTCCCGTTCCGAGTGGTTAGCGCGCTTGGCTACTGATCTAAGGGACATGGGTTCGAGTCCCGGGTAAGGCATGGATGTTCGTATCATTTTCTGCTCAGGTCCTGTCATCCTCTCAGACCTTCTACTGTGGCATATAAACTGACAGGCTCCTGTCAGACCTCTGTAGCAAGCAGCTACTTGAGGAGGTATTTATTTTTTTAACTTCTATTACTTCTATAACCTCTACCTTCTATTTATTTTCTGATGATACTCCCCAAATTTCCTTTTAGAAAATTCCACTTATCCCTTTCCATTTCTTCACCAGGGCATTTCATTTCTCTGATAAAATTCCCGCTGGTCTCATTCTCCTCTTCGGCCCCCAGACTTCAAGCTACCAAGCTATTACTCAGCAAGAGATCTCGCCTCGTTGTGTGGGGAACTTCGGCATCTCCGTCCGAAGACCGCCCACCTGAGACTGCGGAGCATCGGGAGAGGCTGCGCGTAGCTCCGCCTCGCATCGGACCGAGAGGCCGGGCAGGTGTGGTGGACCACACAGCACGGATTCCCTTGACCCCAGGGCCACAAGACAGGGCCTCACTGACATTAAGCGGTGGGCAATCGGCATTGTGGTATTCGGGGGTGGAGTCAAAATATGACTGGGAGGTCTTCCCGTGGTTTATTTGACAACTAGGAGATTCAGTACTAATTGCAGAGCATTATAATCAGCCAACGTGTAACGTAAACTTATTTATTAGAGCCGGATTCTGCTCAACATGCTTACAACTGTGACCTTACAGAATTCAGTTTTCAAACTTAATTAAACGTTATATTTGCAGTGACTAAGGTACCTGGAAGCCTCCTTGAGCCAAAACTGGAAATATTTCATTAAGAAGAAATAATATTCATGGTATCCGACAGAAATTCTGGGCTACTGTGCAACCGGATTTCTGAGCCCGACGCACAAGAGTTCTTATTCTCGGAAAAGTCATAAAGTTCTCCAAAAAATGTAGAATTTTTGTGTCTATAAGACATAAATATTTGAAATCATTGAGTCTGTTTATACATATTTATATGTGGGTTAGGGTTATTTTGCCTCTGAGCGGCACTTTTTTGCACACCATGGGCTAAATGGCCAGGTCACATGAACCCCGAAGGCTCAGAGAAGGTTGGGGGAGGGGACCCACTGGAACAGCTGTTGGGAGACAGATAGTAGCCTCCTGTCAAACCCATCCAGCGTGTTCTTTAACGTGCACAGGATATAGATATCCCGCACACGAAGCCACTGCTTTAACGTCCCATCCGACGGACGGCGACCTTTCTAAGCCCATCGGTGTTCCCTACTGACCGTTACCAGGGCGGTGAATTTTGCGGAGATAAATCTCAACGCTGACCCAACTAGAACTGGAACCTGGGAACTACAGATTACAAGCCTGGCGAGTTATCGACTGAGCCACCCCCGCCCCTATTTATATGTGAAAAAAATATATCATATTTAATAAAAAAAATATTAAATCTCTGAGAGGAATAAGTAATATTTCATCAACATCAAATCTCTGAGGAAAAGAAATACTTGATCAAGAAACATCAACTCTCTGAGAAGAAGAAATATTTTTTGATCAAGGAACATCAAACATTTGTGAAAAAGAAGTCATGATTGATTAAGAATGGTCATCTTCAAGAGAAAGAAGCAATGTTTGACCAACCAATATCAACTTTTGAGAGGAAGAAGTAATATTTGATCAAGGAACATCAATTTCTGGGAACAAGTAATAATCGATCAATGAACATTAAATTTCTGCGAAGAACAAATAATGTTTGATCAAGAAACATCGAATTTCTGAGGAAAGGAAATAATATTTTATCAACAAAGGTCAGGTCTTTAAAAGAAAAAAAGTAATAATTGATCAAGGAACATCAAATCTCTGAGGGTTGGGTTGTTTTACCTCTGAGCGGTACTTTTTTGCACACCATGGGCTAAATGGCCAGGTCACATGGACCCCGAAGGCTCAGAGAAGGTTGGGGACCCACTGGAACAGCTATTGGGGGACAGATGGTAGCCTCCCGTCAAGGCCATCCAGCGTGTTCTTTAACGTGCACAGGGTATGGCTCTCCCGCACACGGGGCCACGGCTTAACGTCCAATCCGATGGACGGCGGCCTTTCCAAGCCCATCGGTGTCCCCTACTGACCGTGGGCAGGGCGGGGATTGCGGAGATAAATCTCAACGCTGACCCAGCTGGGACTCGAACCTGGGAACTACAGATTACGAGCCTGGCGCGCTACCGACTGAGCCACCCCCGCCCCAAATCTCTGAGGAGGAGAAATAATATATTATCAACAAAGGTCAAGTCTTCAAAAGAAGGAAGTAATACTTGATCAAGGAACATTATTGTCCAACAATTATTACCTCTTCTGAGCTGAAGGAGTAATTTATGGACAAGAAACATTAAATCTCCGAAGGAAAATATTTGAAAAAAAAAGAGTAATAGTTTAATAAGAAACATCAAATTTCAAATTCTTCATTAAACAATACATTTCTCCAAGTTTTCCTGTTATGATCCTAGGTCTTAATGGTCGGCAGACGAAATCGAAATGGAGGTAGGTCGCTTTTGAATGATTCAATTCGAAAAGACTTCTTTTGGCACATTTGCATCGATGTCAAAATGTTGAAGTCAAATTTAGAAGTAGAGAAATTAAAATGAGAAGAAAGTATGGCGAAAAATTAATAGTAAGATAAATATGAAAAAGTCGCTAAAGTAGAAGACCAAAAATGTTCCAAACTAGTCATGACAAAATAAAAAGCATTTGTGTGATTTGCATTCCAACTTTTTCCCATGTGTCTTCTGAACTACAAAAAAAACTAGTGCCAGCTGGTTGACCCAGTCTCACCCCAGCAGGACACCAATCTCCCCTTACCACTGTGAACAACTCTTCCCCTTCTTCTTTCCCCCACTAACAGACCTCTTTGGTTTTCTTCTGGAGTGTTGATAGTTATTTCAGAGGTACTTGGCTCCTGAGTCTCCGTTACCTCAGCAACTGTCTCTCCGACAGTGCTCATCCCTCCGGAAGTATCGTAGGCCCATTTTATATACCCTCCCTACCCATCTGCGATCTCGCGCCTAATGCACCGGAAGCTGGGGGCGGGTCGAGAGGGGGGGGCGGGTAAGTATGGGAAACACGCGATGCGGAATGATGGGGTCAGTCTCTGGTAGCATGGTCACCCGGTGGTTGCTTAGGAACCACCGAGGCACAAAATACTCTGAATGGCGATGGCGTATGATTTATTAGGAGAACGTCATGGCCAAGTGGCGTTTTAAACGGCCGGTGGTAGCGTTTTATTGAGGAGGTCTCCGCATAGACGGGCCGAGGTTGGCGGGCATTGTGACGGAAACTTGCCATGCGGAATACATTAATTGATAATGACGTCAGAAGGCAGTCCATGCGACAGTGGGCCAACAATTTTGAAATTATTGCAGTTTAACTCACCTCGCCGGGATCCCCGTCGCAACATGCAACTCTAGAACTGGCTGAGGTTGGGTACAATGGACGAAGAAAAAGAGAAAAGCACTAAAGAACTAGCGGTGGTCGTAGACACTTCACTTTAAATAACCTTAGCGAGCTTGGCTACTGATCGAAGGGACCTGGGTTCGAGCCCCGGGTAAGGCATGGCTGTTTGTGTCGTTTTTCTGCTGAGGGCCTGTCATCCTCACAGACCTTATACTAGGCATATAAACTGACAGGCTACTGTCAGACCTCTGTGGCAAGCAGCTGCTTGAGGGGGTATTTATTTTTATTATATATTTATTCCAATGAAATATTCCCCTTTTTTTTTCACATCAAATATTTCCCATTTGGTTCTTATATCTTGCCTTCTCAAAATATTGACTTTCAGTTTTTTGTCAACTCGAATCTAATTTCGAAGCTCTATAATTTCTAAAATATGCATTGAATGAGAAAATGTGACTGAAGATAAATAAAAAATAATAAATACCCCCTCAAGCAGCTGTTTGCCAGGAGCCTGTCAGTTTATATGCCATAGTAGAAGGTCTGAGAGGATGGCAGGACCTCAGCAGGAAAACGACACGCACAACCATGCGTTACCCGGGGCTCGAACCCAGGTCCCGTAGATCAGTAGCCAAGCGCGATAACCACTCGGCCATGGGACGGCTTAAATGAAAGATCATAATCAAATCTATTCAAATCTGAATTTTCAGCAATATTCGTTCAGTATTTAGAGTTATTGGAGCTGGAATATTACGCAATAATGAGTCATAAAAATTTACTCAGAAATTTATTGAAACTTAAATAATAGATATTGTTTCAAATTATTTAACAAAACAAATACACGTTTTGAAAATCTGCTTAATAATCATTTCAGAATTAGACAATTTTCAATGAGTTTCATTAGACAAGATAATTTATTGTTATTCCAGCTTTCATAACTATTTAAATACTGAACTTTAACGACAATACTTGAATGACATTTGTATTAATATTTCATAACCATAAGAGTCGTTGTTGGGTTGGGTTGTTTTACCTCTGAGCCGCACTTTTTTGCACACAATGGGCTAAAGGGCCAGGTCACATGGACCCCGAAGGCTCAGAGAAGGTTGGGGGAGGGGACCCACTGGAACAAGCTGTTGGGAGACAGATGGTAGCCTCCCGTCAAGGCCATCCAGCGTGTTCTATTAACGTGCACAGGGTATGGCTCTCCCACACACGGGGCCACGATTTAACGTCCCATCCGACGGACGGCGGCCTTTCCAAGCCCATCGGTGTCCCCTACTGACCGTGGGCAGTGTGGTGAATTTTTGCGGAGATAAATCTCAACGCTGACCCAGCTGGGACTCGAACCTGGGAACTACAGATTACGAGCCTGGCGAGCTACCGACTGAGCCACCCCCGCCCCATACATAGATTTGATTTTGATCTTTATCTTCAGTCATATTTTAGAAGTGTTAGCTTTGAAGTTCGATTCCCATTGATATTACATGTAAATTCCTCTAATACTTTGGTAGAATAGTGTATAAACAAAGGGCGAATGGAAATATTTCGAATTATAAATAGAAGCTTACCGAAAGCATCATGACGTGGCACAACTCCTGTAACCATGGAGTTAGGAAGAGCGGAGGCGTCCTTACTATCTCTTAGCATAGGTCGCTAGTGTAGCCGCGGAGAACAGAGGTAGCCATGTTGTTCCTACTCAGAAAGTCGCGCGCTGCACGTCAGTTGAAATATATCCGAATATTTTATACGAATACTGCTGAATAAAATCGCAATTGTTTCATGTACGAAAAAGATTCTTATTCAGCATTAAAAGTTTTCATATATTCCTTTTTTTAGTAAAACTCATTGAAACTCTGATTAAATTAGCAGACTATTTCGACAATTATTGCTAAATAAAATTGATTTTTTTTTTGAAAGGTCAATAGTTATTTTTTTCTTTCTTAAATCAAAAAACTACTTTTTTGTTTTTAAACAGTTTTTTTAACTTCACTTAAGGTTAGTCAAACAAATTTCGTATCAAATGAAAGCTATGCAGCATCTTTTTGGTTAAATAGGG
Organism: Ryuthela nishihirai; assembly: GCA_038380435.1. Lineage (NCBI taxonomy): Eukaryota > Metazoa > Arthropoda > Arachnida > Araneae > Heptathelidae > Ryuthela > Ryuthela nishihirai. The sequence goes on from JAWZYU010000067.1 coordinate 1,582,423, forward strand.
ATTGATTGTAGAACTATAACCAATGTAGGGCCGGACCTAGGTAGTCTCCAACCCTTTCAGAATGCTAGTAAGGGTAAAAGGGACAAAAAATTATTAAACTTATTTTATTTCACGCTATTGAATAATAAACATCGTAGGGATAAACTCGGTAGCGCGCCAGACTCTTAATCTGTAATTCCCACGTTCGAGTCCCAGTTTCGCCACCGTTGAAATTTATCTCCGCAACACTCCTTGGTCAATTTCAATTGGGGAGACCGATGGGCTTAGAAAAACTGTCGTCTGTTGGATGGAACTTAAAGTTGTGACCGTGTGCGAAAGAATCATACCCTGTGTACGTTAAAGAACACGCTGGAAGGCCCTCATGGAATGCTACCATCTGTCTCCTAACAGCTGTCAAGTCGGTCCCTTCCCCCCAACCTTCTCTGATCCATCGGGGTCCTTGTGACCTGGCCATTTAGCCTATTGTGTGCAAAAAAAAAAGTGCCGCTCAAAAGTAAAGCAATCCAACTCTTTAAATCGTAATCTTAAATTTTGTTTTGCTTTGAGTGGGGGTAATTATCCTCCATCTCACCCCACCCCTTGATAGGTTCCTGGTCTCCAATACAACAATATTCGGAGCAGATCTCAAGTTTCAGTTTTTAGATCAATTCTTCAATTTCTCAGTAATATTTCTCAAAATTTTGATACTGGATCTTCAATTCATATGCAGGAAAATATTTCATTGACGAAGTAACTAATGAGAGAAGCAGAACCGGATCTGGAGGGGGGGGGGGGGGGGGACAAGGGGCATAACTCCATTTCGGACCACGAAAATCTAAAAAATAATAAATTTATTTATATTTCATGCACTTTTGAATATTTTTTTAACCGTAAAACGGGAAAATGTTATATTGCATTGGAAATCAAGTGTTTTGACGCCGCCTCCTGACATTTTTCTGGCTCGATTGTGTTTCTTGCCCCCCCCCCCCCCCCCCCACCTAGATTTTTATTCTAGATCCGGGCCTGAAGTGAAGTAATGCTTTTTCTTATGATTTTGATACTTGAATAAAAACATTAAACGTATTAGAGAAAAATGAATAATTTGTAGAAAAAATGAGTTTTGCCAATGCCCGGGACTCGAACCCACATCTCTCGAACTCTCATCATTTATGCCAGAGTGTTCTCAGACATTAAAAGCGGGGTAAAATATATTTTTTTAATTATTTATTAATCTCTCTGACAACAGAAAACAAGTGTATTTGCAATTGGGTTCTGTTGTTTTACCTCTGAGCGGCACTTTTTCGCACACAATGGGCTAAATGGCCACGTCATAAAGACCCCTAGGGCTTGAAGAAGGTTGAGGGAAGGGGACCTATTGAAGAGTTGTTAGGAGACAGATGGTAGCCTGCCGTCAAGGCCATCCAGCGTGTCCTTTAGCATTCACAGGTTATGTCTCTCTCGCACACGACAATCACGGTTTTACATCGCATCCAACGAATAACTGCCTTTCCTAACTCATCGGTATCCCTTATTGACCAAGGGCAGTGTGGGGGTTTTGCGGAAATAAATTTCAATACTGGCACAGGTGTGGCTCGAACCTGGGAACTGCAGATGACGAGTCTAGGGCACTACCGACTAACCCCCCCCCCCCCTAAAAACAGAAAACAGAAAACGAAGTAGGAATATTATTATGCCTAAACTTCAAAAGTTGGTAGCAATGCATTTGACTATGATTACCCTTTCCTGTAGGAAGCAAGATAAATATTTTTGCTTCTAGAAAGCCCCCTTTTAGAATTTGGACTTGGAAGTGGCCACTACAACATGGACAATAACCAGAAGTACTCTCTCGAATTTTAAAGCGTCAACTACGATATCCCGAGGAGCTGTGGCTGCTACAGAAAAACACAGACATCGCCTTTCATTATTTGGGGCTGGGGTGGCTCAGTCGGTAGCGCGCCAGGTTCGTAATCTGTAGTTCCCAGGTTCGAGTCCCAGCTGAGTCAGCGTTGAGATTTATCTCCGCAAAATTCCCCGCCCTGCCCACGGTCAGTAGGGGACACCGATGGGCTTGGAAAGGCCGCCGTTCGTCGGATGGGACGTTAAGCCGTGGCCCCGTGTGCGGGAGAGCCATACCCTGTGCACGTTAAGGAACACGCTGGATGGCCTTGACGGGAGGCTACCATCTGTCTCCTAACAGCTGTTCCAGTGGGTCCCCTCCCCCAACCTTCTCTGAGCCTTCGGGGTCCATGTGACCTGGCCATTTAGCCTATGGTGTGCAAAAAAAAAGTGCCGCTCAGAGGTAAAACAACCCAACCAGTAAACATCCAATGTTTTATATATAGATCAATTATTAATTCTTTTTGGGTTGGATAAATATTGATGAAATATTGCGATTTGCATTTTCCAAATGTCCCAAAATCTATATAATTGGTGGAAAAAGTTTAAAACTTTTAAACGAATATTGCAAACGATGTATTTAAGTAGAAATTTGAATTTTTTTGGGCCGGACTGTGAAGGTTATGAGGTTTCTTTTGCAACAGTGAGTTATGCCCAAGATGGTGGGAAAAAACAACTCTTTCGTTTAAAGAGGTAATCAGGAAACTTTTTTTTAGTTGGATTGATACTAATGAAAAAAATATAATTCGTATTTTTAAAATCTTTAGGTGGTTTTAATTTTTATCGTTAGAGGTCACTGAATATGAAAAAAAAAGAAACCGGCTCAGTCGGTAGCGCGCCAGGTTCGTAATCTGTAGTTCCCAGGTTCGAGTCCCAGCTGAGTCAGCGTTGAGATTTATCTCCGCAAAATTCCCCGCCCTGCCCACAGTCAGTAGGGGACACCGATAGTTTTGGAAAGGCTGCCGTCCGTCGGATGGGACGTTAAGTCGTGGTACCGTGTGCGGGAGAGCCATACCCTGTGCACGTTAAAGAACACGCTGGATAGCCTTGACGGGAGGCTACCATCTGTCTCCCAACAGCTGTTTCAGTGGGTCCCCAACCTTCTCTGAGACTTCGGGGTCCTTGTGACCTGTCCATTTAACCCATGGTGTGCAAATAAAGTGCCGCTCAGAGGTAAAACAACCCAACTCTCCTTTCACTATCATAAATATAAACCAATTGGCACTAAAGCAATGAATTCTCGTAATTAATAAACATCAGACTGATGCCCCGGTTCATTATCATCTTTGTTCTTAGAAATTACTACCCCACTATCACCATCGTTCTATAAATTACGTTCTATAAACACCTCAGCAGAAAAACGACACACACATCCATGCCTAATCAGGGGCTCGAACCCAGGTCCCTTAGATCAGTAGCCAAGCGTGCTAACCACTCGGCCACGGGACGGCTCTAAATTACATTAAGCTACTTGGAAATTACACCAGTGCAGGAGACCCAAAGTTTGTGCACATTAAAGAACACGCTGCAGGGCCTTGACGGGAGACTTCCATGTCTCCAAACAGCTGTTTAGTGAATACCCTTCTCTGAGCCCTTGGGCTCCTTGTGACGTCATCTACTTCATTATGTGCAAAGCATGTGACGCTCAGAGGTAAAACTACCCAACTGGGAACTAGAATCAGTTTTTTTAGCCCTCAAGCAAGTGTTCGCCACAGAGGGCCGACATCATTCTGTAAGCATAATACGTCATCATGGGTGTCAGCAAGATATATATATTTATTTTATTTTCAGGAAAGGGACAGAAAGGCTACTAATGTGGAATAGAATCGAATGATATTATCATTTTTCGTGCGTTTACACCCTTTTATGTCTTACGTATATCATTTATGTTATAGACAACATCTGTGAGGAAGGCGAGACAGTAGAAAAGCACGTCTCGTTAACAGTTAACGTTAACAGCACTTTAACTCCGGGATAAAGTCCGCAAAATTCTCCGCCCTGCCCACGGTCAGTAGGGGACACCGATGGGCTTGGAAAGGCCGCCGTCCGTCGGATGGGACGTTAAGCCGTGGCCCCGTGTGCAGGAGAGCCATACCCTGTGCACGTTAAAGAACACGCTGGATGGCCTTGACGGGAGGCTACCATCTGTCTCCCAACAGCTGTTTCAGTGGGTTCCCAACCTTCTCTGAGACTTCGGGGCCCTTGTGACCTGGCCATTTAGTCCACGGTGTGCAAAAAAGTGCCGCTCAGAGGTAAAACAACCCAACCCAACCCGGGGATAAAGCATATTTCATGCAGGGGGTTACAGTAAAGCCAAGGTACGGGTGATTTTTGGTATTAATTTAAAGGTTCATTGTAAGGTGATAATATTCCACGCTTTACACGAAAAAGATCTTTCGAAATCAGGATCGCTTTCACTCAAATTTTTAATTGAATCCTCTATTATCTTCATAAAAATTTGTGTCATACATTAAATTTGGTTGTGTTTAAGTAGCATGGTGCAATTTTTTGCTTTAAATAACATTATGAGATATCTTGTTAATTATTTTGACAATGGTAAACTCATAAAAAAAGATATAAATTACATTTTTTAAAGAAAAAACAGCGCTATATCGAAAAAACGTTTAGGTTAGGTCTAAACGAGGTTTGACTGTTTTTCTAAATTAGTTCTTCTGTTGCTACCATGTCCAGGCCTAGTGCAACAAGGTGGCCTTGGCTTTACCAGGCCCAAAAATTTCCCAAAAATTTCCCTTTGGATTCTCTTAATTCAAATATGAAATCAAGATTATTGTACTCGTACAGTCGCTCAGAAAAGTATCCGAACACTATGGTTGATTACAGAATTCAGAAAAAATATCTGGCAACGATTTTTTTACAAATTGGTGAACAAATTGGTGATCTTTTACAAATTCTGATCCTTCGTGTCACGTGATACGAAGGTTACCAGATCACCAATTTCGAAAAAAAAAACGTTGCCAGATAGTTTTTCTGAATTCTGTAATCAACCATAGTGTTCGGATACTTTTTTGAGCGACTGTAGGTGGTCATATTATTTTGATACTAGATCGTGTGGGCTCACTCACAGAAATATTGAGCGTGTGCAAGTTACCGTTCACAGCAAACTGCAGCGTGTGCAGTAACTGCACACGCTCCAGTTTGCTGTGAACGGTAACTGGAGCGTGTACAGTTGCTGTACACGCTCCAGATATTTTTCCTGAATTCTGTAATCACGTGACACGAAGGTTGCCAGATCGCTAATTTCTAAAAAAATCGTTGCCAGATATTTTTTCTGAATTTTGTAATCAACCATAGTGTTCGGATACTTTTTTGAGCGACTGTACGAAGGCTGAAGCATTTAACAGCAACGCCGCTGATCATAATTTACCTGAAAAGTTTATTAAAACGCAAATAATAACATGGAAAAAATATTGTTTTTGTTTCTTGGATAAAAATATGTTGCCTGTCTGTATTAATTTTTATACTGGATCTTAATCTGTTTTCGAACTGTTTCCGTCAGTTATAGTTTTTTAAAAATTTTGGTTTCAGTTTTATTGAAAAACTCGAAAATTACAGCGTATATAAGTAAAAGTAAATTAGCCTAACAAAGCAGAGATTGCCGAACTTGGAGGGAGGGGCGTGAAGACAAAAGAATGTGAAATGTTTTCTCTTTATTTGTAATTATGCATTCATATTGTTTTCAAAAAATGGTTTGGCTAATGATAAATGAGAGAAGGGGTTCTCAATTTCCCCTCATTTAAAAAGTAAGTTTATTTGATTTTTATATTGACACCAGTGGATTAGTTATTTGACAATTGGCAGTAGAACATCCTGCGAAAAATAATTTTAACACCCTAAAATTTATTAAAATATTTCTACCGCCACATATCTAAATTAAAATTTATGATATTTTCTAATTTGCTCTTAGACAAAGGTTTCTTTTGTGTTTGCATATGTTTGGATATTATCAGTAAAATACATTGTCGAAGTTACTTTTGGTATTGTTGCTATTTTGTCTTATTTCGAAAATGATAATTAAAAGAATTAAGCAGTAAGTTGACAAGTAGCATGACAAGTCACATTCTTAAGCTTATAGTATGGCCCTTATATATGTAAATGACGCTGATAGTTTTTGTTTCATTTGTAAAGAGTTTACTCTGGAACGCATGAGAAAGTCTTTTATTCGTCTTATTAAAAAAGCTGACCTTCACATTTTGGATACGGTATAGGTGATCAAGATAAAGAGTGGGACACTTCATATTTGTTGCGTTTCGTGTGCAAATCGTTTATGATAATAGATTAAAGAATCCGTATGTCTGTGTCTTTCGCAATACTTATGATGCGGTTGTTTTGGGTTGTTTTACTTCTAAGCGGCACTTTTTTGCACACCATGGGCTAAATGGTCAGGGCACATGGACCCCGAAGGCTCAGAGAAGGTTCAGGGAGGTGAGCCACTGGAACAGCTGTTGGGAGACAGATAGAGCCTCCCGTCAAGGCCATCCAGCGTGTTCTTTAACGTGCACAGGGATGACTCTCCCGAAAACGGAGCCACGGCTTAACGTACCATCCGACGGACGGCGACCTTTCGAAGCCCATCGGTGTTCCCACTGACCGTGGGCAGGGCGGGGAGTTCGGAGATAAATCTCAACGCTGACCCAACTGGGACTCGAACCTGGGAACTACAGATTACGAGCCTGTCGCGCTACCAACTAAGCCCCCACTCCACCCCCTTATGATGCGGAGAGAACAACAGAATTACTTAAATGAGTGCTATTTCTGTAAGACTAAAATATCATTTTTCTCAGCAAAAGCAAAAAAACTATTGTTTATTCTAATTTGCCTTTTAAAATAAATTCGCCTGTCGCCTTTTGTTCGCAGGTTCCAGGTCGCACATGTTCCAGGTCTTTTCGTTCTAGTACGACCTGAAACATTTACTGAAGAGGAGAAAGAAGGATTGGATAAGCGATGAAGGCCCTAGTAATGACCAAGAGTTTATCTTTCCAACTAACCACATATGATCTCAGGGTTGGATGTGTACCTTTTTCGCACACAATGCGCTAAATGGCCAGGTCACAAGGACCTCGAAGACTTAGAGAAGATTGGTGAAGGAGACCCATTGGAACAGCTGTTGGAAGACAGATGGCAGCCTCCCGTCTAGGTCGTCCAGCGTGTTCTTTAACGTGCACAGGGTATGGCAATCCCTCACATGGGGCCACGGATTAACGTCCCATCCGACGGACAATCCAAGCCCATCGGTGCCCCCTATTGACAGAGGGCAGATCAGGGAGTTTTTCGGAGATAAATCTCAACGCTGCACTGGAACCTGGGAACTTCAGATTACGAGCTTGACGCGCTACCGACTAAGCCATCCCCGCCCACACATGATCTCACACGCTGAACTAAATGATATAGTTCAATATCTAAATCTAACCTCTCCAAAAATCAAACAGAGCTTCTGAGTTCGGTTTGAAAAATATTTGGTTCTGATCAAGTGTATCCTAATCATGAAAAGAAATTTGCTCCTTATTTTTCATTCAAAGAAATTTTCAATTATTGCAATTATGTTGTCGCAATAGAAGCACTTGGCACGCATACACAAAATTGTAAAAATGGTGACTGCTTACAGATTCATCAAAATTGAATTTGAAAAGTGTTTTTCTATATAAGAGCAATAATCTTCTTTCAGTTCCAATTGCTAATTCAGTTTAATGAAAAGAATCTTATATAATTTTATATAATATCGAACATCTTTTAAAGAGTCATAGAATATCCAAAATAGAACTGAAATATATATATATATGGTGACTTAAATATTATTGTTCTGCTTTCGGGAACGCAGATGAGTTATACACAGGTTTGCTATTTTTTGTGTGATAAATAACTCAGTAAATCATCGTTATCGGTTTGATTAATTTGAACCTATTAAGCATTATTCTCTAAAAAAAAAAACATTACTGAAACTTCATAACAAGAAGCAATGACGTATTGCCCCAAACCAACTTTTGAAAAAAAAAAAGTATGTTTAAAATCTCACAGTAATAATTGATTTTTCAAAGCATTTTAAAATCCTTAGCAACCATCATGAAAAAAGTCATAGAATATCCAAAATAGAACTGAAATATATATATGGTGACCTAAATGTTATTGTTCTGCTTTCGGAAATGCAGACGAGTATACAGAGCTTTGATATTTTTATGTGAATGCGATAGCCGTACAAAAAGAGGCAAGCATTACATTATCCGTGATTGTCCACAATAATTTAATAGATTAAAAAAAAATTCCAAAAAAACTAGCAAAACAAAAATAAAAGGAGGAATATTTATGGATACACAGATTTAGGAATTGGTGAATAATGATGGATTTGATGCAACTTCGGAAAGAAATTGACATAGGCCTAGAAAAGTTTCAAAGGCATCGTGATGAATTTTTTTTAGAGAACAGAAAAGCAGAAACCACAAAGATTACGGTAAAAATGCTGGTATCACATCACGAAACGGGGTGTAACAAGTGACGTAGATGAGGGAGAAGCCAGCGCTCCCCAGAGCACATTCTCCAAAAGTGGAGCCTTTTATTTGGTATGTGGAGAGGCACTTTTTTGCGTGCTCGATCCCCCACGTTAGAACCTGGCTATGCCTCTGAGTATTACAGGAGTTTATAAAATCTCTTTCATCATTCCCGTTTTGGCTTTTCTCCTGAGAATTTGGGAGCACTCTGCAAGTGCTTCAATCAAGATATTTTATCCTTCGAAAACACTACTAAAAAGATGGAACCCAAATACAATGGTTTCCATAAATTATGTTTTGGATTGGATTGTTTTATCTCTGAGCGGCAAGTTTTTGCACACAATGGGCTAAATGGCCAGCTCACAAGGGCACCCGAGGGCTCAGAGAAGGTTGGGGGAGGGGACCCACTGAAACAGTTGTTGGGAGACAGATGGTAGCCTCCTGTCAAACCCATCCAGCGTGTTCTTTAACGAGCACAGGATATAGATATCCCGCACACGAAGCCACTGCTTAACGTCCCATCTGATGGACGGCGGCCTTTCCAAGCTCATCGGTGTCCCCTAGGGTTTCTGTACTCGATTCGACTCGACTCGGACTCGTCGAGTATTTGGGTAGTTACTCGGATTCGGGACTCGACTCTAATACTCGACGAGTCCACGAGTCCTCGACTTAGCCACACAATTATTAAAAAGACTTTACCAAAAAGAAGATAATAATGAATCAACGGAAGCTTCGCAAGACCAAGAATTAATAATAGTTGAAAATCAAAAAAATTTGACAGTGGAGGAAGAACTTGATTTAATTTTGAAAAACGCAGCTGAACCTCCAACTCCAAAAGAATCCGAGATTTATAGCAAACTTAAACAAGAATTTTTGCTTTTCAAAAACACTGGAAAACGAACAAGTAATCTTGATGACCTGTACAACGCACTTTCCTCCATAAAACCAACTTCAACTTCTAATGAAAGAACATTTTCAATAAGTGGCAGCTTCAGTACTACAATCAGATCGAGACTTGCTGACAAGTCTCTTAATTCGTTAGTATTTCTCAAATATTTCTACCTGAAGACCAAAAAAAGCAATTAAATTGAAATAAATAAATGTTCAAATAGTTATATCTAGTTTTAAAGTTTAGTTTTTGAAAATAAATGTTCAAATAGTTATATCTAGTTTTAAAGTTTAGTTTTTGAAAATAAATGAATTGATTAATAAATAAATTTGAGTACATTTTCTTTATAATTTCTTGGCACGATCACAAATCTCAGTTGAAAATCTTGCAATATATAAATAATTCTAATTTTAACAAATTTTAGTAATTTTATTTTGTTAGAAAGACTTCAGCTATGAGAATTGTTATTGAACTCCAAAATATTAAACGTTTTCGCTTATTGATTTGAGTTTAGATTTAGATCCGGATTCGACTCGGACTCGACGAGTTTTCAAAATTTGGGCTCGTACTCGTCGAGTCCTAAAAACCCGAGTTTTCAAAATTTGGGACTCGTACTCGCCGAGTCCTAAAAACCCGAATTTTCAGAAACCCTAGTGTCCCCTACTGACCGAGGGCAGATCAGGGAGTTTTGCGGAGATAAATCTTAACGCTGGCCCAGGTGGTACTCGAACTTGGAAACTATAGATTACGAGCCTTGCTCGCTACCGCTTATGTGAGGGGGAAGGGGTGGTAGCGAGCCAGGCTCGCCACCGCCCCCCCCCCATCACATAAATTAAGAAACAACAATATATTACGTCAATGCGAAGCTAAAGTCAAAGCTCTATAACTTCTAAAATAAGTTTTTTTGTTTAGAAAAATGTGTTGGCAGACAAAGATCTTAATCAAATGTATCGATATCTCGATTTTCAACCATAGTCGATCAGTATTTAATGAGTTATGGGAGCTTGAATATTTAACAATAACAATGCTAGTTACAAAAAGAAGTTAATTAAAGCTTAGTAATAAGTATTATATCAAAGTGTGTAATAAAATAACTTTTGTATTTGAGAAGTTTATGTAAAGAATTCTTTCATTATTCTTCAGTTTGTATAAGTTTCTTAAGACTGGCATTGCTGTTGTTAAATATTCAAACGTCCATAAGTCATTAAATACTGAACGATTATTGTTGAAAATTGAGATATTAATTTATTTGATTGAGATCTTTATCTGCAATCACATTTTTCAAAACAAGAAAATTAATTTTAGAAGTTATAGAGCTTTGACGTTAGCTTCCCATTGACTTAACATAGAGTTGTTACTTAATTTATTTAACCCAATGTTTGTTAGCTGATTATTATTGGTCATTAATACGAGAAACTTCTTCAGCATCATATAAGGCAAAAAAGATCGCAAATTCATTTCATTAGATGATTATGTGCAGTTCTCTAACTATATTATGATAAAAAAAAACTCGTTTTTTCTCAAAAGTCTATACGTGATAGAAAAAAAAAAGATCTAGAATCAAATTTGAATTCAACATGAAAAGATCTTTTAGAATCACATATTTTTACGTAAAAAAACAGAAAAAAAATTAAAATTTGTTGAACAGTGTAATTTTTACAATAAATGCAATAACAACACTGAAATAAATGTATTTTTTAGAAATTGTTGTGAATGATTCAACTTTCGTTAATTTTGAAGAAAATATTTAAGATGAATATAACAACAACTTCTGCTGCAAAATGTTTTCAACTTCAGTAGCTCTTTAAATATCAAACGAATACTTTTGAAAATCGAGATTTAGAAATATTTGAGGGAGATATTCATTTGTATCATCAGTGACATTTTTTCCTTAAAAGCTTACTTTCAGAGTTAGGGATCTTTGAATGTGGAATTCAATTCAAATATCATGGAAGTGCATGGACTTTTCTGATAATGCATAATGATAATAACAATAATATACAGTAACATGAATAAATATTTACTTACGTTCGTAGATGTTAATGAATATTCAGTGAGACTTCTAATTTGGTCTTTTTACACTTCACTGAAACTTCTAACTTGGCACATCCACACTTCCCACAAACTTTAAAAAGTTTGTTTTCATTTTTGAAGAGATCAAATAAGTCAGACTCTTAATTTTCATTGACAATTTGATTCGTATATTCGTTTTAGTTCCAAGGCAGAAAACATAAATTCAACTCGTCAATCCTAAATAAGCAACTCTACCGGGAACGATGATAACAACTGTACTTATGTAATAATAAAAATAAATAAATACCCCCTCAAGCAGCTGCTTGCACAGAGGTCTGACAGGAGCCTGTCAGTTTATATGCCATAGTATGTGCCAAAGCTAAATTTATCCGTTAGAAGTCTAAAGATATTTCGAATTCTGATGGTGTGATCATAAAGAAGATATAAAATGAAGAATTTAAGAAGAATAAAACTTTCATTTAAATATTTTTTACATAATTATTTCTATTATTTTTACTGGTGAATTTTAATGCAAATCGTTATACTAATACTTATATGAAATAAATTTTATTTAAAGTAAAATCATTCGTATATATCAGCATTACCATAATACTAATTGATAGAAATAATTTTTCTTCTAAATAATGCATATTTATAAATAAATATTAGTATAAAGAGTAGTATTTAAATTCAACGGTAATATTAGTAGAAATAAATTTATAAGAATTATAGATGTTAGGACTTGAGAGCTGAATTCACAATTTAATTGTATAGTCTTCTGTTGTTATACGAAGTGTGTGGTAGTCATGTTTTCAGGATCAAGGGTATTTGCCTTCTTGGAAAAGCAGCCGTTTGTCAGGTGGATCATTAAGCTGTGGATCCGTGTACAAGAGAGTCAATCCCTATACACGTTAAATAAATTTAACGTCTTTGAAGGGATATTTCCATCTGTCTCCTAGCAGCTCTTTTCAGTGGATCCCCTTCCCACAGTGAACTCTAGGCTCCTGAGGGCTTTGCGACTGGCCATTTAGTCCTGTGTAGAGGAAAAATTACGATCAATTTTCTATATTACTTTCGTTCCTTTATTTTCTTTTATGTAACGTGAGATTCTTATTCCTTCCATTATTTATTTCACCAGTTTTTCCTTCCTAACACTGGGGAGGGAGTGGCTCAGTCGGTAGCGCGCCAGGCTCGTAATCTGTAGTTCCCAGGTTCGAGTCCCAGCTGGGTCAGCGTTGAGATTTATCTCCGCAAAATTCCTCGCCCTGCCCACGGTCAGTAGGGACACCGATGGGCTTGGAAAGGCCGTTGTCCGTCGGATGGGACGTTAAACCGTGATCCCATGTATGGGAGATCCATACCCTGTGCACGTTAAAGAACACGCTGGATGGCGTCTCCTTGACGGGAGGCTACCATCTGTCTACCAACAGCTATTCCAGTGGGTCTCCTCCCCCAACCTTCTCTGAGCCTTCGGGGTCCATGTGACCTGGCCATTTAGCCCAATGGTGTGCAAAAAAGTGCTGCTCAGAGGTAAAACAACCCAACCTTCCTAACACTAGCTTCAATTCATTGGCCTCTTCCACAAGAAAAAAAAAGAAATTTTTTCACAACAGATCATATCTCTCAGCTAGTTTCTTTACTAAGAAGTAATGCCTAGATATAGTTCATGTTAGTTACTATAAATATAACTGTTATTGAATTTTATAATTATGAATTCACTAACATCACCATCATAATACTGTCCTAACGCTTACATGTCATTAATTAAACCTCGATGTCTAAATTAATCTTTCCATCATGCATTTTAAGGAAGGGCACATTTGGAAAATATGGTGGCGTATTGTATGAGTTGTTTTAGCGCTGAGCCGCTTTTAGGCACACAGTGGGTTGAATGACCAGGTCACTAGGACCCCGACTGTTCAGAAAAGGTTGGGGAAGGTATTGGGTTGGATAGTTTTACCTCTGAGCAGCACTTTTTTGCACGCAATGGTCTAAATATGGCCAGGTCACAAAGACTCCGAGGACTCAGAGAAGATTTGGGGGAAGGGACCCACTGGAACAGCTGTTAGGAGACAGATGGTATCCTCCCATCAAGGCCATCCAGCGTGTTCTTTAACGTGCACAGGATATGGCTCTCCTGGATACAGGGCCACGGCTTGATTTTTCGTCCCATCCGACGGAATTCGGCCTTTCCAAGCCCTCTGGTAAACCCTACTGACAGAGGGCAGGAATGGGAATTTTAAAGAGATAAATCTCAACGCTGGCCCAGCTGGGACTCGAACCTGGGAACTGCAAATGAAGACATAATCCAACCTTTCACAACTATTTTTCTTCATCACTTATATAAAATGTCTCGATATAAAATATCGATCTTTTCAATAAAAAAACAGACTAGCGTCTTTAGTTGTTGAACAATCTTAATTTTCTTGGGTTGGATTGTTTTACCTCTGAGTGGTACTATTTTCTGTACAAGAATCCCAAAGGCCCAGGTCACAAGGGCCTCAAAGACTGAGGACTGGGCACAGAAAAGAAATACTCTTCATAAATGTTATAAGCTCTTTAAGGTGAACAGGATATGACTCTCCTACAAGGCAAACAATCATTTATTGCCCGATTCGGCGGATGGCTTCAAGACTTCTTTTTCACCGGTAAGTCGATAACGCGCCAGGCTCGTAATTTTTTGCCTCCAAATTCGAATCCCAATTGTGTCTGCATTGAGAATTTTTCCTTCTAACCCTGACCTTGTAGCCAAGCCATTTAGTCCACTGCGTGTAAAAAAAACGCCGCTCAGAGTAAACCTAATACTCTTCGTCACCACAGGACCCAGGTTCGTGTTTCAGCTGGGCCGGCGTTGAGATTTATCCTACCCAAGGTCAGTAAGGAACGCCGGTGAGCTTGGAAAGGCCATCATCCGTCGGATGGGGCGTTAAGCCGTGGCCCCATGTGCGGGAGAGTCATACCCTGTGCACAATATAGAACACACTGGATAGCCTTGACGGGAAGCTACCATCTGTCTCCCAACAACTGTTCCAGTGGGTCCCCTCCTCCAAACGTCTTTGAGCTTTCGGGGTCCTTGTGACCTGGCCATTTAGCCTATTGTGTGCAAAAAAGTGCCGCTCAGAGGTAAAACAACCCAACCCAACTCACCACGAAGAAAATCTTAGCCCAGATTCAGTGAGGACTCGAACTTGTGAACGTATGCTACGAGCTTGATGCGATGCAAATTAAGCCAATCCCTTTCAACACATTTGAATGCAAAGCACATCACTAATCGTTTAATGGTAGCTGATGATTTTGTGGCAGAGAAAAAGGAAATATCGAACTTCTTTCACTAGAAGTACCCACAATGTCATTACACTAAAATACTTCGTGTATACTGGAACGAACTAAATGATCTGAAAGGATTATTTCTGGGAGCTTCACTCTTTCCGTATTTTTCACTAGCTAAATCTCATGGATCACTCTTTCTATTATATCCTGAAAGTCTGTGCTCATTTTTCCCAATGGGTTTCACAGTTTTTGAGTGTGTGCGTTCCCACAGAGTCATAATGGATCATAGCTTTCACGTGGTACCTTTCTTGTGTTCTTGATACTGGACAAGTCATGACTTCACAGCAAGTCACAGTTTCTATCTGAGATTCTCAATAGTTAACACAATTCATTTAGTATCTTCCTACTGGGTCAGTCTTTCCATGTAAGATTCCAATAAATCACAGGAACTAGAGATTCATGGTGGGTCACAGTTTTCATTTAGTGACTTATCAGTGAATTATTGTTTCAATGTGAGGTTCCGAGTGGGTTATAGTTTCACGCGATGGCTTCCCAATGCGTTAAACTTTTCACTCGATGGCTTCCCAATGTGTTAAAGTTTTCACTCGTTGACTTTCCAGTGGGTCATAGTTTTCATTCGATGACTTCCCAATGGATTATAGTTTTCACTCGTTAACTTTCCAGTGGGTCATAGTTTTCATTCGATGACTTCCCAATGGATTATAATTTTCTCTCGATGACTTCCCAATGGATTATAGTTTTCTCTCGATGACTTTCCAGTGGGTCATAGTTTTCGCTCGATGGCTTCCCAATGGGTTATAGTTTTCACTCGATGGCTTCCCAATGAGCCACATCTTCTCGTAAGTTTTCCAGTGGATCAGAATTTTTACTCTTTGACTACCCTGTGAGTCACGATATACAGAGTTTCCCAATATCGTCGTCTTTCATTCGATGCCTTCTAAACAGGTCACTGTATCCAAGTGAGGTTCCTAGGGAGTTTCCATTCTATCGTTTCTTAGTGAGTCACTATTTCCATGTAACTTTCAAAATAGGTCACAATTTTCACTAGATGACCTCCCAGTGGTTGCTGTACCCATTTGAGCTTTACCCTTGTTCACTCGATGTCGTATACCAGTGAGTCACTTTTACATAATAATCTTTCTCATGTGCCTTTGTTTCCAAGGTGAGGATTTTCATTGAAATATTTCTACAATTCATAATGGGATATACTGATACAACATTGCTTTCACCAGGGGGGGGGGATGTATGATTGGACACTTTTCAATGATTTGAAGAAATAACTTATATGAAATTCAATGTTAAATCCACCAGGATCGTAGTAGTTATCCATTTCATTGCTGCACAAGTGATCTTCTCAGCTCTCTTTGCTCATGAGCTTTTACTTTCGAAAGGTCGCTGGCTTCATAATTGGCCCCAATTCATATAAGAATCCAATTCATAGGAATGTGATAGCAAGCTTCAGCAAAACACAGAGAGAAGACTTTAAACCCACAGACTGATGAACACTTTAAACCCACAGACTGATGAACACAGAGAGAAGACTTTAAACCCACAGACTGATGAACACAGAGAGAAGACTTTAAACCCACAGACTGATGAACACTGTCCATTCTGCTTCTTTCACCAAGACACCAGAACGGAGTGTGGTGTGATGGAAACGTGTCTCATCAACTTATCTGCCGAAAGTCTTATATACATTGGGAGCGGCTTCGGCTCCAAGATCGGCGGGATGTCGATGGCGGAAGCCCCGTACGATGCGGCCAAGCCTCCTCGCCACTTCTCCTCCTCCCCCCCTCTTCGCCGCCGTTTCGCGACTCACGGAAACACGAACCTCTAGCGGACTGAAGTGGAGGAGAGCGAGAAAGCAAAGAGTAGCCAGCTCATCAGAGCGGATTTGGACGCAGCTGGATTTTTGGCTCATATTGGACCTCAAGCGGCGGAGGTTTCCGGCAGGACGTGTTTTGTTCTCCGCCATGCCGAGAAATAAGAAACATTCGCACACAAACAAGGAATTGACGGAGACGCCTCAAGACAGCGCGAGAGAGACTCAGTGAGTCAGTCATTGTGTTATTTCAACGCCCTACTCCACTTGTGCTAATCTTTGGCTTATTATTGCTAGAAAATGGAAATAATTGAATTTCCTTTTTTCCCTTATTTGTCTGCTTACACTGTGGAGTCTTGATGATCCGGATTTCTATTATCCGACTCGCCAAAAAGAAATATGTTATTCTTCACACCTTTTTTTTCCCTATTTCCTTTTACCAGATTATTTTCAATGTAAAAACATCAATCAATAATTTATTGAATTCTGATTACATAAAACAAAACACGTGTTTGCACTTCTTGGATAACATAAAATTAGTTTTATTGATCTTAATATCAACTTTACTACATTGTATATATTGCCTACTTGCAATGTTTCGCATGAATTAAATTGTTGCTTTTGTGGTGATTATTGTCGTCGTTAACTGATTATTTGATCTGTTATTTAATTATCATTATTGTCTTAATTAATTTTCATAATTTCTGTTAATTAATTCTTTTCATAAATCTTCTCTCATTCTTAAAATTAATTTTAAATTTTCTTTTTAAACTCTCAATGTAATACAACAGCCAAACCAAGCTTTTGCTTTTGGGTTGTTTATGTAAGTTGAATAAATTTAATGTAGAATTTCTAATAATAACAACCTACAACTTTAACTTGAAAAGCTGCCATATAAAGTGTTTCAGAGTTTTGCATAAAATAGATTACACGAAGCAAGAAATATTGGAATAAAGTACAATATAAGCAGCAGAAAATCAACATTAAAATTAGAAATTCCATCAAGAAAACCAGAATTCAAGCAGCACATTGAATACTTTATTTAACACTTTAAGCATCTTAAATAATGTGGGGGGAAAATGCTACGAGACTTCATTTCCAGGTAATGTTTTTCTTTTTTCGTTGGGGCGATAGCGCACCCGGCTCGTAACCTGTAGTTCCTAGGTTAGAGTCCCAGCTGGGTCAGCGTTCAGATTTATCTCCGCAAAACTCGCCGCCCTGCCCATGGTCAGTAGGAGACACAGACGGGCTTGTAAATGCCGCCGTCCGTCGGATGGGACGTTAAGCCGTAGCCCCATGTGCGGGAGAGCCATACCCTGTGCACGTTAAAGAACATGCTGGATGGCCTTGACGGTACGCTACCATCAGTCTCCCAACAGCTGTTCTAGTGGGTCCCCTCCCCCAACCTTCTCTGAGCCTTCGGGGTCCATGTGCCCTGGCCATTTAGCCCATGATGTGCAAAAAAAGCGCTGCTCAGAGGTAAAACAATATTTTTTTCGTCTGTCTGTCCATCTACAGACATTCTACCTCTTTGGGTTTAAAGATCAAAATTCGTTTTGGGTTGTTTAAGTATTGAGGAAATATAAGAACAACTTCAGTGTCCACAAAACAGCTCGTGTCCCTTTCGAGGTATTTACCCATTTCTGAAACAATGACTTTATAGCGTGAAAGCGGAACGAAATTAAATGTAGAATTCCTTCCTTCAAATTTATTGCTGGCAACGAATATTTTCAATAACAACTAATGTTTAATCTACGGGACAAACAGGATTTTAACAGCTAATATTAAATCTTTGGGGCACACGGGTTTTTAACAGCTAATGTTAAATTTAAGGAACACACAAGATTTTACCAGCTAATATCAAATCTATGGGATACACTGGTTATTAACGTAATGTTAAATGTATGGGGCAGACAGGTTTTTGACAGCTAATGTTAAATCAATAGGACATATAGGTTTTTAACAGCTAATGTTAAATCAATGGGACACATAGGTTTTTAACGGCTAATGTTAAATTTAAGGAACACAAAATATTCTACCAGCTAATATCAAATCTATGGAATACACTGGTTATTAACGAAATGTTAAATGTATGGGGCAGACAGTTTTTAACAGCTAATGTTAAATCAATGGGACACATTGGTTTTTAACAACAAATATTAAATTTAGTAACTAATATTAAATCTTTCGGGATTTTGAAACAATTCGACCCGTTCCACAATGGTTTTCATTTTTTTTAGCGGGTCTGCACTTAGCCTATAATCTTTTCCTGGGTGAAAGGAAATCAACCAATGGTGCATCTGGCTCTTTAGGGAGTTGAGTGTATAAAAGGATAGACTAAAGATTACAGAATCCATAAACTTTATTATCAAAATTATATTAAAGTGA